>CAJGYO010000016.1:3479003-4079003 GCA_904845875.1 Miscanthus lutarioriparius | reverse complement strand
TGTACACTTCATAATCAGCAGGAATAGCTGATTTTCTAACTCTTTGAGACCTTCTAGGGGCCTCATCATTTGGCACATTTTCTGTTTGAGACTGTTGTTGCTCCCCCTCATGTGTGGTAATAGTTTCTATAGGATCCTGAGGAACAGATTCCTCATCATCATTCATTGTTGCCACAGGCAGGATAACAATAGGTGCTGGCACCACAGTGTCTTGTACTGTCAGTGCAGCAACAGCAGGTAGTGAGAAAAATGGCTCATGAATTATTGGAGTGGGTGCATACACCCGCTTCTCTTCAAGGTCAATTTCTCGAGCTACCATGCTCCCCCTAATCATTTCATCCTCTAGGAAGACAGCGTGTCTCGTTTCCACAAACTTTGTATGTCTGTTAGGACAGTAGAAACGAAAACCTTTTGACTTTTCTGGGTAGCCAATGAAATGGCAACTCACTGTTTTGGGATCTAGCTTCCCAATGTTTGGGTTAAAAACTTTAGCCTTAGTAGGGCTCCCCCACACACGCAAGTGGTTAAGTGAGGGTACTCTTCCTGTCCACAACTCATACGGTGTTTTGGGCACCGACTTACTTGGTACTCTATTGAGAATATGAATGGCGGTTTTTAATGCCTCCATCCACAGACTCATCGGTAAAGTGGAGTAACTTATCATACTACGCACCATATCCATCAGGGTACGGTTACGCCTTTCAGCTACTCCATTCTGCTGAGGTTCGCCCGGTGTTGAATACTGGGCGACTATACCATTCTCCTGTAAGAACCTTGCAAAAGGTCCAGAAACTTATCCATATGGGGTATGCCGACCGTAGTACTCTCCCCCACGGTCAGACCTGACTATCTTAATCTTTAAATCATGCTGATTTTCAACTTCTGCTTTAAATATTTTGAATTTATCCAACGCTTTTGTTCTTTCTTTAATTGGATAAATGTAGCCAAAACAAGAGTAATCGTCTGTGAATGTTATGAATGAATCATAACCATCCACACTTTTCACAAGAAAAGTGACCACATATGTCTGTGTGAATAATCTTTAGAATTCCTGCGCTTCGTTTGGCATCTTTCTTAATTTTCTTTACATACTTTCCCTTTATGCAATCTCTACATTGTTCTAAATCTGAGAGCTCTAATGGAGGAAGAATATCATTCTTAACTAGTCTTTCTATTCTCCCCCTTGAAATATGGCCTAAACGATAGTGCCATAATTTCGACAACGCATCGTGAGCTCTCTTTCGTTTTCTGTTTGCATTGTTCGATGAGGATACATTCTCATTCACATCACATACGGAATTCACATTTTCACGAAGTGATAACAAATAAAGCTCGTCTTGTCGGAAGGCAAGACCAACACATTTATTATTAAACAATATCTGACATTTGCCATTTCCAAAATGGCAATCATAACCATCATGGTCCAACTTTGATACACTAATCAAGTTTCTTTGCAAAGAAGGTACATAAAGAACATCTCTAAGAAAAAGTATGAAGCCATCAGCAAGCTCTAGCGGAAGATCGCCAACGGCCTCAATATCTGCTTGTACTCCATTTGCGACTTTAATGAAACTTTCGCTTCTTTGCAAAGTTCTCATCGAACGGAATCCCTGTAATAAATTAACAACATGAATAGTTGCACCTGAACCAATCCACCAAGTAGATTTTGAAAACTTTACATACAAGGATTCATTTATAAATGTAATGATGTTCTCACCTTTATTTTTCATAATCATCTTTAAGAAATTAGGACAATTCTTTTTATAATGTCCCGTCTTCTTGTAGTAGAGACACTGGTCTTTATCCACTGGGAATTGCTTGTTCTGAGACTGTTGCATGGGACCTTTTCCAGATGACTTGGAGGAAGAGCTGTTATTATAGTTCTTTTTCTTATCTTTTAGGTAGTTGACAGTACCACCCTGTGAAACTTTTATTCTTTCCTCCTCCTACACACACATGGCTATGAGCTTTTCTAAATTCCATTTTTCATGCTGTATGTTGTAATTAACAACAAAGGTGTCAAATTCTTTGGGCAAAGAAGTAAAAATCAAATGAATAAAAAACTCATCCTTGAGTGCCAAATCCATTGGTTTGAGCTTAGATGCCAGATTGCTCATTCTCAGTATGTGCTCTCTAATGCCACTGCCGCCACCAGAGTACCTTTCTGTTACCAGCTGCTTCATCAGCTGGGTTGCATGTCTTTGAAGAGCCAGTGAACTGACTCTTTATTCTTTCTAGGTACTCTGTGATCGTGTCACAGTCTGGAATTGAGCCCACAATAGCAGGCTCAATCGTGTTCTTTATCACTGCCAAACACTTCTTGTTAGCAGTGACCCATTTCCTATGCTCAAGGTCATACGACATCTTTACGGGAGCAAAATCCCGCTCTTTGTTCTGCCATGCAGCATTAGTCTCATCTGTCTCCCTCACCGGTGCCACAGGTTCTCTAGGGCACGGTGTGGTGACAACCCAGTCCACCTCAGCGAGGATGAAAGCCAGGTCTATATTTTTCTTCCACTCAATATAGTTATCACCTTTTAGAGTGGGGATCTCTTTGATACAACTCATCAAGTTGTATCCTCCTGAAAACACAATTCAAATAGTGTGAGAACACAAATAATAACAACAATAATTCCATGCCTTAGTTTAATGTTGGTCAAAATTAAAACATACAATTATTTTATACATTAAATCTACATCACCGTTGGGCAGAAATAGAAATAATGCATAATCATTAAAATTATAATATTGCTATTAACAACGTTGGTCAGAAAATAATAATATCATAATCAACTCATATTTATCTCTTGGCTCTTAAAATCAAATTCTCCCATTGGTTCAATTTAATTAAAAGTCCATAATTACTTTAAATACGCAATGAAACATTAACATTCAATAATTATTTTTCTATTTTTCCGTATAACTTTACTATTTACTTTAACAACAAAAATATCGTTGGATAAATTTTGTATGAAAAATTATCATAAAAATTCAATTCAAATTGATCAAATTGTTTTCTCGGAAAATAAGAAAATCAAAAAAAAGCTGTGATCAGTACTATTTGTTTGGCCATTTTGGCCCGATCCAAAGAATAACGGCTTGCTGACCCAATAAATGCGGCCCATGGCTCGCTTCAATGCCACAGGCCATCCCCCACCAATTCACCGTCATAAGCGGCTGGCGCGCGTTCTCCCGTGCCTAGGCCGCAACTTTGGGCTCGGGCCGGGATTCTACCGAGCAGCGGCGGCACTTTGGGGCCAAAAGAGGCCCGAAAGCCTCCGGCCGTTGATCTCGTGGCAACGAGATCCGACGCAACACAAAGACATGTTTCGAGGAATAAAACCGGCAGCAGAGCCAATGATCCCCTCAAACCCTAACCTCCATTTCCATTCGCACACACTCTCTCTCTTCGCCTCATCGCTCTCCCTTTCTCTCCTCACCCATCACCGAAGCGGCGACCACCACATGGCTGGCAATGAGGTCCCAATGCCGTCGCCATGGCACCCTCGCCGGCGTCGCGGCGCTCCCAATGAGTGTGTGTGCTGCCGAAGGCGGCTCATGGCGCCCTGTGGCCGGATCCCGGTGAGCGGAGCCCCGGCCGGCCTTTCTTTTTTTTCCAGCGGCGGCGTGGATCATGCCGTGCCATGACGGCGAGGTAGGCCACCCCCTTCCCTTTCTTCCCCTTTCTTTGATTCATTTGTTCGGATTTTGGCCCGATTTGCCGATTAGGGTTAGGGTTAGGGTTGGGATGACCACTGTTTTCTTTTTGTCCGATTTGAAATCGGTTCTTTCTTTCCTTTTCCCGAGCTCTCTAGAGTTAGGGTTAGGTGTTTGCTTCTATTGAATCCGAATGAGTTCGAATTTACTTTTCTTTTCTTTCATTTTTCGTTTGTACTCAGACACTCGGCGGCATGCACCGCACCAGCGCCGGCCCGTTCCGTACCAGGCGTCGTAGTCGTAGTGGTAGACACGGCGAGAGCGAGTCAGGTACGGTGCACGCGCGCACCGGATGCATGGTCTGCGCATGCACTTCACGGGGCCACGACACGCGAGCGCGCCGCCGCGCCATTCTATTGGACCGACCTGCAGACTGCAGTCTGCTGCCGACTCATCAATCAGCACGAGATCGCCTGCAGCTGCAGTCCGTGATCGATCGGCGAGAGAGACGACGAGTGAGCGGACCGACCGCACCGATCGGCCGGGTGCATGCCTCTGCCGCCTGCATGCGGCGGGTTTGGCTGCCAACTGCCCCTGTCCTTGCCTGCTCAGATCAGATCACGCACTTCCGTTCGCGGCCGGATTATCCAGGATACGATCGAGATCGATGGCGAATTGGCGACCTCGCTCCGGCCGCCCCCACGCAACCACCGGACCGACGTGGCGCGAGTAGCCAGCTGCAACAGTCGTTGTCGTTGGTCCGGTGTCCGGAGCCGGCCGGCGCGGCGGTTAGGACGATGCCGTTCCTGGCCCCGACCGCGGACCCGGCGGCCGCGCCGTTACGGTGCCCTTATCCTGCCACATGGATCCGCCTCATTGGTCCCCCGTGAGCGCGCACTGTCGTGGTTGATGTGAGGGGTGAATGCGATCCTTGCACTGCAGCCAGACCGCCCGGCCGCGCGCGTCTGCCACTGGCAGCAGGCAGAGGCATGAATACAGTTCATGCATGTGATGCTATTTTGCTACGCTAGCTACCACCAGCCTGCGCGCGGCGGACGGTCGTCTACTCTGCAGTAGACGAACGATGGCGATGGATTCGAGAAGTGGCCGGGCGGGGGTTGGAATTTGGATAGCTGCCTCCGGCTATGAGATGGCCCCCATCCAGAACATGCATGGATGCAGGATTTGTCTGCCTCTTATCACGGCGTGCTACTGTATGTATGTATGTATGTATGTATGTATGTATGTATGTATGTATGTATGTATGTATGTATGTATGTATGTATGTATGTATGTATGTATGTATGTATAAATATAAATAAATAAATAAATGGCGGGCCGGCGCCCTGCAGGCTGCAGCCTCACCCGACGTTACGCAAATGGCACAAATGCATGCATGCACGCTATTACAGTATTACGCATGTATACGCAGGCCGAATTAGGTAGCTAGCTAGTGACTCGGCAACCACAGAATGCATGGGCCTCGACGCGACTTCAATTGGGTCGCCATCTTCGGTCGCTTCACTCGCCTGTCGCCTGCTATGGTAGTAGCTTGTCTCCTGCGGGCATACGGAGTACTACGTAGTAGTATACATGACGTACGATTCTGAAGCAGGACGCCGGCCAGTCGGTGCCTGCCTGCCTGAAAACAAAAGCGTATTAAATTCTCTATACTGCAACAACCGCGAACGCCCTCACAGATCACTCCTTCAGTCTGCAGCGGTAGTAGTCAGCTTCAGTTTTTTTTAACTTTAACAGATTATATATAAAAAATATTAATATTTATAATATATAATTAGTATCATTTAGATATATCGTTCAATATATTTTTGTAATAAACTTATTTAGAGATATAAATGTTGTACGTATTTTCTATGACCCTAATAAAATTAAAAAAGTTTAACATTCACGCATCCCATAACTACGGAGGGAGGGAGTAGGTGGCAACGTGCAGCGCGCCAGCTCGTTGTTCTCGTTTTTCAACCACCACCAACTTTGCTGCTCAGGCGCGTCCTTGAGCCTTGGAAATAAAGCTACAGCAAAGTCGTCGTCTTCTCCAACCGTGCCGGTACCCTTGACGACGACGAGCTCTGTCGCAAAACTAGGAAACATGGATGGAGCTAGCCGGTCCCGTTCCTGCACCCCCACACCCTCTCGACATCGCCATCCGCCTCCGTCGCTGCCATGGACCTGGTATTCCATATCCTTTCCTTCCTTCACCAATGGCGCTCGAGGCCCGCCCTCTAATGAATGGCTCATTTGCATCCCCTTTTCGGCCCAGTATGTGCCCCAGGCCGTCCATTACGTAGGGCCCATAGAGAAATCAATCAGTGGGCCTAAGTCCACACACACAACCGGGCACCAATAGGCCTTTCCCGAGCGAAGTTTTCATGGAAGCCCAGATTGGAAAGGAACGGAAGAAGGGAAAACACCCGCACCACCATCCTCAATCGCCACAGCAACAACGCCCAACCCGCTGAAACACGGCTCCAGATCCGGCGGCCGGTGGCGGGCTCCGCGCAACCAACGGCGCTGATCCGCTCCTCCGCCATCTCCGTCCATCTCGGCATCTCCGATCTCCATCGATCACCGCCAAGAGGTAAACACTCCCAAACACCGTCGTGTGACGTGTCGTCGTCTGGGTTCCGATCTCGTCTCACGGGCGCCACCATGGCGGCGGCCAGGGTCTCGGCATGTCGGAAGCGGAGGCCGGCGGCGGCAGCGGCAGCGGCGCGGCGGGGGGGAAGGAGCAGGACCGCTTCCTGCCGATCGCCAACATCGGGCGCATCATGCGTCGCGCCGTGCCGGAGAACGGCAAGATCGCCAAGGACGCCAAGGATTGCATCCAGGAGTGCGTCTCCGAGTTCATCAGCTTCATCACCAGCGAGTAAGTGCCCGGTGCCCCCTCGCCCGTGATCCGATCCGTCTCTCCAACTTCGGTGCGCTGCCGAGGGTGCCTCTGATCGAGTCGTCCGTGATTTTGATCTCTGCAGAGCGAGTGACAAGTGCATGAAGGAGAGGCGAAAGACCATCAACGGCGACGACATCATCTGGTCCTTGGGCACGCTCGGCTTCGAGGAATACGTTGAGGCCCTCAAGATCTACCTCAAGAATTACCGGGAGGTATCATTCAGACCTCCTCCTCTTTCCTCCAGCTCATGTTTACTGGGTATTCATTATATTATGTGTTGAACTGCGAGGGCGCAATGTGCGTGTTTAGGATGCCTGACTTGAACTAGAGGCTCTATATGCTCATTTGGATTTTGGAGTCATCGGAGCATTGCGCATATATAATTATAGTTACTTGAGCCTATGATAGGCGAGGAAGGGTGAAGTCACTAGGCATACTGATACTGATGTGGGTTGGAAATTACTGATACCGATGTGGGTTGGAAATTACTGATGCTGGTGTGGGTTGGAAATTGATTCTGCCATGTTGTATTCATGCAAAAGGGGTGTTGATAATTGGTATGAGAGTGTACTCTTCAAGGGCTTCACTTTAGTGTGTTATGTGTTACGTGCTGCATCACATGGGTTGGTTCAAACTGCATTATGTCTTTGAATGGCGTGACAGAATTGTCAACAGTAAACTTCCCTGAAAATTTCTAGATCTAGAGGCTAGAGCATGTTCTTTTTATAGTCTATAGTCTACACCCTGTCATTATTGACTTTGTGGTGAAAAATGTGTGCTCACTCAACTACAAGAGTGCCTGTTTTCCAACACAAAGCATCTGGATGCATGTTGGTTGAGAAGTTGTGGGGTTAGCAATTAGATGATTGTTGGATAAATGAATTTCTCAACTTTACCAGGGCTAAGCAAAATAACTCTTTTACTGTCAATGTCACATGTACTTGTGTGATTTCCAGTTTGTTTGCCTATAGTTTTGCATTGTGCTCCAGACTTACCATTTGCTACAGTATTAAGTTGTTTCCTTACAGAATCATTTTTCTCCTATGCTGATGGGTTGTTTTTTATTTTCACCATGGACAACGAACATCGAATGTTTATTATCCTTGATGGCATTGAACTTGAAGACAGAGGTAATCTTTGCATATCTTTGTGAGTGTTGGTAATTCATTGTCTTTTTGTACGATGATTGACTGAATTATGTACTTTTTTCCAACATCTTGTAGGGTGACACAAAGGGTTCAAAATCTTCTGATCAGAATGGAAAGAAACAGATTTTACTCAATGGTGAACCTGCATCATCGGTAATATTTACTTTCTGGTTTCAAAACTGCCATCATATCATTTTTGAATTTGAACAGGGTTTACTTCGCATCTTTTGTTTCTAATTTGTACACCATTTTCTTGATGTATCTTCTATTTCAATTGGGATAGTCCTTCATGTCCTAATAGCATAACAGATATCAGGGTTCTCTACATGCCTCGCCTGTCAAAGCTCACGTACACTATTTCAGTACTTGTCATGAGGCATAGATATAAATTTCATGAAGAAGCTTTCTTGACTCACATTATGATTCATTGTGTATTATAACTAATCAGCACATTCTGTTTGGTCGTTCTTCCCTTAATGTTGTACAGCATCTGGTACACCACGCTGATAAATGTTAATCTTTAGAAACCTGAATGTAGTTCTGCCATCCGATCACTAGCAACTGTACTTACAAATTAGAATCATCTGGTGAACTACAGAAAAGGAACTTAAAATTATATTACTAGTTAGGACTTCTGTACAATGACCAATATTTGCTTAGCATAGCAGTCCGATATGATTTTGAGTTTTCCAACTGATTCTTGGGGTCTGCTATATTTTTGAAATCTGTAGATAGACTAACTTGTGACTAATTAAAATTCTGATGAACCAAACATCGGTTGCTTTTTCATTACAATTTTCTAAAAGCTGGGTTACTTCGTAGCAGATTCTGTCATTTCTAGAGGTACTCCATATATCAGTTGGTAGATTAGGATTTTTTGTCCATTTAGTTCTATTGTTTAGGAGGTCAAACCTTAAAAACTACAGACATCAAGATCTTTTTTTTTGGAAACACGTAAGCTATATGTGTAGTTTTGTATTAGAAAACATTTGCAAAATCTCAAAAGTTTGGAGGATTTTAAGAACACATTTTTGAAGATATTAGCGGTCAAAGACATATGGGCCTATTCGGCTGCTGATTGTAGGGCTGCTTTGGCAGCCATGGTACAGTACCTTGCTCTAACCACAGAAACAGCCAATACTATGAAAAGTAAAACATGCTAAGTATTTTTGACCGGGGGTAGTAATATCCATATCCTTTGATGATAGCTTTGGTCTTTATGCCTTCTTGGGGGCCTAACTGAAAATGGTACAAACTAACAATTTTGCCTTCTGATGACAGTTTGACGGCATGTAGGATGGAGGGCGGTGGAAGTGATTGGCACAGCAAACCCATTTGATCAAGCAGAGCATATGCCATAGTTGTTTGATGGCACCTAAGATTGAGTGAAATGTTACAGTAAAAGGGACTCGCCATCAGTGCCCCTCTACAAGGAGCTTCCAAAATTTTGTTATTTATGGATGTTAGCTCTCATGAAATTATTATCTTCTGTTATTGGGGTGTACAAACTTCCCTTCTTAGGTCATAGACCTGGGGTGTTTAGATTCACCTCTTAAACTTTAGTTGCTGTCTCATCGATGTGTTGACACATGCATGGAGTATTAAATATAGACTAATTACGAAACCAAATGCACAGAATGAGACTGTTTTGTGAGATGAATTTTTTAAACCTAATTAGTACATGATTTGATAACGTGGTGCTACAGTAATATGTGCTAATGATAGATTAATTAGGCTTAATAAATTCGTCTCACGGATTACTGATGGATTCTGTAATTTATTTTTTTATTAGTATTCAAATATCCCATGTGATATCCCTATATGACATATCCTAAACTTTAGACACCGGATCTAAACACCTCCTTATATAGTTCAATTGTAGAGTGCTGTATGATTCTGTCCAGCCATGGCAATTTGACGCCACGCTGCATGAATGAAAGCGCCAAATCGGTGGTACTTCGCAAATATCCTGTTTCTACTGTAATGGACTGCACGCAGTTGAACACCTCACGTGCCCTCTGTTCTCGACTCTGAGAAGGTGCAAGTATTGGTTGAGAGTCGTACAACCCAAGATCCTGTCATGCAACAGATTTACAAAGAAAAAAAAGAAGGCAATAAACACTGACGAATAGAGACTTCCATGGCTGCAGCCTCTTACCCATGCTTGTGTAACGCCTTGGTATACAGTAAGTCTCATGGTCCATATTTATGGCCTGTTCGCTTGTCTTATAATCCGATTTTTTTTGGCTTGTCTTTTTAACATGAATAATATTTTTCTCTCACAACAAATTAGCTGGAACAGTGTTTTAGCTTGTTTTTTTAGCGAAGCGAACATGGCTTATATCTCTTATAAAGATAAACCTCACTAGTAATTTATCTTGCCATGCAAAATATTCATATCAACATCCACTAGCACATTCAACTATCTCGTCATGTAAAGTGTCCACGTCAGCATTCACTAACACATCCAACTAACATATGTCATTATATCTTCATTCAAGCTATTCACATTAGCAAACAACATCGGCCATGTTTGCTTATCTTATAATCCGTCTTTTTCAGCTTGTTTATTCAGCCGGAACAATATTTTTCTCTCACAACAAATCAGCCGGAACAATGTTTCGGCTTGTTTTTTCAGCTAAACGAACGGAGCAATCATTTACTAACATATATTTAATTGTCCACATCAGAATGCTAAAAATCATCCACTAACATGTATTATGATATTTATTCAATCATATTAGTAAATATAAATAATATAATTTCACCAGCGATTCCAACGGCGACGCGCGGGGCGTTCTTCTACTTATTTCTTATTTGTCAAGACAATAACAAATCCTCAAGTTAACAATAGTACACTTTACAATTTATGAAGCTTCGAGAACAGTGAGGGAGGACGTTGAGCGTACATTTAGGGCGTTGGGAGTCTATCCTTAGCAGCTATGTCCCCGTTCTTGAAACAAGAACGAGAACTTGGAGTATCATTTTATAACGCGGAAATAGGAACGTTTTCATTCCTGGAACGTAGACGTTCCTACAACATGAGGATGGTAGCCTGGGCTGTGTTTCTGTTCCCGGGCTGCTAAGGTCATGTTATGTAAGAGATCCGTACGAATAAACATCAAAATAACAAAAACATCCACAAAACCAAATAATGACGACTCAGGCTTGTGTTTTAGCAGCAAACTCACCCGGATCTGGTTGCGACCCACCTAATTAGCGAACTACCACTGAGCTAGAATCCATCGGTCCTACACCACCCGTAACTTTCCCTTTTTTTTTTTGAAAAAAAAATATTTCTACAACTTTCTTTTTTTGAAGTTACAAAGTTATACGGATAAATCAGTGCCATGACTTTTTTTTGTAAAAAAATATTTTCACAGTTTTTCTTTGGAAAGTTACAAAGTTATACTCATAACTTTTATGTACTAGCAAATATGCAAGTGCGACACGCACGTGTTTCTAAAAACTATTTCAAATGCAATGCAAATGTTAATTGAATTGTCGATATACAATAAAGGTAGATGCCAAGTGCTTGATCGATTTGATCGGGTCATGTAGAACGAGGTTCAAATCGTTTGTTCGTTAGGATGCCTGAGCTGCATATATCAATAAACTTTGACTTGATACATTTTAAACGGCTCGTGTTATCCCTATCTTACCCTGTTTTCGTACTTTTGTCGATCCATCCTCGTATGGGTGAAGAAACCCCATCCTTGTATGAGTGGAGAACCCGTCATAGTCTCAGTTGTGGTACCGGAGGCTCTAGAGAGATCAGAGAAGACAGCACTCATCTTGAAGTGAGGTTACTACTTATATGTTTTCAACATTTATCCTTTCCATAATTGGCTACTCAAAGTTTACTGTAGCCATGTACAAACAATGTGAGGAATTTTGACTTTATTAATTATGTAATAAGATTGTGCCTAAATGAACAGATATAAAATAACGTGATATAAATAACAAGCATTTGTAGATGCAAAATAATTATGACTTGAATAATGTAGTATTAATTTATTTAGCAGGTCCATCTAAACATAACTTTATGTTTTTTTTTCTTTTTGGCCCCATAAAAACGTAACTTTATTTTTTTTTTTTTGTCCACATAAAGTACAGGATAAAGCACATTTACATGATCGTTTTTTTCATCATTTCTTACAAACATGTTTAGATTTTTGTTTTTCACCTTTTGTGTCATACATTATTTTTCGTGGGTGCCCTAAGACACCTGTGCTCGGTTTCACTGGCAGCGCGCCTTTCTCATTTCATGCTTTGCTTTCCCCCTTTTCTGTCATGTTTGCATGAATGCAAGTGATTTGATCAAAACGGATCGTTTATTAATTAAGAGCCTAGTTTAAGGGTTATATTTTTTTTATTTATTTCGTGCAGTGCAAACATTTTATTCACGTGTGTAGTTTTTTTTGTTTGAAACTGTCACCAAATAATAAAATAATTAAAATGTTAAACTAAGCTACATAGCCCAATGAGCCCATTGACAAAGAAGCCTGGCTTCAGAACGTCCCAAACCCACTTTCAGGTGGGACAACCCTCGCCCTCGCCGGTGGTGGCGAGCGCGGACATGGCTCCGGTTAGAACAAGTCCGATCCATTCAGGACTCAGGAGTCCAAGGAAAAAAAATGGTGCAGGTTGAGAATAGAAGTCGTACTTGACTCGTGTAGGTAAATTAAACCTGACTTATGGCGGATGGGATTATAGACGTACCGTGAGACGTATTTGAGATTAAATATGAGTCTTATATCTTACATGTAAGATCATCGATGATGGATGGCTCTTATAGCACGACGTGTAGATCGAACGGTTGTTATAGAAGAAGAGTAAGATCACGTATGACGGAGGACTCATATAGCACGGCGTATATATCAAATGATTATTATAGAAGGAGAGCCCCTTAAAAAAAACTCCCTCTCTTATAGTGTGATGATAACTTTTGGGGGATAAAACTTATCACTATGCACATAACTTTATGTATGATATGTTGTGGAATAAAATTTATCATAATAATTTCTTAAAAAAATACAAAGTTATACATAAAACTTTTATGTATAACATTTCACAGAACAAATGTATCGCCATAATTTTTTATCATAAATTTGATATAGTTTTCTACGTAATTTTAGAGAAAATTTATCATGATAACTTCAATATCTTTATAACCCAGTTTATTCATACTATTATTGGACAAATTTATCATAATAATTTCTCATATAAATTTACCAGTTTATTCAAAACTATTATTGGACAAATTTATCATAATAATTTCTCATATAAATTTTCTGCCACAATTTTTATATCGGCATGGCTAGCGCCCGGACGTCCGAACACGGATGGACGTGCGCGTCCGGATGCCCGTGCAACCTGCCTCGGTCCGCCTTCGTCCCGCCCCATGCGCGCACTCCACCCTCGTCTCTGCTCTCGCGGGTCCTTACCCTGACCCTCTTCTCTCTATCCGCGCTGGCGGCACTCAGGAGCCGCGATGAGCGATTGAGGACGAGCATGCCCCTAGTCCACCCCGACCGTAGCACCCTCACCCGCCGTCGCCCCGTCACGCCGAGCGCCCCATCCACTTGCAACATGAATAAAACATTTGAATGCAACATACGTCTGAAAATAAATGAAATATTTAGAACATGCACTTGCAACATGTGTGTGAAACACATGAAACATCCAAATAAAACACTTGTAACTTGCAACATGAAACCACTTGCTGCAACATAAGATTGAAACAGCTGAAACATTTGGAACATACTGTTGCAACATATGTGTGAAACATATGCAACATCCAGATAAAAAACGAATGAAGCATACGTCTGGAAAAAAGATAAAATATTTGAACAAACACTTGCAACATGCCTCTGAAACACTTGCAACATCCACTGATCTACTTTTGCAACATCAAGATGAAATAATTGCAACATACATCTGAAACGTCCTGAAACACTTGAAACAAACATATGGAACATAGGGGAGAGGAAGGCTGGGGCCGGTCGATTCTGACCGTCGGGCCATGAGCCAGCGGCGAGCCACAGCACACGAGCACCACCAACACCAGCCGCGCTTTGTGGGTTCCCTTGGCTCGGCCATGGAAGACCTGAGGCGTCATGGCATGTGCGCCTCAACGGCCACGGCGAGGTCAGCGGCGCGCGCGGTGGTGATGGTGGGCGGACGGACGGCGAGGGAGTGAGCAGCACAGGTGACTGGGACGGGGCACAGCGCGACCGACGATGGGTGCGGGACGGTGGGGGAAGGGCACAACGCGTCAACTGACAAGCGCGGGGGAAGGGGCCGTGGCAGGGCGGATCGGGGCGGACATATGTGTGTCCACGCACTCATGCCGAGACGGGCGGATAAGCACAGTGTTTTTTTAGAACGAGCGGATGAGTGGACGAGGATGAGCCACATTTGGACGGGACGGACCACATGGCCAAATATTATCGTTTTTATATAATAATTTCACAAATGACATGACTTATACACCTAAAGTTTTGTCATCTAATAATTTTTTACATAACTTGTTTCGGATCAACTTATAAATCGAAAGGTTACTATAAAAACCTAGAATATACATTAATACATACACAACTGCCGCCGCACGGCGCTGAAAAAGTGAGCGGAACTGTCGTGATCGTCAGTGACTCCGGCATAGTGCCGCCGGCCGCCTCCATCGCTGCCATAGTGCCTTGGACTTGGTATTCCCTTTCTTTTCCTTCCTTCACCAACGGCGCTCAAGGCCCGCCCTCTGTTAGAGTTTCGAAAGAATGGGCCTATTTTCATCTCATTTTCGATCCAGTCCGTTTCCTAGGCCGTTCATTCCGCAGGGCCCATGGAGAAATCAATGGGCCTGAGTCCACGTACACAATCGGGCACCAATAGGCCTTTTTTCTAAAAAAAACGTGGAAGCCCAGAAGGGAATGGTAGAGATGCAGATTTTCTTGGGTCAAACCCAACGACCCATTACCCAACTTGATAATTCTAGTGTTAAAACTCTATAGGACCAACCCACTAATTTACTAGTATTATTTAGGCGCTGTTCGGTTCCTGGGGATTGGTCAGATTCATTACTAAAGTTTATATAAGTATTTCACAGTCGAAATGTTTTCAGGTCTGGATTTGCTCTAAACGAACGGAGCCTTATGGTGCCAAATTAGGTATAACAGTGTGGGTCATTGGGTTACCTATTGGGCCTCGCCCGACGCCGATCTCTCGCTGGCAAACTCCACTGTGCCGCCCTCATCGCCATCGCCATGTTCGCCCGCCCTCTCTCGGGGTCGGGAAGGAGTGCGCGGGCGCGAGGACCGCCCGGGGAAGAGCACGCGCGTTCGGGAAGGGCCACGGGTGCCGCCGCCGTCGGGGTGCGAGCCTGGCCGGGACGCAGCCGGGACCGGGACGCGCAGCCGGTGGGGCGCGGGGGTGGCCAAGATGCGCCGCCGTGGGGCACAGGCATGGCCGGGATGCGCCGCCGGGATGCGCCGCCGCGGGTTCGCGGGCGCTGGCGCGAGGCGCCGCCGCCGTGATGTGATGTCAAGCCGTGCCCGAGCGCTGCATCGCTCGCCTCGCCTCGTCTGCGCCATCGCCTGGCTAGTCCTAGTCCCGCAGCTGTGCGTATGTTTCTTCTCTGCTTTCGATCTGCAGCTGTCCGTGCCTCCACCATTGACAGCCGTAGCAGCAGCAGGTGGCCTGGCCACCACCCACCAAAAGCAAGGCCGGCCGGCAAGGTGCAGGAGCTGTCTGCATGCTGCTGTGCCTCGCCCCCGTCTGCATGCCGCTGGAAGAGGCAGCCAACTACGTGGTGGCGCTGCACTCGGAGGGAGGGATGTCTGGTGTTTCTGGGTAACCCAGTTATTGTTGGGTCTTTTTTTTTTGGGTCAACCCAATACTCAGATTCTTTACATTGGGTTAAGTGGGCTTCGCACTGGATGACCCAAAATCGACCCACTTGCATGGCTAGGGAAGGGAAGAGAGAAGAAGAAGAAGAAAAAAAGAATGTAAACATCAGCACCCGCACCACGATCCTCGATCGATCGCCACACCATCAGGCGGCCGGTGGCGGCCTCCGCGCAACCAACGGCGCTGATCCCCTCCGCCATCTCCGTCGTCCATCTCGCCATCTTCCCCCATCGATCACCGTGTCCATCGCCAGCCAAGAGGTAAACCACTGCCGCACCTCCCAAACACCGAGCCTCTCTCTCTCTCTCGTGTCGACGTGTCGTCGTCTGGGTTCCGATCTCGTCTCACGGCGCCACCATGGCGGCGGCCAGGGTCTCGGCATGTCGGAAGCGGAGGCCGACGACGGCAGCGGCAGCGGCGGGCGGAAGGAGCTGGACCCCCCCTTCCTGCCGATCAACAACATCAGGCGCGTCATGCGCAGCGCCGTGCCGGAGAACCGCAAGATCGCCAAGGACGCCAAGGAGTCCGTCCAGGAGTGCGTCTCCGAGTTCATCAGCTTCGTCACCATCGAGTCGTCCGTGATTTTGATCTCTGCAGAGCGAGTCACAAATGCATGGAGGAGGGGCGAAAGAGCATCAACGGCGACGACATCATCTGGTTCTTGGGCACGCTTGGTTTCGTGGAATACGTCGAGCCCCTCATGCTCTACCTCATGAAGTATCGGGAGGTATCGTTCAAACCTCCTCCTCTTTCCTCCAGCTCCTGTAATCCTGTTCACTCGGTATTCATTATATTATGTGTTCAACTGCGAAGGCACAATATTTGCGTGTTTAGGATGCCTGACTTAGACCTAGAGGCTCTACATGTTCATTTGAATTGTGGAGTCATCGACACATTGGGCCTGTTTGGTTTTGTTGCCCTTGCCCAGGCAACTTTGACTGGCCAGGCTGCAATCCAGGCCCTCGATTTCGAGTGCCTGGTTATAGTTACTTGAGCCTCTCATAGGCGAGCATGGGTGTGGTAACTAGGTATACTGATGCTGATGTGTCTTGGAAATTGATTGTGTCTTTGTTGTATTCATGCAAAGGGGGTGTTGATGTGAGAGTGTACTCTTCAAGGGATCGACTTTAGTGTGTTATTTGCAGCATCACATGGGTTGGTTTAAACTGCATTATGTCTCTGAATGGTTTGGAAAAATTGTCAACAGTAAACTTCCCTGAAAATTTCTAGGTCTATATATAGTCTACACACTGTCATTATTGACTTCGTGGTGAAAAATGTGAGCTCACTCAACTACAAGAGTGCCTGCTTTCCAACACAAAGCATATGGATGCATGCTGGTTGAGAAATTGTGGGTTAGCAATTAGATTGTTGGATAAATGAATATCTTACCATGGCTAAGCTAAATAAGTCTTCTTACTGTCAATGTCGCCTGTACTTGCGTGATTTCCACCTGTAATCTTGCATTGTCCTCCAGACTTATCATTTGCTATAGCATCAAGTTGTTTCCTTACAGAATCATTTTTCTCCTATGCTGATGGGTTGTTTTTTTATTTTCGCCATGGACCACGAACATTGAATGTTTATTATCCTTGATGGCATTGAAGACAGAGGTAATCTTTGCATATCTTTGTGACTGTTGGTAATTCATTGTCTTTTTGTATGACGATTGACTGAATTCTGTACTACTTTTTCGAACATCTTGTAGGGTGGCACAAAGGGTTCGAAATCTTCTGATGATCAGAATGGGAAGAAACATAATTTACTCAATGGTGATCCTGCATCATCGGTAATATTTGCTTTCAGCTTGCAAAACTGCCATCAAATTGCCCTCGTCCAAACCTGTTACTTCGCATCTTTTGCTTCTACTAATACCTACACCATTTTCTTGATGTAAACTCTATTTCAATTAGGACAGTGCTTCTACTACAGAATGGACTTGTTGTCCCGGGCGGTAACAACCTTTAGTCCCGTTCTCTACATCCCGGCTAAAGTGTAGAACCATGCTTATCGAGCTTTCAGCTAAAGAGGGACCTTTAGTCATGTTGGTAAGGCCTCCATATATAAAATGCATGAAGAAGTCCCGGTTGGTAACTTGGCTCACATTAAAGGTTCTTTTTTTTTTTTTTTGTTTAATTTGTTTTCATCATACCTATTTGTTTAATATATAATATGTTTTTTATGTACGTATTCTATAATTGATCGTTCTTCCATCTAATTCTCATCTTGAGCATTATTATATTCAATAAAGTATGAAACTATATATATTATAGATATATATATATATATATATCTATATACAACACTTTCATAATCTTGTTCTCGAAAATAACGATATCAATAAACATTTAATTAGAATCATTTATTCCTTAGGATCAAAGTAGAACTCGCTCAAATGATTTTCTAGAAGATATCCTGCTATTGACTTTGAACTTTTTGTATGGTCTTTTTGTATGACCAATATTTCAACCATTCATTTTGCATTTGAAATAAAAGGAAAAGTATTAATATTAGTATATATATTTTCATTTAAAATAAATAAAATTGATATATACGCACTCGAGGACAACTTGATTCTTCTTATGGTCTGCCATGATAAATTCACAAATATGTAGTATCCAGACAAGTTATTACCGAAAGAACACCACTGTATTTGTGAAGAAGATTATTCTCATCATCTCACACGTAAATTGAAGTACGATATAGTAATTAAACACGTGGGGAAGTGTATATAGTACAACTTATGGTATTTCAACTACATTAAGTGATGCCTTGCAATCCTTGCGATGTTGTCAATAAACTCTTTCCAAACCTTATGCACCAATAATGTACGATCAATAAATTATGGCAAAGTCTATTCAATTGGTTGTGCGCGAGAGATCGATTACCCCGGATAATGTCTATCATATTTGGTATAGTTCTATTTTTTCAACGAGTCAAAGATTAAACCTTTGAGTTTAACTCAATAACAATGAGTATCCAAAGAAAAACACATTGGTTTATATATGTCTAGATTTGTATTGATATTACATAAAATGTGTAGACTACATTAAATGTCAAAGTTGTTTGGAGTATTGTTTCTTGTCGTGGCTGCTTCACGAAGAACATCATGATCTTGAAGATACACTTAGCCGTCAGATAATGAGAGGGAGTTCGGCCTCGATCAGTTTAGAACCGAACGAGAGGCCGAGGATCCGACCGCTTGTCATCTACTTTCTATACTTATTTTTTGCAAACTAGTGTAAATTTCATATTTTCTAAAATGATATATTTAACCTAAACTAGTACGGATTTCACATGTTTCAATAAATAACCATCCATACTAGTTGACCTTGCTTACGTGATCATCTCATGAGCATTTCTCCACCGGACAACCTTTTTGGGAAGAGCTCCGATTCTATGAGAAAGGGAACACGGTCTTCCACGGTGTTCGTAGAATCAAAGCTCCTCCTTGACGTCCGTTACTACCGCTCGGAGGAGAACATGCTCGACGAGATGAACACGGTCCGCAAAATGGTTTCAAATTTTCTAATAATTTTCTAAGTTTTTCATTTCATGGAAAAATTAATTCTAAGATCACGTAAGCCACCGGAGACGAGGATGGCGGGTGCTCAAGGAGGACGGCGAGGCGTGATTTTGATGAACTAATTTAACTTTTGTTTATCCAAACATATATGCAAATCATAATGTGATTTTGAGCTAAAAATGACATATAAAATCATAATAAAGTCCAACATATAAAGTTACACATGCATCTACATTGTAAAATGAGATAAGCCACTGACAAAACATAAGAGGATTAAGTTTCTTACCACCAAAATCGAAGAGCAACACTAATGGAGGGGGAGAGAGCAAGAACAACAGCAAGCTGAAGAACAGAGGCAGTGAGTTTGAATGCAATGGCTCGGGCTTGGGAAGGAAGAAATGAGCTGAATTATAGGCCGGGATAATTAGTCCCGGTTAGGGGTCCAAACCGGGACTAAAGATTAATCTTTATTCCCGGGGCATTACCCAAACCGGTACCAACCGGGACTAAAGGTAAACCTTTAGTCCCGGTTGGTAATTTGTGGGACTAAAGATCCCTGCCCCGCGGAGAACCGTTGGGCAGGAACCTTTAGTCCTGGGGGCAAAAAATGCCAAGGCTAATGATAAATTGGGATATCGTTATAAAGTATGTTCTCTAGTAGTGAGTGCTTCTTGTCCTCATAGCGTAACAGGGTTCTCTACATGGCTCGCGTGTCAAAGCATGCTTACACTGTTTCAGCACTTGTCATGTGGCATATATATAAGTTGCATGAAGAAGCTTTCTTGGCTCACATTAGGATTCTTTGAGTATCATACCTAATCAGCACATTCTATTTGATCGTTCTTCCCTTAATGTTGTATGGCATCTGGTACACGGTGCACCACACTGGAAAATGTTAATCTTTAGAAACCTAAACGTAGTTCTGACATCCGATCACTAGCAAACTGTACTAACAAATTAGAATCATTTGGTGAGCTACAAAAAGAAATTAAAATGATACTACTAGTTAGGACTTTTGTACGATGACCAATATTTGTTATTTTGCTTAGCACGACAGTTCAATATGATTTTGAGTTTTTCAACTGATTCTTAAGGTCTACCATATTTGGAAATATGTAGATAGACGAACTTGTGACTAATTAAAATGCTGATGAACCCAACACATGGTTGCTTTTTCATTACAATTTTATGAAAGCTGGGTTACTTCGTAGCACATTTTGTCATTTCTAGAGGTACTTCATATATCAGTTGGTCGATTAGGGATTTTTTGTCCATTTTAGTTCTATTGTTTAGGAGGTCAAACCTTAAAAACTACTTTGGAAACACGTAAGCTATATGTCTAGATTTGTATTAGAAAATATTTGCAACAATGTCATAAGTTTGGAGGATTTTAAGAACACATTCTTGAAGATATTAGCGGTCAAAGACAGGTATAGAAGACCATGAAAAGTAAAACATGTTAAGTGTTTTTGACTGTAGGTAGTAATATCCATATGCTTTGGAGTTTGGACGATAGCTTTGGTGTTTATGCCTTCTCGGGGGCCTTACTGAAAATGGTTCAAACTAACAATTTTATCTTTTGATGACAGTTTGACGGCATGTGGGACGGAGGGTGGTGGAAGTGATTGTGTCGGGCGAAAAGTGACCAACACGTAAATATTTGTAGTTTTATCGTACGTTGTGATCGATGTAGCCTAGCACTCAATGACACAGGGTTCATACTGGTTCAGGCAACGTGCCCTACGTCCAGTTTGAGTCGATCGGTGACTTTATTCCTAAGCCCAGGTGCTTGAAGTTTGCTGTGGGGTTACAAACGAGAGGGAGTAAGATGGGGGTATCAGAGGTCTGGTCGGACTCCGGACCGAAGGGCCGAGAGTGACGGGAGCTCCGACGTGCACTAAATGTTGCTCCGTTCGGCTTTAGAGTCCTAGAGCCGAGCAGAGAGAATCGGAATAATCCGTATGTTGTTCGTTGGAATCGCTTGATCATTGTTCGACTCGTCCGAATCGATAGTCCTTTCTTTTGGAGAGAGCGCATCCCCTTTTATAGATGAAGGGGACGGCTTTACAAGAGAAAGAGAGTGTGTGTGCTACCTAGTCTTGTTACCCACGCTGTTGGGTACAAAACGGTTTGTCGGCGTCCACAACATTGTTGACGCTTAGATGCATGTGGTAGGCTCCATCGTCTTTTTCTGGTATGGCAAATGTCGGCGCCTACCATACTATAGGATAAATGTCGACGCCCACAACAATTTTCATGTTCTGACATGTCTAGAAGGTTGCGGAGCATTCTTCTAACATGGCCTGACAGTACTGTCCTGCAGGTGTGCAGGGTACGGTCTTTGGTATTGCGGTTGACTTGAGAGCCCTGCCTTACTTGCTTCGCCTGATTCTTTGGGTCCTTACCGAGCGGGTGTCCCCGTTCGGTCGTTTCCCAGTCAGCTCCGACTGCGCTGGTCCGAGAAGAGCTGTAAGCAGAGGTTCGGTGTACTTTCGGTCGGAGAGGCGTGTCAGAGTTGGAAGTGAGCGTTGTTCCCCCTTGGCCAGGCCTTCCAGTCGGAGAGGCGGGTCGGAGTCGGAAGCGAGCGTCGTTCCTCCTTGACCAGGCCTTCCGGTCGGAGAGGCGGGTCGGAGTCAGAAGCGAGCGTCGTTCCTCCTTGGCTAGGCCTTCCAGTCAGAGAGGCGGGCAGGGGTCGGAAGCGAACGTCGTTCTTCCTTGGCTAGGTCTTCCGGTCGGAGAGGTGGGCCGGAGTCGGAAGCGGGCGTCGTTCCTCCTTGGCCAGGCCTTCCGGTCGGAGAGGCGGGCCGGAGTTGGAAGCAAGCGTCGTTCCTCCTTGGCCAGGCCTTCCGGTCGGAGAGATGGGTCGGAGTCAGAAGCGAGCATCGTTCCTCCTTGGCCAGGCCTTTCGGTCAGAGAGGCGGGCCTGGGTCAGAAGCGAACGCTGTTCCTCCTTGGCCAGGTCTTCTGGTCTGAGAGGCAGGCCGAAGTCGGAAGCGAGCACCGTTCCTCCTTGACCAGGCCTTTCGGCCGGAGAGACGGGCCGGAGTCAGAAGCGAGCGTCATCCTTCTGGCCTATCGTTCGCAACGTCGTCTGCTGGGCCGAGCTTTTGTTGTGAAGCAGGTCCATGAGGGACCCTAGGTTTATGAACCCGACAGGAGCCCTCGGGCGATTCAGGTAGAATCGTTTGGGGGATTTTTTTTTATCTTGACGGCGGGTGCACTCGAGCGTACCCGCGGGTGTAGCCCCCTAGCCTCTGGGCGATTCGGGTAGAATCGTCTTGGGGGGTTTTTCGTCTTGGCAGCGGGGAATTTTTGTTTTGACAGCGGGTGCGCGCGAGCGCACCGCGGGTGTAGCCCCCGAGCCCCCAGACGATTCGGGTAGAATCGTCTGGGGGGTTTTTTTGTCTTGGCAGCGAGGGAATTTTCATTTTGACAGCGGGTGCGGGCGAGCGCGCTCGCGGAGGTGTAGCCCCAGCTGCGTTCGACTAGTGAGTCGATTGGAGGCTGAGCATCTTGATACTTTTTCCTAGGGCCATAGACTGCCGTTCGGGGTGTTCGCCCGTGTTTGTCCCGTCCGCGACCTGTGCGGTAGGTTGATTTCCCGAGTTGGTGTCGGGTGACCTGAGCCCTCGAGCCCGTTGGGCTCGGTAGGGGTTGGTCTAGTTTCGTGCATTACCCCGTCCGTGGTTTTCCGCTAATCGGAGGGGCTGAGCTAACGTTGCTTGCCTCGATGGCTCGAGCGACACGCTCGGTGAGCTCTCTAATGGGCACGTTCGAGTGGAATCTGGGTCCGTCGTTCATGACGGGGTTGGCATAGCCCTCATGTGGCATTCCACTGCTCCTTAACCCGCGTCTCGGCAGATGCCCGCGTCATTCCGGAGACCGACTCAGGTGAGCCATCCCCATCTACGCCATGATGGCAAAGAACTTGCCTCCTTGGGCTAGGAAGGAGCTTGATGCAATCTGTAGGAAATTTTTCTAGGCAGGAAGAGATCAATCCATTAGAGGGAAATGCATTGTCGCGTGGACAACTTGCGGTAGGCCGACACAATTCGGTGGTTTGGAATCAGTGATCTCAAACTGGCTGGGTATGCCCTATAGACCCGTTGGCTTTGGCTATAGAAGACTGATCAGGATCGAGCATGGAGCCAGCTGCCGATCCAAACCTCCAAGGAAGTGCAAGCCTTTTTCAAAGCTTCAACCTACACAAGGCTAGGTAACGACCGACAAGCATTTTTCTGGGAAGATCAATGGATCGACGGACAGGACGTGGCCACCATCGCACCATACTTGTATCTGGCAATCCCGCAACGAGTGCGTCGCAAGCAGACCGTCAAAGAGGGACTGCACAACAGAGCTTGGGTGCGCAGCATAGCCAGGGGACTCTCGGTTCAGGAGTTGGTGGATTACCTACACCTTTGGGCAGCAGTCGATGGTATCCAGCTCACTGATGAGGAAGATAAAACCATTTGCGGTGGACGGTGAACGGAACCTACACTGACAACTCGGCGTATAACATGCTCCACACTGGCTCCATTCCATTGCCTAGTCACAAGTTGATCTAGAAGACCTGGGCACCACTACGGATCAAGATCTTCCTTTGGCTGGCATTCAAACACAAGCACTGGATCGGGGATACGAGAGCAAGACACGGTCTTGAGGCCAGGGAACTATGCTACCTATGTGATCAAGGCCACGAAACGATCGACCATATCATTGCGGCCTGTCCATTCTCCAGGGAGGTATGGTTCTATGTCCTTCAAGCTCTCGGCCGACCAACACCGCCCTCATCCCCAACAACGATAATCTGGTGGCGGCGATTGAGGTCCCTGTTCGACGGTGACAAATGAGCTGGCATAGACTCCCTATTCGCGCTTGTCTCTTGGCAACTATGGAAAGAGCGGAACGCACGTTGCTTTCGGGGGTCCTCAGCGGCCATAAGTGAAGTCCTGCAGATCATCAAGGCCGAGGCCGACCAGTGGATTCAAGCAGGTGCATGAGGTCTACAAGCCTTGGCACAGGGCTAGCGCGTGTTGGAACTCGACAGGGCGAAGGATTGACAAATTCCAAGATGTAGCGTGTAATAGAAAACTAACGACCAGGAGCGGCACTCTTGTAATATAAACTCTGCTTCTTCTAATACAATGATATGCACACTCGTGTGTATTCAAGAAAAAAAATTCTGTCCAGTTCAGCAATAGAGCAAATCGGCGGTGTCTTGACCCTACCATCCGATGAACCATCTTAAGATTTAGTTGAGCCAAATCTAAGCGTGCACCTAAATTAGCTTTTTCAGACTTCAAGTTAATGTAATCTCTTGCTTAGTGTAATGACCCAGAAGGGGTTTATGAGTTGTTGCTAAGTCGTAGACGGTATTGAAGATGAATCTTAAGCCCTAGACATGGCTTGTTGTTCATTAGTTCAAGTATAATACTACAACTAACTATTGATTTCCCTGTTCGACATGTGTTCCTATTATTTTCAGGACTCCCACTTCCAAATTGCTCCTAGATGTTAAAAAACACTGAATTATTCGCACCCAACTCCCTCGCACCACCACAACAAATCTGAGCTTCTATGACATTATGTTTTTGACATTGATCACTGAATATATATAAAAATCTAGAACTTATCATGCTTGGATGGTAAATATTGGTTTGTTCCCTATCTTTCGTTTTAAGGATGACCAGTGACGAATCTAACATTTTTCATCACAAATTTTGTAACATTATTGCTTTGTCATGAAATTTGTGAGGTTTCATGTGGCATTATTAGTGTAGGCCTTTTAATCTGTTCTTTGCTGGACGTGATGACGATGATGGTGATCTGTCAATGGGCTCATCTAAAGGGGACAGCTATATATCGGGCAATTGCAGTTTGGGCTTAATTTGGATTGGAGCTGACTCAAGATGGAGGATGGTGTGATAGTTCATCGATCTGTGGTGTCCTTTGTGGAATGCATGTGTTTGAAATGATATATAACGGTGGATGGCAACATGCTTGGGGATCATGTTAACAGGTAACTAGAGTAGGAATACCTGCATGCGAGGACTGTGCCAAATGGACTGTATATTGGGGTTTGGTTCAGCAGCAAGTGATTAATTAATATCTTGGTCAAAGCTTTCGCAAAGTTTTCCGAGGGATGGCAGCAGCACTCAGACTTGAACAGGTCCAAAACCACGGTCATGTACTGTGTTTAACTCGGGTACGATATTGACTGATCAACAGAATAGCAGCAGCTTCTTCACGGCTTCTTCAACATAATAACAGCTCTGACCGTGGTTACTTGTCAAACTACAGGGCCGGCACAAGGTCAAAACGCCAGTGCAATTGCTGCTTCGACTTGCCTGCCTCTTCTCCTAGCTCCTCTCTTGAACAAAACGAGCCTGCAGGCTGCAGCCAAGATACTTGAGCCACGGCGCATCTGCAGCTAGCAATGTCGACGAGGGAGGATGGGAAACGCAAGCCCGTGACCGTGAAGGTCATCGAGACGGTGTACGTGGAGGCCGACACCGCCGACGACTTCAAGTCCGTCGTCCAGAGGCTCACCGGCAAGGATGCCGTCGCCGCCGAGCTGGAGGAAAGCAGCAGCAGGCCTGCTGCACCACCACAAGCTGCTCAAAGCAGGACGGGCCAGGGTCGTTCTCCTGGTGATCGCAAGGCTGCTGCTGGCGCCTCCAGCAAAAGGCAGAACGGGTGAGAGATAGATCGATGTGTGTAATTACTCTACCCTGCATATATACTTTATATATCTTCATTCATGCAAGGTCTTCTTCTTTGATTTCTTCTGTCTCCCTCTTGTTCTTTCTTTCTTTCCTTAATTTGTGAAATAGCTAACGATCAGTTGTTATTTCGTCCGAAACTTATTATACTGTGTTACGATGAACAACACGGCCTTTGCGGTAGCCGGCCGGTGTGTATGTATGAATTAATATGAGATCTGGTAGAAGTTTCCTTCATGTTTAGATCTTCTGTCGCTCTGTCAGCTAGCTATCTGTGGCATTTATTCAACATGGAGTACTATGCTAACCGTAACGAGAACGGCTCTCGTTGTTCACCCTTCACGCTGGCATAGCTATAGAAATAGAATCACATCAAAGGAGAAGGAGCTGGCTACTAGCTAGTAGCAAGCAGTTGAGAAAACTGATCAGAAACTGCATCAAATTAAAATCGAAAACCAGAAAGGTCGGACACATGCATCTTGTTGTTCATTGTTGCTGTTGCGTAATGAACTCTTATCCATTGTTGCATTTATTTTGTCAAGTAAACGAGGTAGACTATGATGTTATCCTTGCATTAGTTGCCCACAAGTATAATTCACTACGTACACCATCGCACAGCTTCACACAGCGGTATCCCTGTTACCAACATTGAAGAAACTAGATAGCGTGCCCGTGACGTTGCTACATGACAACTAAATTTTTGTACTAGAAACACATGGATCACACGATAAGATAACGTTTTGAGTAGCCTAACTACGTTGGAAACAAATCATATTCTAGAGTGACACGACGATTCACAATTAGACTTACTTCCAACAACCAGCTTACTAACCGAGACGAATAAAATTATATTCCAATAACTTTCTTTTTTTGCAACTTGCACATTGCAGGAATGTCATTCCACTTGCTTGCAGTACCATGGATTTGTATGCACACTAACATGGGATGGCAATGTCCTGAAAATCCTTGTCACGCCCTCCTCTCAAGCTCCTCCCTAGTGCACATACTCTGTTTCTCCAGCACAATCGACACACGTTGCATCAAACTTCACAGAAATCAGTCACCAACAATGTAAGGAAGTGGATTTCCCTACCCCAAGCGTATGCAAAGCTGTTCTTGTCCACCGTAAGGAGATGGAGCTCTCCTATTACTACTTGTTCCATTAGCAACACCACAACCAAATCTCTCCTTTAAGGTGGAACTAAAACACACCTAGATAATCTTGATGCTGCCAAGGACATCGAGAGGTCACAGGGAGGTCTCCAGTAGGTGAGAAAGCACTCCATGATGGTTCGACCCCCACATAAAGATCTCTGCATGGCAAGAAACACAACCATCAAGTGGGTTTTGTTAAAATATGCACGAATAGATGACATCATATGTCTAATATAAATTCATTCGATCCTTGGACAGTTTGGCTGCACAGGTTAGATAAACATGTATTGTGATGTTGTTTGGTTCAGATCCCGGGCAACTTGCCAGGGCCTGTTAGTTGCTTGTGGTTGATCAAGAAATTACCCGGTCTGACAAACTCTGATTTCAGGCTTTGCTTGGTTGAAGCCCTGCAATCATGCTTGTGTGAATGACAGGGGCAGGCAGTGGTTTGATTGTTGTGCTCCCTGTGAGTCCCAGTAAGGAACAGAAGCATGTCGCACTATTTATATAAGAGAAGTTTTAAAATATATGTTTGACAGTTGTGTAGTTCAGTCATTCTATATTCTATATTAAAGAAAATAATATCAGCATGGGTCTCATGAGTAAGAGTATAGGACTGATTTATATTTAGAAAAATTCTGGTGCCAGACCATGTGCCAACAAAACTCAGGCAAACATGACTCTAGAAAACTCAGGCAAACATGCCAATCATATGCTAATATTTATTTTTTTCTGCTTCTAGAGCTGTGGTTAGCTACTGACCTACTGTCATAGGCATAATCACTAAACAATGTCTGTTGTTACCTTATTATCACAGGAGCTCCGAATCATTGCCCTTGGTACTGTTTCAAATGTCTCCAAACCTACTGTCAATAAATCGCAGGCACCTACAAATGCAAGCAGAACTGCAGATGTTAAACCAAGAATAACAGAACACATGTGTCGGTGCAAAAAGTGATCAACACGTAAATATTTGTAGTTTTGCTGTACGTTGTGATCAGAGGTGGCCTAGCACTCAATGACACAAGGTTTATATTGGTTCAGGCAATGTGCCCTACGTCCAGTTTGAGTCGGTCGGTGACTTTATTCCTAAGCTCAGGTGCTCGAAGTTTATAGTGGGGTTACAAACGAGGAGAAAGATAGGGGTACAAAGGGTCCGGTCGGACTCTGGTCTGGGGGACCGAGAGAGACAGGAGCTCCGCTATGTGCTAAGTGTTCGAGCGTGTGCTCGAGGTTTGAACCTGGTGGTTCTGTTGTGGTGTGTTAGTGAACTGATCGATCTCAATGAATTGAGTTCTTTTTTGGAAGAGAGCGTATCCCCTTTTATAGATGAAGGGGATGACTTTATAAGTGAGAGGGAGAGAGTGCGCATGCTACTAAGTTTTGTTGCCCACGCCGGCGGGTACGACGATGGTAGGCGCCCACAATACTGTTTAATGTTAGATGCACGTGGGAGGTTGCGTCGTCTTCTTCTGGTATGACAGACGTCGGTGCCTGCCATAGTGTTGATGCCCAGAGGCACGTAAGGGGTTTTACCATGTTCGCCTGGTGTGATCAATGCTGGCGCCCACAACACTGTTGATGACTAGAGGCATGTGGGGGAGCCTTACCGTATTTATCTGGTATGGGAGTTGATGGCGCCCACAACACTGTAGGGAAAATGTCGGCGCATACAACACTGCTTGGGTTCTGTCATAGAGGTCATAGGGTACTGTCATGTAGGTGTACAGGGTACAGTCCTTGGTATTGCTGTTGACTTGAGTGCCCTGCCTTACTTTCTCCGTCTGTTTCTTGGGCCTTACCGAGCGGGCGTCCCTAGTCGGTTGGTCCTAGTCGGCTCTGATTGCGCCAGTCGGAGAGGAGCAGTAAGTAAGGGTTCGGTGCATTCCCGGTCGGAGAGACGGGCCGGAGTCGGAAGTGGGTGCCGTTCCTCCTCGACCAGGCCTTTCGGTCGGAGAGGCGGGTCGAAGTCGGAAGCGAGCGTCGTTCCTCCTTTAGCGAGGCCTTCTGGTCAGAGATTGGATCGCCCTTCTGCTATGTTCTCTTAGGTATTTGGGTCGGCCCAAGAGTTGTGCGCTGTTCACAACGTTGCCTACTGGGCAGAGCTCTTGCTGGGAAGACGGTCCCTGAGGGACTCCGAGTTTATGAACCCGATAGGAGCCCCCGAGCCCCCAGGCGATTTAGGTAGAATCGTCTGGAAAATTTTTATTTTGACGGCGGGTGCGCGCGAGCACACCCGCGGGTATAGCCCTCGAGTCCCCGGGCGATTTGGGTAGAATCGTCTGGGGGTTTTATGTTGCTAGCGGGGGAAGTTTTGTTTTGTCAGCGGGTGCGCGCAAGCGCACCTGCGGGTGTAGTCCCCGGGCGATTCGGGCAGGATTGCCTGTGGGGTTTTGTTAGCGGGCGTGTGTGTACCTTTTGGTTGAGACAGAGTTGTCAACCAAGGTGTCGTGCGATCCTGGCGTCGGTGCAGTCCCGCACAGCCGAGGCAGTTAGTTTAGGGATCGGTCGAGAAGGAGCTCGTGGATCCTGGCGTCGGTGCTGTCCCACGCAGACGAGGCAGTTAGTTTAGGGATCGGGCAAGACGGAGCTCGTGTGGCAGAACCGCCTAATCTAATGCCTTCCAGAAGTGCTTGTCTTCCATTAAACACTAAGCACTCAAGGGAGAACACTAAATTACACAGTTCCGTCGGGCACACCCCATGGGAGAACCCGAAAATCTACATTTTTACATCAGGATCACAAATGATATAATAAAGTTTACATCATTCTTAACCATTTCCTACATCATTTTTAATACAACATCATAGTATAATATTTATTATTATAACAACGAAATATAATAATATTATCAGAGTTATTAACAATTTAATTAAACAACGGAATATAAACAGGTGAACAGAGTTACAGCGGAAATAAACATCTATTCATGGCATGATGAAGCATTGATAAATAAATTAGGACAACAGATTATAAAACTTTCATTTATAAAAACATTTAGCGAGAGTTATAAATAAAGACTATGATCGCAGCGTAAAGAAAATCCTCTCTAAGCCCACCAGGAGGAATCCACACACAAAGGTCAGCTCTAGCATCCACCTGTCACCTGCAACAGGGGAAAATAAAACCCTGAGTACTCAATTATACTTAGCAAGACTTACCCGATAGGAGGAAAGAAAAGACTCCAACGATATGCAAGGTTGTCTGGCTTGTGGGTTTATTGCATCTGCAGAAAACATTACTAAAAGTGCGTCCTTATATTCGATTTTCATTAACAGCCGCATTAGTTCATTAACCAATCATTCTATATAAGCACCTATGCTACTTTCAAGCAGGTGGTAAGCAATCAAATTTCTTTTTTCCATCTTTTATTTTTCAGTTCTTACTACGGTGCTAGACCCAAAACAAACCGTACCGGATCGCCCGGCGATTCACGAATGAATGCCCCCAGCTGGGTACCCTAAAAACACATGCCCCGCTTGTACCTAAGGCACAAGCAGGACCAACCCATCACCCTCCTGTCCTGGGTGTCCAGGTCCCTGCCAAACTGGGACTCCAAGCCCCCGCGCTTGAGTCCCGGACTCAGTACGGTGCAAGGACCTCCTAACCCAAAAACCACCCTGACAGTCGGTCCGGAAAGAGTCGGGTCCATGACAAGAGAGCAACAAGTCTTCCAAGCGCCCATACACAAGTATGTGCTCGGGATAATAAATCTATGACTTGCCTCGAGACTTATGCTACGGCCAGTTCTTAACCGACACAGACAGGGAAAATAGTGTAACCAAGCTATGCCCCGCGTCAACGGCGACACAACCTCTTACACCCACGAATACCCAAACCATATCCCTGCCCGGTCACCATTTTCCCTTTCCACCGTTTATTTTTATTCCAAGTGATAATGATATAGTAATATATTTCCTATCTCTCGCGAGTGACAAGCAATCACTCGACTTCTACCGGAGTCCTGTAGCATAGCAATCTACACGATCCTGACATACTAGTAAGACTCATAGGATAAAGATATATATATGCAAGTGGGTTTCATTCAACTCCTTAAAACTTAATGCACAAATATAATTTAACTGCAGAAAAGTAGGGGTTATGCACCGGGACTTGCCTGGGTAAGATATATATTAAAAAGTTAGTATCTGCATCGTCAGATCATCCACCATCAACTGAATAAAAAACCCATTGCATCATCTCCTGGAGGGAATACCATTACACCATCTTCGGATTTCCAATCATCCTTTAATTGATCCATTGCTCCATCATCGTACCTATATGATATGCATTGATGCAAATGCATAGATGTAATTAATCAACGACAGCCGAAATGCTTAGAAACCCGATCACGCCTCACAAGCTAACGAGTTCGCTCTAACGACGTCCGTACTTAGGCTACATATCCATGTTGTCAAATAAGACATTATTTTTCAATAATCATTTTAGTTATACAATCCCAAGTTGTTTCTTTATTTCATTCTATCGATTTAATCCTTGTTCGAAATACAGCATCATTAGTTACCTAGCAAACTGATCATTCTGGAGCCACCAAAAATTACAGTGAGTACCTAATATTGCTAGGAGCCTCCTGTAAAAATTTCAGATTCAACACTATTACCAAATTATCTCAACAATTACTACAAGTTTATACTTTTATAATATTAAGTATCTTAAATTAATTATATAACTTCCAAGACTATTATTAGACTATGTGAACAAAATATTCTAACAGGTAGATTGTGATTTTAGGAGCTCAACAAAACTGGTTTGACATTTTTATGATTTTTCTATGATTTACTACGAATTTTATAAGTTTACTTCCGAGACTAATTTAACACATACTTTAGAAAACAAAAAGGGCAGCTGCCACCAAACCGGCCCACAGTGGGCGTGGCCCGCAGAGGCACAGCTCGCGGCAAAGGCTCAGTGGCCCAGGCGGAAGCCCACGCACACCCGGCCTAGGCGCGGCGGCCAACGGCCGGGCAGCAGTCTGAGAGCGTGAGCGCCTACGACGCGCTGCTGGCAGTTCGGCAATACAAGCGCGCTGGTCATCGACCAGCGGCCAAAGAGCCCACACGCCAAGAGCCGCCAAACGGCCCAGGCGGCAACGCAGGCCAGCCTAGGCGGGCAAGTGGTGTGGCATATTTGCAAAACGGCCCCTGATCTTTCCTCAATTTAAACCGTGGTACGAAAACACTATTTATGAGAGTCACATACTTCGCAATAAGAACCCTGGGAAAGCAACATTCTCATTTCTCACCTTCTCACCCCTCCCCAAAGCAGAGCATGGAGCGGAGGCATCGGCCGGCGGCGGCGGAAAACCGCCGGCGAGCCGCACGGGGACCCGCGCGGCCTCGGGCTGGCCCCGGCAAGACCCGAACCAGCCCCTGGGAGCCCCACGGCGACGCCGGCTGTGGCGGCGCTGGCCAAGCGGGCGGCTGCGGCTCCGGTAACGTAGTGGGGATGCATGGTAAGGTGGAGCTACGCGGGGAGGTGCGCAGACTCGGCGCACACACGCGGGGAGAAGGGAGAACGACGGTGGGGATACGGTGGTGGCGTGGTCCGGCTGAGTGCTCTACAGTGGCGAGAAGCGGGGAAGGGAAACGGCGCTGCGGCACGGCGTGGCTACGGCCTGGCAGGCGGAGCTGCACGTGGCTCCGGTGAACGGAAGGCAAGCGGCGGTGATGCTGCGACTCGATACGGCGGGCGTGACCCAGGCGGGTGGGAGCAGGTCATGGAGGCGCGACGACTACGGAAGACACTGTGACTCGGTGTGCAAACAGACCGGGATGGACCGGGACGGGCACGGCGACCACCCATGGCCGCGTCAAGGAAGGAAGAGGAGGGGCAGAGCAGCGGGTCCAGTGCGAACCTAGGCTCGATGGGGCGGCTGGCTGGCGAGGCGGCTCGGACGCTTTGGAGCTACGGGGAAAGAAGAGCGTGGATGAGCCGGCAGGTGAGGCGTAGCTCCACGGTGATGCGGGCTTGGCCGATGGCGGGCGCGACCTTGGCGGGGCACAACGGCCACCAGTGGCCACAACGAAGGAGGAAAAGGATGGGGCACCGGCACGTAGGGGAACAGGAGGAGCGGTGTTGCTGAGGGTGGGAGGCGCGGAGGAGCAGTAATAGCACTGGCGCACAGGCACAGGAGGAGTGGCACTACGACTATGGTCCAGCACGGGGCCAAGGGCGCAGCAGCCGGGCGCGTGCGCTTGAGCACGGTGGGAAAAGGCGGCTATGGCGGACTGGAGCAGAGACGTCTCCTCTTGGCTGCAGAAAAAGAAAGGGAGAGAGAGAGAAGGGAGCAACGCTGCTGACGCAGAGGTGACCCCGCCTGACTTGACTTGGCGCGTTGGGACTTGAAATTTTTGCTCGCCAGCCACGGCAGACAGCAAAGAGCAGAGAGCACGCCAAGTGGCAGTGGGTGAAGCGACTGAACTGGCAGCGAGGAAGGGAAACAAGCAAGCAGTACACGGCAGCAGCATCCCGACCAACATATCCATCAACACGCGCGTCGTACCAGTGAGGTAGATGAGGCGAGTGGCCAGCGGCAATCTCATTATTATTTCAGCTCTCAAATCTTCATTTAACAGGTCGACTATTTATATTTTCAAACATAGCTAAAGCACTAAGTTTGTTACTCGATATTTTAAATGCAACCAAAATCATGCTCTGAATTTTACTTAAGTACTATATACCAGTCATATCGTATTCTTGTTTATAAACATTTTTTTTCATGCTTAATCAATTAAACAAGCCGTTCGTTATTTATCTGCTAGAACCGTTATCAGACGTTCCTAAATATTTCTACACACTAAGGAATTTAACTTGGGCGTTTATTTGAGTCCGCGAAACTAAGTCACACGGGATTCACTTCGCATCAAGTATATTTTAAATCAGAAATTCCGAGAAACTCGTTTCGAAAATTTGTCTTAGGCCTAAATTGTGGTGCTAAACGAGCTCGTAACACCAGGGGTGTTACAGCTCGTGGGTCTTGGCGTCGGTGCAGTCCCGCGCAGCCGAGACATTTAGTTTAGGGATCGGGCGAGATGGAGGGCGATCCTGGCGTCGGTGCAGTCCTGCGCAGCCAAGGCAGTTAGTTTAGGGATCGGGCGAGACGGAGCTCGTGGATCCTGGCATCGGTGTAGTCCCGCATAGCCGAGGTAGTTTAGTTTAGGGATCGGGTGAGACGGAGCTCACGGATCCTAGCATTGGTGTAGCCCACGCAGTCGAGGCAGTTTTTAGGTGTCTTGAGCCCTTGAGCCCTGTTTGGGCTTGATAGGGGTCGGTTGAGTTTTGTGCGTTACCCTGTCCTCGGTTTCTCACAACCGAAGGGGCTGAGCTAACGTCGCTTGCCTCTGTGGCTCGGGCTCGAGTGACGCGCTCGGTGAGCTCGCTAACGGGTATGATCGAGTGAAATCCAGGTCCGTCGTTCATGACGGGGTCGGCATAGCCCTTTTATGACATTCCACTACTGCTTTACCTGCAACCCGGCAGATGCCTGGTCGTTCCGAAGACCGACCCGGGTGGCCTGCTGGCCTTCCCTCGATGGAGATTCTATGGGTTTGGCAGAGGTTTATGATCGAACGAGAAGGTTGAGATGACCCTGTCCGCTTTCTCCCCTGCCTGCTGGCCTCCCCTCGACTAGGCTAGGGCCGCACGGGGCTCATCTGTGTTTCCTCCCCTGACTCTGTTTTATGTGAGGCGGCCTCGAGCCCTTCGTGGGCCGGCCTTCGAACCCTAGTCGGTCGTTGCTCATGTTGAATGAGGCAATTGTCGCTTCGTGATGCAACACGGAGCGTTGTGATGCATTTGACTGCATTTGCGATGCCTTAGTTCCCGAGCCCCCGGGCGATTCGGGTAGAATCGTCCGGGGGCGCGGGCGTATGAAATGAATGCGTGTATGGATGTATGAATGATTATATAAAGAAATAGTGGGTTTGGTAATATTACTATCGATGTTTCACCACCGATAGCCTACCATGGGGGTACCCAGGGCAGTTTGTTCGGGCTTCAGCGTATGCAGAACTCGACGGTAAACACAAGAGACAATCAATTTATCCTGGTTCAGACCCTCGATCGTTGATCGAGTAATAGCCCTACGTCCAGTCGGCGTTAGCCATTGCGTTGGATTTATTGTAAAGTGTTGTGTCGTAAAGTCCCCTCTCTAGGAACCCTGCCCTCCTTTATATATTCAGGAGGCCAGAATCCTAGTCGGTTTACAATAAGAGTTCCTAGTATGATTACAGAATAATACTACTACTAAGATTACATGGGGAAGAATCCTAGTTAGACTAGATCTTCTCTCTTCCTTGCGGGGTATCCCATGGGTCCCGCACCGACAAGCCCCCGAGCACTTCAGGTTGAGCTCTGGAAGCCTCGTCTTGTTCCTTCAGGTCTTGTCGAGCAGGAATAAGCGTCGTCCGAGTGCTTTCTTGAGTGAAACCGTGTAGCGCTTCGTGAGATCTTCGCGTGGTGTGTACCTTTTTGAAGAGAAAAGTACTCCCATTTGGGTTTAGCCCCCGAGCCTCATGCTATTTGGCACAAGGAGATGGAGGGTCTTCTCTTGAAATTGCTCTGATTCTTCGTCGAAGGGCTCCTGAGTATATACCCGGGTTCTTTATCAAAAAGAGCTCGGATATAGCTAGGTCCGGGTTCTTTTTGTCATGAGGCCTTGAAGTGGTCTGTCTTGAAGAAGTCTTTTTGGTGACGTGCAGTTTTTCGAAGAAAAAAGTGCACTCACTGAGTGTAGCCCCCGAGCCTCTTGCTATTTGGAACAAAAAGTTGGAGGGTCTTGAATCTTATGTTGTTTGAAAACTGCTGTCTTGAAGAAGTCTTTTTGGTGACGTGCGCTTTTTCGAAGAAAAAAGTGCACTCACTGAGTGTAGCCCCCGAGCCTTTTGCTATTTGGAACAAAGAGTTGGAGGGTCTTGATTCTGAGTTGTTCAAGGAACTGAAAACCTCTTCTGTTGCAGCCCCATCTTGAATATGAGTTGTTCAAAAGACTGAAAGCCTTTCCTATTACAGCCCCATCTTGAATCTGAGTTGTTCAAAGGACTGAAAGCCTTTCCTATTGCAGCCCCCGAGCATATACATGGGTTCTTTTTGAAAAGAACTCGGATACAGGATCTTGGCATGTTCTCTGGTAGTCTGCTGTTGTCAGATGTAGTTGTATGGTGGTGGTTGAGAGAAAATGTTGTTTGTTTATGAGTTGTACAGTGTTGGTATATTCTTCCGAATATGCTAGTTCTTGAGTACTGCTCCTTCACGCTTGAGTCCTCTTTCTTTGAATTCTGTCTTTTCATTATGTCCTTTGTTAGGTTTGTTCCGTTGGTGCTCCCGGTCTATGTGCACCGCTTCTTTGGTCTATAAATACCCTCCTGGTGTGCTGTTTTGATTCATCGAGCATTTTGTTGGGTGGTCTAAAATCTCCATAGTCATGAATATGATAGTTTGTGAAGTAGGGCAGCCCCCGGGCGTATTTTGTAGTTCTTGTGTATCTTGTCGTAGCTGGAGGGAGTCTTGTGATAGGGATTAGAGGTAGACTAATCCCGCAGCGGCATTGTACCAGGATGTACGTGACGGTAGTTGGAGGAAGTCTTGTGATGTGGGATACGTTCCTTCATCCAGCAGTTCTGGGTTGATCCTCGTCGCCTGCCCTAAGACTGTCCGGTGCAGATCAACACCATATCCAGCATCACATCGGACTTGGGTAGACAGATGCCTACCGGCCTCCTCTGGTCCATGTTGTCCCGCCACGCTGCAGATTTCCGCCTTGGATGTGCTGCTTTCATCCTTTGAAGAAAATAGTGTAGCTGAGTGCGGTTGATTCTACCGAGTAGCAATTTGGGACACGTAGTCGTTCCAGAGCCTAGTTGTGTCCGGGTTCCTTTTTGCTACCTTGCCTGTTGTAGTACCGAGTTCGTTGGGTCTTGTAAGATGTGTAATCTTGTATTTTTTGAAGTCATTTGTAATGGAAAGAATCTTGTCTTCTGAGTTGTCATTCTTTATTCTGCTGATGTCCCAGTTGTTTATGAGATTCCCGAGTTCTTTCTATAAGGACTGAGTTGTTGCGTTCCTTGTGAGGTAACCTTTCGTTGCTTTATGGCTGATGAGTTCTTTTGTAGCAATATAATAACCGTGCCGTGTTGCTGGATGGATAAGTCCAAAATCTGCCCATTGAACCGTACCGTTGTGTGGATTTGTGTCGTCCGTCATTTTAGCTGTGTCAGCAAATGGCCCGTTGCGTTCTCATGCCGTGTTTAAACGGGCCCGGTGGGCCGCGTTTTACTGCTATAAAATCTATTTAAAGGCTTTTCTTCTTCTTTTTCTTTACTGCCCTGTTTTTCCCTTGAAACCCTAGTCTTTAAAATTCTACCGCCGCCGTTGTCGCCGTCATCTGAGCGCCACCATCTGAATCATCATTGTTTCTTAGTTCTTTTTTGCTTCCGCTAGTATATGGGTAGGAAGAAATCAGCGAGCAAGTCCCAGGCAGCCTTTGTAGACGAGGAGGCATCACTTTCTATGATTGAGAATCAAGAATTCATGGCCATGAGGGCTGCTCAGAAGATCTAGCCGGCTCTGACTAGGACTGAAGATCAGTTGTGCGAGCTTGTTAGCGATGGTCTGATCCAGAGCAAGGACATTGCTGGTTGGAAAGCTCTAGGCGAGCATCGGGTCCCAACTCCAGGTACAGGTGAGATTGTTCTTTTTGTCTCCTTTATCCATGCTGGACTCTGCCTTCCTGCTTCTGCTTTTCTTCATCAATTCCTTGGTTGTTTTGGGATTAGCTTGAACCATCTTGCTCCCAATGTTGTTCTCTATCTTTCTATTTTTGTTCATCTTTGTGAAACTTTTCTTGGAATTCCTCCTTCTCTTTCTCTCTTTCGTTACTTCTTCCGTCTGAAGCCTCATCCCCGCCGCGATGACACCCTTGTTCTTGGTGGCTGCGGGATTTAGTTTCGCCAAGGTTTTAAGAACAAGTTCTTTGATTATGACTTGGTTGATTCTATGAGGGATTGGCGTGTCGATTGGTTTTATGCTGCCAATATGCTTCCTCCTCTTGCTGTTCATTCTAGATCTGGTCCCATGGTTAATGACCGGTGGGAAAAGAATTCTCTGATGACAGCTGAGCTCTAGGCGATCAAGCCGTTTCTTGAGAGGATATGTACTCTAAAATAGCAAGGCTTGACCGGCTTCGGGATTATTTCTAGTTTTCTTCGTCGCCGTGTTCAACCTTTGAAGGAGCGAGAGAATTTTGGGTTTGAGTACTCTGGGGCGGAGGACCCTTCTCGTATGGTCCCTGCCCTTGAGTTGACTAATGAGGAGGTGCTCGAGCGTCTTTAGAAGATGCTGAAAGGAGTAAGCGTCGTCCCGCTTGCTGTTCCTGAGTATTGTGCTAACAACTCGCCTCCTGCTATGAGTTGTTTTTTCTTATGCGGGTACTTTTTGTATTTCTTTTGTTGTATCTACTTTTTGCTTAATCTTCCTTGTCTTGTTGTTTTACTCTTTTATAGGAATTGGGGCGTAACTTCGTTGATCCGATTCCCCTCGATGATTGCCCTGCTAATGTGGAGGCTGGGGACAGTCTTGCTGGGGCATCCTTAATCAGTAAGTTTCCAACCACCACGATGTTTCCTGGTGTTTCTTCCGCAAACCTTGATGTATATGTAGAGTATGTTCCTCGTCCAGTTCCTCGAGCTCCTCATAGTGTTGGAAAGAGGGGGCAAGCGGATTGTTCTTCTTCTAGTTTGTCTGCTGCCATGAAGTCTCGCCAGTCGAGTACTCGTCCAGGTACTCAAGTTATAGGTAGCATGCTCCTAGGTGAGCATATTTATACGCTTTGTCTTCTTGTTGTTTGTTTGTGCCTTTAACCGAGTACTTTTCTCCTTTTTCAGATGGCGTTGTGGTTGCCATGTCCGAGAATGAGGAAGAAGAGGATGATGATGCACCCCTTGTCACGCGTCGGTGAGTTGTTTTCTTATTTTTCTTTTGTTGAATACCTCTTTTTGTTATGACTTTGGACTTGTTCTCTTGTAGTAAGCGGTCGTTGAGCTTGAGTTCTTCTGGGTCTCTAGTGCCGACCACGCCGCTCCTGTCACAGGGTGGCGGTGATGTTTCTGCTGCCATAGTTCCTCCTCTAAGGTCTTCTTTTGGTTTTATAAAGAAGAAAATAGCTGAGTGAGTGATTCCTCGTTATATTTCTTTGCTTCTGTTTCCCTTTTTCCTGACTCATATTCTTATCGTCGAGTTTCCTTATCATCTTGCAGACCTTCGCCTTCCCTTGACCCTCCGCCGACCTCTCGTCAGTCCTCTGATGCGCCTCTGTGTGCTGAGTCTCGGGACTTGGCATGTATGGTCGGTGAGGCGACTATGAGGGAGACAGGGTTCCCTGATGATCACGCTGCTGATGATTCGCAGGCTCTGGAGGTGACTGTTGCCTCGACAGTGGGTTCTTCTGAGGATGTAGCCGGGGCTTCCCAAGATATGGCCCTGGCCTTGCCTTCTTTGTCTCGGCCGACTTCTTCCTTTGTTCCTCCTGGTACTGGTGGTCAGCGTTTTGATGATGATGTTGTGCAACAATTTGATACCACTCATTGGTTGTCAGAGCTGACTGCTGCCTGGGGAACCCTTGCGACTTCTTTTGGGGAAAAGCTCCAGGTAAGTTTTTTCTGAAGTTATTTCTTTGGATGTTCATCTTTGTTTTGTTCTTATGCCTTTTTTCTCTCTCTTTTTGTTCAGTCTTTTTCTCGGGATCATACCGGCTTCTTTTTCTCGTCTGAAACCGAGAAAAAGTTGTCTTTTGAGGTAAGTTCCTTGAAAGCAGAGCTTGATCTCTGTTGGGCCGAGATGGAGACTGAGCGTCAAACGCACCAAAAGGAGGAAAAGGCTCTTCATGCTCGGGTGGTAGAGGCAGAGAAGCAAAGGGATGCTGCGGTGGAGGCCATGAAGAATGAGTGCAATGGTATTGTGGGTTCTTCTTGTTTCCTTTTGTATTCTGATTTCCCTTTCTGCTGACTTCTTTTTTGGTTTTTGTTCTAGCTCTTTGAGTTGAAAAGCAGAAGCTCTCGGAGGGTATTGAGGAAATGAAGATAACTGTTTGCAATAGTCACAACAGGGCTGAGGAGGTAATTACTCGTGCTGAAGAAGAACTCGCGCTTGCCAAGTTGATTAGGCGTGGAGCTGACAGGGATCTTATGCAGGTCCAAAAAACTATTGAAGACTTGACTGGTAAGTTGGCGACGGCTACTGAGAACTGGAATGCTTTGCGGAAATCATTTCGGTCAGTAGCTGGTCCTCTCCGGACTTCAGCAGATAATGGTCAATCTTGGGCTCAGTTTATTCCCCAAGTTCCGACTCGTTTCTAGGAGTTCATGAAGGGGTGCGCCCAACTGTGTACCAGAAATGTTCTTGCCCAGGTCCGGGTTCTTTCTCCAAAGTTTTCTTTGTCCAAGATTGCTGATGAAGCCGAGAGTCAAGAATATTTTGATGCCGTTGAAAAGGTGGAGCCTGAGGTCAACGATTTAGCTAGGAGGATTGTTGATAATCTTAATATTGATATTTCTTCTCCTGATGACAATGCTTAATGTAATTGACCTTTGTACTCCAGCTTCTGTAATAGGATACTATACTTCTTTTTGAATGAAGATTCTTTATTTTTTGTTGATGTCTTCTTTGCCTGGATGTCTTCGTCTTGTAAACAACTCGGTTTAGGTAGATTGTTGTCTTGACAAACTTTCTTGAATTATCGAGTGCTTGTCTGGCTTTCGTCTGCGACGTGTAAACAACTCGGTATATGTAGATCGTTGTCTTGACAAACTTTCTTGATCTGTCGAGTGCTTGTCTGGCTTTCGTCTGCGCCGTGTAAACAACTCGGTATATGTTGACTGTTGTCTTAACAAACTTTCTTGATTTGTCATGTGCTTGTCTGGCTTTCGTCTGTGCCGTGTAAACAACTCGGTATAGATCCTTGTCTTGACAAACTTTGTGTTCTTGTTAGTACTGAAAAGACTTAGGACCGGCGATCTCAAGTATCTTCAGCTTCTTCTTTTCAGCGTTTTTGCTTAATTCTAGATGTGGCCGGCATCTGGCTCTTTCCCTGGTTGCAAAAAACATCTTAGGATCGGTTCGGGTGTTGGCTTATCAGCCACCCTCATCGACCGACCTAAGCATGTTTTCAGCTCTTTTGCTCTTGTCCGGTATGCTCGGGTATAATTTCAGCCATTTTGCTTTTTTGGTTTGGGTGTTAGCTTGTTGGCTACCCTCATCGGCGGGCTCAAGCATATTTTTAGCTCTTTTGCTCTCGGCCGGTATGCTTAGGCATAATTTCAGCCATTTTACTTTTTGTTTTGGGTGTTAGCTTATTAGCTACCCTCATCGGTGGGCTCAAGCATATTTTCAGCTCTTTTGCTCTCGGCCGGTATGCTCAGGCATAATTTCAGCCATTTTGCTTTTTGTTTCGGGTGTTAGCTTATTAGCTACCCTCATCGGCGGGCTCAAGCATATTTTCAGCTCTTTTGCTCTCGGCCGGTATGCTCAGGCATAATTTCAGCCATTTTGCTTTTTGTTTCGGGTGTTAGCTTATTAGCTACCCTCATCGGCGGGCTCAAGCATATTTTTAGCTCTTTTGCTCTCGGCCGGTATGCTCAGGCATAATTTCAGCCATTTTGCTTTTTGTTTCGGGTGTTAGCTTATTAGCTATCCTCATCGGCGGGCTCGCTCATTGGAAACAACTCGAGGAAAGCCATAATAAGACATGCATTATCGAGAAAAAACCATCTTTATTGATCATGAACGTTTATAAGCCATAATAAGACATATGTTATCGAGGAACACTATCTTTACTGATCATGAACGTTGATCTCTTGTGGTTTGTACATGTATTCTTCCTTGAGTTGTTTTCATACGTAGAATCTTCTTAGTTGGCTGATGTGCCATGTATTGTTGACTTCTTTTCCATCTTCAGTTATCAACTTGTACGTGCCTGGTCCGGTGACTTTTGTGACAATAAAAGGACCTTCCCATGGACTAAGTAGTTTATGGCGTCCGTTAGTTTTTTGTATTCTTCTTAGTACTAGGTCTCCGACTTGTAGTGATCGAGGTTGGGTATTCTTATTGTAGTGGCGTCTTAATCCTTGTAGGTATCTTGCTAATTGAAGGGCAGCATTTACTCTGACTTCTTCTGTATTGTCGAGTTCTAATCTTCGGGTGTGTTCTGCTTCTCCTTCATCATACTGTTCTATCCTTGGTGACGTCCAGATCAAGTCGGCAGGTAGTATGGCTTCTGATCCGTAAACTAGGAAGAAAGGTGAATATCCGGTTGCTCTGCTTATTTGAGTTCGTAGCCCCCATATGACCTTGGGTGATTCTTCAATCCATTTTGATCTATAGTCCACTAGTTCTTCATACAATCTTGGTTTTAATCCGGCTAGTATGAGTCCATTAGCCCTTTCTACCTGTCCGTTGGCTTCTGGATGTGTGACTGATGCGTAATCTATGCTGAAGCCACAATCATGTGCTCAACTTTTGAATTCTGTAGCTGTGAAAGGAGAACCCAAATCTGTGATGATTCGATTGGGCATGCCGAAGCAGTGCATAATGTCTTGGATGAACTCGACTACTTTGGCGGCGTTGTATTTTGCGAGTGGTTTGTATTCAATCCACTTGGTGAACTTGTCAATTGCTACAAAGATGTACTGGAAACCGCTTTTTGCTTTCTTCAGAGGTCCTACTTGATCCAGCCCCCAGTAGGAGAAAGGCCAAGCGGGTGGGATGCAGATGAGATTGTGAGCGGTTGGCCTGTAGAATCCGGTGCGAAAAGCTTTGCCGACTAGTGTTCTTGAAGCGGCATGATTTCCACAGCAACATGAGTGTATTTCGTCTAGGATCTCTTTGCCCTCTTCAAATGAGACACATTTTAGGAGTACTCCTGATAATACGGCTCTTCTATAGAGCTTTTCCCCTACTAGGACGTAGTTCTTGCTTCTGTGAACAACTCGGGTAGCTTCCTCTTTATCTGCTGGCAACTTATTCTCTTTGATATAATCAATAAAAACCTAGGTCCATGAGGTGGTGATTACCAAAATCTAGGTGTCTTTGGCTGGGATTTCAGGGGTTATCTCACCGGGTTGTTTTATAGAGGGAGCTGATAACTCCTCTATGAATACACCGGGTGGGACCTTCGCCCTGTCCGATCCGAGTTTGGCGAGGACGTCTGCCTCAATATTAGAGTCGCGTAGGACATGTAGAATTTCTAATCCTTGGAAATGTTTTTCGAGTTTTCGTATTTCAGCATAGTAAGCGCCCATGTTTTCTTTGGTGCGGTCCCAATCTTTGTTGACTTGATTGATGACTACTGCCGAATCGTCGTATACGAGTAAACGCTTGATTCCGAGGGTAATTGCCACTCGTAGCCCATGGATGAGGGCTTCGTATTCTGCTTTATTGTTTGTAGCTTGCCATAATATCTGAAGGACATACTTGAGTTATTTTCTGTCTGGAGAAATGAGGAGAACGCCTGCACCGGCTCTGCCTAGCTTGAGTGATCTATCAAAGTACATCTTCCAATGATCAAGGATGGTATTTGACATAGGTTATTCAATTTCTGTCCACTTGGCAACAAAATCGGCAAGGGCTTGAGATTTAATTGCCTTCCGTGGGGTGAAATTGATATTGAGAGCACCAAGTTCAACTACCCACTTAGATATGCGCCCTGTTGCATCTCTGTTGTGTAGGATGTCTCCGAGTGGGAAATCTGTCACCACGGTAATCTTGTGGCTTTCAAAATAGTGGTGAAGCTTACGTGAAGTGATCAGGAGGGCGTAGAGTAGTTTTTGCACATGCGGGTACCGGATTTTTTATTCTGACAGTACTTCGCTGATGTAGTATACGGGGCGTTGTACTTTATATACACGCCCTTCTTCTCCTCTTTCTACGACAATCGCCATGCTAATCACAGTAGAAGTTGCCGCAATGTACAGCATCATGTCTTCATATTTCTTTGGAGGTGTGAGAACGGGTGAGGAGGTGAGGTACGCCTTGAGCTTTTTGAAAGCTTCGTTGGCTTCTTCTGTCCACTCGAACTTATCTTTCTTCTTTAGTAGTTTAAAGAAAGGTAACCCTTTTTCACCGAGTCTTGATATGAAATGATTGAGGGCCGCCATGCAGCCTGTTAGCTTCTGCACATCTTTGACACTTCGAGGAGGGCCCATCTCTGTTATGGCTCGAATTTGCTTGGCGCTTGCTTTGATTCCGCGATGACTGACCAAGAATCCGAGTAGTTGTCCTGAACGAACCCCGAATTTACACTTGTTTGGGTTCAATTTCCACCTCCATCTTTTTAGGTTTTCGAAGGTTTGCTTCAAGTCTTCAATTAGTGTGTCCGGGTTCTTTTTTTTTACTACTACATCATCCACGTATGCCTCTACGTTTTCTCCAATCTGTTCACCGAGGCATGTTTGTATAGCTCATTGATAAGTGGCACCAGCATTCTTGAGTCCAAACGACATGGTCTTGTAGCAGTAGGCACCGAACGGAGTGATAAAAGATGTCTTGCTCTGGTCTTATTCCTTTAATGCGATCTGGTGATATCCTAAATAGCAATCGAGAAAGGATAATAGGGCAGATCCTGCTATTGAATCAACTATCTGATCAATGTGTGGTAGCCTGAACGGATCTTTCGAGCAGTGTTTGTTGAGGTCTGTGTAGTCGACGCACATGCACCACTCGTCCGTATTCTTTTTCTGTACTAGAACTGGGTTTGCCAGCCAATCTGGATGAAGGATCTCTCTGATGAACCCGGCTGCCATTAGCTTTGTGATTTCTTTTTTAATTGCTGCCTTCTTGTCGGGTGAGAATCGTCGTAGCTGTTGCTTCACAGGCTTGGAGCCTTCATTGGTATCGATTCTGTGCTCAGCCAACTCTCTTGGGACACCTGGCATGTCGGCCGGCTTCCAAGCAAAGATATCTTTGTTGTCCTGAAGAAAGTTGGTGAGCGCGAGTTCCTATTTTGCCGAGAGGTGGGCACTGATGGTTGTCGTTTTGGATGAATCACCGGTGCCTAGGTCGATTTGCTTGACGTCGGCTTCTTTTGGTGGTGCGGGGATGCTGGGTTTTTTGGCCGGTATCTCTAGCTCTTCTGGGCTCATTTCTGCTGCAATAGTGGCTATTTCTTTTCTGCCATTGGTGGCTTGTGCTTTTGCTGCAATTTGGATTGCTTGAACATTGCAGTCCAAATTCATGGCGATTCATCATATCACTTCGAAGAGAAAGAACACCATTAGGCCCTAGCATCTTAAGCAACAGGTATGGATAATGCGGTATCGCCATGAATTTTGCTAGTGCTGGGTGCCCGAGGATTGCGTGATATGATGAATCGAAGTCTGCAACTTCAAACTTGATGAACTCTGTATGGTAGTTCGAGGGAGTTCCAAAAGTAACCAGTAGAGTGATTTGTCTAAGTGGTATTGCTGCCTTGCCGGGTACTATGCCATAAAAAAGGGTGCTCGTTGGTGTAATTATCCCGACGAGTTGTAGTTCCATCTTCCTTAGAGTTTCTGAAAAAATGATGAGTCTGGCTCCCCCGTCGATTAGTACTTTTGTGACAGTCATACCGGCAATAGTGGGATCTAGAACCAGTGGGTAATAGCCCGTGTTTTCTACGCTAGTCCATTGGTCTTCTCTTGAAAATTGGATTAGATACTGTGACCAATTGAGATATCTTGGAGTAGCCGGTTCTGCTGCCATGATGGTTCGTAGTGCTAGCTTTTCTTGATGTTTGCTTCTGGAATCTGGAACCCCGACGAAGATCACTGCTACTGTCCCCTTGGATTTTTGGAATCCCTTGTCTTCGTGGTTGTCTTCTTCTTTTTTCTGATTGTCTTCTTTAGTGTTCCCCTTACTATCTTTTCTTGTGTATCGATCATTGAAGGTATAGCAATTTCCGATGGTGTGATTTCCTTTGGGGGTGCAAGATGCAATGCATGTTTTCAATGTTGTCATACCTTCTGGGTTTGGAAAACTTCCTTGGTTTGTCAGCCACTGCTACGGTGTTGTCTTGTCCACGTTTTCTTTCCTGATGTCTGATGTTTCGATGATTTTGCTTGTCCGGGTTGTCTCGGTTGTTGCTATCCGGGAACCTATCTCGTGTCTTCTCCTCTATAGTAATCATCTTTTCTACTGTGCGTCTGAATTCTTCATTGTTTCTCAGGTTTTCTTTGCAGAAGTCCTGAAATTGCCACCTAGCCATGATTTCGTGAGAGAAAGCTTCGATTACTTCTCGTTCAGTGATGTCATGTACTTGAGCACGTAGTTCGCCAAATCATCGATAGTAATTTCTAAGACTTTCACCCCCTTTCTGCTTGAGTCCTTTTAATTCTGCATGGGTGATGGGATGCATAATGATACCTGCAAAATTTTCACAGAAAACTCTTTGCAAGTCCTCCCAATTTTTGATTGACCCTGGATTCAATTTGTCGAACCATTGGAGGGGCATGGTTTCTAGGGCCATGGGAAAGAACAGGGTCTTGATATCGTCGTCTCCTCCGGCCAGTTCAATCGATTATGAGTAAATCCTGAGCCACTGCCTTGGTTCGGTCTTGCCATCATATTTAGAGTGGTTGGACGGCTTGAACTTGTGAGGTAGTCGTATTGAAGCAAGTCTGTTTGCAAAACAGGGGAATCTATCGTGCGTTCTAGCTTCTGTGTATTCTGATTTAGCACCCCCCCCCTTCTTTCCAACTGTTGTCTTGGTGAGTGTAGTTTTGCGTGGCTGTCTAAATAGGTGCTTTGCTTCTGACCTTTCTTGGTTGTTCGACTCGGTCGTTTTGAGTATGGTCCCTTCTACTTTCTCTGTTGTGACTTCCACTTGGTCCAAGTCTCTCGAAAGCGGACTTCCTTTGATTTTGATCTTCCTGCTCATGAGATGTTGACCTGGCAGGTAGTCTTGAGCGGGTCCTTTCATCGTGTGTTCTTAGGACTGTTGATCGGAGAAAGTTCCGGAGCTGTTCTTGTTTTTCACTGGGATGTGAGGTCGCTCTGAGTTCTTCTAGTGCTTCTCGGATCTTATCATAGGGAGTATTTGCCGCGCATCCTTCTTTGACCTCTCGCTCTGATTTTCTTCTATTATACTCGACCAGATCTGACTCATATCTGATCCAAGCTTCCTTGGGCTGCCTAGCATGGCGTTGACATCCTTGTTTCAATTTGTTCTTTCTTTCTCTGGCTTGCTTTTGATTCTTGGTCTCACCATCGTGCCCCTGGGTAAAGGGTGATATGTTGGACTCAGATTCATCCGATGACCTGACATCGGGCGCTTCTGGGGGGACCAATGGTGATCGAGGTCGGCGAACCACGAATACTTCTCGTGCGTGAATTGTTCCGCTATCGGTGTTGGTTTCCACACTGTCGGAGTAGTTGATAACTTTAGTAGAGGCTTCGAGGTCGCATATCGAGTATCCTTCTTGGTAGGGTAGAATTGTTGTTGTTGTAGTGCCGACTAGTTGGGTACCGCTATCTTCAGGAATGGAACCTGGCCAGTGGACGATGCAGTCTTGAGATGTTATAGTTCGTACGAGACCTTCCTGATCTCCTTTCAGTGGCATTCTAAGCACCGGATCGAGGGATCCTTCGGGCCGTGTCTGATAAGATGTCGCCATGTTGTGGAGTTCGAACGGAAATGGACCTGACTTCTTGAAAAGACTCTGAGAGTACTCCGAGTTGTATTCTTGATAGGCCAAGGCTGCGTTCTTAAGCCCCATCGGAAAAGAACTCGGTTTCTTGGAAGAACTTGAGTAAGATTCCATTTCGGATGCGGAACCTGAGTTTGAGTCGGATGCGCAAAGTCACGAAATCTGAATTGGATCGGACACCACGAGCTGCGTGAATCTTCCAGCGAGTTGATCTGTCGTAGTCGCTGAAATAGAATGGTCTTCATGGTGATCCGAATCTTCGAGGAGATGGCTTTGGAGCTTGCCATTGTCACCTGCCTCGTAGATCCATGAACCGAACATGAAGGTTGATCCCATCGAGAAGATCATGTTGTCGAGGTCTGTCGAGCTCTCGGATGCAAAGTCGTCGAAAGCCCCTACCTGGCGCGCCAGCTGTCGATGTTTCACCACCGATAGCCTGCCACGGGGGTATCCGAGGCAGTTTGTTCGGGCTTCAGCGTATGCAGAACTCGATGGTAAACGCAAGAGACAGTCGATTTATCCTAGTTCGGACCCTCGATCATTGATCGAGTAATAGCCCTACGTCTAGTCGGCGTTAGCCTTTGTGTTGGATTGATTGTAAAGTGTTGTGTCGTAAAGTCCCCTCTCTAGGAACCCTGCCCTCCTTTATATATTCAAGAGGCCAGAATCCTAGTCGGTTTACAATGAGAGTTCCTAGTAGGATTACAGAATAATACTACTACTAAGATTACATGAGGAATAATCCTAGTTAGACTAGATCTTCACCCTTCCTTGCAGGGTATCCCGTGGGTCCCGCACCGACAGTTACCTTGATCACTCAAGTGACGGGGTTTGAAGAGCTCCAATTGGAGATGTCCGACTAGGATCCATGCTCGTCATTCATAACGGAGTCGGCATGGCCCACATGGGGCATCCCTTTGCTCCTTACCTGTCTCTCGATGTTCGCCTAAGCTGTCCGATGGACTAAGGAAGCCCGTTGGTCTCTCCTCGCGGAGATCCCATCGCTTGGGCCTTTCTAAGTCCAGCCTGGGAAGGCGGAGGGCTACCTGCGCGTAGTGGCGCCTTGTTTCTCGCGCCCGGTGTGCGGTAGTGGTGGGCCATACCCAGGCCACGTCCCGTCTATCCAGACACCGTTCCATCAGGCAGGGTGCGTCTCATCGGTCAGGACGCGTCCCATCGTATCCCATCGTTATTGAATGGGGAAGGCAGAGGGTTTTTCGCCCCCGTTGTTTCGCCTTTCCTCGATCGCCATGCCTTTCCCAACTGTTGTGCCTCTTCTTTAAATAGGGGAAGGGAGAAGGAAGCGAGAACTCATAGACCCGTTCATGTTTCCGAGGAGCGATGTCGAGTTGGAGGTCCCCCAATGTAGATGAGATGGTGCTGGCCGCCTTCGCCGAGAAGGGGCTGGTTCCGCCGAAGGAGGTGGCGCACTGGAGGGTGTCATATGTTGCTGGTTTCATCACCGTCTGTGAGGCTTTCGTCAGGATGGAGCTGTACATTGACCCCTTCCGGTGAGTCTTCTTCGGGCGAGCCTTGTTGGAGAGGAAGATGCTCGGGACTATGCTGGTGGGAGGTTTCACCCTTGCAGCTGCTCAAGTTGGCCAGTTCATAAAGTTTGATGAGATATCTTCCATCCATGGCGGCCATACCTCGGTGAACAACGTCCCTATCCAGGAGCTGCCTCAACTGCATGAGAATGTTAGGAGCTCCATGCTCTTCTATTGGGCATCTATGGGTGCGACGCCCTTGAGGTACCCGTTGCGCTCACCGAAGTCAAGGTAGCGGAACTGGGCGGGGCCCTTGCTGTGGTGGTTATGTCCGGCGACATGTGCCGTGGCCTCTCCTTTGGCATCAGCTGATGCCACCGAGCGGCCATAGTAGTATTTGGAGTAGAAGTAGTCGGCAAATGTAATCATTAAGTTTGTGGGGGAGCCCCCATGTAAACAATTTTTTGTATCAATGAATATATCAGTTCTATTTTTGTAATAGAATCACTATCCATTCCTTATTTTTTATCCTAGCATAGCCTTGTTTTTATCCTTTCTTTTTTGCACCTGCCCATTTGTTCCGTAGGCTGCAGCTTTTAAGAACCTAGGCATGGCCCACGGGGCTCGGCTGCTCATAACCATAGGTCATGGCGGTGTGCGTTCGATTGGGACCAAGAACAAAGTTACGTAGGGTAATCAAAGCAATGGAATGCGCTTTCGTCTGGGGACAAAGTTTTTACCATGTGATAGTAAAAAAGAGAGGTAGTATTTAGTATTGTACCCTCATGGAGCCCCCGAGCGACCCGGGATGAAAGTGTTTGGGCCGAGGTGCTTTACAGGAGCAAGTGTAGAATAAAAGCGGTAAGACCGAATTTAGGGGAAAAACGACGTAGCTATTCAATGTTCCAAGTGTTGGTGAGAACGTTGCCGTTGTTATCATTCAGTCAGTAGGCGCCTGGTCGAATCACTTCAGTCACCGTATAGGGTCCTTCCCATGGTGGAGAGAGTTTGTGTTTTTCCTTCGTTGATTGGGTCCTCCAGAGTACGAGATCACCGACTTCGAGGATCCTCCCCCTGATCTTCCTTTCATGGTACCTGTGGAGAGTTTGCTAGTAGCGAGAGGAGCGGATGACGGTCGTCTCGTGGGCTTCCTCGAGCAAGTCGACTGCGTCTTGCTGAGCCTCCGCGGCTCAGTCGTGGTCGAAAGCCTTGACTCTTGGGGCGCGTGGTCGAGGTCGGAGGATAGCACTGCTTCAGCTCTGTAGGCCAGGAAGAAGGGTGTGAACCCTGTGGATCGGTTCGGGGTCATTCTCAGGCTCTAGAGGATCACTGGGACCTCTGCAACCCATTGCCTGGCGTACTTGTTGAGTCGGTCAAAGATGCGTGGCTTAAGTCCCTGGAGGGCCATGCCATTGGCATGCTCAACCTGACCGTTAGTACGTGGGTGTCCAACCGATGCCCAGTCGATCCTGATGTCATATCCATCACTAAAGTCCAGGAACTTCTTCCTGGTGAAGTTAGTCTCGTGGTCAGTGATGATGCAGTTAGGAACGCCGAACCGATAGATGATGTCAAGGAAGAATTTGACCGCTTCTTCCGAGTGGATGTTGGTGATGGGCTTGGCCTCTATCCACTTGGTGAACTTGTCGATTGCTACGAGTAGGTGAGTGAAGCCGCCCAGGCCCTTTTTGAGGGGTCCTACCATGTCGAGGCCCCAGACCGCAAATGGCTAGGTGATGGGGATGATTTAAAGCTCCTATGCCGGCAAATGAGTTTGCCGAGCGTAGAATTGGCATCCCTCACACCTGCGGACGACCTCCTCTACATCTAGTAGTGCGGTGGGCTAGTAAAAACCTTGGCAAAAGGCTTTTCCGCCCAACGACCTTGGGGCCACGTGATGTTCGTAGATCCCGACATGGACCTCGAGGAGGAGCTGCTTCCCCTGGTTGGTAGGGATGCACTTCATGAGCACCCCTGATGGACTCCATTTGTAGAGTTCATCACCGAGCGCGACAAAGGACTTGGCGCGTTGAGAGATCCATTGGGCTTAAGTCCTTTCAGGTGGGACAAGCTCCTCGAGGAGGTAGGCAAGCAGCGGCGTTCGCCAGTCGGTTTGATCGAGTGCCAACATGGCGACGTCAGCGGGTGACGTCGTCATGGAGGCACTAGGGTCGGAGCCCCCGAGCATCGGCTTGGCGTCAGGGTCGGCGCTCCTGGGTGCCGGCTTGGCGTTGAGGTGTGTCTGGATCAGACCTTCCAGGACGTGAGCAGACGGGTCGTGGAGATCGTTGATGAAGATCCCGCTCGAAGACAGATCTTGCCTGGCGGCCAATTTTGAGAGAAAATCGGCGGCATCGTTGTCCTTTCAGGGGACATGATGCAGCTCAATCCCCTGGAATTTATCCTCGAGCTTGCGCACCTCCTGGTAGTATGCTGCCATAAGGGGGCTTTTGCAGGAGGAATCCTTCATGACTTGGTCAACGACCAACTCCGAGTCGCCGCGGACGTAGAGTCACATCGCGCCAAGCTCAATGGCGATGCGCAGCCTGTTGATGAGGGCCTCGTACTCCGCGGCGTTGTTTGAGGCTAAGAAATGGAGGTGGATGGCGTAGCGGAGCCTACTCTCATCCGGGGAGATCAGAACCACTCCAGCACCCGAGCCAAGCGCCATTACGGACCCGTCGAACTACATTGTCCAGTACTCGTGAGTGACGTCCGGGGTCGGTAGCTACACCTCCATCCATTTGGCGATAAAATCCGTGAGAGCCTGAGATTTAATAGCGGTACAGGGGATATACCTAATGTCATGGCCCATGAGTTCAAGTGCCCACTTGGAGATCCGTCCCACGGCGTCGCGGTTGCGGATGATGTCCCCGAGCGGGTATCAAGTAGTACAAGAGCTTTCGGGTTGCCATCAGCACGGTGTATAGGAGTTTCTACACCTAGGGGTACCGGACCTTTGGGTCGGTGAGTACCTCCTCGACGAAGTATACAGGCATCTGGACCTTAAGGTGGTGTCCTGGCTCCTCCCTTTCGACGACTAAGGCGGCGCTCACCACATGGTTGCTTGCCGCAATGTAGAGGAGGAGGGGTTCTCCCTGATCGGGAGCGACAAGGATTAGGGCCGATGTTAGGGATGCTTTGAGGCTCTCCAGAGCCTACTGAGCTTCCTCAGTCTAGACAAAGGCATCCGTCTTTTTTGAGGAGCTTGTAGAGTGGCATCCACCGTCGCTGAGCCAGGAGGTGAATCGGCTCAAGGCAGCCAGATAGCCGGTGAGCCTTTGCACTCGCCCTTGACATTGCGTATTGGGCCCATGTTGGAGATGGTCGTGATCTTTTCGGGGTTGGCCTCGATGCCATGCTCGAACATAATGTATCCTAGCAGCTTCCCCTTTGGAACCCCAAAAACACATTTCTCGATTCAATCTGATGTTGAACCTTTGAAGGTTCACAAACGTTGTGGCCAAGTTCGCGATCAGGTCATAAGCTTGAGCCATTTTGACCACTATGTCATGAACATAGACGGCGATTGTTGGTTTTGGCCGCTTGACTTGATCAGGTTGATTGAGGAGGTCGATTTGGTCGGCAAAGCAATGCTGCATGCACCTTTGGTAGGTGGCGCCAGCGTTCTTCAGCCAAAAGGCATGGTTACATAGTAGTATGAACCATACGGGGTGATGAATGAGGTTGTGAGCTGATCAAACTCTCTCATCGCGATTTGGTGATAGCCCGAGTAGGCATCCAGAAAGGAGAGGATCTTGCAACCCGAGGTGGAGTCGACTATCTGGTCTATGTGCGGCAAAAGAAAGTGATCCTTTGGACACGCCTTGTTGAGGCCAGTATAATCAATGCACATTCTCCATTTCCCGGTCTTCTTTTTAACAAGAACAGGATTGGCGAGCGCAGTCGGAGTGGAATACCACTCTAACGAATCCAGCTGCCAGAAGTTTGGCGATCTCTTCACCTATGGCCCTACGCCTCTCATCGTCGAAGCCTAGGATGAGGCGCAGCGCGTGCTCCATGACCTCCCATGGTATGTCTGGCATGTCAGAAGGCTGCCATGCGAAGACATCGCGATTAGCGCGCATAGGAAGTTGACAAGCTCGCATTCCTATTTGGCCGGGAGCTGGGTCCAGATCCACACCGTCTTGGTTGGGTCAGCGAGGGTCGATCCCCACCGCCTTGGTTTCCTCGAGTGGACGAAAGGCCATCAAAGAGGTTGGTTTGTTGCAGTCTAGGACTGCTGGGGTCGATGACTCCCCGAGCCACGAGATATCGGATGAGTTGACCACCGCGGTGGTGAGCTCAAAATGCTCGTGGTCACACGTGAAGGCGTGCGAGAAGGCGCTGCTCATGGTGATGATGTCGTTCGGTCTCGGCATCTTTAGCTTGAGGTAGGCGTAGTTGGGGATTGCGATGAATTTGGCGTAGCATGGCCGCCCCAAGATGGCGTGGTAGGACCTCGGAAGTCCACCATTCGAAGGTGATGACCTCCGAGCGAAAGTTGGCTCGGTTGCCAAACATGACGGCAAGTCGATCTGCCTGAGCAGGTATGCCTGCGCTCCTGGGATCACCCCATGGAAGGGAGAGCCCGCTAGGTGGAGTTCCATCCGGGGGATGCGCATGGCGTCGAGGGTGTCGACGTAGAGGATGTTGAGGTCGCTACCTCCATCCATCAGCACCTTAGTAAGGCACTTCTTGCGAATGATGGGGTCGACGATGAGCGGGTAGCATCCTGGTCTCGTGACGTGTGAGGGGTGGTCTCTCTGATCGAAGGTGATCGGAGATTTCACCAGCTAAGGAAGGAGGGGACGGCCGTCTCAGCGACGCATGCCTCCCTATAGCATACCTTGTGCTGGCGCTTAGAGCAGATGGCCTTGGATCCGCCAAAGATCATGATGCATTCCTCGAGGTCGGGGAAGCTGTCCCCATCCTTGCCTGCCACACCCCTTTTTTGGTTGCTGCCTCCTTGCCGTCTCCTTCTTTCGCCCGCCGGCCTATCGCAGGAAATGTTGCAGGAGCTCACAGTCCTTGTAGAGGTGTTTGATGGGGTAGGCGTGATTGGTGCACGGGCTATCCATGAGCTTGTTCAAGTGGTCAGGCAGGCCCTGTTGGGGCTGCTTGCTGCGTGATCAGCCACGGCGACCAACACGGTGTTGTCCGGCCGGCGCAGATCCTTTTTGTTCTTCTTGCCCCTCTGTGTGGAGGGGCCCTCATCTTGGTCCACGCGCTTGGCCTTGCCTTTGTCCCGACCTCCATTGAAGACCGCTTCGACCGCCTCCTCACCAAAGGCATGGTTAGTGGCGACGTCTAGTAGGTCACGGGTGGTTCGGGGGCTTCAGCAGCCAACCTTGTGGATCAGGGACTCACAGGTCATCCTAGAGAGGAACGCGATGATGACGTCTGCGTCGACGACATCGGGGGAGGTTGCATCATTGGGAGAACCTATGGATGTAATCCCGTAAGGACTCGTTAGGCTCCTGCTGGCAGCTCTTGAGGTCCTAGGAGTTATCAGGGCGGACATACGTCCCCTAGAAATTTCCGACGAAGACCCTCTTGAGGTCCGCCCAGTCACGGATGCTATCATGCGGAAGGAATTCAAGCCACGCCCTAACATGTTCCCCCACGTAGATGGGGAGATATTGAATGATGAAAAGGTGTACTTGGCGACGTTGGTGGGCGGTCGGAAGCGCTGTGGGAACGGCGCTCTCCGGATACGCCAGCCAAAGGCCTATGGTCTCGGGCCCTCGGGGCTGGGACTCGGTTGTATGGCCGACGACCATGCCTGGGGCGTGTTTCACCACTCCCCTCGATGGTTCGGCGGGACCCATGTCGCTTACCCTCATCGCCGCTCGATGGACGTCATCATCATGTCGGGCCTGATGCTGGTTGCTGATGACATTGCGAGTGTCTTGGTGCGGACCGGGTCGTTCACGTGTACCGGCGGTCGGTGTGGAGCAGGCGCTAGGTCGAACCGCGGCACCACCGCAGCCTCCCGAGCCACGCTTGGTGGCTATAGCGGTGAGCGGATGGAGCGATCCATCTGGTGCGTCCCCACTCCCCCAGTGGGGAGAGAGGGCGTGACTTGAGTCGTGATGCGGAGCTTTCCACCTATTGAATGGTGGCGGCTTCTACCACCGCCCGGAGGCTCCGGTAGACCGCCCGCTCCTAGGGGTCGATGGGCTCAAGAACGCCGCGCAAAAGCATTGCCGCAGCGGCTGATGTTCTAGCTAGCCCGAGCGAACTATGGGGGGTCATTCCCCTTGTTCATGATGTCATCTTGACTCAAGGGGCGCGACCCCAGCGCCGCCGCGGGTCATGCGCAGGGCGCAATGTCTTTTGACCGAAGCGTGCCGCAGCGGCGGCGGCGATCGTTCAGCCATAGTTGTCGTAGCTCCTGAGGGGTGTGGGTCTACATAGACTCCGCAACCACCGGTGGCTGTCCCGGAGCATCCGCCATAGCACACTCCTAGGACAGATGGTGGCTAGGTGCCATGTCACCGATGCTGGAGCCGTCGCTCTCAACCTCGTCATCCAGGAGCTCATGGAAAGTGGTGGGAGCATAGCTCGCCATTCCCATGAATTCAAACGTAAGAGGGGGCGGTGCCAGCACCCTTCGGAGCCCCCGAGATTCTACGTCCGTGGGGGACGCGAGGCCATAGGGGAACCGGTCGTACGGGGTTGCAGTGCGGACAACGGGGTCCCTCCATATAATTGACGAAAGATAGTAAATAGAGAGTAAGTAACAGTATGCACATTACTTACAGTGGGGTTTGAGCAGAGAGTTTGCTCGGAATGAAGCACAGGCGCCTCGTCGTTGAAGTCGTCGTGCGTCCCGGAGCCAATGGAGGGCGCCCCTCCGACGGGCGCCGGAACAAGTACCTCCTTACGGAGGTGCAGTATGCCGAGCTGGTCGGCGATGAAGTCTAGGCTTCAAAGAGGAAGCCCTAGGACGGCTCGAAGACAGGTGGAACCCACATCCCAACAGGTGGGAGTGTGGGAAACTCTAGTGAGCCGAAGCGAGTCGTATCGCTTGAGCCCGCCATGGCGAAGGTGGCGGAAAAATGGGCCATCCGATGACCAAAAAGTGTTGAACGTACAGCGTCTTCCCCACAGATGGCGCCAACTGTCGGTGAAGAAAGTGACCAATACGTAAATATTTATAGTTTTGTTGTATGTTGTGATCGGAGGTGGCCTAGCCATCAATGACACAGGGTTTATATTGGTTCAGGCAAGGTGCCCTACGTCCAGTTTGAGTCGGTCGGTGACTTTATTCCTGAGCCCATGTGCTCAAAGTTTGCAGTGGGGTTACAAACAAGAAGAAGAAAGATAAGGGGTACAAAGGGTCCGGTCGGACTCTGGTCTAGGGGACCGAGAGAGACAGGAGCTCCACTATGTGCTAAGTGTTCGAGCGTGTGCTCGAGATCTGAACCTAGTGGTTCTGTTGTGGTGTGTTAGTGAACTGATCGATCTCAATGAACTGAGTTCTTTTTTGGGAGAGAGCGCATCCCCTTTTATAGATAAAGGGGATGGCTTTACGAGTGAGAGGGAGAGAGTGCGTATGCTACTAAGTCTTGTTGCCCACGCCGACGGGTACGATGATGATAGGCACCCACAATACTGTTTAATGTCAGATGCATGTGGGAGGTTGCATCGTCTTCTTCTGGTATGGCAGACGTCGGTGCTTGCCATATTGTTGATGCCCAAAGGCACGTAGGGGGTTTTACCATGTTTGCCTGGTGTGGTAAATGCTGGCACCCACAACACTGTTGATGCCCAGAGGCATGTGGGAGAGCCTTACCGTATTTATCCGGTATGGGAGTTAATGGCACCCACAACACTGTAGGGAAAAATATCGGCGCCTACAACACTGCTTGGGTTCTGTCATGGAGGTCGCAGGGTACTATCCTGCAGGTGTACAGGGTACGGTCCTTGGTATTGCGGTTGACTTGAGTGCCCTGCCTTACTTTCTCCGTCCGTTTCCTGGTCCTTAACGAGCGGACGTCGCTGGTCGGTTGGTCCCAGTCGACTCTGATTGCGCCAGTCGGAGAGGAGCAGTAAGCAGGGGTTTGGTGCATTCCCGGTCGGAGAAGCGGGTCGGAGGCGGAAGTGGGCACTCCAGTCGGAGAGGCGGGCCGGAGTCGGAAGCGGGCGTCGTTCCTCCTCGGCCAGGCCTTCCGGTCGGAGAGGCGGGTCGGAGTCGGTAGCGAGCGTCGTTCCTCCTTTAGCGAGGCCTTCTGGTTGGAGATTGGATCGCCCTTCTACTCTGTTCTCTTAGGTATTTGGGCCAACCCAGGAGTTGTGCGTCGTTCACAACGTTGCCTGCTGGGCCGAGCTCTTGCTAGGAAGCCGGTCCATGAGGGACCCCGGGTTTATGAACCTGAAACATGGATGCAAGTAGAACACCAGACTGATGCAATCATGATTCATGAAAGAGGATGATAAGTCCTAGCTTGATATAAAACAAGGCAGAAACTGTGTTTAGCACATTGTGATTGCCCAAAAAACAGAAAAACATGCTTGTACCTCAATCAATCTATAATGAACACGTGGTACTCGGCCCTGTATTCAGAAGAAGAAAAAAATCTAACAAGAACAGTTTGTAGATGATCAGCAAATTGGGTCATATGAAATCATGCTACAACTTTTTAACATGACACCTTGCAGCTCTAAAATAATAGCAAATCAGTAATTTTTAGCAATAATTTTTGGTTTAGTACCCAAAAACATAACAGTGCTACACATTTGTCTAGCCTCACAAATCAATAGTAGCAGGGTAGCAGACTACACAAGTGGAAGCAATTGTCAGTTAAGAATGGAACTGATTTTCTTCTATCCATGATGTTAATTATAGCAGGCATGCAGAACTTCTATCTCTCATGTTAATAGTAGCAAATAATTGCTGCACTTCTATCTATCTTTTCCTTCATTTGCCATTGCTCTAAGATAGTCCACAGCAAAAAATTATACATACCACTGCAAATAATTATACATACCTAGTCCGCAACTTCTGAAGTGAATCTCATGGCCCATGACACAAGAGCTTCAGAAAGGGAGTTCCGAGTTCAGGCCATGGAGATCAGAGTTGCAAACCAGCAGGCTACAGTAAAGCTTGTTAACACGATGTCAGACGAAGATGTTAAGAATCAAATCAGTACATTGAAACAAAATCAAAGCGGTTCACTGAAACGAATCCATATCATCGAGGTGGTCGGCATGCAACCCGAGGAAGGAGTCCTCGCTCGCCTCCAAGGCTGCTGGTTGATTTGAAGAAGCGAAGTTGAGATCGCCTCGCTGATGCGTGCTGCCGGCCTGCCACCCTCTGTGGCTCCGCCCGACGCAACGCCCCGGCCGGCGGCCAAGCGTCCCTGCTGCTGCTGCGCTCCCGACCTGGCGGGGTGCTGCTGGTCCAATTGTGTCGTCCTGCCCAGTGCCGTGGTGCTGGCGGCGCCGATGGTCCGCGGACTGCAGGGCGAGGACGAGGGCTGAAAAAGATTTGATGGTCCACCGATCCGAAGTTGGAGAAGCCATTGCTGCCAGGTTGCAAAGCTGTCGTATCCAAGACCATGGCTGCCAGTTTAGAAAGGATATTTCAAATTATGTCTTCTTGATATGAAGCTCTATGTACTATTAGCCGATATAAGCACTGAAATATTGTTTTAGCTGCCCCTGTTAGCAACCAAGCAATGATGACTGCTATGTTCGTGTGACAATCGTGCATTTCACTTGCCAAGTAGTCAACACACCCATTTTAACTGAATGGAAAAGCTCCTGCCTTTCCATTGAAAAATAAATAAATATTTCCTCAATGGTGCATAGCAACAATGGAGAATTATGGGTCCGTTTGGTTGGGCTTTTGGCTTTGGCTTTTGGCCCCAAAAGCCAAAAGCCCAACCAAAGGGGCTGCTTTTGGAGGCTGTTTTTTCAGAAACAGCTGCTTTTTCGTAATACATTTTTGAAAGCTGGTTTGATCCTGCTTTTGACTTTTGGTTTTATGCTTTTCGAAATTGGTGGAATAAAAAGCTCTTCCATAGTTCTTTCAAGAGAGATAAAGATAAAAGATATATTTTATACTTATTTAACCAAACAGTTTTCAACTTTTCTACAGCTCACAGCCCACAGTAGCTTTCCATAGCTCACAACCCACAACAGTTTTTTCCCACAATCACAGCTCAACCAAACACACCCTATGTTATGTCTGAACAGAACATAAGAAATGAGAAATGAGGCACAAGAAAGAAAACCAGAATTCACCCAACGTTGAAACAAAAAGCTAACATTACAGGTCTTGTGTAAATTTCAAGAACTACACCTGCTGAGGCAATAAGAGGAGAATGAAAAATATAACGATTTGAGGTTGATATTAGTTAACCGTTTTTATATGAATGTGAATAAAGTATGACACAAATAACACTGAACGTTCCAATTTTTTCGTCCTCTTTTGCTAGTGCCTACTCATCAGATCAGGCAATGAAAAACAAATCAATGTCAACCTTCTAAGCTGCTGGATTGGGAGGCTTCGCAGGTTTGTGCAGCAAAATGCAAATCAATAAACAGTTTAATGCAGCCAAAAAAAAGATTTGAGATTGTAATCCAGCTAGCTCAAACTGCAAAAAGGTGAAATTACATCTTTTCTATTGTTTGTACCATGTAGGATAAAGCATTGTCGCCGGTGTGTACCTGAGACTGAGAGATGGCAGGTTGTCTGAGCCGCAAACCAGCTCTAGGTGTAGCAGGTCAGGACGGTGCAGGGCAGGGGCGTCCGCGGTGAAGGGTCAGGGAGGCCGTCGGAGGGCTTCACCGGCGTCGTGGACGAGCTCCGGTGAGGGCGGTGAATCGACTGCTGCGACCTTTGACCGCTGGCTCGGGGAAACGCGAGCAGGTAGCGACTCAGGGAACCGCTGGGGGGCGGAAGCGCGGGCCGGCGCGGGAAGCTCGAGCGGCCGGTGACGACGGCGAGGCGACGGCACAGCGAGGCCCCAGCGACTCAGCGACTGAATGCGCGCGCCTGGCCGGGCCGCTCGATTCGCCGGATCCGAGCTCCGGTGCGACGGTGAATGGGCTTCCGGTCGGCTCACGCGACGCGGGACCGGATCTGGCACACCGGCTACTGCTGTGCTAAGGCGCAGCGAGACGACGGCGAAGCGTGACGCGGCAGCGAGACGACGAGCGTGACGAGGGCCTCACGGGACAATTAATTAAGCGGTGACGACGCGGACGTAGCCGAGGGAATCCACCACCGCCGTGTCCGCCCTACACGGATCCAGAGCCCGAGGGTGGCTGCCCGTCACCGACACCCACGCACGCAAGGCCGTCGGGATGGGGAAGGGTGCAGTGGCCGCCGTCGGGAGGGGATGGGGAAGGGCGCCGCCACCATGGTCGCGGGGAGCAGGGCCAGCGGCGCGGCGGCTTTGGTGTCGCATCCGGGGATGCATGGGAGCGAGCGGCTTTGGTGTCGCATCTGTGGCGGGCGCGGGCGGCGGCGGTGCGGCTTGCTGCGGGCGGGCACGGGCGCATGGTGGGCGTGGCGGCGGCGCGGCCAGAATCACGGGAGCGGTTTTGTTATCTTCCCGGAACGACGTTTCTTTCCTTGGAAGGGAGACGGGCGTAGGGGGCGTGGAGAAAGATCGCACGGGCGGCAGGCAGGACAATGGACGAATGTCGCACCAAAAAGTGTCCACGCTTTATTATTTTTAGTTGTAGGAGATTTAACGTGTTTGGTCGAGTCTGTGGCGTCGCTTTTTGGCCAGCAATTCAACACGTGTTCTCGCGACCTACGACGACTTAGAGCCCGTTTGGCCGGGCTCCGAGCGGCTCCGGCTCCTCTGACTCCTTCTCTGTTCATCTCCTGTAGCGACACTGTTCACCGGAGCAATTTTTCTCTCTCCTCCTTTCCTCTCTCACTGACAGCGTCGGAGCCGGAGAAGTTCATTTTTTTTGCTCCTCCGGCTCCAGCTCCTGCGCGTTACAGTTGCGCTACATTGTGGGAGCCAGAGCCGGCGGGAGCCCGGCCAAACATGCCCTTAAAAAGCATTATTTTTGCAGTACTAAACAGAGACCGGTGGGCTGCAACGAATATATGTAAAGGTTTTCACACTCACCGGAAAGGCTAAGAGGAAACTTGCAGTGCAGGTTTATAGGCGAGAAGGGTGATGATTGGGCAGGTCAGTAACGTGCTTGCGAGACGAAAGGAACATGAGATCGACTGCATATATCTAACCACTTCAGCATCTCTTTGAGACTTTGACCCTGCCTTTTTTCGTACTACTTTGTTACTTGCACTAATCATCCACTAGAGTAAGTCCAAAAACTTCACTTGGAAAAAGAATCCTTCCATGAAGGACTTCATGGTACACACGATTTGCATGAAAGCGAGCAACGAAATGGCCCCGAAATAGCCTTTCATTTACGTACTCCTTCTCCAAATAAATTAATTTTAAAAATTAATCTTTTTAAACTCTTACTAAATTTATAGGAAAGAGAGTGAAGATTTATAACACTAAATTAGTATAATTAGATATAATATAAAATATATTTTTATACAATGCTCATTGATGTCATAAATATTTATACTCTTTTTTATAAATTTGATCTAACACAAAAAAAAGTTTGACTTAAGACAACTATAGAATTTAAATCTATTTAGAGACGAAGGAATTATATTATAAGTGTGTGTACTACATGTATTCCATAAAATAATGTAATTTTAGGTCCGATAAAAGTCAAATCAAACTGTTTTAAATTTGACTAATTTTATAAAATTTTAATCCAAATATATGGCTTGAAATAATAAGTATACTAAAAAGTGTGTTTCATTACCAAGACAATAACATATAGATTCTTAAATCGTTTGACTTAGGTGCCTGCTTGGTCTCATTCTCATAGTAAGATTTTGGAATGTAGATATACTGAATATAGAATTTGGATTTTGGGGGAAAAAAGAGAAGTTTAGATCTTATTCTTATAGCGATTACTATCTTTGCACAGTGAAAATGGTAGGGGTAGGATTCTACAATCTCACTCTAAAATTCGATTGTTTGGATCCAATTCTCATTTTTCTCTCATTAGCATTTTCTAGGAGATCTACACAGGGCCTTAGTATATATTTTTTTAGAATAGGTAAATGCACGTGCGTTGCAACGAGAACACATAATACCACGATAATATATGTATAAGCGTGTGTCATACTGTTATCTAAAATAGATACCGCAATCATAATGTTTCAATCAATATTACATAAGTCTTCACGAAAGATAGATAGTTAAAATATAACTCTAAATTTGAATGCAAAACTAAAACATCAACTTTAATTGTCGCATCACTTCATACCTACGATACGCGAAAGATAAGCTTGCACTTCTTTAGGAATCAAGTGCTACGGAAAGATAATCATAGATGGCACATAGATGGCATCAGGATTTGATTGTTGTTTTTTCATGTGATTTGTCCGATTTTCCTTAAAAGGAAAAAATACCTTAGATCTTGGAGCGCTGGGGTGCACGCAATCGGACACAACAACGTCCTGTCGGTGGACGTTAACATTTCTCTTATTGTTGATTTTTTCCGTGATCTGTGCTTTCTGGATTTGCCAAAAGATAAGAATACTGCGGCTGCATGTTGGAGCGGGGTGCACGTGCATGCATCCATGCATAGAAAGACCCGAAGGAACCTGTGAGGGAGGAGCGCGGGATAGAGCCGAGCAGAGCAGCCATGCAGGGGTTGGGGGAATTTCCTTTTCTGCGTTGGGTAGTCATGGATCGCAAGAAGATTTTGGTCCTGTCGGGTAGACGTTGGCGATCCGTATATTTTAGTTGTAGATAGAGATTAAGGGCTGGCGCGTGCCTGTCCTTCGTTCAAAATTTACACGCCGTATAAATATTGCTTTCGGCTCTTCGCCTCTTCTTTAATTCTGTCTGATTTGTTACTGTTTGGCTAACTAATTTTGGGCTTTCTGAACCTGAACGATATATAAATGCATTCAAGGGTTGTCGTTCATATTCATACTATGTACTCCCTCCCTAGGTCCACGGAAAATTTGTCTTAAGTTAATATTTTATTAATTTTTTTATCAAATTCATAGAAAAGAACGCCATGATTGATGTAAATTAAACAATTAATTAATATCACTAAATACACCATAAAACATTTTTATAATATGATCATCTGGTGGCATATGCATTTATGCCATTTTCTATAAATTTGGTCTAACGTAAAAAAAATAACTTAAGATAATTCTAGAAAATGATTTGTTCATCGATGGAGGAAGTATGACTAGATCAACATGGTACTAGTAGTGTATGAAAAAGTATAGCATTTTGCTTTTATTTAGCTTTATTTCATCATATTTCTAGGAAAAACTAGAGTTTATCCATCATCAGGATCAGCAGGTATACATAAGCAGCCCATCGTAACATATATATTGGTAACACATCAAGATTATTATTACTATATGCGCTATGCATAATGGTGTGTTTTTTTTCTGAAACTATATAATGGTGTATTATAGTACGTAATATAAGATCGATATGCATGCATGGCTACTGCCTGCCTACTGGCCGGCGGCGAAGGCGTCAACGGGGAAGGTCTTGGTGACGCCGGCGAGGCTCTTGAAGTGGATCTTGCCGGTGGGCGGGTCGTCGACGGCCATCTCGTTGATGGGGGGCCAGAGCATGAGCTCCTTGGCCTTGACCCCCTTGAGCTTCTTGATGCCCCTGGGCTGGACGTAGCCGGCGATCTCGACGTCGTAGCTCACCTGCTTGCCGATCTTCTGGAACCGGTGCTCCACCTTCTTAAGCTGCGCCAGCCAGAAGTAGCCGGTGTCCCGCACGAACCCCACCTCCGTCACTTCCTCCAGCGGCAGCAGCCCCAGCGGGAGGCCGAACTCCTCCAGCAGCGCCGCCGCCGCCTTCATCCCCTCGTCGTGCCCCTTGGTCACCACCGCGCCCTCCTTCTCCGCCGCCATGGCTAGCTAGCTACTAGCTGCTTGGTGGGTGGTGTGCGCGTCTTACTAGCTAGCTACTAGCTGAGAATCTGAGATCGATCGACTTCGTCTGTTCTTGGCTGGTAGTTGGTTTGTGCTTGCATTGGGGGTGGCTGGGCACGCATATATGGGGGAAGACGGGTGGGCAGGTCGCAAGAGCGTGGAGCCATCTTTGGCTTGGACTCGCCGTTAGTTTCGGAATAGAGCGCGGTGTTGCATTGGGACACGCCCTCGGCCCTCGGACTCGGACCAGCGCGTCGATCGATTCGGCGTCGCAGATTTTTGAATTTGCCGTTAGTTCGTCAACTCCGAGGGGCCGGCGTGCACGTACTAGACAATTACAATGCATGCCATTGCATGGTTTTTGAAGCATTTGGATATATCATATATGTAGTTCCGGCAGCGGCTCTATGTTTAAAATAAGGGAATTTTAAGATGGTACTAGTTCTAGAGTAAAGGTCAATGTAGCTCTGGCTCCATATGGTTATGCATATAAATTTTAAAAAAACGTGCAATGTATAACCGAACCATTACATTAGTGCAAGAAAACGTGATACAGTTTGAATGCTATTTAACGCTCTAGTGATTCTTGATTCACTTTTGTTTTGTTTGGAACAACAAAGATTTTTTTGTTGGTGCTTGAATTTGAATTTTATTTTCTTAGCTGCTCTTTTGCACAAGTTTGATAAATTTATTTGTTGAATTCAAGGAGATGTAAGTATACAAGTTTGTTGATAAATTTATTGCTGACAACTAACCAAAGTCGGTTATCTTCTCTCTTTTGATTTTCTACGTGGTATATATACCCATATAGATATTCTTTAATCTCTATTTGGTTGTATAATAAACTTATTACTCTATATATCATTCCATCCATATTTATAGTTTTCCCTTTGCATTGCGCCTTTAGGCTCCCTTTGGAGAAACATAGAGGAATTTCCTATGAATCCCTTCAGAACAAATGACTGGGTTGCTACAAATCCTATGGAATGTCTTGTTTCATATGATTTGGAGGTATTTTACCAAGTGGAAAGTTTCATTTATGTCTCTCTCTCTCTCATCAAATTTCATGTATTTTCTCAATCCATAGGATTTAAGGTGTTAGGGCATTCTATTCCTACAATTTTTTATATTCTGCCTTTCTAAAATCTTTGAATTGCAAAAGGAAGCCTTATGTGTTTAAAATACTGAATTTGTTGAAACTTTAGCTACCTTTCACAGTTTGTTCTTGCGCATGCAGCACCTGCATCTCGTGCACTATGATATGATCCTTCTCTTTCCAAGAATCGCTCAAGAAAGGACTAGATAGAGCTAGTGCAAACAAGGCCAAGATGTCGATTACTCTCACTCTGTGTGGAGATCTTTGCTGGTGAAACTAAACGCGTTCCATGTTTCACTTTAATCATGGTTTATTTGAAGGGCATTGCTGTGGTACTTCCTAAGAGGTATAGGTAATAGGTGAAATATATATTTAGTTATTTAATTTGTAATTTTAGAAAAATAGGGTAAATAAGGAAATTTTTAGACATAAAAATCTTTTTTATATCTAATTGATGCTTGGTGTGATCTATTGGATGTGATAAATCTTTTTATTTGGTAATTTAGACTAACATAATTTGGTTAGCACTAATAAGGTGTCAAATCGGATGAGATGTGATGCTTACTCCCTCCGTCCCAAACGTTTTTTACTTTCACATATCTTGTTTGACCGTTCGTCTTTTTCAAAAATTTTATGTAAATTATAAAATAAATAAATCGTTATTAAAGTATCTCTAATGATATAATAAGTCATAACAAAACAGATAATATTTATAAAAAAGTTTGAATGAGACGGACGGTCACAAGATGTCTTCGAGTTCAGCATTCCTTGTCGCAAAAATAGAGAGAGAAATGATTACAGTTCAGCAAGCAAATTTTATTTTTATTTGAAAAATGCTGGACCATGGTTTATATAGGAACCAAAATGCAAAGCACGTTTCCGCCAACCTAGAGGCCACCGAACGCTACTTGCCTGCTTCAACAACCGACCACAACAAACTGCGTAACCACCGAAGCCTTTCTAACGCACCAGTAAGATGCGCCTTCGTCTTCAGACTTTCAGAGTTGAGAGCAGCAGCTGTTGTTTAGGCAAAAGCTTGCAACAGCTTTTCTACTCCAAACCGGGCACACAACTTCTAGTGCGGCATGCGTAAAAAGAGCTACTATTTATCTTTAGGTTCTACAATTGTAGAAGTAATAAAATAATACTAAAAATATATGTTAAAAATTATATATAGAATATTAATATTTATTATACTAATTTTTTTATGATACATCTATTTAGAGTCATAAATGTTGATGTTATTTTCTATAAAATTAGCGAAATTTAAATAGTTAAACTTTGACCAGGTCTATAATTTTTTTTTTTTTTTTGAACGTAGGCAGTTGCCACGGTTTGTTCCACGTGGTCTCCGAATTTTGCCCAAATCCCTACAAATTTCGGGCAAGACTTGCACATTGGTTCAGCCCAACTCCAGCCTCCAGGCAAGCAAACAGTGTAATGTGTTGTTGGAGACTCGGAGTAACAATATCGATCCAAATCAGTGGCTGGCGCGCCGTCTGACCCGGTCGCGTTACGCTGGCTGGGCGAGCGTACGCGGTGTTGGAAATTGGAATCGCACCTGCTACGAGGTGTTGGGCCGCACCCCGCAGTTTCGATGATGGAGAGCCCGTTGGCAAATCCTATAGAGATGGGCCTATGTTCTCAGTGACAAGTGGGCCATGTTGGGCGCCCTAATAATACTCTCTTAGTCCATTCCTAGACAACATTTCGAGTGATTCAAGGCACGAGTACAAATGCCCGGCCTTTACCAAAAAGAAAAAAAAAAAAAGAAAAGGTCATGATGAGCAAGATCACATACCCTCCCGAGCTATTCCATGGAAGGGTCCATTTTATTCCGAAAACAGATGCCCAAGCTTTCTCAGGTCCTCTGATAGAAGCTCACATAGGTTCAGTTTAGACTTACAAGCAGTCGCACAACATACAGCACTCTGTTCTAACTCTGGACACGAAATCCTCTCTTCCTCTCCCTCCCTCTCTCTGCTCACCGCCTCAATCTAGGAAGACTGCCGGAGCTCCGGGCGCACAAAGTCGGCGTTGGCGGGCACGGAGATGTCGACAGTGGGCCTCAGCTCGGCACAGACCTCGATGGCGCCGTGGACAGGGTCTGACAAGAAGTTGCTGATGAGGTCCTGGTTGATCGGGGCATCCTTGTCCACCGTCACAAAGGCCTGCTGCGTCAGGATGTAGTCAAAGCGCGGCGCCCACTTCCTGGATCCCAGGCGGGCCGTCGTGGAGCAGTTGTCCACCATGAAGGCGACCCCACGGGCGTGCATGAACGGGTTCAGCGAGTCCACCGACTCGATCACGCTCTCGTTGATGATCTCAGAGTAGGAGTGCCCCTTCTTCCTCAGGATCTCAATCTAGAGCCATTGAACAAACACCGAACGGGTAAGGTAATATCCACCGATAACAAGAGGCTCTCGGTTGTCGCTTGAGAAGTTGGAAAAACCTTACCTGAGCCATCATCAGGGCAATGTAAACTCCAGCAGTGAAGGCATGGAGCGGGCCAAGATCACCTTCTGGACGGGTTGAGCGCACCTTTTCACCAACCTTCCACATGCGAGTTTGGTCGATGTTGCCCATCGGAAAAGCTGGGAGGCCCTCTTTATCCTATAAAACATAATTATTTTAGCTTAATAATCTGTGTCAAAACTGTAAACTTAACCATGAGCACAACCAAAATCAGAAATGGTAGTTCAATGTAACAGAACTCACATAAAACCTCCGCCCAGCCAACACCACGCTCCGGATTTCACTTCCAGAGGCCACATCTTCATAGCATTCATAGAGTATATCCATGCACGGATAAAACGATGCGCTGTAAGCCTTGTTGAACTCCTTTTTGCCTTCCTCACTCAAAGAGTTGTACACTTCAAGCATCCCCTGGGGTCCAAACAGGAAATTCAGATCACAATCTAATAAACAAAGACTGACAATGGTTTCCATAAGTATGAATAATCGCTTACCTTCTTTGAGATGGTTTTCGAGATGATCCCAGTGATGCCCTCGACAGTGTTTTTGTAGGCTGACTCCTCATCCATTCCTTGTTCTGTGTATCTCCTAAACAGAGCCTCCACGATACCATGGACAGCACCCAGCAAAATGCCTGTATGTTAAATGGTTAGTTACATACTCACGGTACAATTATTAGAGGCACCATGAACAGATCAGTATGCTCACCTCGCTCTCCAAAGATATCGCTCTTGTACTCCTGTTCTAAAGTAGTAGCAAACGTGAAGGGGGAGCCAAGCGCAACTGACCATGCTAGAGCAACATCAGTTGCCCTTCCATCAACATCCTACACAATGAAACAACATTAGTAAAAGTAAGTATAAAGCACATCTGTCACCAAATGCATCTGAAATATGTTTTCAATAGATCAAACAAATAGAAATAAAAAATAAAACATTGATGAGCACAGCAAAGCTTCAAACATACCTGGTGCACAGCAAAGCTAGAGTTGATGCCAGCACCATTGACTTCCTTGCCCTGAACATAAAGCCTGCGAACAGATGGACCCATTCCTTTGGGGCATACAGCAATCACACTGATGTTCTTTGGGAAATCAAGTCCAAGTGATTGCAAATGTCCCAGAAGAAATCCATGAGATAAACCAAGGATACTGTTTGGTTTCATGTGAGAGAAGATCTTCTCATAGTTGTCAGCCTGCAGAAAGTGAAATCCAACCTTCAGGATGAATAAAACCAAAGATGCAACAATTAAGTACCATATCAGCGTAATGAAATGATGAATGGGTGTGCTACAGATCGACATATAGGTTGAACTAACCGGCAGGGAACAAAATAACCTCTTGTTGGCACAAGTCAAGCATCAGGCAGAAGTATACATATACAAAAGAATGCACATGAAACCGTGCAGCTAGTGAACATGGAGCAAACCTGTGCAGCATCAGATATCAGCAGCAACACAAGATCGCTGCCTGAGACAGTTTCCCAAATATCGCCCAAGGTTCCACTCTCTTCAGTGAATCCAGCAGCACGTGCTTCCTCGAAAGATTTGGATCCTTTCCGGAGACCAATCTGAAAGCAAAAGGCAGCAGCATGTTGGACTGACAGAACAGTGCCGAAGTATATACAGGAGGCAGAATATCTGGCTCATGATTGCCATGTCCAAGTTGCACAGAATAAAGAATTATTAACTCTCTCCAATCGAAGTTAATAAAGATTCAAAGAAACTAGGCCAGAGGAAAAATAAAATAAGATTTTTCACTGAAGCAAAGTATGGGTCTTGTTTTTTTCGTAAAAAAAGTACAGATCTTTCAGTCGATGTGGTTTTCTCATGTATCAGTGCTAACATACATTAGTCCGACAAGAGAAGAACAAACCTTCACAACAATATCTGACTTGGCTTCAGCCAGTGAATCTCTCAGGTTCTGAGCTTGGGCAGGACCCTGCAAAAGGAACGGCGACATGTTATGAGCACTGAACCCAAACAGAAGTAGAAATCCAAGTGAAACCGATGCCATCTACTAGATATGACAACAGTTATGTGCCGATTTAAGCACAGTCGCTCAGTACACAATCATAGCAACATATATGCCACAACCGACCGTCTACATGACTGCGGAAGAGGAAGAGGAACCGCATAATAGGTGTAGGAAAAAGCTGGCATGTGTGTCGAACCTGCGAGCCCCATCCAATGACTCCGATCTGCTTGACCCCCTTGAACGCCTCCGGGAGCAGCGGGAACAGGTTCCTCCCGCCGCGCACGATGTACTGCGCCACGAGAACCGGTCACGAACCAAACAAATCAAATCGTACCGAAACGACGGAGAGATTCATCCATCCACGGAGTAGCGAAAGGGGGACGGCGACGGGCGAGTGGGGGGCGCAGCGCACCTCCTCGTGGCCGGCGAGGGAGACCTTCTCCTTCTTGAAGACGGAGGTGTCGAAGTCGAGCGACGGCATGGCGGTGCCGACAGCCGGCGGCGCGGAGACCATGGCGGCGACGTCCCGGCGGCGGGCCCCTGGCGCGGACGCGGACGAGGAGAGGAGGCACGCGGGCTGCTGGGTGGCCGGGAAGGAGACGGACGAGGAGTTGGGGAGGCTCTTGGCACCGGCGGCGGCGGCGGCTAGGGTTTTGGGGTGGCCGAACGCGAGGGTGGAGGCCGCCATGTAGCCGGGTGCAGGACAGCTGCGCGAGCGAGCAAGGACGGCGAGGGTGGCGGGCGAGCGGTTGGTGGGGGGTGGGGACTGTCCGTGTGTGACTGATGAGGGCGGACGTGTCAGGGCTAATCCCTGTGGATTTAGACGGCTAAGCCAGCCGTGTGATGCGCCGTCGTCGGCTGCGATGCGACGCCGGGGCTAGCTAGCTGCCCAGGCCGTTGGCCGCTCACGTGCGCGGTGGGCCTACGAGGTTTTGGCGGGTTGCGCGGCGTGGCGCAGGCGGCGTCCTTTTTAGCGTCTCCCCCCGCGCTGCTCGTGTCGATGTCGAGACCGCGGGCGCCGTGCACGGTGCGCGGCAGCGAGCAAACTGCAAGAGCTCTTGAGCTGCCTTGCCGTCCGTGCCGGATACATCATACACGCGCGGACAGCCGGTCTTGGGCCGCCTTTTCCGCGTGATAAGCTACCATTGTTTGCTGGGGTTGGGTTACTCCACGCAAGCAAGCAGTGTGCGTTTTCAGCGCACGTCACGTACGTACGGCGAGGTCAATTGGTGGTGGTGTCAGCGTTGGATGGATGGATGGATGCACCAGTGGCTTAGCAGCAGATTGATGGATTGAGTGGAGCAGGGTTGAGCCGCAACAACGAATACTTGGTGGATTTATTTCACTAGTCGCGATCTCGTGTGGCATCACGGGATAGGAGTATGTCCGCGGGGGCAGCTGAATCCCCGCCGAGAACGACACCCGATCACCCGATGGGAAAAGCCGAAGGTTCGCTGTCCGCACAACTATGGCCCAACTACCCATCCATCGGCCTAGCCCAGCCCACTGACGTATCATCTGCGGGACCACGTGCGACGTGCGAGGCCTGCGACGGCGTGCCACGCACGCATGGGCCATTTCCCCTCGGGGCTTCCCCAACGCGGGCTGTCGATAGTGTTGGCTTCACCAAAAAGTTACAGCCAGCACTCAATACTACTGCTAACTTCAGCTTGTGTCAGATCTTTCTCTGGAACACGTCATAAGCATAGAAGTTTCAATATTTTGTCAGACCAGGCACAATCAAACCGACATGGGAGCTGGGGCTAATGGCCAGCGTGGTGCGTTGGGGACGGCCTCAGCGGCCCAACACCAGCACACCGCCACCACCCTCGCGGCCTCACACGGTCACACCGTCACACAGTGCGCCTCGCTCATCAACTGATGCTAGCTTGCTAAAAAAAAAACGATGCTAGCACAATGACAGGACCGACACCAAAGGCTATAGTAGACATGAATAGCATTTTTGTGATGAATCTGGTAATGTTTTAGGGTAGAAAAAGATAAGTACGGATTCCTAGGAGAAGGTACGAGATTATCTCAAGTTTAAATTTACAGGAGGCATTTACATGAGGGATAAAAAACTGTACAATATGTGAGAGATTTGGACAAAGATTTTATCAAGAAATTGAGCTCACCAAGAGGAACCGAAGGATGCCTTGATTTGTTCTTGGCACAAAATGCATAATCACAAAATAGTACTTACGAGAGGGCTAATGGATTGGTTGAGAATAGCTTATGGAATTTTTGTGTCGATGATGCAGTGCAAGCGCTAAGAGAAAAAACATTTACAACAAACAAAGTAACAACTATTTAAAAAAATAACTAAAATTTGTAGATGTCATTATAATAAAAGACTAGCTACTGGTACTATTTGAGCAAACCAACTTTCTAGTTATTATATTATAATAAAAAAATAGACCTTGCCCCTTACGTAACAAGGGGATAATGGGCTTAGTCATTGCCAAGCACACCACTACACTAATGGATCTCTAACGCTTCTCTTATATAATGCTCCACCATTTGTGTCCGAGCCAGCCGACCCACCATATGCAGGCCACCAGCACTTACTTACTCCTTTCTTTTTAATCAAATCAAATGACTCATTTGAAATGAGCATGTGAGTATGAGCTAGCCGGCCAAAGCTCAGCCAAACATATATTTATGGAAAAAGTCTAAATTACTCCCCTCAAGTTTGGCATATGTCCATATTACCCCCTAAACTTACATTTGGTTCAATTTACTCCCTCCAACTATTTGAGTTGATCTAGTTTACCCCTCAACATGATTTATTATATTTGTTTTTCCACGTACTAGTTGAGTCTTAATATCAACTTTTGTGATATGATAGAGAACATCATAAATCATGTTAGAAAAATATATCTTAACTTTTTGCTACTATTTTGATAGCTTAGAAAATTTAATAATAAATTCACACTAGAGATACAATATCGTGTAAAACATAATGATGAAAAATGCATAGTGCATTTTTCTAACACAAAAATACAATGTCCTCTATCACCTCACAAAATTTGAAACTAAAATATAATTTGTACATAGAGAAACAAAAAAAAAATCTCTTTAAGGTGTTGGTTGGACCAACTTAAATAGTTGGAGGGAGTAAATTGAATCAAATGTTAATTCAGGGGGTTATTTGGACATAGGCCAAAGTTTGAGGGAGTGATATGGACTTTTTCCTATATTTATCAGAGTCAGCCGAGATCTGGGTCCCTTGGCAAATCAGCGGTGGAATATGTTAGTGCTGTAGCATGCCATTTGACACCAGAGTTTTTTTTTTCAAATTTCCGTTCACCATCTTTGGCTTGAGATGACTACCATGGCACCATCGTAAACGCCCTGATCAAACGGTTGCATTCGAACTGAATTTGCTGATCGAGCATCAATAAATTTTCTGTTGCAGTGCTTATGGACCCGTACGTACGTTGTACGTAGTTTCCATACCTATAAGCCGACCATGAGTAAATTTGGCCACGCAGGCAGACATGTTTTTGTCATGTGACAGTTCAGTCATCGCAATGACGATGGAATTCTTCCTTCGAAGATCGAGTTAGGTAGAATAATTTCAGGCCAGAAAAAAAAACACGAGCAAGCTACGTCCAAAGCACCGCTCGCCATAATTCCCCAACGTACCCAGCGAAGAAGCACGGTACTACACATCGGTACTGCATGCATGTACCCTGGGTACGTACCTGATAACGCCGGCCGCCGGCCATGCTCACAAGTCGTCACAAGAAAAGGGCACGAGGCCGGCCGGTGGAGGCGGCTCACCCCCAACACAACCCAAAGACGGCCGGCCGTCGCCACTTTTGCAGCTTTCCCGGGCGGTGCCGCTGGTGGTGTCACGGTGCGGTACCGGTACCACCACGTCAAGGACCGAACGAACGAACCGAACCCCAGCGCCCAACCCCCCCTCCCTACAAGTGCTCCACACGTCAGCCGCCGGGGGGCCGAGATCACCAAATCTAAAGCCACTTTCCCCCACAAAACGCCGCCCGTGCCGAGCCAGACGCCCAAACCCAACCCAACCGCCCGCCACGGGCGCTACCGCTACGTTTGCCAGCGCGAAAAACCAAAAACGTACACCACCAGTCCACCACCACCGCCCACCTCGGCAGCTACGTGCGTGCGTGCGCATGCACCGGCGCCACCGAGCCGGCGGCCTTACTGGTGGTGGCGGGGATGGGGGCAGCAGCGGTCGACGACGCCGCGTCGATGAGGGCCGCGGTGAGGCGGCTCAGCTTCGGCGCGGCGGCGGAGGAGGAGAAGCGGGACGCCGCGGGGGAGGTCGCGAGGCTGGCGCGCACGGACGAGCGGACGAAGCGCCTCCTGCCCGAGCTCGGCGTCGTGCCGGCGCTCCTGGACATGCTGGCCGACGGGCGGAGCGCCGCGGGAGCGCGCGTGGCCGCGGCCGGGGCGCTGCTCGAGCTCGCCAGAGGAACGCACAGGTTGGTCGGTCACTGAGTTCTACTTCTCCGTGCTTGTTGCCTACCTTGCCTGCGTGGCTGCCTTGGTGTTCTTTCCTCGAGATTCTTCTCGCGTGCAACTTCTTTTGAGAGACATGTTGTTACTAGAAACTCTTTTGGGCAGGGGAAACAGAGTGGGTAGCGTAGTATGGCTCTGCTGCATGAGATTTGAATTGGGGAAGCAATGGTCTTGTCCCAAAATTCAGACAAAAAGAGGCCACGTTTTTGGATAGTTTCTTTCCGAAGATGGTGCTTGAACGATTCTGTTCCGTGGTGTCCTTCCTTTCTTTTCCTCACTCAAACATGTTTGGTTTGCTTTGAATTTGAAATCCACCTATTGTTCAGACTTTGGAGTCAGCAAATTGTGTCTCAAGTCCCCCATCAACTGCTATTTCTCCAGGAAAAGAAAGAACTCTTGACGTCAGAAAGAACATACGTACGATCCTTCTCGAAGAAGTCGAATTTAGGACGCTGCTTATATATTCGCTTGAATTAAAAAAAAACTCTGGGTTGCTGCACTTGCACACATATATACATGTAACTGCGCTGTAGTCAGTCACGATGCTTTACATTCACAATTTTCACAAAACCATATAACAAAGGATTGAAAAAACACTAAATCAGAATCGGTTAGCCTTGACAAAGGTGTCCCCCCTTGGCCGGTTGTCTCTGCCATGCCAAATCCTCTCAAACTGCTCTGACCTTTTGAGCAGCATTTGTCAAAGTCCTTCTTAAACAATATGCACGCCCATCAATTCTTGCCGGCTGCTGCTTTCCACAAACCATTAGGCGAGCAGGGGCCAACTTTTGAGTCCGTGAGAGTCCCCTCACGCCATTGTTATTTGATCTGCCAGAATCATTGACCAGAACACATACTGTTTGCTTTTTCTGATGAGCCGTGAGAACAGTGTTTTTTCTCTCACGCCATTGTTATTTGATTTTTTCAAAGAAAATCATTGACTCCAGTTTCAGCTTTGTTGGTTGGTATTAGGCAGCCCAAACGTACAATACTATCTCAGGCTCAGCTCTTTCAGGTTTCAGAGCCTCCCTTGTTTTCTGCAGACAAAGTTTACCAAACAAAATGCCCTCACGCCATTGTTATTTGATCTGCCAGAATCATTGACCAGAACACATACTGTTTGCTTTTTCTGATGAGCCGTTCTATTTCAGCAAACGAACAGTGTTTTTCTCTCACAACAAATCCGCGAACAGTACTTTCAGCCATGACTTTTCAGCAAAGCGAACAGGACCATTAATGTCAGCGCTTTATCCGGCTCCAGTTTCAGCTTTGTTGGTTGGTATTAGGCAGCCCAAACGTACAATACTATCTCAGGCTCAGCTCTTTCAGGTTTCAGAGCCTCCCTTGTTTTCTGCAGACAAAGTTTACCAAACAAAATGGACCCAAGTCCTAACCATGTGTTTCTTTTCGTTTGTTCCATCACTTTGACGAAACCAGCTAGCTCTTAGAGAGACATTTGTGCTTTATTTTCCCCCTTAGCGTAATGCATTTTTGGAATGTCATGTGGATATGGCCATGGGCCCCCGATAGTGACAAGCACATACATGGTGCGTCAAGAAAAGTTAGACACCATGTCACCATGTGTGTGACACCCCCACGTTGAGAACTTGGACGTACGTACCCAGTTTTTACTAGGTTTGATGTGGACTTGCACTCGTTGCTAATTTGCCTGTGTGCATCGACTGCCAATGGTGACAGTGGAATGAAACTGAAAACCACAATGGCACCCGGTGAAGCACGCAGATGATAGAATCATAGAAGAGCAGACGTGTAATCCAATAGACCGTGATGCATGAAGCCATGTGACTTCTGAATGCTCCAAGAAGCGTTTTCTAATCGACTGGAGTTCGTTTATCCTTTCCTTTGGCTGCTTGATTAAAATTCAACAATTCACTAGTTCAGAATTGTTTCTCCTGAATTATATATTATATACTAGTGTCTAGTGGGTATCCGCGCGTTGCCGCGGGGAAGTGATGCACTCACGATTGAAAATTATAGTTACTAAGATGAATACACTAAAATCATCTATTGAGCAGAGCCTTTGTAGGAGCGGCTGATAAGTTTATGCGTACTGATATCATCTGTATGATCAAGATAGAATTTTAGTTGGTCTCTATAATTTATAATAGGGAGAGTAGTATTTGTACAGGGGCCGAAACAATATACTTGACAGATCAATACATAGCTAGAGTTTGCCGGTTCCATGCAGCTTGGTACATCAATGTAAGTCTTGATGAATAAGAGGAAGACGAAGCAGCAGCGAGTGTAACGGCAAGGTTTGAATTAGTGCCACAGCCCACAGGGTTGAACAATTCAAGTCTACATAAACAAAAGGAAGACAAAGCAGAAGCTGAATCCTTAGGCCTCCGCTGAGCTGCAGTGATATGGAAATAAAATTGAAGTTAATAATGTGATGCTGTTTGTATACATCACCATACCAGTTGGAATGGTTTTCAAGCAGCGAAGTGACACTGCCATTTGATATGCTCGTAGAGTTATAGGACCAGTACCAAGATAGCATTAATTACATGTGTGGACCGGAATGACGGACCTGAAAAATGGCCATAAGAAAGTGGAGGCATATGCATGGTCATGGGAGGTAAAGGAACAATGATCTGCAAAACAGAATGATGTAGATTTCAAGGCACAGTACCGTGAACTTCTCATTTTATGTTGCTATATGCAGTATGGTCATACATAAACAGAACGTATTTTTCTTCTTGGTAGGTTTGTATAATGTTCAATTAAATGTAGAGAGGCAATATGTTAACATACGCTCCTATCAGGTGCAGCAAGAGCAACAGTTAAAGTATAGGCTAAGAGATTTTTTTGGGAATATTTATGAATACTCAGTAGCAGTTAGAAGCACAAAGAAAGAGGAAAAAATAATGGTAATTGCTCCTTATACTAAGAACAGTAGGTGTAATAGTGATAGTACTCCGGGAACATCTGTTTTACTTTTGGGTCAGTGTGTGTATGAACATATTTATGGAAGGGTTAGACTTCTATCCATCATCAGGAAAAGATACTATAGGTAAGTTCACGGCTTGAAGGTCACCATTGAGTATACAACTTGTTAGAAGATTGGATTGGAGGATCTAATTATATAAGAAATGTTAGGAGGGTAGATGACAAAGGCAGTAACACAGACATATAGTATGGCCCGAAAAATAAGCCGTGGGTAACTAATGTAGTAGCTAAGTGATGTAAGTCTTTTTCCCTATGAAATTATAAGGCTATCAGGTCTCTGCAGTAATTGTAGACTGAGTCGGTAGCTGTAATTTTTTTGCCAGTTTGACGACTATCATAGAAGTGGTTACTATATGTCTTCCTATTGGATCGGAACGCAGAATGTTGGCATGAACCTGAGGACACATACAGAAAATAGCAGATGTAGAGAAGGTGAAGGGGTTTGTAGTGTAGCCATAAGGGCAAATTGCATCTGACAGAATTCAGTAAGCCGACGTGACATGGTAAGTAAGCAGTTCAGGTGTACCTATATTTGTAGTCACATGAGATGCCATTTTCATCTCGGGTTGTCCAAAATCTGTGGTTTTAATCACCTGCACCACTGTTAGCTGAAATGGTACTTCAGGGGAGGAAAATCATGCACAAAATACCCAAATCTGTAAGAGGTTGTAGTAGCATTGCAAGTCAGTAAATGTAAGTTTTGACACAGTATGAGCAGAGTTGCAAAAGGAGAGTACCTGTGGAACCGTAGTAGCTGCACACACCAATAATCTGTAGAGTATTTACGACACGGTTAGAAACCCACACAACCAAAAAAAAAAGGGACACGTACGCAGGCATTAATACCTGAATTCAGTTGGTATTTGTTCACATGTCATTTAAAATTTTCAGTGTGGACAGAAATTTCTGTAAGCAAAGGTACCATATGTATGAGAAAACAAAAGCAACTGAATTGGAGAGGACGACGGAAGGTATCCATTTATTTTCTGCAGCGAAGCATGAGAACTCACCGTTTCCGTTCCTGGAAGCCGCAAACAGTCTACGCCTTGTGCGCCTGAAAGTCCGGTGGGATGTGCGGCACCTGAATCGGAGGAACCGGAGATGGAGCGGAGGAGGGACGCACCAGTGGGCTACATCTTCCTTCACCAGCGATGGCAGCAGCAGCATGCACGCGAGCGTAGATGCGAGGGCGCGGCGTGCAGCCGGGGACGGCGGAGCGGGCCGGGGCTGCGCCGGCATGACCAGCGTGGAGCGGGGGTCGCCTGCTGGGACACCGCAGCCAGGAGGACAGGGTGGGGCAGTGGAGGAGGAGGCGGTGGCGCGCTGGCGAGAGGGCGGGGCGTGCGGAGGAGGCGGCGGCGTGGCGAGGAGGCCGCGGGTTTTTTTTCTTTCTTTTTTTTTTTTACGGCAAGGAGGCGGCGGGTGTTTGCGGGCAGCGTGCTGCGGCTGCTGAGGAAGGTTCCAGGTGAGGTGAGGCCAGAAGGGAGGAGGATCGGACGGACCTGATCGCTGGATGTACGGATGGGACAGAAGGAATTGTTAGGTGACGTGGAGGCAGGGGCTGTCAATTTTGGTATACAGCATTAAGAGAGTATTAAGAGAGTATGGTAGATTAGTACTGCAATTTGAGTAGTTGATGGAAAAATGGCAAAGCCTTTCTTTGAATTTGCATTATGTTTTTGGTGCATCTGTTGATTCTGCTCTGCAATTTTAGTTTTTAGGTGATTGATTGAAAAAAAAAAAAGTAGTGCTTTATTAGTACTGCAATTTTAGGTGATTGAAAAAAGGGCAAAATTGTTCTTTGAACTCCATTGCAGCATGTTTTCTGCCCATCTGTAATATTCTGGGTTGTCATTTTGGTTATCTGCTGAAGTGCTGACGGGCTTCTGCTCTTGGTTTTCAGAAATAAGGTGCACATCGTCAAGGCCGGTCTGCTCAAGAAGCTGCCGCGGCTCACGGACGACAAGGATCTGTCGAGAAGCCAGGAGCTGGCGCTGCTGGTTCTTTCCATCTCGTCACTGGCCAACACCGACTTCCCCCTCTCCACCACCGAGCTCCTGCCGTTCCTCGTGGCCACGCTCAGCGCGGCCGACGTCCCGTCCGACACGAAGCTGCCGTGCCTGGCGGCCCTCCGAAACCTGTCGACGAAGCTCGAGCACGCGCGCGACGTGGTGTCCAGCGGCGCCGTGCGCGCGCTCCTGTCCCTGTCCCTCTCGCTGGACCGGAAGACGTCCGAGGCGGCGCTGTGCATCCTCGGGGAGCTGGCGGCAGCGAGCGCGGCGGCGAGGAAGGCGATGGAGGAGGAGGAGGGCGAGGCGGCGTCGCGGGCGGTCCTGGAGACCATGACGCGGCACGAGAGCGCGCGGTGCCAGGAGCACGCGACGTACCTGGCCATGGTGCTCGCGCGGCACGGCAGCCGCGCGCTGCGGCGCAGGATGCGCCAGCTCGGCGTCGTGCAGGCGCTCCTGGAGGTCTCGTTGCTCGGCAGCCCGCTCGCGCAGCGGCGGGCGGCCAAGATCCTGCAGTGGTTCAAGGAGGAAGGGCCGCAGCAGAGCAGGGTCAGCGCGCACTCGGGGCCTCGCGTGGAGGGAGACGGCGGCACGTCGTGCCCCGACGACGACGTCGCCGGCGAGGACGGCCGGGAGGCGAAGGATTGCCGCCGGGATACCACCGTGGGCAAGATTGTTAGGCAGAGCCTGGATAGGAACATGAAGTGTATACTGAGGAGGGCCACGGCGTCCGTGGACCTGACCAATGTTAAGCTGCTGGCTACGAGCTCTAGCTCCAAGAGCTTGCCTTGCTGAACTCGATTATCAAGTGTTCAGTTTTCCCTTCTATTTTGATGATCACCATTCTTTCTGAGTGCTGGAAGGTTGACGCATTCTCCTCAAGTTTTTTTTTTTTTTTTGGTGAAAGGCGCGCATAGTATCACCATCGAAACCGCCTGCAAACTGCCAAACTGCAATGAACGGTAGAGTAGGGCTGAGCACAGCATACAGGTTTGAAGAAAGGCAAATCTACCCTAGTTGCCATCGATAATGCGGCCCATTAGCACCTAACCATCTTGGAAACCTTCGTGGGCCGTACAGGGTCCTTCCGTCGGCCAGGTCGTCTTCGGCTCCTCAAACTCGCAACGCAACACACACTTACCCCGCCGCCGCCTTCTTCGCCTTCTACGTTTGTTTGAGGCAGGCATGGCAGGCATCCCATCAGGTGAAGGCGGCGGCGACGACCGCAATCACAGTTGGTTTTCGGAACGGTTTCCGCCTTACTCTACTTCTGTTCTCCAGTTTATCAGCAAGTACGACTTGGACCTCCTCGCGGAGATGTTGTCTGGCCTAAGTCATCTTCCGATACACGAAAGGATGGACGCCCTTGGAAAGGTGCGTTCAGTTGCTTTTCCTGTTGTCATTTGAACTTTCATATGAACCCTATTGTCGTGCCTTTTATAATCCCTAATGATATTCCCCAATCTGTATCGACGATCAAAGTATACTAAGATCAAGCAACCGTAACGCCTTTTCAGAAATTGAAAGAATACTCGCTGTCTAAAGCACCTTCGGTACACACCAGTACCAGCGAAGACGAGGAGGACGAAGACGACGAGGAGGATGGAGATGAGGTGGACGAAGACCAGGTGGAAGAAGTCGAGGAGAAGGACTGGGAGGGAGGAAGACTGAAGGTTTGTATTGTGTTCTATAAATTTCAATTGATATTCCAACATACCAGATTTGCTCAGCACTTTTAGTAAATTCTTAGGCTAATTTGTATAACATTAATGTTTTTCAGCTGATAGATGATGGAAAGAAAACTCTTTGTGCCGAAGAACACCAGATCTATAGTGAATGTGAAAGAGAATGCAAGAAGTCATACTTAGCTGAATGCGTTGAGTGCCATGGAGAAGAAGCCTGAGGCTCGAGAAACAAATAATCCTTTTAGCCGGCAATGATTTATGTTCAACTTAATTATTATGGCGCACTGGTTTTTGTTGGACTCTTATCATCTATGAAGAATTATCAACTCTTGAAGCTTCATGGTTTGAGGGTCTATTGGCCGTCGCATACATCTGTTATACCCTGCATTAGCTTCAGAAAGTTAGGCAACCAGTGCCAGTTAGTTGCTACACTTAGTTTCTAAAAGCCCTGCACTATTGTTAGCCAAGAAAAAAATATTATATTTTTTTTATAATACATATCTGTATTACTGGACAAGGACAACGTACAAAGACACAAGCAAATACAGATACGAGGGTACAGGATACAGACAGCTGTCCCAACGAACTTGCACAAAAGCCCCTATAGAAAATACAAATCACATCCCTGGCCACCATGCAAGTCGATCTCGTTGGCGAACTCCACCTCCGTCCATTTCCGGCGCCCGGAACACCCGCCGCCACCCAGATCTGGAGGAACCCATCGCATAGTAGCTTTGAAATGAGCTGCACTAGACACCCGACGCCGAGGCCGGGTTGATATTGTCGTTGAAGAAGCACCAACCATGGATCGCAGCTCGCCGTCGACTCGCGCCGAGGGAGGCTCGAGCTCGATCCACTCTTCAACCAGCCGCATCACCCGTAACCGTCGCTGCACTCTTCAACCAGCTGCGTGAGAAGACCTTATTCCTTGACGCCGCCGTCGGACACCAGACCCTACACCTAGAGGGACCTAATCTACACTGCCGGGCGGAGATCCACTCATTCCCCTCACATCCGAGGCCAGTAAGGTCATCGGAGACGAGGAAGAATGGTGGTCTCACCGGCGGGAGCACCTGTTTCTCTCACCGCCTCCGCAGTCGCCTGGAGAATAGACGAGGCTTCAAAAAAGTATTATATTGACAAAGGAAAATAAAGGGCACCTATAAAATTCTGGGATAACTAAAATGATAAAGACCAAATTTTATAGTTGTAGCCTACCATCAAGCATACATGCCATACAACGGTGATAAAACAAGAGAAATCTGACACAATCATGGAAGCATGTTCCGTTAATTAGTAATCGTCGTTGAAACATGTTTCTTTAATAGTAGTATTGCATCAACTTTAGCCCATCAACTCCTTTCAGTCTTTATTAAAAAAAGCAATGGCAGCAGGTATGAGGTAGATGCAAATCTGATAACGCTGGAATCACTTACCACTCGATAGCATTCAGCCTTAATAAAATGGGTGAATTGGATTCTTGCCTTACAATTTTCAGAAGTTGGAGATTTGCCCTTACAATTCGAGGAATTAGAGATTTGCCCTTCATATTCTTGCCCTCCCTGAGCTTTGCCCTTTTCTACGTATGAAGCCTTCTTGGACCCAATTGCAGCACTTGTATTTTTGTATTGGACCAAAATACCCCCCCTGGACAAGAGGAAAAGGGAGAGGCGAACAGGCTGAAGCCGCATCCATCCATCTCCCGTGCTTTTCCCTTCTCCCTCCCGTGTTCTCTCTCCCTCCCGTCTCTCTCCCTCCTGTGTTCTTCCCCTTTCTCCCTCAACAAACCCTAGAACTGGAGAGTGGAGACAGCGGGCGATTGGAAGCCGACGCGCGACGATAGGATCTACGGCTGCAACAAACCCTAACCACCCGTGCATGTCCAGTGGTGGCGATGGAGTCGGGCTCGCCGATTTGCTGCACTGGTGCGGCAACGATGGAGAACATTGCTCCTAGGTAATCTTTCCTCCTCCTTTCCCTTGTTTAATTGTAGTGACCACAGTTCCCTTGATTTGGTGGAATCGATTAGTTGTGCATGTATACACTTTGATTTGGAGTTTGATTTACTGCATGGTAGGGATGGGATGTTTGTGCTAGAGGTTAAAGTCCAAGGTTTTGCTTCCAAAGATTCTGCTAGTAGGAAATGTTACACAAAAGGCCATGTGTTTAAGTGGGATATGGAGTATGGGTCAATGTCACTGGACTTACTGTTGAAAAATCTGGCAACTGAATTGAATCTGAGCAGTAACCAGACACCCACTGTTTGGTTCTTTGACAAAAGATTGAATGAGGATGCCAGAATAGTTGGTGAGATTCAAATGCTAGATTTGTTTAAAATGTATAAGGAGGAGATGGGCTGTGAGGTTGTGGTAGGTGTATTCGATAGGTCAATTTGTGTGGAAGCTGAATTTGATGCCATGGAGCCTGTATGTGTGGTTCCTCATGATGATGCAAATGTTCAATTAGAGGCAGAGGCAGCTGCCAACATGTCTAAAGAACCCACTAATGCTGCTCCTGATAATCCAGAGGCAACTGTTAATGTCGAGCCAGATAGAGAACCCGATATATTTGATAATGCTGAGGAATATGTGGGTGTTGATGATGAGGCCATGTATGGGATTGTGCCGGTTGCTCCTCAATTTGCAAAGCCAACTGACAATTCTAACACTAATGTTAGGGTTGAGCCAACTTATGCTGAGCCATCTGATCCATTCTTCCATGTTGAGGCAGAGGCAAAGGTGGATGATGCTGACCCTCTCGAGGTCTAAGTACTGCATGATCCAAACAACCCAAAAATAGAGGTGGGGGCGTTGTTTCCTGATATAGTTGCATTCAGAAAAGCAATAAGGCACTATGCTGTGAACAAGGGGTTTGAGCTTGCTGCTGGGTACAAATCAGATAAGTCAAGATTCACAGCTAGGTGTGCTTCTGAGGGATGCCCTTGGAGAATACATGCTTCCACCATTTTTTATAAGAAAATTGTACAGGTACATTCTTTGTAGTTGTTGTTTTGTATTTGATAAATGTTCTTGTTTATATTTGCAAAAGCATTACCATGTCTATCTACTTTTCTGTAGATCAAAAAGCTTCCTTCAGATCACGATTGTCCTACCACCAAGCTTAGAGTAGGGAGAATGGCTTCTCAGGGCTGGTGTGCAGATAGGCTTGGAGATTGGGTAAAGAAGAATCCAACAAAGAGAGCAAAGGAAGCAAAAGAGAAATTGGAGGGTGACTTTAGAATTAAACTAAAGTACTCAAAAGCTTGGTCTGGATTGAAGGTCGCCGTGGATAAAGTTCATGGTACGTATGAAGAGAGCTTCCAACTTCTTTTCAATTGGGCTGCTCAACTAAAACAAAGTTCACCTGGAAGTCATGTAGACATAGAGTTAGAGAAGATTGGTAAAAAATATAGGTTCATGAGGGTTTTTGTTGCTTTGAAGCCATGCATTGATGGATTCATAGCTGGTTGTAGACCTTTCATTGGTGTAGATGCATCTTTTTTGCATGGAAAGTACACTAGACAGTTGGCTGCAGCAATAGGTGTTGATAGGCACAACTGGCTGTCCCATATAGCATATGCTATTTTTGACTCAGAGACTGAGGACAACTGGACCTGGTTCCTAAAAAATTTGCACAAAGTCATAGGAGACCCACCAGGACTAGTTTTGTGTTCAGATGCTTGTAAAGGACTAGAGAAAGCTGTGGGGGCTGTTTTTCCACAAGCTGAAAATAGGGAGTGCATGAGGCACATGTACAGCAACTTCATGAAACACTTCTCAGGGGATGTTTTCACTGACCATCTCTACCCTACAGCTAAGAGCTATACTGACTATATGTTTAAGTGGCATATGAACAAAATTTTTGAGTATGCTCCAGCTACACTTAAGTATCTTGACTAGCATCATGGTAGAATTTGGTATAGAAGTGCCTTTTCTGAAGAGAGCAAATGTGATTATTTGACTAACAATGTTTCTGAGAGTTTCAATTCTCAGATCAAGCACTTGAAAGGTCTTCTCATCCATGAGTTAGTAGACAGGTTAAGGGAGCTGATAATGGAGAAAAGGTATATTAGAAGGAAGATTGGACAACAGCTGCAAGATGGGATCCTACCAGGTATTTTGAAGGAACTGAATCTTATAAGCACCAATATGAAGGTTGTCAAGGTGAAAGTTAGTGATGATGACTTTGCTGAGGTGACACTACTTGATGATTGGAACAACCAGAGAAGGCATATTGTGGATCTAAAAAATCAAAATTGTTCATGTAGAGAATGGCAGGTAACTGGTAAGCCACGCAAGCATGCCTTGGCATGGATACCGTCTAATAGAGGAATGTAGATAGCTGACTTCGTGCATGAGTATTACTCAGTTGCTAAGTTTAGAGTTGCCTATGAAGGAAGGGTTGAACCAATGATAGACAGGTCCCAGTGGCCAGAAGTTGATCTTGGGTTCAAGGTTCACCCACCGTTGTTGGGAAGACCAACAGGTCGGCCAAAGGTGCAAAGGGTTAGGAGTTATCTAGAGAACAATCCCAACAAGAAGAAAGTGAGATGCAAACGGTGTGGAGGTTTTGGACACTTCGAGAAGACCTACAAGCTTGACATGGTTGGAGAGGATGGTGAAGTTGCTAGACCCAACAAAAGGCAAGATTTTATTTGAATTATTTACTGTTATATGCATTTTACTAGTACTGTGGTTTAGTGAAAAGTGCATTTACAGGAAGAGGACGGATGATGATGCTAGACCATCCAAAGCTGATGATGCTGGACCATCCAAAGGGAATAAAAAGAAGGCTTCAAAGAAAAAGACAACTTCTAAGAAGAAAAAAACACTGTTGAAGAAGAAGCAGAAGAAGGATGCTGCTGCTCCTCTAGCAAAGGTTGTGAGAAGCCTGATGGACATGTTCTATGGAGGACACTGAGACTGATGGTGTATTTCTAGATATTTTGTGACATTTGTTTTGTAATATAATGTTAGTGAATTATCAACTACATGCCTTTGATGGCAGCAAACTGTGAACTGTGTGTGATCTGTGATGGAAGTGAACAAGTTGAAATGCTTACGTGAATCCTGCTGAATTTTATTTGATGACAAGAGCATTGCTCAATTAGATGATAGAATGACAAGAGCAAAGCTCAATTATATGACAACATACACCACCAGATTGCTTGTTATGGTCGGCAAGACCTATGCTAGGAGAAGTGGCAAGACTTATCAGGCCTAAGCATTGGCAAGACCTAAGAATTGGCTACAGCCTCAGGAGCCTAAGCTCTAACATTGCTCAAATAGATAACAGAATGGCAGCAAGGCTGCAAATTCCAAACTCAATTATTAGCAAATAGCTATTGTCATACATCTGATAGGCAAAAGCCACACACACGGCTACATCACTTCCAAATTGTGCTCAGAATACAACCAATGACTACACCTACACACACGGCTGCAATAATGACATAGTCCTTCTTTAGAATCTCTACTTGTACCTTCAACTTCGAGACATCATTCACAGCATTGTCAAGTTTTGCCTTTATTTTATCGAAATCTTCCTTGAACTCTAGAATAGGGTCGACAGACCCATGTCCACCATCTGCACAACTAGGAAGGATCGCCTTCTTCCACCAAATTGGATGCTGCTCTGGATTGCGTAGGACATCTTCATACTGCTTCTCGGACATGATGATGCCACATGTAGTTGGGTCATCCTGCAACCAATGAAACAATACCTTCATGACCACCATCCAAAAGCACAAAATTGAACAAAAAAATTTGACTTACTTTGATGTTGTTCGGACACTTGACGAAGGTCTGGCCAAAAGTGGCCTGCTGCTTGCTTCGGATCCGTACTAATTTCACCTTGCAGTGTGGGCAGTCCACGAGTGGGGCGAAAACCGAGCTCTGGATGCCCCCCGAGCTGGAGCCATCAGCACCTCCTCCCATATACTGACTGCCACTCATCTAGGCAACAACAGGCACCATATGCACATGACAAAAAGACAAAGTGAGGCGTCAACGGCGATAAAAGCGAGATCGCGCCAAAGGTTGAGCCACACGACGACAATGGGGTGTACCAGGGAAAAAAGGAGAAGAATGGGGCACCTCAATCGCCGTTGTTTTCAATCGCCCCACGTCGCCTTCAATCTGCTGACCACCACCGCCTCTCGCCGCCAAGACCGCCTCAATCGCCAGCATGCCCTCAAGGAGCAGCCGCCCAGCTCGAAGTCGCCAGACGTCTGCCGCATCGCATTGCCATGTCCGCCTCGACCACCACCACCTCCAGTCACCCGAGCGCTGACCTCCAATCGATGGCTAGGGTTCTTCGATTGAGGTAACGAGGAAGAACACGGGAGAGAGAAACCGGTGAGGGAGATAGAGAGAAGACCGTGGGTTCAATACCTGTTCGGTTGAGTTAAAGATTGATGGGACCCAGGGGTATTTTGGTCCAATACAGAAATACAAGTGCTGCAAGTGGGTTCAAGAAGGCTTCATACGTAGAAAAGGGCAAAGCTCAGGGAGGGCAAGAATACGAAGGGCAAATCTCCAATTCCTCGAATTGTAAGGGCAAATCTCCAAACTTCTGAAAATTGTAAGGGCAAGAATCCAATTCTCCCTAATAAAATCCAGAAATTTGGAATCCCCTACTACTCAATGTATTCTTTGGATTACCCTACGAGAAGATAAATAACTTCACGAAGTCACCACTAACCTTTAGGAGGTATGTGAAAGCTGATCTGTAGCACAAAAGGTGTTGGAGGGTAAACAATGCAATGATATACATGGAAGAATGGAATACATGATCAGACAAGCTTGCACAAGAGAAAAACTGCTATTAGCATTGGTCTTCAATCACTACTGGCTGAAAGATTCTCTTTCAATTAGATACTGATTATTCCAGATGCCTCAGCGACGCTGGTCTAGTTGAGACGGTGTAACCTGGAAGATGGTAACCAAGGAAAATGAACAAATATATTGAAATATATCGAAAGAAAGTGCAACGAATTTTGTGGCCTGAAGAACTTGCATTTAACCAAACACAAATTGCAAGCATTTAGAAAGAAGCAAACCTAACAAGATCACCTTGGATGTGGCGAGCGTGGCAGAGTCCACGAGCAGCAAGTATGGGCGTCCGCCGCGGGCTCCATGGCGGCATGGCGGAGGTCCTCGATGAGCGTGACTGAGTCGACGTGGATCAAGCGCCTACAGACGGCCGGGTGGGCCTCCTGCCGCTTCGCGTTCGACGCAAGTGGAGGAGTGGTTACCTGGTGCACTCTGAAGGCAAATCGAACTCCTTGAAGCACCAGCTCCTCTTCGTCAGGGCCAACTTGTATGGAGGCAACCTTTCTCCGATAGGACTATAGGAGTACTTCTGAACATTTTGAGAAAACTATAGTACTTGTAGAAAAGAAAAGAAAGAAACAAAGCCCAAATCTACCCAAGTTGCCACTGATAATGCCGCACACGCTAGCACCTATGACCATCTTGGAAACCGTCGTGGGCCGTATAGGGTCATTTTGGAAACCGTCGAGGACCGTATAGCTAGCTAGTGTCCTTCCGTCGGCCAGGTCTTCGGCTCCTCAAACGCGCAACGCAACACAGTTTGTTACCCCCGCCGCCGCCTTCTTCGCCTTCGACGTTTGAGGGAGAGCAAAGCATGCCAGGCAGCGGCGATGACCGCAATCGCAGTTGGTTTTTGGAACGGTTTCCGCCCTTCCCTGCTTCTGTTATCGTGTTTTTCCACAAATACAAGGACCTCCTCGGGGAGATGTTGTCTGACCTAAGTCATGCATATTCCGATACACGAAAGGATGGACGCCCTTGGAAAGGTGCGTTCAGTTGCCTTTCCTGTTGTCATTTGAACTTTCACATGAACCCTATCGTCGTGCCTTTTAGAATCCCTGATGATATTCCCCAATCTGTATCGACGATCAAAGTATACAATGTTCAAGCATCGTAACCCCTTTTCAGAAATTGAAAGAACACGAGCTGTCTAAATCGCCTTCGGTACACACCAGCGAAGACGAGGAGGACTAGGAGGACGAGGACGAGGACGAGGACGAGGACATGGAGGGAGGAAGAGTGAAGGTTTGTATTGTCCTCTATAAATTTCAATTGATATGCTAGCATACTAGATTTTGTGCTGGCAGAATCCGTAGATTGCATTCGGTTTGCTTAGCACTGTTAGTAACTTCTTAGGCTGCATTAATGTTTTTCAGTTGATAGATGATGAAAGGAAACCTCGTCGTGCTGAAGAACATCAGGTCTATAGTGAATCTGAAAGAGAATGCAAGAAGCCAAGATTAGGTGAATGCGTTGAGAAGCCTGAGGCTCGAGAAACAAAATAGTCGGAATAATCCTTTTACCCGACAATGATTTATGTTCCCACTTAGTAGTTATTATGCACAATCAGAATTCTAGACTTCCCTAGTAAGGTGGACTTCTCTTAGTGTTTTAGCATTAAAAATTATAGACTTCCCCTACTAAATGACTCCTAGTGTGATTCTCATGTGCTATGACTAGTGGTAGTATTTTATTACTACTTAAAAACACTAGGAGAAGTCTATCATTTTAGTAGGGATGGCGCACTCTATTCTAATGCATTATTTTTATATAATGTTCTTGTTAATTTGGCTATAATCAGAGTCAGGTTGGTATGGTCGGTTGTTCCAGCATTCGTGCGATTAAGCATGCTGTACCTTTTTCGTGAGTTTCGATATACCCTGCTCAACAGTCAAACCGTGTTAGCTTGGTGATCTAGATTAACTAGAGTTGCTATGACAATAGTTTTCAAATTGACCTCACTAGATATACTATCCCTCCGTTCAAATTGTACGTTTTTTCTAGATACTAGTGGTCATGCACCACGTGTGGTTATGCGATACATTTACATTCATGAGTTGAGATAATACAAAAATAACCTTGGATGTTTTTTTTTCATTCAAGAGTTGAGTTGATGCAACCAATTTGGCTGCATTTATCACATTCTCCAAACAAGCCCTTATGGTTCCGTTCGCTTCGCTGAAAAAACAAGCTGAAACACTGTTCCGACTGATTTGTTGTGAGAGAAAAATACTGTTCCGACTGAAAAGACAAGCCGAAAAGCATTGGTATTCATGTCTTAGGGCATGTACAACCCACAGATATGGTATCGTCTATAAAAGTTTGAGTCTGATATACACAGCTAAAAAGACATATCATACAATGGACTATAGGTTTAATGTTTTCCATATAGCCAAGATAAATCATGAAAACCCTTTTGCTACCATTGTGTTGCTATTTGATAGAAAATGGATCAAGCTCTTCATTTTTAGAACAGTAATGATATGTTCAAAGGAACGTATTTGGTTCAAACATACCATACATTGTAATAGGTGCCAAACAGCCAATATATAATTTCAGTTATCAGAAAAATATCACCATACATTCCCTCAAGGAAGTATCACCACACATTCCCTCAAGGAAGTATTTGTTCATATGCCATAACTACTGATATCTGAATAGAAGAGTTTCATGTTTGATAATTGTTTCATGTTTCATTCAGCTTGTCTCCAGACAATTAATTAAAATTACAGCTTGTTTCATCTAGCCAGGTCCTTGTTCTTCCTAGCCAGCTTCTACTATATACTGAAATCGGTGTTTCAGTAGTTGAACTGATTTGCTAACCAGCTAGGGACGGGCCCACAGTATTCAAGAGTATTCATTTGAATACCAATTTTTTTCGATAATGCTTCCATGCGGGCGTTTGTCGGTCCAGACGCTACGCGCCACACTCTGCCTCGCGCCGCGACGGTTGCTCTCTCCCTTCGCTCGCCTCGAGCGTCGTGCGGCCTGCCCTCCGCACCCCCATCCTACGCATGCTGCCTCTGCTCTCTCTATCTCTTGCTCTCTATCTCGCGTCCACTGATAGCAAAGCGCCTCCCCGGACTCTTCCCCATCCTCCAACGCCGTTGGTATGCCTCGCCGTAGCTCGCCTCGGGTCATCACCGGGCAGGCCAAGGGCACCCACGAGCGTGGCCTGATGCTAGTGGTGCTTGCACATCGCCACTCGCCGCCGGCTCCCACCTCGACGGCCGAAATCGATCGGCCCATGCCTCCTCCTCCCCTATGTTGCAAATATATGTTTCGAGTGTTTCAGATGTTTCAGAGGTATATTACAATTGTTTCATATGGACATTGCAAAAATAGATCGGGAATGTTGCACATGTTTGCATATGTTGCAATTGTTTTAGAGGCATGTTGCAAGCGTTTGTTCAAGATGTTTCAACCGTTCCAAGACGTATGTTGCAAGCATTTTGATCTGGATGTTGCATATGTTTCACACATATGTTGTAAACAGTATTTTTCAAATGTTTCATCTGTTTCATATTATGTTGCAACAAGTGTTTTTATGTTGCAAGTTGCAATTGTTTTATCTACATGCTACATATGTTTTATCTATTTCAGACGTATGTTGCATTCAAGCGTTTTATGTTGCACGTGTTCCATATTGTTCAAAGAGTCAGGGGTGCGAGGATTGATGGTGGCACGGCATGGGCGCCGGGGAATAGGGGGTGTCGAGCCGGGGACCAGTGGACGTGGCGCCGCGCTGCTAGGGCCTGGCGGTTGGGGTGCGACGGGGCGGGGTGCGCGTGTAGGGCGGGGTGAACAGCCAGGAGGATGGGGACAGGTCGAATCGAAGCGGACGGGGCCGGACTGCACGTGCAAGGCGAGTCATCCGGACGCAGGGGTGCCCGTGCATGGCGGGGCAAATTAGCGAACGAGGGCAGGCTGCACGCGTGTCCGTTCGGGCGCTAGCCACTTCGAAATTTTTTAGCAAAAAAACATATATATAGTGTATGTATAAGTCTGTATATGGAGAAAAACAAAAATACAGCGAACTCATATATATAGTGTATGTATAAGTCTGTATATGGAGAAAAACAAAAATACAGCGAACTTGAACAAGAATACAGCAAATCAGCCCAAAATAACATCTTTCTACCCGTTTTCCTCCCCCACCCGAAGCCCCAACGAGGTCCAGCGGCCCATATTCTCACCCGCGAGCCAACAACGCCTGCTCCCAACTCCTCTCCCCCACGCTCACCCGTGGTCCACGGGAGTCGGAACGGAAGCCGCACGCGACTCAGCGTTTTCTCCCTGAACTGGCGTCCGGCGAACCAGTCTAGCTTCGAGTGGCGGCGCCTTGGTGGCCGTCCGGAGAGCAAGCATGGCAGGCATCCCATCAGGTGAAGGCAGCGGCGATGCCAGGGATCGCAGTATCCCGGTTTCGGAATTGTTTACGCCTTTCCCTTCTTCTGTTACCAAGTTTTTCTGCGAATACGACTTGGACCTCATCGGAGAGATGTGGTCTGGCCTTAGTGATCTTCCGTTTGACGAAGGGTTAGAGGCCCATGGAAAGGTGCGTTCAGTTGCTTTTCCTGTTGCCATGCTTCAGTCATTTGAACTTTCACACGAACCCTACTAGCTATTGTCGTGCCTTTTATAATCCCTGGTATTCCTCAATCTGTATCGACGATCAAAGCATACTAAGATCAAGCATCCTAATGCCTTTTCAGAAATTGGAAGAATACTCGCTGTCTAAAGCGCCTTCAGTACACACCACTGAAGACGAGGACGAAGACGAGGAGGACGAAGATGAGATCATGAGATGGACGAAGACGAGGAGAAGGACATGGAGGGAGAAACACTGAAGGTCTGTATTGTGTTCTATAGATTTCAGTTGATATGCAAACATACCAGTTTTTGTGCTGGCAGAATCTGTAGTTTGCGTTGGGTTTGCTCAACACTTTTAGTAACTTCTTAGGCTAATTTGTATAACGTTAATGTTTTTCAGTTGTTAGATGATGGAAAGAAACCTGTTTGTGCTGAAGAACAACATCAGGTCTATAGTGAATGTGAAAGAGAATGCAAGAAGCGAAAGATTAGCTGAATGCTTTGAGTGCCATGGACACGGAGAAGAAGCCTGAGGCTCGATAAACAAATAATCCTTTTAGCCTGCAATGATTTATGTTCATTATTAAAGCGCACTGGTTTTTATTGGACTCTTATCATCTATCTAATGCATTATATTTATAATGGTCTTGTTCATATCAGCTGCAAAACTCCACGTAATTTGGCCCACTGTACATTTGTATTTGTTTGGTGATACAAAAGCATATCAGAAGTTAGTCCTGATTGTGTATTGATAATAGAACTTTTTTATTATGGTTGGGGAGGCATCAGGAAGCGTTAGATGTGTCTATGACTGATGGGCCCATATGAGGGAAGGCGTTGGGAGGCATCAATGAGAGAGGCGTCGGGAGGCGTTAGATGTGTCTATGATTGGTGGGCCCATATACGCCGTAACGCCTCACAATGCCTCCAACGTTAAGGGGATTAGGACTCCAAATAAAAAAGTGGCAATTCTATTTTCGTAGTTCTTTTATTTAATCAAGGGTAAAAGGGTAAATTTATAATTATAAAATTAATATTTTGGGTAGTATAGTTAGGATGTATGATTTAAGTACTAAAGTTAGATAATTTTTTTTGAGTAGTATAGTTGGCATGAATAATTCAAGTAGTATATAGTTAGATAAACATAACATTTTATTTCTAGGGTTCATCCAGGCCACCTCCTCCTCAGCCGCCGCCGCCTACCTCCGCCGGTGCTCCCGACCTTGCGCCAGGACATCCAGGCCGCCGAGCTGCGTGGCCCGCTCGGTCGGCCTCCTCCGGGCGGCTGCCGGATCGGGCTGCCGGGGGTGCTGTACTGGAGCAGCGGCGACGGCGGCAGAAGCAGGCTGCTTGCGGCGCGGGCGCGCGGCAGGAACAGGTTCAGTGGCGGAGGGCGGGGAACGACCAAGGATGAGGCGGCGGAGGAGGACGAGGAGCAGGCCATCGACGTGGTGATCGTCGACGCAGGGGACGACGAGGAGTACGCCTCCGACGAGGTGTCTGGGTTCAGGGGCCTCGTTCTTGATCTCTCTTACAGGTGCGATCACAATCACACACATGTATGGGTCCACGTATTAGAGACATGCGGATCTCATATACTTCAGTTTCAGCACACAATGAAACTTGAAAAAGGCTTAAATCATCTCTTTTGCTAGAGAATCAGATCAAAATTGTGGAATGTTTTGCGCATGTATCAAGAAGCAACATGCATGGTTTAACATCAGTTGCAGAGTTACAGTTCTTAAACTGGTGGTCTGTTTCATAATACCTTGAGCCTTTGGGCCTTCTTGTTCCAGTGTCACTAATAGCTATACTGATGTATTGTACATCCTTTTTATTTGCTTTTCGAGTACGATCAACCACATAATTTCTGCATGAAATTTCTATTTCCACAAGGCACTTCTGTCATCAGATTTCGATGCACTTAGCTGGAATTTGATCCTCAAGTGTGCTGAACTGAAACTATACTCTGCATTCAGGCCTCTGGTGTTGTTCAGGTTCCACAGTTGGTCAGGTAGTAAAGAGACGAAGAGTCAAGCAGAGCCTTAGTCGTAAAAACATTCTTTACATACTCAACGGCTTAGTGTCTGCACCGCCACATTAAGCTCCATTCTGTTGAATCTTCTGTATTGCAATTTATTTCATTTTTTTTAGAATGCTCAACGGATTGGGATCTAAAGAGTGAATGTTTTGCAGCGTTTCCGTGAATTGCTCGAATGTACTTTTGTGACGTGGTTACAGAGTATTTAGAATGACCAAGATATCTGATATTTAGAATGACCAAGATTTCTGACAATTTTCGAAAAAGTTTGCTGTATGTTGGCACATGTATTTTACAGGACGTGGACAGGTGGGTGACCAATTTGAATCAAGTGACATACGTACAGGTCGCTCATTCATATATATAGACCAAGTGGAGATTTCAAACATACGTACAGGTTTGAACATTCAAACAGAGTAACAAAGAATATTAAAGGGTTCCATCTGATATACGGCATAAATAAAAATGAAACACATAGATCACCTCTCCCTGAATCTTCTAGCTTCTTTCAGTCAACTCTAACAGGAAACTAACAAAAAAAAAGAACAGCTGCCCCTACTTCCTACATCTTCTGCATTTTCTCAAAGAGGATATTGTTCTAATGAAATCAACTACTGCAAGCTACTGAATAAACGATCAAAATTTTGCTAAAATGCAGAAAGGCAATGCCCACTGCTATGTGGTTGTTCTCTGACTTCTGCGGCATACTTCAGAAATCGGCATACTTCAGCAAGACTTTTATTCAAGCAGGCCATCGGCATACTTCAGCAAGACTTTTATGCAAGCCACAGAATTTGTGTCCATCGGCAGAGCACTCAAGCTGAGGAAACAAGCACTACCCATCTGTTAAAGACAGCTAACAAGCACTGTAAATAAGATTGAAAACTAAATGTGGGGACTTGCCTGCAGGTTCTGGTTCAGTAAAGGGAAAAATAAAAATAAAAAAACAGAATCTAGATTTTGACACTGATGAATTCTCAATGGAAAAGCATATAGCGACAGCTATTTTTATTCTTAGACCTTATAAGGCCCAACATTATGCATGGGACATGTCAGATGACCTGGTTATCAAAATAAATAGTAGTGCCGCTTGAAACATTATGCATTTACATGTTCTTCCAATCAAGACCCTTTCTTCTGCAGGGATTAGTGTGTTAACTCTACCAGCAAATCCACCATTTCAGCAAACACTACAGTAGTAGTGTTATTTACTTCCATTCAGCTTACTCAATCAGAGATCAAGCTTCAAAATAGATAAATAACACACTGCAATTTACAGCTTCAAGGCACAATACATTGTAATTTACAGCTTCAAGGCAAAGGTATGGTCTACTATTTTAGTAGAGAATCACTCCAGAAGATAGTAACTGAGTAGCTTTAGCAAATAGCTCAACATACTGACACTCAAGTAGCACAAATTGTAAAATATCTCATACTCCATAGAAAACCTCTCAAAGATCATGGAGATCCCAAGATAGCTAAGAAGTTCATATCAGAAGTAACAGAAAATGACTGATGATATTTTTCCAAAGAATATTCTTTTTCCTGTGGTCTGATCTGCCATTCCTTGCAAGGTAAGGAAAAGGCAGGTTTGAAACAACAGAGCTTACAACCTAGCATAAAAAAAACCCCTCAAACACTTGGAACAAGATCCAAATAAGAAAACCATGCACAATTTTAGTCTCACCAAATTCAAGATTCAAACTTAGAACCTTCAATAACATTAGCTGTAGTGGCCTCTTTATATCCTTTTGGATTAAATGGACGTGGCATCTGGACATCAGAACAGATCATAAATGCATTCTTTTACAGGAATGAACAGGCCATAATGAATTGTTTGTAAGGAATTGAACACATAGGTGAATTGTTTTACAGGAATTGCATTTCCCTAAGTCTCACCACTTTCCTCACTGTGTTTTTATGCTAGCAAACAAAACTTTAAAGAAGTCACAAATTTAATTGCTTCAAGATTTAATTAATCAATTGGATTCGACTGGACGCTGGATGGGCACTTGTCCAGTGAAAATCTTTTATTAGGCAGCTGAAAACTTTAGAATCAACTCCCATCGTTTTTTGACCTTGACTGCTCAAAAGGCTATGATTAACAGTACAATTGACAATAAAGAGCATTCTAAAAAGCCTAATCACTAGGAAGAGTTCACCAACTATGGTTACCAAAATCACGCATTATAACAATTTAACCATGAGGCTTTCCTTGTGGTCTGTCAATCCCTATAGTGCACAGTGAACACTGGTTTGAAACAACAGAATCTACTATCTAGCAAACCCATCAAATAATTGGAACAAGATTCAAATATGAAATCTAAACACTCTTCTAATCTTTCTAGCCAAAATTAAACGTCCATCCATGTTTGAACCTTCTTTAGCGGCAGTTGTAGCAGGATGTGTCATCAGGATATCAGGTGCCCCCCTGGATATTACTACATGTTCGGATCACAATGAGTGTTGCTGTTCTATATATGAAACCTGACAAAGTGAGCTAACATATGAAACCTGACAAAGTGAAAGTTGTTGTTCTATATATCCAAAGGAGGCCTTAGGAGATTTGCCAATCGGTGATCTGAAATGAAGTTGGTCATGGGCCGGCCATAAGATAGCAGCTTATTGTGCCTTCTCTCTGATCCTCTGTTGTAGCTATCTAACAATTCCTTTTCTATTCAGCCATGTATCATTCCAATCTTGCAGTACAACTGAATACTAACCTGATAGGGCTACTGCCGGCAGGTAATTTTGGAACATAGAGCTAGATAACAGTGAGTTGTAGATCATTTCGTTGTGGTATTCTACCACAAGATACAATTGTGTAAACAAGATTCTGGTAGTTTCTACCCACTCCGGCCACGTTTGGAATACATGAATTTCTTGTCAATTTCTTTGTTGGCATCTAGATAGAGAAAAAGGCAACGGGTTCTCATGTATATGCATGCTTCTAATCTACAAAATTTGCAAATGATGGACACCAGCTTTAAGTTAATCTCATACAGATCTGAAAAGAACAACTAATTATTAAAGCCCAGGTGCCACGTGAAGGAACATCCAATGCTACAAAATGCAACGAAATGAATAGCAGAGCAATTGAATGGGAGAAGCGATGCCTCCTGCTACGTGGGCGCCGATAAGCGCCATGGCCAGCCTTGATATTCTCGCCGAGGCGCCCGGTCTGCAGGGGCGGCGTGGCTGGCAAGGGAAATGAGGGCACAGCGATGATGATGAGCGAGTGACAGGGCGGCCTGGCTGCCCATGACGCCGCGGCAGTCTGGCGTCTGGGCAGCTAATGAGGGAGAGAAAACATGGCGGCGGCGGCGGCCGACGCGAGCGAGGTGCGTGCGACTTTGGCCGGCATGGGGTCTTGGGGGCGAGGGCGGGGGGCGGGATGGGCGCCCGGTCTTTGTGGGAGGCGGATGTCGGGCAGGCATTTTCCGTTGCTCACGTGGTGCGTGGGGGGCTGGGAGGTGGGCGTGGGCGGGCTGGGAGGTGGGCCGACGGGGGTGGTGAGTTGGCTTTGCGAAATGACTATAATGCCCTTGAACGAATAAAATCAATAAAAATAGATATTTTGGGTAGGCATCAGGAAGCGTCAGCAAGCGTTAGGAAGCATTTTCAACCATCGTAAAAGGGCTCTTGATAATATGTCAGATTACGAAACTTATCAAGATCAACAGCGCATGTATCTCTAAAATAAAAAATACATGCTCAGACCTCCTACATGCTCTTATATATATTAAAAATAAAGAATTCGGCTGTAAGGCACACGCCACTACACAGGAACAACATTCATGCCACTCAACAAGATGACTGAGAATGTGAGATATAGCATTTGGCCAGGTAAATAGACGTTTCCACTATGCTATATTGACGGACTGCTATAAATACATGTGTTTTAACTTCTGCCAGCGAGCCTTTGCTGTTGCAGATGTTGGTTTTGGCTTCCCCGTTGCTGGAAGGTTGACGCCTTCTCCTTCAACTCCTGAAAGGCGCGCATCGTATCACTGTCGAAACCGCCTGCAAACTGCAAGGAATGGTAGGGCTGAGCACAACATACAAGTTTGAAGAGTTGATCATATCAACTCTTTGTGTACATGAGTAAGTGGAGTGGTTACCTGGTGTACTCTGAAGGCAAATCGAACTCCTTGAAGCACCAGCTCCTCCTCTTCGTCAGGGCCAACTTGTATGGCCTCAAGCTCTGAGGAAACCCTTCTCAGATACTTCAATGCTAGCTTCACGGATTGCAATTTGATCTGCATAAGACTCGGTTTGTCATCAAAACGCCATTTATGTTTGAGGAAGTAAATTCTGTAAGGATATATAACTGTATCCACAAAAATAGGCTGGTCAAGTGTAATTTGCTGTTAGGTTTAAGGGCTTAAGCTTATCCCAGTAATTGAATGCAACACAAACGATAGGGGAACTAGATATTTGTTTAACAAACATAAAAAGTCACTCTTAGATTTCAGTTCACTATTAACATCAAAAGAAATACAAGTGTACACAACACTCATTGATTCGTGATGCACACCGATTTTCTCTCTCAAAGATTTAGGGTGTGATGATCAATTGAGCAAACCTATGCTACTATGCTAGGCTCAATCCAGCTGCTTATGCACAAGCACAATTACAAACTTGCCGTTTACCCAAAAGTTTACACTAACCCATTTCTGAAGACTTTTTCCGAGGGAGAAACCAACGGTCGGTAGCTGTGCTGAATAATACAAGAAGGTAGCAAGCTTTTGTCTCCAATCACCTTTTTTCTAAAATAAAATGTCTAACATGAGCCAGAATAGAATAACAGAGTGTTTGGTACTTTTTGTTTTTGTTCAGCTCAAAATTCATGGACCATGCTTCTGGACCAAAAAATCAGAAGGGTACATGCAGAAACAAAACTGATTCACGAGAATCCCTGACTAACACTGGGTTTCACAGCACATGGCCACCACAGTTGATATGGCCTTTTTTGGTCCCAAAAATACCAGGTTTGCGTACATTTATTTTTGTGTTGGTACCACAAGTTGCAAACGACAGAAAACATATGCCGGACCAAATAACAGCACAGCACAGTACTAATTTGACCCCCGATATTCATCAGGACATCATCATACAGAAACAAAATAGATTCACGAGAACCCCTGGCTCACACGTGCATTTCTTAGCATATCACAACAAGAAACAAAAGCTACTATTGGTCCCAAAATACCAAATTGCCCAAAATTCTTCATGTTGGCACATGAGTGCGTCTCATAGTAAATATTATGGATTTTGTTCCTGCCCTATTCGTCTACAAGTGCATGAAACACAGCAGCAATATACATGCTCATCTAACCATTTAGAGTATTTTGGGGAAAAGGAAGAATGGTTAAACCCAATGATGTTCATTAACTCAGTCAACATGTTTTTTTCCTAGTGAAAACGAATTAACTTGCAGTACCTGACTAACAATTCCCGTGTCCTGCATCCACTCCCATGGGATCTGATACCCACGGTACCGGCTCATCGCGCCATCTCGCACACGCACAAGGCTGTACACTCCATGCTCCAACCTGCTAACGAAACGTCAATGAGCCCAAGAACAAGCAAAAACAACTGAACGTCAATTGCCGACACCAGAAGGCAGAAGCTACAGAGTGTAACTTACTTCTCGAAGAGGGCCTGCATCTTCTTGAGAGCAGAAGAGCAGGGCTGCCGGGGGTCATCACAGAACGATGACGCCTCCGACTCAATCTTCTTCAAGTCGCGGTAGCCGAAGGCAGCCTCACGCAGCGCGTCTGCCTTCCCTTCCGGCCAGTCGAAGTGCTTCAGCACCGCCCTCTCGTCCACCTGCACGCTCGTAGCGTCCAGTGAAAACAAAGTTAGCTGGTCGCTGTTACACGGAATTCGTGACGGAGACACCGAATGGATAGCCCACCAGACGTGAGAGCTCGACGTCGAGCCATTTGACGAAGGTGACCACGTCCTTGATGTCGACGAACGCCGCGCCCTGCACCTCCTTGATCAGGAACCGGATGAAGTCGCCCTGCGTCTCCACGTCCGATTTGATCTGCAATCACCAATCAAACTAATCAGTTCAGAATTTTTTTTTGTGTTTCCCATCACAAACCAACAGCCGGTTCGGCAGGCCGTAAACGATCGTGGATTATTTACTGCTGGCTGGTTTGGCGTGAGAGAAAAATACTGTTCCAGCTTATAATCCACGATCGTATACGAGCAAGCGAACATACTGAAATAATAATCAAGGGCCCAATAATGAAAGCAACTTCAAAGACTGCCCAGCAACAGAAGCAGACTCATTTTATTTCAAAAGTTTCTTCGATCCAAGAACACATGGCGCGAAGCAACGGTCGAGTTAGCTAGGCTCCAACGGCTAGCTGGGCCTCGAGGTTTCGGCTGGGGAAAAGCCACGGCGTTTTATATTCGAAAAAAAGCGGCACTCCCTGTCTCAGCTCATTTATTACACTCCTCTTTTATCTATCAGTGGCAGCATCAGCACTTCTGCTAGTGGTGACAGTATCTGGACCCCACGAGTCAGTCTGACAACACTGAGCCTGTTTCGATTGATTCACAGGAGGACCAGCCAGAAGGGGTTGCAGCTTTCTTTTTTGTTCCCAACTAGAGATTGTCCTATTCGGCTACTCCTATCCTGTTCATCTCCCTCGTCTTCTCTGCTCATCATGGACCGTAAAATTCCAAGACAAACGCAGACAGGAATCCATAGATTTCTTGCACGGATTCATGGAAGGTTGGTGAGCACGGGGGCGATGAACAGGGGAAAAGGCGCTTGTATGTTTCAACTGTATCTGCTCACAAGCTCGAAAAGGCGATCGCTTTCTGGTGCTCACTCACCCTTTCTTTTGTTCATCTCTACAACGACTCTTGCAATTGCAACAGCTACTTCAGAACCACTCAAGGCAATTTGTTAAAAAGCTTTCGCTTTTGAGTCCCCCCCACAAAAAATGGCAGATCAAGGAGATGACGTTGCCAAACAAGAATACAAGATGAGTGGGGAATGGGTCTAAAATGGCAAGACAAGGGAATTTTACTTTGTGAGTAGTAGAGTAATAAAGAAAAATGAACGAATTTTATGGATCGAACACTTTCTTTTCCATTTCCATTACCAAGATGGAGTAATCGATCGAACAAACGAACACTTACCGCGAGAAGATGAGAAGAGCGGTTCTCTATCTCGCCGATCATGTCCCTCGCGGCGGCGGCACCCCCACCGGCGCCAGCGTCGCCGGCAGCGGCGCCGTCCCTAGACCTGGAGTCCCTCCGCATTAGCGAGTGGTAGAACTCCACCACCTCGGGGACTCGCCTGACGCACGGGGCGGGCGCCGGGGACGAAGCTTTGGAGCTCCTCCTCGCCGCCGGTGGAGGTGGTGGCGGCGGCGCAGGAGGCCCCGCCCCTCCGCCGCTGCTGCTGGTGCTCGAGGTCGACGGTGACGAGCTCGCGCTGCGCCGTCCGCGCGCCGGCATAGACGGTGGCGGTGGAGGAGGCGGAGGCGGGGGTGGGGCGGGTATCGGCGGGAGCTTGGAGAGCTCCGGCACTCGGCTTCTCGACGCCGCGGTGTCTGAAGAGTAGGTTGGCGTCGATGGCGCCGACGAGGAGGAGCTGGACGAGGAGTTGGCCGGAGAGGCGCGCGACGAGCCGGAGAAGTAGGACGACCTGGACTTGTGAGGCGCCGGCATTGGCGGTGGTGGAGGAGGCGGAGGCGGAGGCGCGAGAGGAGGGACAATCGACAGCCCTGGCACGACCGCGTTGGTCGCCGCATTGGAGCAGTCGGAGTTGTCCGACGACACCGACGACGAGGAGCAGTCATCATCATGGCCAGGCTCGGGATCCCGGCGACGGCGCCTCTTCATCTCCGCCACCTCCTTCTCCAACTCAACCACCCGCTGCTGGCTGGTCCTGGCGGAGGCGACGGCGGCGTCGAGCTCGGCGCGGAGGCGCGCGTTGTCGGCCTGGAGCCGCGCCAGCGCGTCGCGGCAGCGGCCGAGGTCGCTGCTCTTGGCGGCGAGCTCGGTCTCGAGGAACGGCACGATGGCGACGGTCTCCTTGAGGATCTTGTGCTCCAGCAGCTCGGTGCGGAGGCGGGACTCCCGCTCCCGGAGCTCCTCGACGAGGCGGACGAGGTCGGCGGCGGCGGGGCCCGGGCCCGGGCCCGGCGGCGGCTCGGGCGGCCCCGCCGCGCGCGCCGGCTGCACCTGCGCGGACGACCGCGGGAAGTAGCGCGAGAACGGCCCGCCCCCGCCCTTGGACCCCGACCCGGGCGGCGGCGCCGGCGAGCCGGACGACCGCCGGCGCGGCGTCTCCGGCTGCCCCGCTGCCGCGGACCCGGGCAGCTGCAGCGGCGCCGGCGCCTTGCGCGAGGACGAGGTGGAGGTGGAGGACGCGGCGGCCCCGGGCTTGGGCGTGGCCGGGCTCCGCTGGAAGCCCATGGCCGCCTTGACGCGGCCGGCCACCATGGCTGCTGGCTGATGCTTCGCCGGCCGTGGAATACGAAATGGACGCCTAAGATTGCGCCACGGGAATGGCCGTGGCCTGGGTGCCTGCGCTCGTCGTGGTGGTCGACTGGTCGTCGTCGGTGTTGTGTAGGCTAGGCTTTTTGGCGTTAGAGGAACGGTCTTTGGTTTGGTCTGCTGGTGCTGGGAGTGAGACTTTGAAGCTGGAGTGATGAATGCTGCTGATAGTGGAGCGTGGAAGTGGAGTGGAGTGGAGTGTGGTAAAATACTCTACTAGTACTCGTCAGCTTCAGCTCGTTGGACGTTGGGGGTGGAATGTGAACGTTGGGGGGTGGAGGGCGTTGGCACGCCACGTCGCCACCGCCACGGGTGGCACGAGATGGCCACTCGGACCCAGACAATCCACAACTGCATCTGCTTTGCATGTTCTGAATCTGGAAACCTCCTCCTTTTTTGACCCACTGCTTTTGCTGTTCTCAGTTCCTTTATCTGTTTATTTATCAGCTAAGCTCAGTGAGATGCCCTTTCTTTCTCGCTTTCTTGCTGTTGGTTCAGATGAAATCCGAATGCCCAATCCCACACACGCGCACGAGATTTGAAAATTGTTCGGTTGAGCTTGCGTGCAATCGCATTCATGCTACAATACAGATGACGCACACGCACGGCGGCACGGGGTACGAACGGCGATTCGTGCACCAGCTGCGACGACGTGTTACACCACGTACTAGTATGAACTGCCACCGTGCATAAGCGTAAGAAGCATTAAAACCCGAGCATGGCACTAGTGGAGACTGTTATATGCATAATGCATGGAACGACGGGATCCCAGTGAGAGTGACGTGTCTAAATCGTTCGGTTGGGGAGACTTCCTTCCAGGGCTTGGAGGCTTGGAGCCAGCCAAAATCGAGGGAAAGCGTGCGTGGGTGTGTGCGTGCGAGTGCCATCCTTTGCTTGTCCGTACCTAGGCACGGTGCTGGACCACGCCGTCGCCGTCGTCGCCGCACCAGCGGCCCAGGGCTCGGTGACCGGTGGCGCGTCACCGTAGCTACGTAGGCACGCTGCACGCAGTGCACCGAGCTCCTGCACCAGGTGCGTACGCCATGCATGCCATGCACTGGTGACAGGTACAGCGCTCCTACTGCTACTGGCTGGTTTCAAATTGTACATGTACTACACCAAGCGCTGAGTTGGAGTAATGGCACTGCACGGCACGGCTCGCAGGGGGAGGGCAGCGCGAGAACGCCGCCGCCCGAGGAAATAATAATAAATGGGACCTGCTACGACTACGAGGTACTAGCACCGTAGCAGCAACCGTTACCGTTGCTGGCCCACACCGTTGCGGTGGTTCGCGCGGCCAACGCAGCACTCGCATCGCACGCACGCACGCGCTCTCGCGCGGCCGCCGCGCAGATCTCACGTGACGATAGATACTAGGGTAGATCTTTGCATGCTGTGCACACAAAGAAGATCCATCATTATCAACGGTGGTTAAGGGAATGATTAGCAAGCAACCCATGTAGATGGCTGATGGCGGCATGGCGCCACGTCGTCGGTTGTCAGGCCCCGCCACCCACGCCCGGCGGCAGACTCCACTACGTGCACGCCATGGCACCGCTCTCAAGTCTCTCTAGTACTACTAGTGCTCTGCGGACTCACTGGCCCGAGACGTACTCCGCCCGCCGGTTCCTCGTCAGCGAGCAAAACACCCACAGAGCCATCGAGGGAGATCACTCACTTCATTGGTAAACCCCAGTGGTTTCGGGCAGAGAGAAACCAGACGAACAATGATGCATCCCACTCCCGCCACGCGACGACCGGCCGGTGTCACTCCCTTGATTGCTGATTTTAGGCCACGTTTAGTTCTCCAAATTCCTAAAAATAACACTATGCAAAAAAAAGATTTCCTGTCACATCAACCTTACGGTACATACATAAAATACTAAATGTAGACGAAATTAAAAACTAATTACACAGTTTTGTTTTGTTGTACTTTGCGAGACGGATCTTTTAAACCTAATTAGTTAATATTTGAACAATAACTCACAAATACAAATAAAATGCTACAGTAGGAAATCTAACACTATATAAACTTTGCACGTCCAAATTCCGGCCAACTAAACACGGCCTTTACTCTCACTCACACTCAACTCACGCTCGGCTCGGAGCACTTGTTATTTACCTTGCGAGTGTGTGTCGTGTCGTGGTGCATCAGAGCGCAGGCAGCTTCTGTCCACCGACGACGACTCGCGCGGCTAGTGTTTGCATGGTTGTTCACTTGCTCTCACAGTCTCACGTGGCCGCATTATTATATTATATTTTGGATGAGTGAAAGTACGGGTGGATACAGTGTTTATATTTATTGTTTCATTGCTTGCTGAGACAGATACAGCAGCATTTTATCTTGAATGCGATGACTCTGTGAAGATGTTTAGCTACTTGTATATACGAGTGGAGTGGATACAGAAACTCTTCAAGTGAGACTGTGAGAGTGACACGTGGATTGACATGAGACGTATTATATCCTTTAGACACGATAACCAGCGGAATTCATTTTGACCAAGTCCACCGCCGAGGCTAACCGCTCATCAGGGTCTGTTTGGATCACTATAAATTAGCTAGCTAATAGCTAAACAACTGAAAATTTTAGCAGCTAAAATTTAGCAGGAGGTTGTTTGCATCCTCTTAATAATAGGTGGTTGGACAATGAGTTGAAGGTGTATATGAACTATTAGTATTAGCAACTCTAAACATACTTAGTGGTCCTTCAGCTAATAATTAGCAGGTTTAATTTATTACCAGATCTGTTCGGATCCATTGGTACTAATTTTAGCTGATACCACCTCCATTCTCTTTTATAATGCGTACATACATATCAAGATTCGAACTTCAAAATCTTTGACTAATAATTTTTAATTATCATAATATAAATTTAATATAGTTAGATTTGCAAGCTATTCAATTACCATAAGTTTATAAGTACAAATAAAATAAAATAAATAAACGGTCAAAGTGTAATTTAAAAGATCGTGTTATATCAAGTTGTGCCTTATAAAGAGAATGGAGGGAGTAATTTTTAGTGCTAAATAGATCCGAACTTATTTCTACATCCATTTAGTAGGCAACTTAACACGGATTACACGAATCCACTTAGATACGAGGGAGGGGGGGGCTAATTCCGGTCGCCGGCGGAGCAATTAATTATCAGCCGCATCAATACATCACCGAGAATGTTTTTGGCAGTCAGGGAGCGACCAGCGACGCTTAGGCCGAACGTTACGGATTAGAAATCGATCCATGGAAAGGGAGTAGCATGGACGCAAAGGATCTCATGAGATCGAGAGCACTATCTAGCCTTTGTCTTCATGCTGAAATGGGCAATGGCAGCTTCGATCCATGGAAACGCCGGTTGGTGAAAGTGATTATCCTTTGGCGTGTTGGCTGCTCTAAGCAACCAGATTTGTCCCCACTAAGTTGAAACTACTACTCCCTCCCTCTATATCTAATACTAAATCCGTCCTAAAGTTATAAAACGTTTTAAATTTTCTAGATATTTATTATTTTTACTGTGTATCTATATATAGTGTATATCTATGTACATAACAAATACAACGTATTTAGAAAAAGGCCAAAACTCTTATAAATTTAGAACGGAAGGAGTAAAAAAGAGTCAAATCTATATACCTATTAATAAAGAGGTAAAATTTCATCTTATTTTTTTGTTTATCTATTTTTTTTCCCATCTCCCTCTAGGTACCGGATAATGAAGAGTTTCTTCTACTGTACTATATATATATATATATATATATATATATATATATATATATATATATATATATATATATATATATATATATATAACCTGTGCTCGTTGAGGAATCCTATTCTAAATAGGAATCCTTCGTTCCCACATCTGTTCTTTTTTGTCCGATTTTGATTCTGTTTCCGTCCTATCCGTGTCCTGATTTTTTTTTCCATCCGTTTGATTCTTTTCTGTTTTGCTTTTGCTTTTTCTGTCCTTCCCTCTTTCAGTTTAGGAATCCTTCGTCCCGCATCTGTTTTCTTTCCGATTCTGATTCTGTTTCCGCCCTATCTGTGATACGGGGTACAAAGGGGTTCTCTCTCATGTCTTTGTCTCCCTATTTTTTTCAAAGAGAGGGCCACGTTGAACATTAGAATTTGTAGCATTGGATTTATCAGAATTGACGATTAGAACATTATATTAATAATCCATCCGTTGCAAATTATAAGTCCTTCCGTCTTTCTTAGGTAAGATATTAAAATCGTAATTACTTAACTGTCTCGATCTCATGAGTCGTACTCATGCGAGTTAGATAGCATATGTCCAATCAACGTAGAGTCGGATTCTAAAGCGTATTAAAATATATGGCACAAGATACAAACTTTATTGCAACGCACGGACATGTTTGCTACTATATAATAAATTAGTAAGCTAATATGTGCAAATAGTATGGGTAGCTAGCTTTTCTTGCTATAATATTTGGGTTTTTCTTACTTGAAAATATTTTTTAATAATTTTGTGCTTTTATTTGATTACATCAATTCTTTGTCCGTCAGCCCTACTGCATCTATCTATTGGTACAAACTCACCATAGTCGTCTCTCTCATCTCTTTCTTTTCTTCCTGCTCCAATCAATTGGGTGTGCAATTTTGGTCGATGCCAAATTTGGTAGTTTTCAGTTTTGTTTTGATGAGCTCTAATACTCAAAGAAACCACAATCCAAGTCATGTAGAAGTTGTTCGATTCCCGGGTCATTTTCTAGATTTAACTTTGGGTAATGCTCTCGTGCGGGCGTCCGAGACGGACGAATGCGGCTTCCCCACTGGCTACCTCATCCGTCCGCTCGCTCCCGTCCACACCACTTCAAAAAAAAAGTTCTCTCCACGCACTCGGCCTCCTCCGTCGCGGCCTTATCCACCGCTCCATCGGACCTCCGCGCCCGGCTCTACCGCGTTGTTCGCCTTCCCCACTGCGACGCTCCACCACGCCGCTTGCCTACACCACGACATCTGCGCCGCCATGGCCGCCTCCGCTGCCCGCTTAGCTGTCGAGCATGTGCTCGCCAAGGGTACGCTGGCCTAGGACGTCAAGCAGGTGCTCGCCCAGGGGTGCTTGTGCAAATGCTCGCCCAGGGTGCTCGCGCGCCTCGCGTAGGTGCTCGCCCAGGCCGCTGAGCAGGTCCTCGCCCAGGGATGCATCAGCGAGCTCCATGCATCGCCACCGACATCGAGCTCCATAATTCGTCTAAGCAGAAAGGTGACATTGCGCGCTAAAACGCATGTTGCAATAGTATGTTTTAAGTGTTTTAGATGTTTCATCTGGATGTTGCAAGTGTTTTATGTGGATGTTGCAAAAATAGATCGGGATGTTGCATATGTTGCAATTGTTGTACGCGTATGTTGCAAGCTTTTGTTCCCAATATTTCAGCTTTTTTTCTAGACGTATGTTGTAAGTGTGTTTCTTTGGACATTACATTTGTTTCATACATATGTTGCAAGTGTTTTATGTTGTTGTGTTTATTTTATATGGTTTTCAAGTGTTTTAGGTATTTTTACAAATGTTTTGGATGCATATTTCAAGTGTCTCATCTGCCTTCAGACGTAGGATGCAAGTGTTGCATATGGATGTTTCAAAAGTAGATCGAGTGTTGCATCTCATTTCCTCCTCGCCTTTGACTGCCATGCCTTGGTGTCTCTACCTTCTCTCGGTGTCAGCTGGGCATCCGAACCAGAGGCGCAGTCGCCGCCCCCTCCCCTTCTTCTCAATGCCGGCGGCGTGGCGAGGGATGGGCCACCACGAGTGGCGCAGGCTAGCGCTCCTTCTGTTCCGTGGTTCCATTACGCGGGCGGACGCTACTTCTGTTACGCTATTCCGTGGTTCCATAGCTAAGATCGGACGACTCCTATGGCAAGTATTGGATGGGTCATAGCTGCGTCCGAACGGCTCATAGAGCTAGACGTCCGGGCGCAGTCGTTCCATTTAACTTTTGGACTATCTTGTACATTTGATTGCGCCTAGTTCATAGTTGAGTATTTTCCCCTAAAACATAGCTGGAGCAACTACTGCCTCAAGCAGCCACTAACTAGCCCTTTCATCGCCCCAACACCATCAATGCCCCAAGCCTTCTCAAAAGAAAGCGTGGAGCCATCATTGGTGATGTGCCCCATGCCACTCTGTTGCATTGTTGTCGGACATCATGTGACCATATTTGTTTCCATTTGTGATAGATCCTGCGAAGGAAAAAGGCCCAAAGATGCATGATCGAAAGATTCTCATGCAATGCCAACCGAGGAATCAATGGACCAATTTCATGTAAAATATAATGTAGATATGCTTTTAGTGATTCGGTTATAATACTAGCTAACGAAACTTGTTCCTCTTCTAGAGTATACTACCTTGATAGCCGTCAGATGTAAACAATGATCATTGAAATCGACACGTTCTATTTGGTTGTTTCTCCTTTATCTATATCACTGATAATGCAAAACTTCTTGACTAGAAAGATGGGGATAGAGCGATTCAACAAGTGGACATGTTGAGATGGTAAAGCGTAGAACACAATGAATGGAGGAGAGAAGGGTGAGGGAGTGGCCTGGACATTTGAAGCGCTTCAAATATGTTTTTTTTTTTAACGAAACCGACAGGAGAGCTGCCTATTGTATTAAAAAGAAGAGAGCCTAGAAAGACAAAGTACAAACATGTACAAATTTGTACAATGGGGTCAAAGCTCCTGAGTCATCGGCACAGCAGGGTTTACGTCAAGTGTGCAATAATAAGTTAGAGACATGTTTTGCTCCCGCCATTGCCCATAGGCCCGCTTCATCCTTGATTTTCTGGAGGAGTTGCGTTGGCGCGGACTCCTTGCGCTCAAAGATTCTTGCGTTTCTTTCATTCCACACCTCCCAACATACAAGAATAATGATGGAGCGGAGACCTCATCTCGTCGTTGAAGGTGTGCGATCTATGTTTTCCCACCAAGTTTATACCGAGTCTCTTAACACCCAGGCGGGAGGTTGCAGCTGCTCATTACCCAACCATATTGCAATGCCTTCCCATATACGCCTAGTGTAGCGACAGTCTTGAAATAGATGGATGCCAGTTTCTTGACTGCGCCTGCATAGGGGGCACACTCCATTATTCGGCCATTGCCGCACTTGTAGCCTATCAGCGGTCCAGACTTTATTTTGGATGGCGAGCCATGCAAAGAATTTGCATTTTGGCGGCGCCCAGACTTTTCAGATGAGTTGCTTGAAATTTGTCAGTGTTGCTCCAACAAATTGCGCGTGGTAGGCCTATCGTGTCTTAAATTTTCTATCCGGCTTAAAATTCTAGTTGATGCTGTCCTGCCTGTCTGCCTGTCGGGGTGTAGTTGGATGTGGCTAAGAGCGCTCCAAAGCTGGACATATTCCACAAAGTGTTGGGAGGTGAAGCCTACATGTTGCAGGTCTGTGACAGAACCGCCCAATTTATACAAGATCAAGTACGGTTGTCCCCGCTAACATGTTGACACACCCATACTTTCACTCATATAAATCCGGTAGTCCGCCGAGTGTCCCGAAAGACCTCGGTAAATCAACATCACAACCAAGATAGCGTGATTAAGCAAATACACATCACATACATCGGGTTGTAGCGGAAATAATATTACAAAGGAGTTAACAATTAGTAGTACAAGTTTGGGGTTTCAAAACCTCTTAGTGAAAACAACATAGCTTTCAAATGATTACATTAATATAAGTTTCAAATATATTGCTAGCATAGTGACATCATCCGACAAAAGCATATAGATGAGAAGTAAGTATAGAATCACCGAGCCCACCGGTGGTTAGCCACCATCATCAACAAAATTCGAGAACATCACCGCAACAAGGTGGGATAAACCCCGAGTACTGAATGTACTCAAATTGGACTTACCCGTCGGAAACCAAAACAAATGACACCAAGGATCATGCAAGGCTTTCTTTAGTGGGCTAGCTGACTTGTTTGCGAAAAAGCATAAGCTATCATGAAAAACCATTTTAAGTACTTTGCATCATCTTTATTATGGCCTATCCATCTAGGTAAGCACCGTACTATAACAATCACTTGATTAACCAATAACATCCAGCTACCAATTTAGATTTAGCATATCCCATACCATCCAGATAACCATCATTGTTCCATAATAATTACTACGATGCAAGAATTTCGAGTCAAGTGCTCACTATCCAGAGCGATGGCGATTTGAATCGATTTCCTAACCACCGGTGATTTATTCCTTACACAAACCTCACTCACCCGCTAAAGTGAGATATTGATCACCGAGTCAACTATCCAGAATCTCGAGTTTGCCAGAACCACATGTACCGGGGCCGACCGACCGCACTTTGGTCTTATCATCTCGCCCTGTCCTACCACACCTGCTTCCGCACAAAGGCGTCATGGGCAATCTACTCGGCCCGAATAATCTCCCAAATTCATGGGTCGGAAGGTACTTTATTCGCCAGCTAAATGTAAGGCATGCATTCAACATGACTCGAGGGCCAACAACGGTTGGTCCTTAATCGACATTACTGAGCGAAACTAACAACACCCCGTAACCCCCCTCTGTTGCCTCCAACTTTTCCGTCCGGTCTCCAATTATCCATCACACATGGTTAATTCCAGGATATCATTCTTTCCATAGCTAAATTCTTCCAGTAACCACCTATAAATGTAGGTGACCGGATATCACCGATCGCTACCAGTCTAAGCAAGGCTAAGCAGTTATTCGATCCTGACCTAACAGGGTAAAAGGGTAATAAGGTAGGCAAGGATAGTAATAAATGCATCAACGGTTTCGATCAACTCCTACAACTTAATGCAACAATATATAACTCATATATAGAAAGAATTGCTTTTATAAATTAGGAGACTTATAATGCTCGGGGGCTTGTCTCGATCCGACACAAGTCGGGCTCGATTAGCTTGCACCGTCCTGGTGACGTCTCAGGTCCTAGCATTCGCTTAGTCCTTCCATCTTCGGGATAGATCCTCCATACATCGTCTTCGGGTTCGGCTTCAACATCATGTTCTTCACGTGGTTCATCTAGCGCACCTAGATGAGATGCCAGATGCATGTGTATGAATGTGATGAATGGTAACACAAGATGCATCGCATAAGCATACGAGACAAACAAGTTATTATGCAAGACATAGACACCAATAACTATTTAACTAACATCACACCACTAACTATAGAGAGCAAGCACATCAAGCATGGCACAAGTTTCCCAAGATCTCAGGTGCTCTAACTCAGTCATCATTCAAGGCATAAGTCACACTTAACAATATACAAGCAAACACTATAATTGGAATATGCCAATTTCTGGACATGCAAACAGCAGCTACAAGATTTAGCTATAACTGGAGTTACGCAAATCCAAATGACTTGCAAGAAGACATTATGGAAAGCTTATGAAATTTTCTACAATTCATCTTTAATCATCTTAGCATGATTCTCAAGTTAACTAAGTCAAATATATCCATTTACAGAAACTGGTCCACAATTGACAGAAAACAGCCATTTCTGAAACCCAACTTTAAACAGCTGTAACTCTTAAACTACTTGACCAAATGACACCAAATTTTAATAGAAGATAGATACATAAATTATCTACAACTTTTGTATAAACAAGTTTCACAACAAAGCACATTATCATGAAGAACTTTGCTAAGTTCCCAGATCTGTCCAAAAACCACATTTGCAAGAAAATAAATATTAACTTATGTTGCAAACACATAATTAGGCAAAACCAACTTTACCAACATTTCCCACATGACTAAAGAACAGCAGAAAACCTAGTGTCCATGACCAATTAAATTCTTTTAATGCATTTCTTAATTTATTTTAGATAACAAGGTGACTTAATGAACATATACGAAAAGTATACAATAAATTCTACAAAAATTACAGTGGCTCACATATCCTATCAATAGTCTACTGTACAAATTTCACTCCATTTGAATATGTATATCAACCTCTATGAAAAAGACAAGTTGCTAAAGCAAGAAATCACGTGAGAGCAAGATAAACCAATAACTCACTCATACTTCATCCAATACTCATGAAATTTTTACCACACATCAACTATCACATGGGTAGCATGCCACAAAAATTTCACTTCATTTGGAGCCCTAGATCTATAGTTATGAAAAATAACAAATTCAACTAGCATTATAACCTTACTTCACAAATCTATTTTTACCGCAAAATATTTAAACTAAAACATGCCATATTATAGATCCACTGCATAGACAATTTCACAAGAATTCCAAAAAGTCCACATTTACTATTTTACGAATTTTCTACGATTTACTATGAATTTCCAAAGTTCCTGTAAAGTAATTACAAACCAGTCCTTACGGCACTATTCACATGAGTCTATGACATTGCAGCTAGGCCCTTGACTTTCGTCGAAATGTCGCGCGAGGTCCCTGACGTGAATTTGGAGCAGAGGATCGCCGGGGATCGCTGCTCCGGCCGGAGGAGGCCATTCCGTCGGCGGATGAGGGGCGGGGGAGCACCGGTGGGTCAACGCGCACCCGTAGGTGGCCGCAGCTTGCTCCGAGGAGGCCCGACGTGGCCTGGCCACGCACGCCGGCGGCCTGGACGACGGCGGGAGGCGGCAGCTTACCGGCGGCGGTGCTCCGGTGGCCGATGGCTTGGGCGAGCGTGCGCGCGAGGTGCAGCACGACGAGGAAAAGGCGGTGGTGCACGTGGCTGTGGCCATGGGGGCATGGAGCGGCGAGGACGCGGTGGCAGCGAGCTCGGCCAGCCGGCCATGGCGGACGCGCGTCTCGGCGCGGAGCGGAGCGAGGAAGAGCAAGTGAGGGAGAGCGCTGGGGAGTGGGGAGCTCGGCGTCCAGCTCTATACCGCGTAGGGGAGGCAGGGCGCGTGGCAGAGGAGGCAGGGCACGCGGCAAGGAAGCTCGGCAATGGTGGCCACGTCCACGGACACGCGGCGTCCTTTGAGGCATTCTACCGAGCACGTGGCGGGTGACGGTATGACCGACGTGGGGAGCCGATTTGGGCCGCTTCCGGGCTGAATCAGACCTTGGGCCAAAAATGAAGTTTGTTCACCTCAGCCTGCTCTACATTTTTCATTAAGGCACTCCAGTCATTTGAGCAACATAACCATGGTTAATTTAATCTCCAAAGTGGCATTGTCAGTGCATTGACGGCGATTAACAAACTCCAAAATTGAGGGCCATACCAAGGTCAAACGAGTGCCACCCTTTTACATGATCTTCTCCATGAACTTAGCTCCAACTTTTATCTTTGGACCAAATCGAGTTGCTTAACAAAATTTGGAGAACGCGAGACGTCAATGCCGATGTCGATGAATTTCTAGACTTAGAATATTTCTAAGTGCTGAAATCAGCAGCAAATTCGATCTTGTGACCTCGATTTGACTTACTTCCAAGATGATCTAGCTCTTAGTCCAAAAACAAAGTTTGTTCTACATGATATGGACTACAACTTTCATTTAAGGTCCAACCTCAAAACTGGTATAGAACCTACTGTTCTACTCTGACCAAAGTAGGATCACGATGAAGCTTAAATTATCCTTTTTGATCCATTGGAGCGTTTTCTTGGCATTTGCCCAACATGAACCTTTCATGATTTTTGTTGTAGAGTTCATCTAGAGTCATTTGGGCATGGTTGCAAGATTTGGTTGACGATCGAGAATTCCATTCACTTTATAAATTAATTCAAGCAAGGACATAACTCGTCATTTCATGTGACTTTTTGATTCCAAACTTCATGAAACTTTTCAAGTGCCCAATATAGATGGGTATTGATGTGAGACACATGAAGATATCCCAATCACACCACCCAAGCATATATCTTAAAAAGGGGTCTATAGGCGAGCACAGGTGCCATATCCAAGTTTAGGTTGGGGCTCGTTTCTATAGGTTTGACCTTGACATCTTCATCATTACTTAATATGCCATGTTTGAGCTCAAACCCATTGCTTAACTGGTGGCAAACACCTGGGGTGTTACTGGCCAAGAGGGGACGTTCCTGGCCTGGGGTTGACCGACGAGGACGTCGGTCTCCTAAGGGGGTGAGGATGTAACACCCCGGCTCAGGGCTTAATAGGATTAATAGGATACTCGTACCAACAAGTTGCAACTTCTTTTCTGGAAGCCCATCTCTTAAGAACTCCAAGGTTAAGCGTGCTTGGCCTGGAGCGATGGGTGACCGACCGGGAAGTTCTTCCCGGGGGCTCATGAGTGAGGACAAAGTACGCAGAAAAGACTAGTGTTGGTCTGTGAGGGCAGTCTATGTCCTAGGAAAGCTATCAGATCTAAGCGGGCCTGGCCTCGAGGAGGCGGGACGTTACAAGGTCTATGTCCCTAATCCACGCTCTGCTGCGCATATCTTCGTTGAGTGACTTGTTTTTGTTTTTTGAAATTCGCAAGATATTTGGCGCTAGATCTTGGGGCCTTGGACCTTGTAGCCAGGCACTGCACCAGAAAGATGTTCTCTTGCCGTCACCAACTGTGATTGAAGTTGCTGCAGCAAATAGGAGCCAATCAGTCGTGTCACACGGTGTGTCAGGATTGTTCAGCATCCTTCCTTCATCCTCCCACTCTTTCCATAGCCATTTGAGACGTAGTGCTCTTGCAAATTTTCCTAGATGAAGAATGCCTAGACCCCCAGATTCAGTTGGTCTTGTGGAACATGGCCAATTCACTTTGCATTTTCCCCCAGTTAGCTTGTTGGATCCAACCCATAGGAAGCTCTTTCTGAGGTTATCAATTTCCTTCAGTGTGGCTTTAGGAGCTCTTAGTGACGTGAGGCAATACATAGCTCGTGAAGTGAGGACCACTTTGACTAAAGTGGACCTTCCAGCATGGTTAATATTCTTGCCATTCCAAACCGTGAGCTTGCTTACAGCTTTGTCAACAAGTGGCTGAAAATCAATCCTCCGCAATCTGGTGCTTGTCTGAGGTAGACCCAAATATTTAGTTGGGAAGAGGGCTCGTCTTGTAGGGAAATCACGCAAGACCTCGTCCAAGTCGACACCTTGACATCTTGTGGGGATGATAGATGACTTTTGAACATTTGTTTTGAGTCATGACACTTCGCCAAACTTGGCAAGAATATCAGCGAGCGCTGTGACATCCTTCTTATATGGCTTAACGAAGATTGTTGTGTCGTCCACATATATGGATGTCCGCATGACAACTTGTTTTCCCTTGAATTTTACCAAATGGTCTTCTTCCGTCGCAAGGTCAAGGATTTTTTTTTGTAGTGGGTCGATAGCAATAACAAATAGCAATGGTGAAAGAGGATCACCTTGGCGCACTCCCCTGCCATGTTTGATAGGTGCAATGGGGACACCATTTAGCATGATGCGAGAAGATGATGTTGATAGCAGTGCAGCCACCCACTCTCTCCATTTTGGGGGGAAACCGAGCTTACTCATCAGGGTGAGTAGATACTCCCAACGGACTGAGTCAAAGGCCTCTGTTATGTCTAACTTGAAAAATAGGGCTGATGTCTTGGATCTATGGAATCGACGCACATCACATCAAACCGACATGAAGTTGTCATGGATGCTTCTTCTTTTCATGAAGGCGCTTTGGCTCTTGGAGATCAAACTATTCATGTGAGGCGCCAGGCGCATTGCCAAGACCTTTGCAATGATCTTCGCGAAGGAGTGAATTAAGCTTATAGGCCTGAAATCCGAGATCGACTCTACCCCATCCTTTTTTGGAATAAGCACAATGTTTGTTGTGTTGAGTATGGCTAAATTGGAGGTGCGCAGTCGATGGAAAGCATTGGCCGTGTTCATGATATCCCCTTTGACAATAGCCCAACATTCTTTGAAAAAAGTCTGTGAAGCCATCAGGACCCGATGCTTTGTCAGAAGTCATTTGATTTATGGCATCCTTGATCTCGGATTCTGTAAAGTCACTAGCAAGCATGTCCAGATTATGTGGCGAAATTTGCAGTCAGTCCAAATTTAAATCAGCCTGTTATTGCGGCGGCCGCTTCATGATATTTTGAAAATGTTCCTAAACCACTGTGACTTTTTCATCATGCGAGACCGCCCAACCTTGCTCCTTTCACAACCTCTGAATGTGGTTCTTCCTTCTTCTCATGTTCGCTCTTCGGTGGAAATATTTTGTGTTGGCGTCATCCAATTTAATATTGGTGACACGTGAAGCTTGCCTAGTTCTGGCCCTTTCGATGTCCGCCAGGCCGAGGACTCATCTTTTTAGCTTTGTTCTGAGATCGGATTCCGCCGGTGATAAGCTTCTATTTTCCTGAGTGACATCCAGGCGCAATATCACTTCTGCCATGTGCAATTTCATTTTAGGGTCTGAAATGATTCCGTTGCTCCAATTTCTCAGATTTTGCTCTGTGACAAGCAACTTGTTGTAGAGGATGTGGAATGGCTCATGGTGATTTGAGGTTTCTGTCCATGCCCTCAGCACCACCTCTTTCAATCCTAGAAGTTTGACCCAGAAATTTTTGAAGCGGAATGTCCTCGGCCGTCGTGGGCCACTCTGATTGGAGAGAAGAAGCGGGGCATGGTCTGACAGAGAGGTGGAGAGAGCGTGAAGAACATGGGAGGCGAATGTGGAGTCCCACTCGGCATTGCAAAAAACTCTATCTAGCTTCATCAATGTTGGATGGCGCCTCTCATTGCTCCATGTAAATTTGCGATTCTGAAGGTGAATCTCCTATTGTTCTTATCAGCCGCTTTGTAAATTAAGTTCAAATCACCAAGAAGTAGCCACCGCGTATTGCTCTCTGGTTTGATTGCTTTTAGTTCTTCCAAGAACCTTTGCCTTGCACGGTGCCGAGTTGGCCCATAGACAAAAGAGTCAAAACTTTGTCGAGCACTCCTTAACTTCAATGTCAGCCGAGAGGTGGAATTCTCCCATGACGCAGTTGGTTAGAGTGATGGAATCATCATTCCATAGAACGACAATTCCGTCTCGCGTTCCAAGAACACCAGTCGCCGGTTTGAACACAAAGCTACGCAGACGAAAGCCGCCCATGTAGGCTGCAGTTTGCTGATCTAGGGAGGATAGCTTTGATTCTTGCAGGCATGCGATGTGGCACCTTGTGGCTGCCACTATCTGATGCACGACATCTTTTCTATCTTGGCGATTCAAGCTGCGAACATTCCAGCATAATATGTCCATGTTTGGTCCTATCATCCGTGAACACAAAAAACTCAGTAGGCGCCCCAGCGAAAAGTTTGTGCGGGAAGCAGTAGGAGTTGGCAGGATCGTGCAGGAGTGTAGAGAACTAGCAGCATGCAGTAGTATGCAGGAGAGCTGTAACTTGCAGCAGCATCCACAACATGGAGCTTGCTGGAATTTGCATTGCATTGAGCACAGAACAGGTACACGGCTGGGAGTTGCATCAAAATACTAGGCCCTGATGGCTGAAGCAAATAACTGCGACGAGTCCTCAAATGGCGAAGCAATCTTGCCTTAGGAACATCACAAGAGCTGAAATTAAAATGTTGCGACAACGGAGATTTGAAATCTGGATACATGATGATAACAGAGTTGAACTCATTGGCCATCAGGTGGGTTGCTTCAGGTTGCAGTAGGCAGGATCGCCTTCTGGCGGTCGGCGATTCCTTCACCCGCCAAGTCGATGAGGGCCTCGTTGATCTCCATTGCTGGTCCGTCATCCAAGTTGAACATCTCAGCAAGCGCAACAATCACCTGTTCCGACAGTGGACCATTGAACATGGCGACAAATTCCTGCAAGGCAATTTCAGCTGGTTGGAGGTCGTCTTGCGAGAGGCCGAGCTTCCTGCACAAATTCTGTCGTGCACGCTGCATCTGTGTCATGGGCCGATTTTTGGCGAGGCGTGCACTGCGACGTACCGATGACATGTCGAAGACTCGGCGCTGGCATCTGCGATGTTGCACTGCTGGTGGCGGTTTCAGCGGGCTGGGATTTCTCTGAATGATCGGCGGCATCGTGTTGGTGAAGAAAGCAGCAACCCCTGTTGGTATTTCCTCCATGGGAGGGCTGTTACTATTAGCAAGCTGAGCAGTTTCAGTGACATTAGCATTTTGAACATTCAGACCTGCAAAGAGGGCATGGAAGCTCGCTGCCTGCAAGTTGACCGTTGGTGAGGTAGGCTCTGGTGTCTGCTGCATGTTGATGGTCGGAGGGGCATGGTTTAATACAGCAGTGACTCCACATTCCAGAGCCGCCGTTGGCTGGGGGGACTTTGAAGTTTAGGTTTTCATCCAGCGTGCATTTGTTGATGTTATCGTCGAGGAGCGCTTCTATGGTACCTTGAAGCCTTGCTGCCATTCAAACATGCTTTCTTTCTCTTCTGATGCGCTGTATGGCATCTTAAGCACTAGCATGGACCCTGAACAGTTCCTGATCATCTCTGCACTTCTGCAGATGGTTCAGTCTAGGGCAGTGCCACTAGAAGGTCTTCAGGCGCCTTGTGCCCATCTTCCCATACGCTCCTGTGTCTTCCACCACGTCCTCACACAAAGATTGCGGGCGAGCAGGAGCGCTCACGCGGATACACTGGGGGTCATCCTTTAGCGACTTGCCAATCGGGTCGCTCTCAAAATATGGACGCGACCCCCATGGTCGCGGTTGTCGTCATCGTCGTCGTGGCGCCTACGGCTGTGACCGAGTTCATAGCCCAGGTGGTCGTTTTGTAAATACTACTTTCACCGCGACCATCATGAACGTCGCTTGAGTACATCCTCACCACCACCGCGTTCATTGTTGCCACGGTTGGCATGCGGGGTGGCGGGTGGTGTGGGAATTCCTCAAAAGCTCGCTTGGCACCTCTTGACCATCAATCATTCGCCCAAAGCCAATCTGGGAGGCGACGGCCAAGGGAGAATGACCTTGCTGTCGACGGTGGACATGGTGTAGAATATAATTTCTTCAAGGTCATCATGACACCGTGCGTGCGCCCATGCATTATATCACTTGTTTGATTGTCCCGAAAAGATTACTTGGATGCTAGAACGGGATCCTTGGCGCGATTGTTGAAGGTTAACAATGCTTGTAGGTGAGTGCTCCTATTTGCAGTCTCATCCCACAGGTCCACCGTCTTCGTCGTCTCAGCCGGATGCGGAAGGTTTTCGTCTCGATGGTCTCCAGGTACGCGCGCCTGCCGATGATAGGCTGCACAATCTCCGCATCCCAGGCATGAGTTCGGGATGCCGTCGACTTACGCTTGACCCTGAACAAAGGTGACGGCCAGGGGTTGTAGAGGCTGCGCCACTTGATGAAGTGGATGACTACTACGCTTGGCGAAGCCTTGCTAGAAGAATGGGTGCAGTGGTGGCGATGCCGAACTTGATGAGGAAAGTCTCCGGGAAGTTTTTGGTGACGGTAATTTGCAAACTGGCGGATCCTGAACTCATCGCGTATCGCTCCTCCCTCCTTAGGGCCCATCAAGGCGGGGTGTCTCGCCCAGGACACCGCCGTATTGTCTACCCATTCGCGGACTCGCTTCGAGGGCATAGGTGGTCAATGAGACTTTGCCTCATCCGGGCGGGTGGCCGGATCCCCAGCATCGCCATGGCAGTCGAGGTATTATAGGAGGTGGCATGGGATAGCGTCGTCCCTCCAGTGTGGAGGGGTTTTCTTCGTGGGACGCTCGCCTCAACATCACCGGCATCTCGCGCGATCTTATACCCGGAACGTCGGCAGCGGAAGCAGCGGATCTGGATCTCGGCGATAGGCAGCTCTGTGGGATCAGGCGCCAGACGCATGCATGTATCTCCCGTCCGTTTCTAATCCCACACTCTGAGAGCAGAGGAGGCTTCAGGGCCTTGCTTGTTTGAATGCACTATCCTTCGAAGTGGCCTGGGCGTCGGGTGGTCGGCGAGGGACTTGAATTCCGCCACCAATCTTTTTCGTTCCTCATTCCAGCTCGGCTCTGGTGATATTGAACTTTTTGAGCAGCGACTCTCCCACACAATTGGGTATAGCAATTTCAGCCGATCCTCTAGATGCGACAAACTTGATCTTCTCCTTTTCACTTTCGAGGCCATTGGCGGAGACGCGCTTGTAATAAGGGCTTGTTTGACCAAGACCCTGGACTACTCTTGCCTGGATTTACCTCTGCTTGAGTCTGCCTGTGAGGTGTTTGGTTGGAGCCCTCAAAATGAGGACCGGACCAGGCAAAGGGCAGCAACGTGAGCCAGGCGACCGAATTCGACTGCCTGTGTTGACATACCTGGCATGGAAACAGTGATACAGGTAGAAGGAACCATATCATAGCCATTGTTTTTCTTTTATATATTTCTTTTTCTATATTCTTTCTCCCTTTCGTTGATCATGTTCACGCTAAATTAGCAGTGTGAGCAATGTAATTTGAATGATCTTTCTTTCTCATGGGTTCAACAAGTGTGTTTTAAATAGCTAGCAAATCTATTAAATTTATTTATAAATTTTAAATATGGCATTAATTGAGAAAATATGAAATCATTTTTATTTATTTATTGTTTATACGTTATAACAAAGAATGCATGCCCTCAATGATGAACTCTTTTATTAGTCTATCTAGCCATTGCTTTCATCCAATACGAATCATATTCTAACTTACATGACATACATACCATATTAAAACCTATCATAATTAGTTAATTATACACATGCTTACCACCACAACAAGGTATTAATTTATGAAAGTCTCGCTACAATGTAGATAATCCCAACTACCACTAAAAAACTAAAGCTAAAATGCACTTCAACAAGATAAGGATTTCGTGACCAATCCCAACTAAAATAGACAGAGTCATGCGGCTTGTTTAGATCATCTATGGGCTTCTTCATCGATGATGATACATGGGTTGTCATGGGGTGTCAGGATACTAATAAAAAAGAAAAGTTTTGCATATGTTCAACATACTCTTCCTCCCAGACCAATTTATCATCCTAATTAATCCCATTAAATTAAAACAAAATTTTAGCACTTTAATCACAAATTATCAACTAATTAAGTTTAAAAGATTCGCCTCCAAATTAGTCACAAACTGTGTAATTAGTTAACTTTTGATATTTATCCTCCATGCATGTAGAAAATATTCAATCCTGATATTGGTGTAAAGTTTCAGGTGAAAACTAAACCATCACAGTCTCTCTCCTCACACTTGTGATGGCGGAGAGAGGCGCCGGTCCTGAGGCTGCTGAGGAACCTCCTGATTGAATGAGTCCCTCCAATTTTGATATCTCACTCTCTAGAGCTTCTTTTTTAATTTGGACTCAAATTTTAGTTTCCCAAACAAATAAAATTAAAAAACTCTAAAATTATCTATATCTCTAAACCATGTTCGTTGTGGTTTTCTTGTTTTTTTTATTACCGTTACAAAAAATCTAATTATAACGATAACTAAATTGTGCACTGCTATCTTTTTCATCCATGTATTGGAAATTTTAAAGTCCATTTTTTAATCCTTTGATGGATCTAAACAAAATATCCATATATAAAACAACATATATTTCAGTCCACAAAATGAAAGAAATATTTTTTTTACTTTTACTTAAACATGAGAGTATAAAAACTAACCTTTTTATTTAGATGAATCGAGGGTAGGAATTGAATTATCATTTTGTGAAACTTTAAGGAAGAATTTTACTATTTACTATTTATATTTAAAAGGACTATTTATTTTAGTTTTTTCTCTAAAATTAATTTGGAGATCAACGGTCAACTTTTCAAATTCTATTTAGACTTTACCTTTACTAATCATGTTTTATCTGAACTCTTTATTTAGGTATTTTCTTATAAGTTTCTTTTAACACCGTGATTATGAAATTGCTGTTTAAGGAAAATCTACGCTATAAAATTTATATCTCCAAACTAAATTTTGAGGTTCCGTGTCGGTGGTGAAAGTTTCAAAAGATTCCATACAAGTACTACTGTTACTTTTTTTTTTAGGAAAGTACTATCCTAGTTGGCTAGTTGGTTCAGCCGAGCCGGCAAAAAAAGAAATCTAAGCTCTGTTTGTGACAGCCGAATCCACCAACAGCATACATGGAACTGAACTGCTGGCCCAACAAAGCCCTCGGCCTTGGGTCCTGCCTCATGGAAGGCCATGTTTCAGACGATATTTGGACTAGATCTAGCCCACCGCCTAACCTACCTCTCTCTCTAGATGTGGGTGCATTGCAGCATGCAGTTTGCATTGCATAGCCATGGCACCTTCACGCGTTGTAATGTGTGTGTGGCGTGACCGGGACACGAAGCGTGTCCCACTTCACCTTGCTCGGCTACACTGTTCGCCCTGCCCAGTTTGGGCAAGCAGCAGCACACGAAGCATGTACGTTCCATCACGCAGTCCCAGCACGGTTCGTGTCATGCCTTTGCCGTTTGCAATCCTCGTCATCAGAAGCAAACCCAAGCAAGCTACCATCACTGTGTCCTCCATATATATAGCAAGCTGGATCATCATCATCAGAAGCACCAGCAAGGCAACTACGACTACGAGCACCACCACCAACATGATGTCCCAGCACGGCGGCCTCGGCGACACGGCCCGGCGGTGGCGCGAGATCCACGGCGGCGGCGACAACAGCGGCTGGGCGGGGCTGCTGGACCCGCTGGACCTGGACCTGCGCCGCACCGTGCTCCGCTACGGCGAGATGGCGCAGGCGACCTACGACGCCTTCAACCGCGAGCGGGCGTCGCCGCACGCGGGGCTGTCCCGCTTCGCCAGGGCGCGCTTCTTCGACCGGGTGCGGCTGCCGGCGCACGCCGCCGCGTACCGTGTCACCAGGTTCCTGTACGCCACGTCGTCGGTGGCCGTGCCGGAGGCGTTCATCCTCAGGTCCGTGTCCAGGTCGCGCCGCTGCAGGGAGTCCAACTGGATCGGCTACGTCGCGGTGGCCACCGACGAGGGGAAGGCCGCGCTGGGTCGCCGCGACGTCGTCGTCGTGTGGCGCGGCACCATGCAGAAGCTGGAATGGGCCGACGACCTCGAGTTCCCCATGGTGCCGACCAGAGGCCTCCTCGGGGATGGTGAACGCTGCGACGCCATGGTGCACCGTGGCTGGCTGTCCATGTACACCTCCACCGACCCGGCGTCCAGCCACAACCAGGACAGCGCACGGCATCAGGCGCTGAGCGAGGTGCGGAGGCTGGTGGACACGTACAGGGACGAGGAGCTCAGCATCACCGTGACGGGCCACAGCCTCGGAGCAGCGCTCGCCACGCTCAACGCGTTCGACATCGCCGCCAACGTCTACAACGTGCCGGCGGCGGGCGCGGCCGCCTGCCCGGTGACCGCGTTCGCGTTCGCCAGCCCGCGCGTCGGCGGCGGCGGCTTCAAGAAGCGGTTCGACGCCGTCCCGGGGCTGCGGCTCCTGCGCGTCCGCAACGCCCGCGACGTCGTGCCCAAGTACCCGATCGTGTTCTACCACGAGGTCGGCGCGGAGCTCGCAATCAACACGGGGGAGTCGCCGTACCTGAAGAGCCCCGGGAGCGAGCGGACCTGGCACAACCTCGAGGTGTACCTGCACGGCGTGGCGGGCACGCGGGGCGCGCGCGGAGGGTTCGAGCTCGCCGTGGCGCGGGACGTGGCGCTGGTGAACAAGGCGTACGACGCGCTGCGGGACGATTATGGGGTGCCGCCCGGGTGGTGGGTGCCGCTGAACAGGGGCATGGTGGAGGGCGCCGACGGGCGCTGGAGCTTGATGGACTGCGAGGAGGAAGAAGATGATGAGTAGACTGCGAAAGGAAGGAACGAACTCTTGCCATGCAGGCAGCTTTGTGTGTTTGTGCACGATTATTATTATTAGATTAGATGCGGAAAGGACAAAACCCATACAATCGATTGAGTCATTTGGTTATGCATGGGGAAGTTATAAGCAACTAAAAATTATTTATGTCGCGAATTATAAATGTTTACTACTTGATGAACCATTTTTTCCTTTCAAAGGCACTTACCCCTATATTCGACTTGTTTGGCTTCTTTTTTCAGTCGGAACAGTATTTTCCTCTCATAATATTTGAGCCAGAACAGTGTTTTTCAGCCAAGTTTCAACAAGCCGAACGGGGTCATGTATAGAACATTTTTCACTCTGTCGGCGCGAAAACGTGGTAACGGCGCCGGGTGGACACGCAGCAAGCCGAACGATCCGGAGATCTGCTTGGCTTCAACGTAGAACCAGCCGATCCTGCGAATTTCCCAAAGGCGTGCCAGTCAATTTGACCTGCAATTGACAAGGAGAGAAAGCTTATCATTAATTTAGGGTGGAACATGCCGGTTTTGACCAGACAGTTCTAGGTGTGCCGCTTCGAGAGCAGCCAGATGGGAAAATCGACTAAATAGCCAATATAAGAGGGAATCGACTACTAAGGACTGCAACGATCGCGGATTATGATTGATTTTACACTAACAAGTACAATGCACCTAGCTATTAATGATCCTTTCCTTTAAGCTGTTAATATGTATGCGTCGAAGATACATCACTGGCTACATTGAATTTAATCAAATACATGGTGCAAAGCCAATGAATTCGGCAAAAGAGATATGCCACGCAAGCAATCGACTGTTTAACATAATCGAAACTACGAACTGTCTAGATCTAATTCATTATCATCAACAGTGAGGTTCGACCGGATCGATGGCAGCTATGATGATGACAATAATATAAAACCAGAAAATCCATAAAACCGACTATATGTCAACAGGTTCATGAAAATGTGTCATATCTGTGAAAACACAGGCGAATTGACTAAAATAACCGATTCAGGTAGAAAAGGAATTACAGTATGTGAACAATCGACTATTTAATATGAACGGATCTATAAACTCATCAAATCTAACCTATTATTCTTAACGGTGGGGTTCGATCGGATTGATGGCAACCGTGATAAAGATAACAGATCAAATCTTTAAAATAAATAGATATATTCATATTTAACATAACCATAAAACACACTATAAGCTTTAAAGTACTGGCAATCGGCTATTTAGCAGATGCAGGCATAGCAAACAAACAGTGTACATATCTCGATCACAAACAAAACCACTAATCGATGATCTCTAATCTAAAGTCTTACCAGTGAGGTTCGACCGGATCGATACAGCTATGGTAATATCATTAGATTAGATCTCATTAACCAGTGAATTTATCCAAGATCGAAAACATATCTTTGAATGCGTACTATGCACGATCAAGATCGAAGTAGAACGACCGATAAAACATAATTTATCGTTTAAAGTAAAAATTGTCACAATATAGCAAGATAAACGATGGAATAAAAGGATGTGAGGCCGATCTAGATCGATCTCGATCGGGTAGGTTGATATTGCTGAAACTGATGACAACGAGAACATCAGCAAGATCGATAACTTAATGAATCTACCCGAAAGATACCACCCTTAGGTAGAGCCGATAGCTTGACCTTAATCTAATTTGAGTAGTGGAGGTCGAACTTAACCGATGCAACCATACTTAAACTAGATAAGGATCGATAACTAACTTATACTAGAGCTCAGAAGAGGTCGGTCGGACCGATGCAGCCTTACAAACCAAAGTATAAGCCATGACGGTACTTACAGACAACCCGAAGATCGACCGGATCGATGCAGCCCTACTTATTGAAGAACTCATCGAGATCTACAGTACTCCTACTCCTAAGGGTTAGCGTAAAGCCAAAAAAAAGTAATTGGTATTAATTGATTGAGAGATGTTTGGTACAATAGCCGGAGTTTATATTTATATCGTGAGGCTTGAAACAATCCTAGTTGGTCACGTGGTGATCTAGTATAAAACTTGCCTAACAAGATAAATCTAAAAGGAAATTTTAAGATACATGTAGCATACTTACCTTACGTATATCGTAAAGTCAAACCCCGGATCCAAGGAGAGAAGTGTCATACTCGTAAACCAAGATGTGCATGTGTGTGAATATTTAGTGGCTAACCTAATTTTACTATGCTCCCTGAAATATATTTTTCTCTTGTGGAATATTTTTTGAGAATATGAGTTATCTTTTTTTTACTTTGGAACTCTTTTGTGTCCATCTTTTTATATTTTTGAATAACACATGTCTCTTTTTACAACAAACCTTTTGAGAAAAACATTATCAAGAATTTGGAGCATTTATTCTGATAAAGCCTAGCAAACATATTTTTGTCTTCTCCTAGTGTAGGAGCAGAACATTTTAAGGTGGATGAAAAACATGTTTTTGCCTACTTCTAGTGTAGAAGAAGCATATATATGAGGCGTGTACGTGATCTTGATCTTGGGAGCATAATAAATCTCTTAACAATGGTCAACAAGACTTGACAAAACTCAACACAAAGTAAGCAGCCTATGTGAAAGGTTTTTTGACGATAACATATGACCTTGGTAGGAAATTCAATATCATCGAGAAGACAAGTTATTGATTTTGAATTTTTGTAAGAAAATTTTCTAAGTACTTTGCAAAAAGAAGCAATGTTCCCTTCATCACACCATATCCCATTTATCAACTACTTAGACGGCATGCTTTCCCTATGATAAATTATTCACAAGTGATAGAAAAACAAGGAATAAAGAATATATACCTCATATTTGTATGCATGTATCTCCACCTGAGCCTGGTCACCTCAGTGTGCTTTGCGGCCTGCTTGGCGACTTTTGTCAACTCGTGGAATCCCTGGTTATCGCCGAAGAAGTTGGAAGTGGCGTCGGCTTAAGTAAACGGACAAATCCTGACGTATGGTGGCCTGGAGCAGTATCTAACCACTATTGGCTAGATGAACAGGTTAGAATCAGTCTTGAAGTCTTTGATTAAAATATTCAACCGATGCGACTCTGAGTTCTAATTTTCAATGATGTATGATCTTCATCGGCTTTTAGGAATAAATGATTCTTCGGTTTGCCTCGAACTAGTAGCCGGTTTTCTTTGGAGAAGGTCATTAGTGCAGATACTTCACCCAAGGAATATGCTTAACATTTATCCCTTTCCCTACTGCTGTTTGTATTTTCTCTGTAGATGCAAGAACATGTAACAGAACCTTCAATTTGCCTTCCACAAGATGACCAGCATAGTTTTCGAGTCAAATGTTGTGACAGATTTATATGTGCCAAGCTCACGAAATGTAATTGGTGTTGGGCCTGATTTGTTGCCAGAAACAGAAGCAATCAGCCTCGAGGCTGGATGCTCTATTAATCATGTGCAGCTGAGCTGACCCCTACCGATTTCTGTATATCCGATGCTGCATCTTCTGGTCTAGGTAGGAGGAGTACTCGTGCCTCAGCATACCCACGTTGGCGTTGTAGATAATAAAGTCGAACTAGTTGAGCTTCAGCTAATGTACTCATACACATGTACATTGCATCGATTCTCGGCCACCATATTTAAAATATACTCCAAGCACTCATAGCCGATACCTCGGCGCCCAACCTAGATAAGTATTTGCAGGATCTTGATAGACCACTTGAGGAATACCAGGCCCCCTGATTGTAGCCACGTCAGCGCTGGCATTAAAGCAGCTAAGCATCAATGTGACATAGTCACTGGCGAGACCCAAGGTGCCAGAGAATAAGAATGCAGGTGTAACGACGATGGCGAACCAACAACTGATTCAATGAGATGTTCACCCCACAGAGGAGCCGATGAGCGAATAGTTGAGAATGCCCATGAGGATCTCTATTCGTATGTTGCCCTTCAGCCGAACTCGAGTGAGGTTCAGCTATTATAGTATCTGAATTAATATGCTTGAACATACCAGCAGGAGAATCTTGGTCGTCTTTTCCTTTTCTATCAGGAAACCATCAGCTTTATGCTCTTGATCTTCTCACTGTGAAGCCGATGAATATTATAGTCACATGTCGACTCACTCTTGATCCAAATAAACAAATCATCAGTGGCCTCATGTTGTAGCTTGCTTAGGAGTTGCGACATAATTAACTCTAGTGCCACACCATTACCAACAGAATGAACCTTGATAGATGGCTGAACAAATGTTAATATCAGCTTCTTGTTGTCGATGAATATCATGGGCTCTATATCAGAGTCGATGGTTCCTCTGATCTGAGCTAGCTCAAATAATTCTTTATTTATTTTCATCGGCTGCATGGATCACTTAAGAGGAGTTGATGAATGGAGATTCCCCCAAATGTTAATTAGCCGATTGCCTCACCCATTGCATCATTGACTATTGAAACTCACCAAGAAAGAGAAATCCGATGAAAACTAGTGAGTTTATTTTTCTTGTTTTTCAACTACCCAACATTTGTATTCTTAGTTTATTTGTCTTTTCAACAGGCACAGTATACTTCTCAGAGCAGTGGTATATACTCCTTTGATCATGAGGCCCTCATTTGATAAGGACGAAGTTACCTTCAGTGGGGCCATCAAGCAATTTTCTAGATGCTGAGCCGATCAGAAGTAATCTTTTCCATGTTTATCTGATGACAGTATGTTTGAAACTTCTGGCCGTCGGCTTTTATTGGTTTCCTTGTTGTGCTTCCATTGATTATTAACCGAACTCCTAAATCTCTCAGTTATTTCCTGCTGCAGTGGTGTTAATGCCCTCAATTGGCCAATGTGTTTAAACTCGGTCATAGCAGTAAGATAATCACTAACTGATGGTGACTTCTTTTCATCTTCTTAATAAAATAATTCCCTTCATCGTCGGCTGCGATTACCTTATTGTTAGCTAATTTCCTGCAGATAATAACTCCTAGTCGATGGTCTCCTATCGACTGTCAGGTTACTAACTTCCTTTTGTATCTCTGACGCAACCTCTCATGATGACTTTTTCTTTATCTTGACAAATATGCTTGGTCGAACAGCCGATGATAATAACCCATGGAGGAAAACTTAATCTAACCTCGACAATCCCATTGGCTCTAGCCAAACCAGCTATGGTCATCGGCTATATCGATCTTCATTGGTTTCTCCTGATTATTCTTGAATTTTCATTGTTGCACCAGAAATTGATATCTCACTGGCTTTACGCCCTTGCCGATTGGTTGCAGACTCCATCAGCTTGAAGGGTAAGGTCTTGAACTAACAGCCAATTCAGCTTTTTCTTTTCATCCTTCGTGAAGAGACTTACTAATTTCACAGATGATTCCATTTCAGAAAGTGATCGATTACCATCTTTATTGGCTCAAACCCCTTAGCCATGAGTTTGGACACTGGGAATGCGATATTTATTTTTCAAAATTATCCGGCTGATGGTGAGGTAATTAGAAAAAATATCTCCTCTGCCTATCGGCTATTCTTAGTTTGCCCAACTTTATTAGCCCACTTGATCTGAACTTTTCTTCTGATGGCATACGCAGGTCAACTGCTCTTGATTCTTGATCAACCCTCCTCAACCTAGGTACTATAGTGGTGTCATGAACTAATATGTTGGTTGTGAAGAAGATGGAACTGTAAATTGATTCACCGTCTGCACAAGTTAAAGTCTGCCCCAATGCCGACTGAATTAACCGCACATAGACGAATATAGTAATTGGCCATGCATGAGCATATCTCGAGAAGCCAGACATGTATCCCAATTCTTTGGTCATGATATGTCCACTTTTCCTTAATCTGCTAGTTTATGTTGCTTTTTATCTTCATGTGACGAACGAGGGGTACCTGGACTTCATGTCCTGATCTCTTTCCAAATATAATAATTCCCAATCGGCAATAGAGTTCCATTTGGCTCGTATAGTAAGTGGACTCAACTTCTTGATGCTTTTCCTCTTTTGTTTCAGTAGCAAAATTTGGTCAGTAGTGGCGACATCGGCTCTACATAGTCGATTGTGCGTTCAGAGCACCACCGATGTATCCAAACCCCCCACATCATGTGCGATCATCCACTGCTGAAGTACTATTGTTAGCGGCAACCCTACCTGAGCCGGCCATGTTGTGTCTGCCAAGCCAAATGACTCCATCGCTTGATGCATTAGCTAAAATGGAAATTGAGCCAGTAGTAGCCCCCCAAGCCAATCTTTGTATATCTGTTCTTGGAGTCTATGGAGGTGAAAGATCAGCCGATGCAGATGAGGGGAGTAGCTGATTCTTATTTATATATGGATACACCACGGTCTTTGGCAATCTGAACCAAGAATCATTTGTATGACTTTCTTCTGAGCAACTAATCAACTTCACGTATTTTGAGAAGCGTATACCATGCATGAACGTATACACACTTGCTAGCTTCTTCATATATGTCAACATGTATATATGCATGTGTGGCACTGCAACGTGTTAGCTCTTTCCTTTTAAATGACGTGAAGTGCTATCCTCATAGCTGATACCATTTTAGGAAGTGATCGGCACTCGTCTGTTTGGGAAGCAAATATGTAGTTAGCAGGACCCGTGTTCTATATTCAATGACACCGCACTGTTGCCGTGAGCATGGTGGCTTGGACATATCAACAAGAATCGACTATCTTTTCTATCCAGCAAACCATCGGCTTTATGCTCTGGCTGATTAGCTTTTATTGATGTCATCGGTCCAAATACTTCGTTCTGGTAAAGTAGCTATTTCCTAGGCCAATGAGGATAGTAGTAGATCAACAACAACTATAACCTTGCTATAATAAATATTTCGGCCAGCCTGCTAATAACATATGTTCCATTCAAATATTTTAACTCTGGAATAGCCATCACCAATCCAAGATTTAGGCATCGGCAGAGCTGGCCATTATCCTATTTCCCAGATCAGTTAGCCTCTTGAATTTGCATAGCTTCTCTCTATATTGATGGCTTTGTCAACAGTAGACGATGAAATTACACCAACAACCGATTGCCGGTCCGTTTAGTTAATAAATCCAAGCAGAAATCATGTTTGTTTGTGGTAATAGCATGTATCTTGTACGTATTTAGTAGATGCGTTACCTCCTTGGAATTGGTAGACGCACTACGCTTGATGTTCGCACAGCTTCGTGAACATCCTGGACTGTTTGCTGGATCTTTACTCGGTTACAAGATTGAACGCTCTTTCTTGAAACCTGATGATCTGCACAGCGGAGCGATGAGATCTTGTTCTATGTGGATAGATCTTTTTTTGTCTTGGTCCACTCAACGACACTGATCCCTAATCCATCATCAGCTTCAGAATGCCAGGGCTGACTGAGTGTCTTGAGCCGGTGGAAGTGACGAGAGCAGCCGATGGATGAAAGCACAATTCAATCTCAATACAACCATCGGCTTGATGCCTTGAGTAGTTTGACGCTTGCACGTATGGCTTCTAGCCTTGTTTGCTTGTATCTGCTCCACTTTTGCTTTGATTTAATAAAGAATCCATATATGTTCTGCTTGTAATCTCCGTGTCATATCCGACTCCGCATTATATTCAACTAACGTGTCGCCCTTGGATTTCGATTTGTCCGCATTAATTTTCCATTTTTCTTGAACCAATATCTCAGATTATTGAACGTGTAGCAAAACACCTTACTCGTGTGATAACCTCTAAAAACTTTTTTATGTGTGCCCCTTCTGAACTTGTCCTTGATATCGGCCATTAAGCTGATTTATTGGAAGGTCATCAGCCAAGTGCAGAATAATATTGTATTTGTTCTTTTTCACTCCTCTTGGCCAAACTTTGTCGATGGAACATAAGCTGATAAGTATCTGACTTCTAATCAGATGATTGTGGATTCGAGTCCAACCGGGAGTACTAGAACGCGTGTCGGCGTGAAAACGTGGTAGTCGCGCCGGGTGGACACGTAGCAAGCCGAACGATCTGGAGATCTACTTGGCTTCAACGCAGGACCAGCTGATCCTGTGAATTTCCCGAAGGCATGCTAGTCAATTTGACCTACAATTGACAATGAGAGAAAGCTTATCAGCAATTTAGGGTGGAACATGTCGGTTTTGACCAGACAATTTCAGGTGTGCCGCTTCGGGAGCAGCCAAACGGGAAAATCGACTAAATAGCCGATACAAGAGGGAATCGACTGCTAAGGACTGCAACACTCACGGATTATGATTGATTTTATAGTAACGAGTACAATGCACCTAGCTTTTAATGATCCTTTCCCTTAAGCTATTAATATGTATGCATCAAAGATACATCACTGGCTACATTGGATTTAATCAAATACATGGTGCAAAGCCAATGAATTCGACAAAAGGGATATGCCACGCAAGCAATTGACTGTTTAACATAATAGGAACTACGAACTGTCTAGATCTAATTCATTACCATCAACATTGAGGTTCGGCCGGATCGATGGCAGCTATAATGATGACAATAATCTAAAACCAGAAAATCCATAAAACTGATTATATGTCAACAGGTTCATGAAAACGTGTCATATCTATGAAAGCACAGGCGAATTGGTTAAAATAGCCGATTTAGGTAGAAAAGGGATTACAGCATGTGAACAATCGACTATTTAATATGAACGGATCTATAAACTCATCAAATCTAACCTATTATCCTTAGCAGTGGGGTTCGATCGGATCGATGACAGTTGTGATAAAGATAACAGATCAAACCTTTAAAATAAACAGATCTATTCATATTTAACAGAACCAAGAAGACACACTATAAGCTTTAAAGTACTGGCATTCGGCTATTTAGTCGATGCAGGCATAGCAAACAAACAGAGTACATACCTCGATCACAAACAAAACCACCAATCGATGATCTCTAATCCAAAGTCTTACCAGTAAGGTTCGATCGGATCGATGGAGCTATAGTAGTGTCATTAGATTAGATCTTATTAACCAGTGAATTTATCCAAGATCGAAAACATGTCTTTGAATGCATACTATGCATGATCAAGATTGAAGTAGAATGGCCGATAAAACATAATCCATCGTTTAAAGTAAAAATTATCACAATATAGCAAGATAAACGATGGACTAAAAGGATGTGAGGCCGATCTAGATTGATCTCGATCAGGCAGGTTGATATTGCTGAAACTGATGACAACGAGAAAATCAGCAAGATCGGTAACTTAATGAATCTACCCGAAGGATGTCACCCTTAGGTAGAGCCGATAGCTTGACCTTAATCTAATTTGAGGAGTGGAGGTCGAACTTAACTGACGCAGCCATACTTAAACTAGATAAGGATCGATAACTAACTTATACTAGAGGTCATAAGAGGTCGGTCGGACCAATGTAGCCTTACAAACCAAAGTATAAGCCATGACAGTACTTATAGACAAGCCGAAGGTCGACCGGATCGATGCAGCCCTGCTTGTTGAAGAACTCGTCGAGATCTACAGTACTCCTACTCCTAAGGGTTGACGTGAAGCCAAAAAAAATAATTGGTATTGATTGATTGGGAGATGTTTGGTATAATAGCCGGAGTTTTATATTTATACCCTAAGGCCTGAAACAATCCGAGTTGGTCACGTGGTGATCTAGTACAAAACTTGCCTAACAAGATAAATCTAAAAGGAAATTTTAAGATAAATGGACTCTAGTTTCCCCTTTTGTAGAATCCGCTAATAAAGCTTCCTTGTTTATTCCTTTTCTTCACATGAGGAGACTTTAGACATCATGCTTCTCCAAAATTGAATAATATTTCCTTGCTGGCCCCCAAATATCCACTAATTAAGAGATTTTCTTGTTTTTTACATCATCGATCGTTCTCTTCCTCTTCAGGGTAAGCTTACTAAATTTTGGTGTCAACACACTCCATGGTCCTGTTCGCTTGTCCTATAATCCGTACTTTTTAGCTTGTTTTTTCAGTCAAAACAATATTTTTCTCTCACGACAAATCAGCTAGAACAGTGTTTTAGCTTGTTTTTTCAGCGAAGCGAACGGGGCTCATGACTCCTTTGTGGTTGAACAATTTTTTTGACCTGGATGTGGCAGAACCACCTAATCTAATATCTCCTAGAAGCACTCGTCTTCTATTAGACACTAAGTATTCAAGGGAGGACACCAAATCACGCGGTTCCGTCGAGCACACCTAAGGGAGAACCCAAAATTTATATTTTCCATCAGGATCACAAATGAGAGAATAAAACTTATATCATTCTTAATCATTTCTTACATCACTTTTAATCCAACATCAGAGTATAATATTTATTGTTATAACAGCGGAATGTAATCATATTATCAAAGTTATAAACAATTTAATTGAACAGCAGAATATAAACATGTGAACAGAGTTATAACGAAATTAAACATCTATTTATGACGTGATGAAATATTGATATATAAACTATGACAACAGATTATAAAACTTCTGTTTATAAAAAAACATTTAGTGAGAGTTCTAAATAAAAACTATGATCGTAGCGTAAAGGAATCCCCTCTGAGCCCACCAGGAGGAATCCACACACAAGAGTCATCTCTAGCATCCGCCTGTCACCTGCAACAGGAGGAAATAAAATCCTGAGTACTCAATTGTACTCAGCAAGACTTACCCGATAGGAGGAAAGAAAAGACTCTAACGATATGCAAGGCTATCTGGTTTGTGGGTTTATTGTATCTGCAGTAAGCATTACTAAATATGTATCCTTATATTCGATTTTTATTAGTAGACGCATTAGTTCATTAGCTAACCATTCGATGTAAGCACCTGTGCTACTTTCAAGCAGGTGGTAAGCAATCAGAATCCTTTTTACCATCTTTCATCTTTCAGTTCTTACTACGATGCTAGAGTTTAGACAAGTTATACCGGAACACCGACGATTCGCGAATCAATGCCCCCAGCTAGGTACCCCAAAAACACACTCTCCTCTTGTACCCCAGGCACAAGTAGAACCAACCCACTACCCTCCTATCACGGGGTCCAGGTCCCCGTCCAAGCTGGGACTCTAAACCCTCGCCCCTGAGTTCCAGACTTAGTGCGGTCTAAGGACCTCCAATACCCAAAAACCACCCTGACAGTCGGTTCAGAAAGAGCAGGAACCCATGACAAGAGAGTAATAAGTCTTCCCTGCGCCCATACCCAAGTATGTCCTCGGGATAATAAGTCTGTGACTTGCCTATCGTCCAATGCAACGGCCGGTCCTTAACCGACATGGATAGGGAAAACAGTGTAACCAAGCTATGCCCCGTTGGCCGTAGGACACAACCTTTTACACCCACTAATACCCAAACCATATCCCTGCCCGGTCACCATTTATCATTTCCACCATTTATATTTTCCAAGTGATAATAATATAGTAATAAATTTCCTATCTCTCGCGAGTGACAGGCAATCACTTGACTTCTATCGGAGTCCTGTAGCATAGCATTCTACACGATCCTGTCATACTAGTAAGACTCATAGGATAAAGATATATATATGCAAGTGGGTTTCATTCAACTCCTTAAAACTTAATGCACAAATATAATTTAAAGTGCAGCAAAGTAGGGGTTATGCACCGGGACTTGCCTAGGTAAAATTTAATCAAAAGTTAGTATCTACATTTTCAGATCATCCACCATCAACTGAATAGAAAGCCCATTGCATCATCTCCTGGAGAGAATACCTTTACACCATCTTCAGATTCTCACTCATCCTTCACTTGATCCGTTGATCCATCATCGTACCGATATGATACGCAATGCGATGCAATACAAAGACGTAATTAATCGACTGCAATCTTGACTCGTAGAAATACGATTTATGCCACTCAAGCTAACAAGCTAGTTCTAACGACGACCGTACTTAGACTACGTATCTATGTTATCGAATAAGACATTATTTCCCAATAAATGTTTTAGTTATACAATCTCAAGGTGTTTCTTTATTCTATTCTATCGATTTAATCTTTATTCAAAGTGGGGCATCATTACCTAACTAGCAAACTAATTATTCTGGAACTACAAAAATTACAGTGAGCGGCTAATAATATTAGTAATTTACTGTAAAATTTTTAGAGTCAACACTATCACCGATTTATCACGGAAATTCCTACAAGTTCACCTTTTAACAATATTAAGCATGTTAAAATAATTAGAGCAACTCTAAAAATATACCGAATCTATGTGAACGAAACACCCTATCAGATAGATCATGATTTTAGAAACTCAACAAAACTGGTTTGGCATTTTTATGATTTTTCTATGATTTACTACGAATTTTATAAGTTTATTTCCGGAACTAAATTAGCTAAATGTTTTCTAGAACGAAAAGGGACGACGGCCGCTAAGCAGCCCAGTAGCCCCAATGCGGCCTGTGTGGAGCGTCCACGCGCGCAGCAGCGGCCCAGGCGCGGGCGGCACAAACCGGCCCAGCGCGCGGACGACGGCGACTGGCCGGCCCAGCAAGGCGCGCGGCAACGGTGCGGGCGGCCCAGGCGCGGCGGCGGCAGGCCGGCCCAGCGGGGCACGCGGCACCAGGCCCAGGGGCGGTAGTCAGCGGCAAGCCGGCCTAGCAAGCCGGCCCACGGGGGAAAATCCAGCGATGGCAGCACCACTTTGCGCCGAGACCCTGATCTTTCTTTAAATTAACCCGCGGTACTCTAGACACTATTCAACACTATTAACATGAGTCACGTATTTTGCAATAAGAACTCTGTATTAATTTCCATTCGCACTATCTCACCTTCCCTTCATCCTCAAGAGCAGAGGAGGCACGGGACGGGCGCGGCCGGCCAAATCCCGGCCACCTGCGCACCCGCCGGTGGTGGGAAGACGACGCGGGGCAGCGGCGGACCCGGCCGCACGCGGTCGTCGACGACAAGACCCGAGGCGGCCCACGGCACGGCGGCCACGCATGCACGCATGCGGCCATGGGGCGACGGCGGCGGAGGTGAAGCGGCTCAGCGGTGGGGCGCTTCGCCGGCTCTAGGCAGCAGGCTGGCCGGCGCGGACGACGGCGGGGCGCAGCAGCAGTCGAGCAGCGCACGCTCGAGGTGTGCGCCTTGGCGGCGGTGGAGGCGCCGGCGTGCGGGGCACGGGAGGAGCCACGGGGAAACCAACACCGGCGGTGTCCGGTTGGGGTGGGTCGTGGAGGCGGACTAGTGCGGCGATGGCCGAGGAGCTCGCGCACACGTGAGGGGGCAGGGCAACGGCGGGTGTGGCCAAGGCGTGCTGCGGGGCAGCGGGCAGGTCGCTGTTCGGCCGACGCTGCGGCACGGGCGCTGAGGAGCAGTGGGTCCAGCGCAGGACCAGGGATACGTGTGCGCGCTCGCGAGGAAGGCAGGGCGACGGAGGGCGCGGCCTAGGCAGGTGCCACAGGGCAGCGGCCTGGCGTGCGTCGACTCGCCGAGGCCAGCAGCAGGAGGCGAGCAGGGGAGAGCAGGAGCTAAGGCTGCGGTCCAGCGCGGCCGTGGAGCTTGTGCGCTCACGCGCCTACGCGAAAGCCAGGCGACGGCGGCGCTGACGTCGTACGCGACAAGGATTTGTGTTGCTTGCGTGCGTGCCTTGCTCTGGTGGTGAGGGCTCCGGCTACTTTCCTGGTAGAAGGAAAAAGGGAAGCAGAGGAGCAGAGGCAGACAGAGGCAGCAGAGGCAATCATGGTGCCACAGAGATGATGCGACGAAACTAACAGATAGACGGTGGCATTTAGCGAGGGCGGCAGCAACTGAGGCATGCACTCGCTGATGGCGTGCTGCCGATAGCGTGTACCCGTTGAGCGCAGCTAGTACTATGAGCTGCTAATGATGCATGCATATTTGCGCTATGCGCTGGTGGCTACGGCAGCAGTAGCCCGGTGAGTAGGTGGGATGAACGGCCGAGAGCGAGCGGGCGAGGTAGTTGAGGTGAGCGACCGAGATCGTTCGCTAGAGTTGCCGTATCACGAACAGAGCACCAACGACACGTCTCCAACGCGTTCTAGCGAGGCTCGGTTGATTTTAGAGTGATTGTCGTAACCCCTAACGCAACTATGACATGTCACATGCTGCATACTGACCCATATGAGCGAAATACTTAAGCACTATTGAACTATTTTGCTCAACATAATTCGTCAAAATTGACCTTTCGAACATAAACCCAATTTCTCGTAGGCTCAACAAAAAGTTCTAGTTTAAATCTCGGATTCGATTTCTGAGCTATCATATATACTATCGAGTAACTTTTACACACCAAAACAAGAGTTGTATTTTTATCTATTAAACTTGCGCTCTAGATTTATTCAAGTACTAAATACAAGTTATATTTTATTTTGTTTGTAAAAAATGTTTTTCACACTTAATCCCCTAGAACAAACCATCCGCTACTTATTTGCTAGAATTATTGTCAGACATTCCTAAATATCTTTATGCACTAAATAATTTAACTCGGACGTTTATTTGAGTCCACAAAAATGAGTCACATATGATTCACTTATCACTTCAAGTTTGTTTTAAATCAAAATCCGAGAAACTTGTTTTGAAAATTTTTCTTAGGCCTAAATCTTAATGCTAAACGAGCTCGTAACACCAGAGGTGTTACACTGGAACGGCTATATATGTTGTAGCAAAAGATGTTCCATCAAGAGAAAAAAAATATTTGGAAGTCGCTCAGGTGCCTGCTGGCAGTCCCATAGAGGCTTTGCATGATCTTTATGATTGCTTATATATGCACTTATGTCGAACACCTTTTGTGTTTTGATTTTGAGTCATAGTCTCGTACTTATTCTTTTTTTTGACGAACATGCGCCGTAGCTTAAGTATTTTATTAAGGGCCTGTCTGGATTTCTTTATTTTGGAGGAATTAGAATATACTTAAAGGATTAGGCTATTTGGCTTGAAATTTAAGATTACATAACTTTTTAAAGTTCACATTTAAGCTTATCTCAAATTCATATGGTGGGGATGAAAATTTATTTTATTGATCATCATGTTATGTATCTACTCTGTAATTTATAGGACGCTCTTTAACTCGCCTTTCTATAGTAAAAATACAACATATAAACATCTCTCTTGCATTGTTAACAATAATATACAAATATATTTCATATATAACTATATTAGCTTAATTAATATATATCTAAATTATAATTTATTAGAATGGATTCAATCAAGATTCAAACCGGGCCTAAGAGGAAAGGAGTTTGAAGTTTGATACAACCGAGACAAAGAGGAAGCACGGCATTGCAAGACGCATACCCCGGCTTCCCAAGAATACTACAGCTTCCTATTACAAAGTACAATTTTGCGACAGCAAAGTATAGAGCACACCCTCCTAAGTCACCGCCCTCACCAGCAGAGGCGCTAGCGACCTGTAGCCGGCCTGAATCCACGCATCGGCTTCTTCCAGAATTAGTAACAGCAGGTGGTGTGGCTGCATTGATTCGTTCCTGAATACGGCGACGGTTGCGCTCATTCCAGACAGACCATGAGATGAGCAGTACCAGCGAGTCAAAATCAAAACCTTTCCTAAAATCGGGGCTGATAGCGGAGGCTGCATCTCCAGTCTAGCTGCACTGAGGACTTTGGTCCAAATTTCCCTGGAGTAGACACAGCCCACCAGGAGATGATCTGTAGTCTCATACTTATTCTTTCATTTGAAGATTTTTGAAGCGGTGAAGCCGGAACAAATCCATTATTAAAAGAAAATCGGTCTGTTTACGAGGACGCGTCCGCCTTCTGCCCTTCTCCGGTTCAGAAATCGTCATGCGCCTCAGCGCTAGCAAGAATCAGCCAAGAATTATGGCACCACGCATGACGACACAATCACAATCAGAGGATGGTTTATTTATGAATAATTAATATTTTACTCCTTATCGCAATCTCCGGATCGTAGTCGTAGGAGGAAGAGGTGAGAAGCGCATCACACATACACACAAAACCTGAATGATAATACATGCATGCCGTATTGCCTATTGGCACTCATTATTCAGATATATATACTAAATACATCGTGCATGGCAGCGCGAGCTAGCTCTGATCTGATCAGATCTGCTCGAAGTCCTGGAGCGCCCAGTGGCCGTCGGCGCCCTTGACCATGAACTTGTTCTTGGCGACCCACCACTCCACGGGCACCGGGTACTGGTCCTTGAGCGCGTCCTCCCCCTTGTTGGTCAGCGCGACGTCGCGGTCCACCTCCAGCCTGAACCCTCCGGCGCTTCCCTGCTCGCCGGCGACGCCGTGGAGGTAGCACTCGAGGTTGTGCAGCGTCGCGATCGTCCCGGGCTGCTTCAGGTACGGCGACCGCCACGTGGCGATGGGCAGCTGCACGGCCACGTCCACGTACCCGAGCGGCGGGTACGTCGGCACGATGTCGCCGGCGTTCTTCACGTGGAGCGCCCGAAGGTCCGGGAACGACGCCAGCGCCCTCTTGAAGTTGCCGTCCCCGACGCGCGGGCTCGCGAACACAAACGCCGTCACGGGGCACGGCGGCTGCGAAGAGCCCGCCGGCGGCGCGTTCACGCCGTTGGCCGCGAGGTCCACGGCGTTGAGCGTCGCCAGCGACGCGCCCAGGCTGTGCCCGGTCACCGTGATGCTCGTCACCTCGTCATTGTACAGTGCCATCAGCCTGCTCACCTCCGCCAGGACCTGCATCATATCATATTCATTCATGTGGTTCTTCACTAAGCACTGCACAGTACGTGATAAGCATCTGATTTGGTAATACGCCATTCATCCCAAAAACAATGCAATTCTCACTTGCCAAAGAATCAAACAATTTTAAATTTAACTAAATCTATAGAAAAAAGTACTAATATATTTTATAGTGAACCTAATTGGAGATATAAATGTTGATATTTTCTTACAAACTTAATAAAATAAAACTTAGAAATGGACTTGTCTTAAAACATAGAATTACATTCTTTTTTATGACAAAGAGTAAGGATAAAGAGTACATTGCTCGTGAACCCACAAATAAGCTTTTTTTTTGCGGAGAGTAGCTAGCTTGGCGTGCGGTTATATATGAAACAATAGCTATGTATCGTTGTGTATGATGATGTATATACGTAAGTCCTGCAAAATCAATTGCATATATATGCCGGTCATATACTCATATTTCATATATATCATGCTGCCCGCCCTTTCTAGTAGTAACCTATAACAATTAACAAAATTAGTTGCAACTTTGGTCAACCTGCACTGAGGCCAAAATACTTGAACAACAACAAATATCTTTATTCGAGCTGAGATATCGTTGAGGTGTGTCCATCAAGAGGTGGCATTTCGATAACTTATTTTTATTGTTATTAGTTTAGTAGTAGTTTGTACTAAAATCATATAATGTTTGATGAATATTGTAGATAATTTTTAATATTCATATCAAACCTAACGATTGAAACTAACTAGAATTTGTTTTAAAAGAAAAAAAAACTTCCTAAAACTAGCCTAGCTACTACATCACGGATTAGTACGGCTATAATTAGTTTGCAATTAGATAGAGTAAAATAATAAAGCTAACTTGCTCTTATTAATTCAATACTTCATCAGTCCCAAAAGGAATGTAATTCAAGTAAACCAAGTCACATTTTTTTAAAAGGATGACTGAGTTTATAGAAAAAAAGTATCAACTTTTATGCCTCCAAACAAATTTACTATGGAAATATATTTCATGATTGTTTTAGTAGATATTTATTTGGTATCATAAATGTTAGTATTTTTATATAGGTTTAATTAAATTTAAAATTATTTGACTCTAAAAAACGAGAATTGTAACCTTTTTGTGATGAAGGGAGTAGCCAGTATGTCAGCTCTCTGCCTCTTTCAGAAATTGTGAAATATAGGCTGGGTATTTTTCTCATTTTTTTTCCTTTTCGGAAGAGATAAATGAACGTGCCCGTATAGCTGACCTCCATCAATGCATTCCTTTTCGCATGAGCTAACTCGTTGCTTAATTAGATGCAAGTTTAAGCCAATGATCAGTGCCTGACAAGTAGGGCTTACCGAAACAATCATGCAATGTGCATGTGCCTAGACTCTACGTACAGCCACGAATTAATTCTTCACGGTGAACAATTTTCACCAATGAGTGAAACGTTTGCAGAAAATTGAACCTTAATTTTGTCGAAAACGCTGTGATTTTTAGGTGATGATGAAGTCAAAGAACTGGGAAATGGTCGATCTGAATCTCAGTAGTCATCAGTACATATATTATAGAGTAAAGGTAGAAGATGAACAGTGCCATTGCGGACTCCTGGAGGTAGAAAATGAATATTGCCCAGAAAAAAATCCATCAGGTGTGGTCCCTAAACTTGGGGTAAAATCTTTAAACCCAAGTGTCACCCGCAGAGGTCCTTAAACTTGTTCTTTTCCCGATCCCTAAACTTGATTTTAAGTTTCATGACAAAAGCAGAGATTATAAAACTTTAAAAAAAATAATCATAATTTTTTATATGAACCCAATGAAGATAAATTTATATCAAAATTGTAGCCCTCATGATCTGTTTTTGTAGATAATTTTTTGAATTAAAATGTTAGGGTACCAAAATATTATTGTATTTATATAGATTTTGAAATTTGAAATTTAAAATTATCAAACAATCTTGATATTGATAAAACGAAAGTTATAGTTCTCAACCGATCTACAACTTTGAAGTTGAATTTTTTTAATTAAAACAGCTTAGGGTCCCAAAATATTATTGTAAATTTACAGATTTTGAAAATTAAAATTTAAAATTATTTTTAATCTTGGATATTTGATCTATTGAAAGAGATAAATACGATCTACAATTTTGTAGTTGAAATTTTTTGTTTGAAGTCATTCAATGTCCCAAAATTTAATTTTAAATTTTAATTTTGCAATCTATAAACTTACAATAATATTTTGGGACCCTAAACAGTTTTAATTAAAAAATCTTTTACTACAAAGTCGTAGATCGTGTCGAGGGCTACAATTTTGATATAAAGTTTGTCTTCATTCAAGTTCATATGAAAAACTTATGTATTATTTTTGATATAAATTTTTTACGGTCAACAATTTTCACCAATGGGACTTAAAACCAAATTTATGCAGATGAAATTGAACCTTAAACGTTTTGTCGTTTAAAATGACTGTGATTTTTAGGTGATGATGAAGTCAAAGAACTGGGAAATGGTCGATCTGAATCTCAGTAGTCATCAGTACATATATTATATAGAGTAGCAGTAGGAGCTAACACTTGCCTGGTCTCTGGCGCTGGTCTGGTTATACTTGGAGTCCGGGTTGCTGGACGTGTACACGGAGAGGAACCCCCGGTGCACCAAGGCGGCCGGGTTGGCGGCGGTGGCGGATCCCAGAACGGGCGCGGCGGGCACGGGCGTGAAGTCGAAGTCGTTGACCCACTCGAGGCTGCGCATGGTCCCGCGCCACGCGACGAGGATGTCGCGGCGGCCCAGCGCGGCGACGCCCTCGTCGGTGGCGACGGCGACGTACCCCATCCAGTTGGACTCCCTGCACCACGACTCCGGCAGCAGGTCCGGCAGCGGCAGCAGCAGGAACGCCTCGGGCACGGGGAGCGCCGACGTGGCGTAGATGAACTTGGTGATGGTGTAGCTCCCGGCCGCCGCGGCGCCCGAGCTGGCCAGCAGGTCAGAGTAGCCGAACAGGCACGCGCCGGCGTGCGGCGACCGCTTCTCCTGGTTGAACCCATCGTAGGTGGCCTGCGTGAGCTCGCCGTAGGTGATGAGGTTCGTGCGCAGGTCGAGGTCCAGCGGGTCCAGCAGCCCCGACCACGAGTCCGCGCCCTGGAGCTCGCGCCACCGGCTGGCAATGCTTCCGAGCGTCATCGCCTTTGGTTTGGCTACTAGCTATAGCTTGCTAGCTAGAGTTTGGTTCAGACTGGTTGCTGGCTGTAGCTTCGTTCGGCTTGCATTGCTTCTTGGGGTGTATGTGTATTTATATATCGATCAGAAGATTTGGCACTGCAGGTCGCGTCGATGAACTTTTTATGTATTAAGTTTCGTTCTGAAATGCGTCTATCTCAGTGTGCCAAAAGATAATATAAATGCCCTATTTTATCGTGCAGCTGGAAAAAAAAATGAATAAATAAACGAGACAAATGAGAAAATCTAGATGCGCCAACGAAAAAATGTTTTGATAATGAAGACGACCTTAATGTCTCCGACAAACATTGATCTTTTCTTATGTAGCCAAAGAGGTTAGCAATGACTTTACTAACTTACGTTAAATAAAGCTTTAAATAGGAACACGCCAGGATATGCACTTTAGCCTGCTTGCTTTGATGCATGATAGTTCTTAAAAACGTTGTCAGGTCAGGTGTCCTGCCACGAACAGGGCAAAAACACCAACATCTATCTGTGAAAAAAAAAAGGCTAATATTGATCCACAAAAGACGAGCAGAACTCTAAAAACTGGAGTCTGAGCGCAAGGGGCAACCCGTGATCAGCGCCGGGGGTGGAAACGGGACCCACGCACCCAGCCAGGTAGGTAGGCGATCTGCCTGGCCTGGCAACAAGAATGGAGCCACAAGCAGGCTGTCGCTTGCCCGCGTGCAACCCTAGCTGCTTGTCCCGTCCAGGATCTGATGATCATCCTGCTTCACGCGCGTAGCTTTTTTTGTGCCGCCGGCGATTTCCATCATCCTCTCCTCGTTTTATCGATGAAATTTATCTGTTTTGTTTTGACGACGACGTTGATTGACAAAGTCACGGGATGACAGAATAAACATAGCGAGTGGAGGGATCCAGCTGCCCGTTCGCTTTGATGTAAAAAAGCCGAAACTTTCGGGTTTAGTTAGGTGGTGGTTTGATTGAAAAACAAGTCCAAGGTGATTATAATTTGAGGAGGTGTGTGGAATATAAAGGGGTATTTTGGTCCTACTGAGGAAAAACTGACATAGTTAAAATAGTCAACTAACGGATAATTGGTTAAAATAGACGATAGTGTTATTTAGGAAAGAAAATTTCAACTTGACGTTAGATGAAAGTTCGAATTTTTCAGTGCCAAATAGATAACTCTCCCTTATATATCACTAGATAGATGCAGGTCGCGTCGATGAGATCGATGACAACAGCTTTGCTATGTTCGTTCTGAAATGCGTCTATCTCAGTGTGCCAAAAGAAAGTGTATTATATCGTGCAGCTGGAAAATGACCGGCGAGATGCGCCAACGAAATGTTGGTAGTGAGACGACCTTGCGTCTCCGACAAAATGATCTTGGCTTGTAGCCAACATCTACACGCGTACATACGCTCCAAATAGGAACATGCCGGTCATGCACTTTAGTCTGGGAGATCTTTGATCCATGGTCTTCTTCCGTGACAGTAGCATTGACGAACAGTGACAAAATGTTCTGCTGGCAGAGATACGTTTCCGATCCTGCATGCATTGTCATCTGTGCCTGACCGCAGTGTGATCGCCGGTACGAGTTCTTAATTCAAACCCTGCAGGTAGGTAGACGATCTGATTCATCAGCGTGTATCATATCTTCGGTACAGTTTTTCGTTTTTGGTGATACAGATAGAGACGACGACGTGATTGAAAAATTAAATGCTAATTAATACCTGAAAATGAGTCTAATAGTTTATGAGTTCCTTCAATCCACTGTCCAACCGTCAATCTAAGCCTTCTCTGGTTTACTTATTAGGAGATCTTAAAAATAACGGCTATTAACTACTAGCTAGCTATCTTTTAGTGCTAATAGACCAAAACATGCCCCAAGACCAGTGCACCGGTTTTGCTGCATGCATGTCATCATCCATACCCAAATTATAATTAATTCCTGAAACTTGGAAGATGACAATGCATGCATTGTGACAGAGACAGTGCAAATTTAAATATTAGCAAAATAATAATATTTGAAAATGCTAAGTAAGTTTATTAGATTCAATCCACTGTCCATACCGTCAATCTATACCTATTCCTAATAAAGTTATCAATCTTTGTGTTAACGGCTATTAACTTTAGCTAGCTATGAAAAAGTGCTAATAGACCAAAACATGCTTGGAAGACCAGTGCACCGGTTTTGCTCAGTATGTAGATCATAACATCGATGGTTTGCAGCAAACCAATAAAAACGGGAAACATCCCATATTCGTTTTTCACGATGGATACAGTCCAGCGTGCTACATCATCTAAAAAACGAATAGACATTTTTTTCTACTTTTTTGGGAGCGTGTTGGGCAGAGCCGCTTGAGCATCCGGCACTATCCATCCGTGCCGGTTCATGCCTTGCCAAATGGATGCATCAGCCAATTGCTCGTTCCAGACCCTCCAACCAGAAATCCACACCTAAATCAATGCATCAGCCAATTGCCAAATGGATCCTTTGTATATGCCCTGAACCAGAGCCCCATACGAACAAGCATCCATGCATCGCTTTTAGGATCATCAACGTGTAAGCATATCTGCGTACCATTCCGGACAACTGATCCAGTACGGGACCTCAGAGGTGTCCCGCTCAACAGTTCCTATCAGACTCCAATCGCTGCAAAATCTCGACAACAGCAGTTTTGGATTTTTCATACCAGTATCTAGCAATTCCAGTGATTGGACTCCTGTGGCCAGGACGTTCAGACGAGCCCAAAACATGCATACAATCAAAGAGAAGCGCTCGGAAATAAGCAAGTGGAAAGTTTGTTCTCAATTCCCTCACGGCTCAACTAGTGGTGGCTCAGCACAAAAAGCACCGGTGTTTGCAAACTGTTCCTGGTACACGTTTTCTTCGTTCCGCTGGGTTTTATTACGGACCACTACGCCTCATTGTGCCAACCATAAGGGGGCGGGAAAAAAGGCAGTCAAACAAAAAATGCAAGGGATATCAATTGTTAGAAGCCGAGCAGGTTGCCTAGTTCCCGTGGGCGAACTTGATACCCTTCTCAATGGAAGACTTGAGCTCGCCCTTGAGGTTTTCCAGCCCCTTCTTCTCGAAGTCATTGAGCTCACCCAGACCAAGCACTTCCTCCACTCCATTCTTGCCGAGCCGTACCTGTAACATGAAAGGGAGTAATGTTAGAACTCCAAGACCATCTCGTGGTGAGGGAAAAAAAACTAACAAAATCAAGAGCAATGCTGCACCAGAACCCGTTCAACTAGCATAGGTAAAGACAGTGGCAATAGCGAGTTATTGGAGAACGCATTGTTTTTACACCTCCAGTCAAGATCACTTGAGGTTTAGATCAAGATAAATTATCTAAAGCTAATTCATTTGTCCTGTAAGTAATGTTGACCAGAGGTAGTGTCAGACAACTGAAGTTCCAACTGACAAACCATGACATGTAAGAGCATGTGAGATGCTACTTTTCAGAATTCCTGGTAACTCGAACTTGCTAATATGGAACCGGATGGCTAACATGCAACACGGATGCTCAATGCACCAAAATGGCAATTGGTTTGCAGGTTCGGTACTCCAGTCCCATTAATCCATAAGACACGCCGGACACATCGAGATAAAAAGTATTATAAATGTAAAACTGAACAATGAGAAAGTTCTTTTAACGCCTCCAACCACAAATAGTTCAGGACACAGAACTAAGAGTTTCACTTATATACTCCCTCCGTTCCAAATTGTAAGTCGTTCTGATTCTTCTAGATAATAACTCTTAGTATGTATCTAGACATAATATATATCTAGATGCGTAGCAAAAGTTATGTATCTAGAAAATCCAGAATGACTTACAATTTGGAATGGAGTGAGTCAGAAATAACTGTGAAACAAATTATACTATCATAATTTAAACGTCGGTAACTTGTACAAGGTTACAAGCCTTCAATAGAAAAAGAAAAGCAGGTAACAAGAACCACAGAGATTTACTTTGACCATATGATAAATACATAACTAAAATTTAGGTAGACAGTTATGCATTATAAGTACCTTGGAGGCAAAGAACGGCAACTCTGTCACAGTTGATTGCACAAAAGAGCACTCTACAATGTCCGGAACTCCATTCAGACCCTTCAAACATGCATCCGCAAAAACAGCACCAGCATATCTGCAAAACAAAAGGAGAAAATGAATAACGCTATTAGAAAAATAAATTGCACGGTTTGACCTAAAATCAGAATAAATCTAATGTGAAATTGCAGGGTTTGACCTAAAATCAGCATAAATCTAATGTGGTTATGTAAAAAAAAGGTTGGTGGAGTATTAGAGTTTGTCTACACAGACACTATGATATGATGGTTTTGTAAAAAAAAAAGGAGAGTACATATAAGCAGGGCACTTACGGAAGCTAAGGTAAAGTTACAGAGAAATTCCAGACAAGGGGGGTGTTAGGATGAGGGTGATTGCTCTGTATAGTTAAAGAATATGGATCCAAATCCCACCTACCCAGACAGGGCCTCGCTCATATTGCATTAAATTAGTTGGAAAAGTAAGGTACATGATCTGGTACATATGCTCATGGACAAGCCCTTCATTTGGCAAGAAGCTTCATTCCAAATAATAGCAATATCTTTGAGTGGAATTTGACATGAACGCAATAACACAAAGCTAACAAAGTAGAATGACCAAGTTTTCCTATAAGAACAATGTTTACAAAAACATTGAAGGTTTCTTATATTCATAGGTTTAATTCAAATATACTTGTATAATGAATATCATAACCTGCTAATGATGTTCATTACAGTTACATAGGTTGATAGCTATACATCTAACTCTGACAGGAAACTGATGCAATAGACATACAATCAAATGAAGTTAATACAGGAACAACCATGAAACAGTAGTTGTAAATTTTGATAACAACTAGCTTGGAAGCTATAAGCTTAACATTACCAGACAATCTGTGCAGAAGCATGTAATGGGCAATCATGCAGCAGCTAATTTATGCCACAGGCAGTTCTTCATAGAAAATACAATGAAAGCAAGAAGCATCTATTGATTGACTGGTTGCAGAGCATAGAAGAAAATACTCATAATATTCCAAAACGATGATAAACAGACAGGATATGCTATAGTGCAACCAATAGACATGCTGACAACGGTCTATATGTTCTATAGACTTACGCCATGGACAATGTTGCAGATCCCTTTCCAGCCTTTGCTTCAACAACCTCCGTCCCGCCATCTTGTGTCCTCTTGGTGAGGGCCTCAATGTCTTCTTGGGACAATGAATTGCTTGCAGGAGTGGCCTGTATAAAACAGAATATTTGATTGAGTTTCTAGTTTCAGAGATATGGGGCACATCATAGAATACACCTACCATGACAATGGAAATGACTATCGCTAGCACAGTATGTTAGTACAACAAAGGATTATGCAATGTAAAACGCTAACCAAAGATAGCTTTAGAGTCCCTATGCACAATTGACAAATGGAAATTACTGCACTAGTCTAGGTAAACATTCTCTTTTGACTCCAGTCCACAGAATACAACCTCCATGCTAATCAACTTGCATATTTTGCCAACAATATCCACACGCTATTTGATCACCACAAGCCATGTTTATGCTAAAAGTTATTTTGTTATTTTCTAACTTGGTACATTTTGGAGGGATCATGTGTATCTCTCTTGCAGGAAACCTCAGACATGGTCCATGGATACAATACCTGTGAGAAGAGTGGCAGAATAGTAATACCCGCATGGCCCCCAACAACAGGAACATTCACCTCTGCAAAAGGCCACATCAATAACTCATGTTAAGAGGGGTGAAAAGTTAATTCTGATCCATAATCTCAATGTCTACAGCAACTGCCAACTAAAACATCATCTTATTACCAGTAACTGGCACACCCGCCTTTGCAGCATAAAAAGTTTTAGCGCGAACAACATCAAGGGTAGTCACACCAAACAGCTTCTTCTCATCATAGGTACCAGCCTTCTTGAAAACCTCCGCCGCAATCGGGACAGTGGAGTTGACAGGGTTGCTTATCATATTGACAAGAGCCTAAAACGCATATAATCAACACGATCAGTGTGATGGAACAAATTAAGCAAATCAAGATGAAAATGTTCACTGGACATATATAAGGAACAAGCATGCATATATCACTCAATATCATCTAACATCTCATATGCAAAGCATGGGAATGTTCACAGATCTATATGACTATATCCCAATGCATGTGAAGTGAGCTCTAGAGCAAGTGGGTCCTCTTTACTTCAGGTGGCAATTTCAAAGCATTGAGGCTGGCAAGTAGCACGTGGTGGTAATTCTGTATGTTTTGGGCAAACAAGCCCACTCCATTTCCTGTCAGGTAGGTGTGCCACTTTACTTCACCAGATCAGCACTGAACGCTAGATCTGCACCAAATCCAACCACCGGCCATTCCAATTGCCAAAAGTAGAGTACGAAATCTAGCGAGCAACCCTGAAATTTGCCCCCTAAGCTGCAGATCTACAGTGGCAAGGGGGCGCGACGCTTACGTTGGGGCAGTGCTTGGCGATGGCAGTGCAGAGCCCCTTAACGATGCCGGCGTTGATGTTGAAGAGATCGTCCCTGGTCATGCCGGGCTTCCTGGGCACCCCGGCGGGGATGATGACGACGTCGGAGCCCTCCAGCGCCTCCCCAAGCTGGTCGTCCCCCATGAACCCCTTCACCTGCGGGAGTCGAGTGGAAACCAGTGAGCTCGGATCCAGTCCGTCCGAACCAGGGGAGCGCGCCGAGCGGGGGTGTAGGCGTACCAGGGCGGGGGAGTTGATGTGGGAGACGTCGGCCGCGACGCCGGGTGTCCCGGCGATATCGTAGAGGGAGAGGGAGGAGACGAGCGGGTTGAGCTTCATGAGGAGCGAGAGCGGCTGCCCGATGCCGCCCGCAGCGCCCAGGATGGCCACCTTCCGCTCCGGGTTGGCCGAGGACGCGTAGCCGCGGCTGCGGCGGAGGAGCTCGGCCGTGGACTTCAGCAGCGACGGCCTCATCGCGGCGGCGGGGTCGGGGCTCGCTCGCTCGCTCGGGCGTGTCTCGCTGTGGATTGGTGGGGGAGGAGAGCGGAGCGGCGGCGGCGTGGGGTGCTTGGGATCTGAAGGGAAGCTGTTGGTGGCGGTGGAGAGAGAGAAAAGGGGAGGGGTTTTTTTTCCCCTTTTTGGCGTCTCGTCTCGACGTCTCCGCCCGTTTGCCCGAGGTGGTTTTTTTTTTTTCTTTTGTGTGCCTTCTTGTTCTTCTTGTCCACTTGGGTTTATCTGGCTCACTGGCTGAACTGTGGAAGGGTCACTGGCGCACTCAAAGTGCCTGTTCGCTCGGAGAAATTTAGATAGTTTTGGATGGTTTGAAGGAACGCTGGAGAAATTTAAGAGAGAAAAATCACTATTCCAAATAAAAAAAAAGCAGATCAAGTCGAATTTAAGACGACACAAGCGGGGAGCCAAAAGAGTGCACAACGAGCACGACGGCGCTCGCACCACCGCAGTTCAGCGGTCAAGATGCTTTTGGGCCTTGGTTTTGTGCTTCACTCTGGATGGAAATAGACCGCCAAACTCACAGCTGAGCTCACAGGAACAGGAGGCGGCTACAAACCCAACGGTTTCTGCGTTGCGGAGGTATGCCGCAACAAAATTTAGACAAATTATCTCCCTTCCGAAATCCAGAGTTCAAACTTTGGTATGGTATTATCACAACATGAGCCTCGCCAGAGCAATTTCATTGTATAGAGAAATTAGAGTACAAGCACAATGATGTTTCTCACTTGCTCTAGCCATTTATGCATCAAAAAACGAGCATCGATCGCTAGAGAGCATACTATTTCGTGGACTGAAGGAATTCTTTGATGAACGAGTAGAGAAGGAATGTCTGTGAATTGGGTGTCTATAGAGTTCTGTTTTCTGAAAAAAAAATTGACCTGCTCTGCTGTCTTCAGCCTTCACATGTTAAATTTGGGAGTCTCTAGAGTTCTGTTTTCTGTTTTGTGGGCTTGCTGTCTTCACATGTTAAATTTTGCAGGCAAAACATATTGTTTATTCTCAATGAGAGCTAGTACCTATGTAAAGTTTCCTAACGAATTCATCTCAATTGCCCAACTTTCCAGATAGCCAACTTTCTTAAAGGGTACTTCGCCGCATCTAGCAAACTGATATACTGATCTCCAAAATCATCTATACCGTTGTGAGACCCATAACCTGACACCAAACATACGAAATATACACTAAACCTAAATACACCTGGAAAGTGCGAGAAATACACCTGAAGCGTTTTATATGGTACAGCAGACAAATAGATAATAAAAAGGCAGCACTAAGGGGGTTGCCACAAGAACGTTTAACATCAAACAGAGTTACAAAGCAATGTATTGAGTAGCCAGCAAATTCATGAAGACGAGTCCATCAATTTCCACACTCAAAAGTTGTAACACATCCAAGGAGAGAAAGATGATCCAGACAATGCTAACTCAAGAGAGGGTTCACCCTAGAACAACTTAAAACGCAAGGCACAACTCCTGCTCAAGTCTGAGACTCATGATCATGATCCTCTCTACTCGATCAGATCATCATCATCATCAGGAAGAGGTTGTGCAGCCGCAGCAGCAAGCTCAGCTTCATGCCTGAGTAAACAAAAAGTGAATCAGTTCTTGCAAAACTTGAATTGAGGTGACAGATTAAAGTATAGGTACATATAAAATGAATAAAGTGGACAAAAAACAAAAGGTGACACTCACTGTTGCTGCATAGCCATGTCGATGGTAACTTCCGGAGGCTTCAGGGCAACAGCTTCAACAAAGTGAAGGTTCGGATCACTGAAAGACCAAAGACATTCACAAGTATAAACATATAGTGGTAATTGGTTGTGAGCACAAGGTGCAAAGAACAAAAGTAGTTAAGTCAATTACCCAGCCAGCTTCCTCGCAAGGTAAAGGAAAGGTTTCTCAAAATTGTAATTGCTCTTGGCAGAAATTTCATAGTACTGCAGATTCTTCTTCCTGTGGAAGGTGACCTGCTTGGCTTTCACCTGCCTGTTCTTGACATCAACCTTGTTACCGCAAAGGACAATTGGGATGTTTTCACACACCCTGCATGAATTCATAATTGAACATCAGAATTTCCCAACAAAATTGTAAATCAGTACAAGTTTACGACAAAGAAAGACTGCAACAAACCTGCACAGGTCCCTATGCCATGTAGGAACATTCTTGTATGTCAGCCTTGAGGTTACATCAAACATGATGATTGCACATTGACCATGGATACTGCATGGGAATAGAAATCACAAAGAATGTCAAAAAATGTAATCGAAAATAGTTCAGTACTGAAAGTATACATTGACATCACGGTAGGGATGAAATCGGACGGAAACGGGCGGAAAAACTCCTCTCCCATTTCCATTTCTATATTTTTAGCGGAAACGGGATCGGGTTCGGGAAAAAATGGAATTAAAAACGGATGGGGATATACGGAAACAGACAAATACGGACGGAGAGCCGGAAAAATAAGTTAGAATAACATGATCAAATATTCTTGAGTATACATGAACAAAGTCACAAAATAATATACACGTACGAAATTATCGGTCCAATATTCACTAGTATACCATGTGTTAACATGTTAACATGCATAATTTGTGATTAGTAGGTTTATGAACATATCAATTTCTAGACATATCTCACATAGATTGAAAACGGGATGAAAAACGGAATAAATACGGGTCAATTCTGGATAAAAACGGGATCTCGCGGAAACGGACGGAAAAACCCCTTTCCCGTTTCCGTAAGGGATCCCACAAATACGGAAACGGACGGAAGAAAGTAGAAAACGGAACGGGATTTTTTCCGTCCGTTTTCAACCTTACTTCACGGTGTATGTAAACTTGTTAGTTCAGATGTTACTGAAGATATATCACAAATAAGACTTACTAGTATCCATCCCTGAGGCCACCGAACTTCTCTTGCCCAGCAGTGTCCCAGCAGTAGAACCTGATCTTACCACAGTTTGTGGTGAAATCCAATGGGTGGACTTCCACACCAATGGTTGCTGAAACAACAAAATGCATTAGAGAAGCTGAAAGCATTATTGATGGTAAGTAAATGAAGGAAACCCCAATCAACAAGATACTTACGTTCATATTTCTTCTCAAATTCTCCCGTGAGATGCCTCTTCACAAATGTAGTTTTACCTGCATCAAGAAAACATCAGGATAAAAATCACACAGGGCCAACAGAAGAGACGATAAAAGGGTAACGGATAGATGTCGTGTATACAATAAATAGTCATGCATCTAAAGCCTATGAGGACAATACCATTATGCCTTAGCAACTGAAATTTGAGCATCTAGCTAATGAAGGTTGCAAACAAAAAAAAAAGATAAATGGCGTCCGGACGTAAGAGTTTTGATACAAACAATCATGCAGTTTTGTACCAGGAGCTAACTAGGTTGTGCATCGACTATCGTATTAGCATTCAAAATATTAGAAACAAGAAATGAACCACCTTCACCTCAAATTTAGTGGAATCACATGTAGCCCTCACTTAGAAACGGATTTGCTACAATACAAAAGATAATAAAACACCTGCATAACAAAGACTCGTCTTATGATTTTATATATTAAGGTATTAATACGACATTAGGTAGGGGGAGGCAGCCCCTGTGATCCTCAGCGTCTATCTGAAAAGGAATCTAAACGAGGGGAAACGAGGTCTAATATATTTGTGCAGTTTATATGCGAAAACGAATCTAAATGAGGGGAGATAACTACAACATAGAAATGATTAAAATCAGTTTTAGTGGAACTGTCTATCTAATATTCCAGTAACGGAGCTCGTGAGGAAACTAGGAGGAGCCAGCCCCTATGATCCACACAACGCCCAAGTTCAATCCATCAGATCTCGTAGAAGCATTGGCAGCTTCCACCGTTCCCAACAACCAATCGAGACACGGAGCGACTCGGAAACTCACCCGTTCCGCCATCGCCGACGATGACAAGCTTGAAGCTGGGGTACTCCACGGTCCCCTGATTCGGCAGCGCCTGCGAAAAAAAAACACAAAACATCGCGGATCAGACACGCGGCCACAGATCAGGAGATCAAACACGGCGGAAATCGGATCCGTGCGGGGCTCTCACCATCTCGGTCGCACTGGAGGGGGGCCGCGCCTGATGCGGCGATGCGGCGGGCTTCGGAGCACGGGGTCGGGGAGCAGCAAAACCCTAGAATTCGAAATAGAATTGGGCGAGCCGCCGGTGGAGGCGGAAGGTTTTATAGCTGCAGTGGCGTATTGTTTTTTTTTCTCGGGGTGCGGGGTTTTTGTAGCTTTGGATGGACGCAGGAATTGTGGCCGCCGGATCTTGGGCGGCGGCTGGGGATCGCATCCGGCTAGCTTTCCTCCCACGCGAGATTTCTGGACGTCGGATCCGAAAGCTGCCGTGGAGGGGTGGACCGCGTGGGCTTTATGTTGTGTTCGTTAATAATGATCAACACCACGAGGTGATGGCCCAACTCTTCTTTTCATATGGTGTTTGCTTACGGCCCAATAGGTTTATAGTTTGCTCCTGTAAAGAGGACAAATATGTGCTCGTGATCTGTACAGTGTGTGACAGTGACATGATGTGATCGCAATCTGAGGCAGTAGACTCGTACTGCAATTTCTCTCACTGAGCGAATGATTACAAAGTGGTTCGTCTAATCTAATCTATCTACTAACGCCCAATTATTTACAAAAACATGTGTCGATGCCCTGGAGTCAAGTAGACAACCACCCATAGTTCGAGGGGTGAAGTAGATAGATTAAATAACTCCTTAAACTATTGAAAACTGTCTAAATAATCCTGAAGCGGCTTTAAAGGTGGTTTCACTGACGTGGCATATTAAAAAATCTACATAACCCCCTAACATATCAAGAGTGGATTAAATAACCCCTCAACTATAAAACCAGATATTAGAGCCCTTAAAATATATCTAATAATGTTCAAATGACCCTCACAATAGTCTTGTTGGGCCGTTTAGACATCGTATCTCTCCACACTGGCCTAAGCACCTATACTTGCACGTAGGCCCATTGGTTGTCTCCCTCTCCCTACTCTTTCTAGGATTACTGCATCGCTCGATGAGCACCACCCTGTCTTTTGCTCGGTTGCTCCACCTTATTGCACTCCTCGACGGCACTGAGTTCATGCCCTGTGCCTAGACCCTTGTCATTCGCCCCCTTTCACATCCTCCCACTGTCTCATTGTCTCCTCCTATGGCTACCTAAAAAACTGAAGGACAACCTGATGGAGGATATGGGAGGGGCCAGACCGGATGACGAGGGTGTAGGCTTGGGTGCTTGAGCATGCACACAACCATAGATACTTAGGCTAATGTGTCGGGATATGGTGTCCAAACGGACCTACAAGACCATCCAAGGGGATCATTTAAATATTATTAGATACTTTAAGGGTTATAATATCAAATTTTATAGTTGAGGGAGTTATGTAGTCGATACTTGATATGTTAGGGAGTTATGTGAACTTTTTAATACGCCAAGTCAACGAAACAAACTTCAAAACCGCCTCAAGAGATTATTTAGACAGTTTTCAATAGTTTGAGCGGTAGAATACCTGATTTTATAGGTGAGGGGTGAAGTAGACAACCATCAATAGTTGAGGGGGTGAAGTAGACTTTTTTCTATATTATTGTCTAGATACATAGTGACCACGGTGCAAGCAAACGATCAACAAGATTTACAAAGTGGTTCAACTAAATAATCGAGCTAATTGCACGTACAGTGTAGGTAGGTAACTAACGCTCAACTATGTTTTGACAGAAACAGGTCGATCGCCCTGTTCGTTTGGGCTGGTTTGGCTTATAAGCCATGACTGAAAGCACTGTTGGCTGGTTTTGTGTGAGAGAGAAATATTGTTCGTTAGCTGATAAGCCATGATTTATAAGTCAAATACGACCGAGCGAAATGTCCATGACCTGGAGTCTCCAGAAAGTTTGGATTTCGTAAGGGAGAAAAGGACATGAATCTAACACTGCGCGTTGGTGAATTTTCACCTTTTTATGACACAGCACAGCCGCATGTATGGTCAATGGGAGACGATGAGTGGGGAACATCACGGACCACTTATATTCACAGTGCAATTTTAGATTTAAACTAAGTGTGCATTTCTCAAGTTTATGTCTTTGAATAGGTTTATTATATGAAAATATATTCCATGACCAACCTAATCATATTTTGGTACCATAAAATGTTGGTACCTTTTCACATAAATCTGATTAAATTTAAAATAGTTTAACTTGTTAAAAAACGAGAATTGTATTGTTTTGTACAGCGGGAGTAGTATGGAGCAGAGGACTTGGATAAGTGGGAGAAACTAGCTGTGATTAAAGGACAGTATTACGTTCAGAGGCCCTGTTCGTTTGTCTTATAATCCGTACTTTCTAGTTTGTTGTTTTAGCCGAAACAGTGTTTTTCTCTCATAACAAATCAGTCGGAACAATGTTTCATTTTTTTTTTCAACGAAACGAACGAGGCCAGAGTATGTGCATTCAGATTCAGTGCTATGAAGAGTGTTGATCTCAGACGATCAGCAGATCACCAGAAAATGATGGGACAACAAGTGTTGAACGAATATGTTTCTATTCCCGCCTTGTTTAAATGCCATCCAAATTCTAAGTTTTTTCACTCTCTCTCCATCACATCAATTTTTAGCCGCTTGCATGGAGTATTAAATGTAGGTAAAAAAATAACTAATTACACAGTTTAGTTGGAAATCACGAGATGAATTTTTTAAGCCTAGTTGGTCCACGATTGGACAATATTTGCCAAATAAGACGAAAGTGGTACTATTCATCAGGGTTATTTTTTGTTTTTAAGTGAACGAGGCCTCCTTGTTCTTTTCTTGAATCCACAGTCACAGAAATTCCACGCACGTGGCTGTTCTGCAGTGTGGCCGCACAGGCTTGCCGCCTCGTGCTTTCAGCTTTCGTATCACAGTATACAGTAGTAGTGTATATTATTATTCCCTTATGGCTCGTGTCAATAGGCACTATAGTCCCGCCGTTCGTTTCGCTGAAAAATCAAACTGAATTCCGGCTGATTTGTTATGAGAGAAAAACGCTGTTTCGGTTGAAAAAATAAGCTGAAAAAAACGGATTATAAGATAAGCGAACAGAGCCTATACGTCTATACTTTATATATATGCACATGCACACCACGTGTGTATATACATACTGTATGTATGTATGTATGTAACAGCTAGCAGACCGGCGGCCGATTCAGAAGTGTACGTATATGTAACACAAAACGATCGACTCCACTCCTAGTATACATTGATTCTACCACGGCTTTTGCTACGATAATCCGATGGATCAAAAGACAGACACAGGCATGGCAATGGCGAATTGGCGATGCCTGCAGGCTGCGAATCAGCCATCAGATGGCTGACACCTTGGGGACGTCGACGGGGTACCTGTCGATGTCGTCCATCCAGGGGTTGCCCTTCTCCTTGGCCGGGTTCACCGACCGGAGCGCCTTCCACACGGCGCTGTTGCACTTGAACCCGGAGCCGAAGGCGATCTGCCAGGTGCGGTCGCCCTTCTTGATCCGGCCCTTGGCCTCGGCGTAGGCGAGCTCGTACCAGAGCGAGCTGCTGGAGGTGTTGCCGAACCGGTGCAGCGTCATCCTGGACGGCTCCATGTGCCAGTCCGTGAGCTTGAGGTTCTTCTCCAGCTCGTCCAGCACCGCGCGCCCGCCCGCGTGGATGCAGAAGTGCTCGAACGCCAGCTTGAAGTCCGGGATGTAGGGCTTCACCTTGCGCTTCAGCACCTTGCGCGCGACGAGCGTGGCGAAGAAGAGCAGCTGCTCCGACATGGGCAGCACCAGCGGGCCGAGCGTCGTGATGTTGGTCTTGAGCGCGTCCCCGGCCACGGCCATCAGCTCCTTGGACAGCGACACGCCCACCTTGCCCTCCGCGTCCTCCCGCTGCCTCACGCAGCCGAAGCAGCGGTCGTCGGCGGCCTTGTGCGTGCGCACCGTGTGCACCAGCTGGTACTTGGACCGGCGCCGCGCGGAGCCGCGGTTCGACAGCAGGAGCGCCGCCCCGCCCATGCGGAACAGGCAGTTGGACACCAGCATGGAGCGGTCGTTGCCGAAGTACCAGTTGAGGGTGATGTTCTCCATGCTGATCACCACGGCGTACGTGTCCCGGTGGCACTGCAGCAGGTCCCTGGCGAGGTCGACGGCGATGAGCCCCGCGCTGCAGCCCATCCCGCCCAGGTTGTAGCTCGCGACGTTGCCCCGGAGCTTGTAGTGGTTGACGACCATGGCGGACAGCGACGGCGTCGGGTTGAAGAGGCTGCAGTTCACCACCAGCACGCCCACGTCCTTGGGCCGCACCCCCGTCTTGGCGAACAGCTCGTCCAGCGCGCCGAACATGACCATCTCCGCCTCCTTCCGCGCGTTGGCCATGGACGGGTTGGGCGGGATGTTGAGCACCGCCTCCGGGAGGTACGTGTCCTCGCCCAGCCCCGACCGCTCGATGATCCGGCGCTGGAACTCGATGTTCTCCGGCGTGAAGGTGCCCAGCGACTCGGTGCAGTTCATGAACCGCGCGCGGCTGCTCTTGCGCTCGTCGTCGGGCTTGTAGCACGCGAAGTCCACCAGGTACACGGGCCGCGGCCGCGTCAGCGCGTACGCGGTGGCCACCACCACCAGCACCGTGGTGCAGACGAGCACGGACACCAGGTTGTACTGCAGGCTCTGCCACAGGTCCGCCAGGTCGCGCAGCGTGAAGGTGGACAGGTGCGCCGCCACCAGCCCCGGCAGCGGCGCCAGCAGCAGGTACGCGCCGTGGCTGATGAGGTGGTGGTACCCCAGCTTCACGTACTTGAGCTTCACCGACTGCTTGAAGTCCGGCATGCCGCTCGCCGCCGCCGTTCTTGGCTCGTCCGCCATGTCAACTAGCGAGCAAGGACGGACAACGATCGCCAATCACCACTATCTCTCAACTTGTTTCGACGTGTGGGCGATGGAGCGTCAGGCCCGCGCGCCCCCGTGGGCTTATATAGAGGCCACGCACGCAGGCACCGATCTGATCGAGTTCCGACCCGGTAAACAACTCCGAGACCAAACACCAACTCGATCAGGTGCGCGTGAAGCCAACCGTGACGGAACCGAGAGGAGGCCGGCGCCCACCTACTACCCGATCGGTCTCGGAGATCCAAACCGAAAGATACGCCGCGCACAGCGTCGGGCCGGCGGATCGGAGCCGCGCGGGCGGCAGGCAGGATGAGCAGGAGAGAGTCCGCGCGCCAGCGGTGGGCCGGGCAAGCAACCGCCCGGGGTTGTGTTGCGTTCGAAGGCCTGGACACGCTAGCGGCGCTTCATGCGTTCCGCCTGACGGCGACGGTTACGGGACCGGGGCGGGCGGGAGGAGGAGGATGAGCCAGGAGGAGGGGAGGGCCCCGGGTGAGCGCGACGTGGCGGCCCGGCATCTTGTAGTCGCGCGCGGGCGCGGCCGAGCGAGGCGATTAGCCCCGACCCCCGAGAGAGCCGTGCGCGGCTGCGCGGGCGCCGGTCCAGCCATACACGCGGCCGGGCGCGGAGTTCGGGCCTCGGGGGACGGACGGTACGCGAACGTGCGGTGCGCACCTGCGCGGCGTGTGGTGCACTGTTTCAGATGAAAAAAAAAAGAAGCGAAGCCAGGTTTAAGGACACGCGAACGGAGCCTACGCCTTTTCCAAGCGTAACACACGTATACGCGGTGGACGTACGTAGATTATACTTCCTCCGTATAGAAAAGATACAGTTCCAGTCTAGTTCTAAAAAAATTATACTAAGGCCCAAAATGAAAATTGGATCCAAACAATCGAATTTTAGAGTGAGATTGTAGAATCCTACCCCTACTATTTTTCACTGTGCAAAGACAGTAATCGCTATAAGAATAAGATCTAAACATCCCCCCCCCCCCATCCAAATTCTATATTCAGTATCTACATTCCAAAAACTTACTATGAGAATGAGACCAAGCCGGCACCTAAGTCAAACGATTTAAGAATCTATATGTTATTGTCTTGGTAATGAAACACACTTTTTAGTATACTTATTATTTCAAGGCATATATTTGGATTAAAATTTTATAAAATTAGTCAAATTTAAAGCAGTTTGATTTGACTTTTATCGGACCTAAAATTACATTATTTTATGGAATACATGTAGTACACGCACTTATAATATACTTCCTTCGTCTCTAAATAGATTTAAATTCTAGAGTTGTCTTAAGTCAGACTTTTTTTTGTGTTAGACCAAATTTATAAAAAAAAGTATAAATATTTATGACATCAATGAGCATTGTATAAAAATATATTTTATATTATATCTAATTATACTAATTTAGTGTTATAAATCTTCACTCTCTTTCCTATAATTTTAGTAAGAGTTTAAAAAGATTAATTTTTAAAATTAATTTATTTGGAGAAGGAATACGTAAATGAAAGGCTATTTCGGGGCCATTTCGTTGCTCGCTTTCATGCAAATCGTGTGTACCATGAAGTCCTTCATGGAAGGATTCTTTTTCCAAGTGAAGTTTTTGGACTTACTCTAGTGGATGATTAGTGCAAGTAACAAAGTAGTACAAAAAAAGGCAGGGTCAAAGTCTTAAAGAGATGGCTTCGTTCGGGTTACCCTATATTCGATTTGTTTGGTTTTTTTAGTTAGGACAATGTTTTTCTCTCACAATATTTCAGTCAGAACATAGTTTTTCAGCCAAGATTCAGCAAGCCGAACAGGGCCATGCTGCTTTCTCCACCGAATCACCTTGTCAGTGGTCACACTGCACAGAGGTCAGTCAGAGGATAGATATATGCAGTCGATCTCATGTTCCTTTCGTCTCGCAAGCACGTTACTGACCTGCCCAATCATCACCCTTCTCGCCTATAAACCTGCACGGCAAGTTTCCTCAGCTTTTCCGGTGTGTGAAAACCTTTACATATATAATATTCGTTGCAGCCCAGCGGTCTCTGTTTAGTACTGCAAAAATAATGCTTTTTAAGTCGTCGTAGGTCGCGAGAACACATGTTGAATTGCTGACAAAAAAGCGACGCCACAGACTCGACCAAACACGTTAAATATAAATAAAAGTGAAAAGAGGCAATGGTCAAAACCGCGCCGTAATTTGCTGAAAACAGTACGTGTTCACCTGCTGCTTGATCACGTCATTGGCCTGTATCCGCAGGCAGGCAGCATCGAAGATGAACTCGCAAGTCAGGTTCTTCCGCAGAGGGGCAAGAGGACTTCTTTATGATTGGACAATGGGTAAAATCTGGGGGTTTTACGAAAGCGGCATAGCGCCGTCTTCCTCTGACCCAACATATCGTGCTGGGATTGTTTAGCTCCTCTTAAAATTTATTCTCTATCCATAATTTGGACATATATTTAGAACATTAAATATAGACTATAAAAACAACTAATTATAGAGTTTACAACTAATTTACGAGACCAATCTTTTAAACCTAATTAGTTTATGATTTAACAATGTAGTGCTATAATAACACATATGCTAATGACGAATTAAATAGGTTTAATAAATTCATCTCGCGGATTACTAACGGATTCAATAATTTATTTTTTATTACTATCCGAACACCCCACACAACATCATCATGTGACACTTGATGTGACACTCCCAAAGCTTTACGCCCTGGATTTAAACAGGCCTAATTGCTACGACAAGCAGCAAGCGTACAACACAACTACACAAGTACTTCATAGACATGCATGTTTGACCATTTGTGGGCACCATGAAAGGGTTCTTTCTGTACAATACTAGCAGCGTGTCCGACACTGCCAAAATTCTCCAGAAAGGCAGCCAAATTCCACACACCAACATATCTCTCGACTTTTCACGCCACTTGCTAGTCTGCCACTGCTAGTATGAGTGTATGACATCTTCAAGGACGAAAACAAAACCTATTCCTGAGCCAACCGTTTACAACTACATCGCTATAAGTTTATATTGGACCAATATTCACATGAACACACTTGATTTACACCAATGCACTACATCAGTAAGCGATACCACCCGAGAATGCGTCTCCATCATTTATTAGGCTCTCTGTCAGCCAGTAACCATCCCATGAGCCTCCGACTCTCTATCACAAGTAACAGCAGTCGATTAAAACCACCAGATGTGTCTGAAATGACGGCAAGTGAAAAACAAGCTGACAGAGTGACAGGTACCTGAACCATTGTGAATTGAAATATTTCTTCTTCCTCTGGACGGGCTCCTTGTACCCAAACTCTTTGTTTAAACCAGTTCTGTTCAACATGGTGTGATGCAGAATGACATAAATTTAATTCTCAGAGAATGAAGATAATTATGTATATATGCATTATGCTAACTTTCTTCTGTTATGCATTGTAATACCTCTTCAACCCATAAACTGCTTAATATATTTCTTTCTTTGTGGCCCAGCAGCACTCTGTAAGATGAATGGTGAAACAAACGCCGGAAGCGTTCAAACTGGAATGTATTGGTGTCAGTTAGTCAGTACTAACACACTATGACTGCCAGTATAATCCAGAAGGAATAGGTTTCAGACTACCTGTCCTAGATCAAACTGTCGTCCAAAGTAAGTCGACCTTTCAAAGGGGTCAAAGCCTGCAAACTAATGAGACCACACAACTCGTCAGCCTGATCAAAGTTGAGTTTCATTAACACGATGACCGATGAAATGAAGAATTTTCGTGCTTGTATAGTTACCCGGTACATGACCTCTATCCCATAATCTTGGCGGGGCTGATCATTGTATTTTAAGGATTCAAGCTGGTATTCGACTGCTTCTTCTGCACTAAACTGAAATATAGAACCGTTTTAAATGCCCAATGTTGAGATTTAAATATTTATGCTCTTTTGCAATTATTTTCAGACAGGGCATTACATTCAACCTGGGACCGAAGGGCTTTCTCTTGCGAGTTTCAAGCCTGAGGCAAACAACAGCAAGTTCCAGTCAGTATTGCAAGCGCATCAACTCCAGGATTAACTCATGTTCATGTACTATGTCATACTAATTATGACATCTGGGATGTTAGGCCAGAAACGCATGCCATATGCCCATATCGTGGTGGACACAACTTCACAAGTTTCTTATTGCCTAGTAGAGGCTACTGTTAGAATAAACTACTGCTTTCTTGTGTGAATACACAGCAAGGGGAAGACGGCGCCGAAAAGGGCCCCTGTTGTGGTACTGTAGCCGCTGCAGAGACAGGCGCCGAACGGCTCACCTGCCGCACTGTAGCCACATGCAGGGACAGGCGTAGAAGTCAGTCCTGTTGTGTTATCTAGTTACTGTTATAGCATGTGCGCTGTATTAGGACTAGATGGATAGAGTTGTATAAATAGACTGCCACAACAACTCAGTAAAGAGAGTTCAGATTTGCTATCTTCCATACAGGGCTTCGGCCAACGCTGGTGTCTTGTACTGTGTGTGTATGCTATGTTCTCCCTCTTCTTCAACCTCTAGCCATAGTGTGTGGGGACAGACAACGCTTGTGGGTGCTCGGCAACACTAGCGGGTGCTCGGCAAGACTGGTGAGTGGTTCACTCATCTGAGTCGGTGATCCTGTGGGATAACAAGTGGTATCGGAGCCGTACAAGCGCCGTCGCCAGACTAACCGCTGGCGATGACGGGCGGTTCGGAGAGTGGAACTGCTGTGGCTGCCCAGCCACAACCGGAGGTCGTTGTTCGCACGGTGCGGGAGGTCAGCGGCACCAGTTGGCCGACGCTGACTCGCACCAACTATGGAGAGTGGTCGGTGACCATGAAAGTCAAGCTCAGAGCCCGATGGCTCTGAAATGCTGTTGACAAGGGCACCGACAATGAGGAAGATGACATGTCAGCGTTGGAGGCTATCCTCGCTTTGCATGTCTGCGTGAGTCTGAGGAGCCGTTAGGGGCGAAGAGCTCGCTAAGGAGGCGTGGGAGGCTATTGCGCGCGATGCGTGTCGGTTCCAACCGCAAGCAAAAGAAGACGGCCCGACCCGACTTCAAGGAGAGTACGTCAACCTCAAGTTTAAGGATGGTGAAACGGTGGAGGACTTCTCCCTCCGCCTGCAGGCGCTCATCAGCAAGATGAAGAGCCATGGCATCACCATCGACAAAGAGGAGGCGGTCTCCAAGTATCTCCACTCCGTGCCGGCAAAGTACATCCAGATCGCTCTCTCCATAGAGACGATGCTGGACTTGTCCACCCTCAGCATTGAGGATGTGATATGCCGTCTGCGGGCGGTGGACGGCGCTTTGGGAGCAGCGGCGACGAACGGCGAAGAGCGGCAAACTGCTCACGGCGGCGGAAGAGGAGTGGGCTGCTCGGAGGAACTCCGGGAAGGCAGCCTCCTCTAGCCGCGGTGGCGATGACAAGCGCCACGACAAGGCTTCTTCGGAGAAGAAGCAGGTCGACCCCATCGCCTGCCGGCGCTGTGGGAAGATGGGCCATTGGGCACGGGAGTGCCCAAATTGCAAGCAGGAGAAGAAGGCTGAGACTCATCTGGCGCAAGCTGATGATGATGATGAGACCACTATCCTGATGGCGACGTTCTGTGCATTGCACGACGTCGAGGCCGAGGAGAAGGAAGAGGCAACGACGGTGGAAGGACCTGGAAAGGCCCTGAAGACTGTCAACCTCGACGAACCACGCGCCCAAGTCCACCAACGTGTGGACGCCGACCAGGAGCAGCGGTGGTATCTGGACTCTGGTGCTAGCAACCACATGACGGGCTCTAAGGCATCAGCTCGACGACGATGTTACCGGTACGGTGAAGTTTGGTGACGGCTCACGGGTGACAATCTAAGGGCGCGGCACCATCATCTTCAGGTGCCAGAACAGGAAGCACTGCGCGCTAACGGATGTATATTACATCCCGCAGCTGCGTTCCAACATCATCAGCATTGGTCAACTGGATGAGTGCGGTAGCGAGGTACTGATCAAGGACGGAGTCCTTAGGATCAAGGACCGGGAGCAGCGACTTCTTGCCAAGGTGAAGAGGTCCATGAACCCGTTGTACCTGCTCGACCTAAAGGTAGAGCAGCCGGTGTGCCTGGCAGCAAGGCACACCGAGGAACCGTGGATGTGGCATGCCCGGTTCGGACATCTCAGCTTCGACGCGCTTGGTCGGCTGGAGAAGATGGTCCGAGGGCTACCTCACATCAAGCACGGAGGCGAGTTGTGTGACAGCTGCCTGGCCGGGAAGCAGAAGAGGCTACCATTCCCAAAGGCGGCCAAGTATCGTGCGAAGGACGCTCACGAGCTCGTCCACGGCGACCTCTGCGGGCCGATCACGCCAGCTACAAACGGTGGTCGGCGGTACTTCCTCCTGCTCGTGGATGATTGCAGTCGCTACATGTGGCTGCAACTCTTGACGACCAAGGACGAAGCGGCGGCGGCGATCAAGAAGTTCAAGATGCGCGCAGAGGGCGAGAGCGGCAAGAAGCTCCGCGTGTTGAGGACTGATCACGGCGGCGAATTCACTTCGGTGGAGTTCGCTGCGTACTGCGCGGATCAGGGTGTGGTGCGACACCACACCTCGCCGTACTCGCCACAACAGAATGGCGTAGTGGAGAGGCAGAACCAGACGGTGGTCGGTATGGCTCGATCCATGATGAAGGCCAAAGGCATGCCGGCAAGGTTCTAGGGTGAGGCGGTGACCACAGCGGTGTTCATCCTCAACCGCGCTCCGACCAAGGCCCTGACGGGCAAGACGCCGTTCGACGCTTGGTATGGGCGCAAGCCGAGCGTGTCCTTCCTCCGGACATTCGGCTGCATCGGCCACGTCAGGAAGACGAAGCCGAACCTCATCAAGCTGGAGGACAGGAGCGCACCGATGGTGTTCCTGGGCTACGCGGAGGGTACCAAGGCGTACCGGCTCTACGACCCACGAGGAGACAAGGTGCTTGTCTCGCGCGACGTCATGTTCGACGAGAAGGCGGCTTGGGACTGGAGCAGTTCGAGCACGGGGAAAGCTGGCGGCTTCACCAGCACCTTCGTCATCGAGCACTTGGTCATCCACGGTGGTGGAGACGCTGGGGAAGAGGTGCCGAGCACTCCAGCGGCAGAGCCGAGCACTCCTGAGGTAGTGCCGAGCACTGCAACCAGGGTGCCGAGCACTTCGGCGGAACAAGGAACTCCATCAACACTGATTGAGTTCGCCTCACCTCCAAGTGACATCACTGAGTTCGTGGACGCCTTCCACGAAGGTGAGGAGGCGCGGTTCCGCAGGCTGGACGACATCGTCGACGGCACAGGGCCCTCAGGACTGGATGGTCGGTTGCTCAATGATCAAGAGCTACCGCTCGTCAGTGCAGAGGAACCACCCACGTTCGCGCTGGCCGAGCGTGACGGAAACTGGCGACGGGCGATGCTGGAGGAGATGAAGGCGATCGAGGAAAAACGAGACATGGCAGCTCGTCGATCCACCTCCAGGATGCCGTCCGATAAGCCTGAAGTGGGTGTACAAGGTCAAGCGGGACGAGCTCGGCGCCATTGTAAAGCACAAGGTGTGCCTCATCGCCCGAGGCTTTGTTCAGCGCGAGGGCATCGACTTCGAGGAAGTCTTTGCGCCAGTAGCGCGCATGGAGTCGGTCCGTTTGCTACTAGCCTTGGCAGCAGCAAAGGACTGGCGGAGTCCATCACTTGGACGTTAAATCGATCTTCCTCAACGGCGAGCTGGCGGAGACGGTCTTCGTCAGGCAACCTCCAGGTTTCGCCATCAAGGGAGAGGAGCACAGGGTGCTCCGACTGCACAAGGCGCTTTACGGGCTGCGGCAGGCCCCACGAGCATGGAACGCCAAGCTTGACGCCACGCTCGGCGAGCTTGGGTTTCAGCGGTGCGCAACCGAGCACGCGCTCTACACGCGGCGACGGGGGAAGGAGGAGCTCGTCGTCGGCGTGTATGTGGACGACTTGATCGTCACCGGCGCGCGCACGGAGGACATCAACGGCTTCAAGCGCGAGATGACGGCTCGTTTTCGAATGAGCGATCTTGGCGCACTCTCCTACTACCTCGACATCGAGGTGAGACGGGGGAAGGAGGAACTCACGCTCGGTCAGAGCGCGTATGCCTCCAAGCTGTTGGAGCGGAGCGGCATGGCTGAGTGCAAGCCATGCGTGACTCTGATGGAGGAGCGGCTGAAGCTGACGAAGGCTAGCACCGCGGCGAAGGTGGATGCAACACTCTACCGGAGCATCATCGGCGGTCTGCGCTACCTAGTCCACACGAGGCCGGACATTGCGTTCGCCGTGGGCTACGTCAGTCGCTTCATGGAGGATCCCAGAGTGGATCACTGAGCTGCGGTGAAGCGGCTACTGCGCTACGTCAAGGGAACGGTGGATCAAGGGATCATCTTTCCCAAGAACGACGGGAGTAGGCTACAACTCACTGTGTTCAGCGATGCAGACATGGCGGGGGACAGACGGACGAAGGAGCACCTCTGACGTGCTCGTCTTCCTCGGGTTGGCCCCAATTTCATGGCTGTCGCTGAAACAGAAGGTGGTGGCGCTATCTACGTGCGAGGCAGAGTATGTAGCGGCGGCCACAGCGGCGTGCCAAGTTGTGTGGCTGCGCCGGCTGCTGGGCGAGCTGACCGGTGCGAAAGCTCACCCACCAGCACTGATGGTGGACAACCAGCCCGCCATCGCCCTCGCGAAGAATCCAGTTCTGCATGACCGGAGCAAACACATCGACGTGAAGTTCCACTTCCTCAGGGACTGTGTCGATGGAGGACAGATCGTCATTGAGTTCGTCGAAACTAGTCGGCAACTCGCGGACGTCCTCACCAAGCCGCTCGGACGTCTTCGACTTACGGAGCTGAAGGAGATGATTGGCATGGAGGGGGTACAAGGGATAGCAGTAGGTTTAGGGAAAGAATTGTTAGAATAAACTATTGCTTCCTTGTGTGAACACACAGCAAGGGAAAGACGGCGCCGAAAAGGCCCCTGCTGTGGTACTGTAGGCGCTGCAGAGGTAGGTGCCGAACGGCTCACCTGCCTCACTGTAGCCACATGTAGGGACAGACGCAGAAGTCAGTCCTGCTATGTTATCTAGTTACTGTTACAGCATGTGCGCTGTACTAGGACTAGATGGATAGAGTTGTATAAATAGACTGCCACGACAACTTAGTAAAGAGAGTTCAGATTTGCCATCTCCCATACGGGGCTTCGGCCAACGCTGGTATCTTGTACTGTGTGTGTATGCTCTGTTCTCCCTCTTCTTCAACCTCTAGCCATAGTGTGTGGGGACGGACAACGCTTGTTCGTGGTCGGCTTAGCTAGCGGGTGCTCGGCAAGACTGGTGAGTGGTTCACTCACCTGAGCCGGTGATCCTGTGGGCTAACAGCTACTCCTTAATAGTATGAATTGTTCAGGTGGGATTTCCCACTGCCAAGCTCACAAAAAAAATAATCTAAGGAGAGGCCTGAAAGTCCTCAAATTCAACCATTTTATACAGTAAGACATGATCTTGGGGGAAGGAAGACAGGATTTACAATACAACGTAAAAAAAGTAATTTCATAGGAGAGGACATGCCACTTTGCCAGAACGGTTGTTACAGGGAGAGGATATTTCAGGATGTCCTTAAGCTTTTTGGCCTAAAGGAATACCTGATAGGTAATGGTAACGATCTCACAACTCACTGTAAATTTGTGGAGAAGTTATGCTATGCCATTAGTTTCTCAGTTATTTGTGCAGTTCTTAGGCAGAACAGGAAGCAAAATGACTTGATCAATAAATTTAAACAAAGCAGATAAATGAAAAGTGAAAAGACAGCAGTCCTTTCCGTGGCCCTTTTGCCCTACACTGGAGAGAAAAGTTAGGTATAGAACAATAACATATGAGTTTATATACTATGACAGTTGGCTGCCCAAATCCCTGCAATTATATTTTATAAAATTTTGATGGATGTATATGCAAGTAATAAAATCGATTCAGCCTGTCTGCCTCAGGTTACAGTTTCCCTATATGTGCTGTGCAGGCAACCTAATCTTCAGAAGAGTCAAGTCCTCCAAAAACAGGCATCCCTCACTTGGGATGCTCGCAGTCTCGCACACAACTCCAAAAAACTGAGCATGTTGTTGGAAATTGCAGAAGGAAACAGGCCCCCCTGACCCAGTATTTATCCATTCCTAACATGCTTTCACACTGACGCTTAGCATATCCAATTGTCATGTATGGTCGGTCTCGCTAACCAATTCAAACAAATACAGAAGCCCTGAAGTGAATGAATTACTACCACAATGTTTTGTAATATGCAGCATCCAGGTAGCTGTAACCATGTGACTGTTTTGGTAGACAAAAGGTGGGTTGGAGAATAAATGGTATGGTTTCTTTCCACGGAAAAGCCAAATTGAGGCTCTGATGTCAGTTCAGTTCGTACACTACTGTTGGATGTCTAACCTGAAGGGGAAACACTTGTCTGTTTGATTTATTGAACCATTTTACCGCCTAATAGACTTAGTCAAGTCCAGAGAAACTAGTTTCCAGTACATACTTTCATTGCCAATGATAGCATCCTGTCAATACAGTGCTCAGTCAGGCACACAAATTTCAGTTGATGTATGTACCTGAAAACATTGTTTTGGCCTGAAAACGATTTTTCCCCCTCGAGTTTTGTTCCAATCCTGGACTGTCCGGATCACGGTAATCAATCCAAATGATACTTTCATGGCATTTTGTTCCATTCTTACAAATATATTTACTTTATAACGAAAAAAAGTGGTGTAGTAGTCACCAAAATGTGTTTGAGAACACACTAGAAACCAAAACCAGAAGCCCCATCAGCTCTCCGTGTCTGCCCTGATTACGCAACCTAATCTAACTAGATCCCGTAACGTGAACTCAACCTAGCTGAGACTTCTCACACGCGCAGAGAAAGATGCCGTGAGGGGAAAGGGAAGTCGAAACGGCGGGTACTGACCAATTGGACGAGAGGAAGTCCGGCACGTCCGACGAGGCGGCGGAGGCGGAGACCCTGAGGCGCGCCGCCGCGGCGGGGACCGTGGGCCTAGGGCATGCCCTCCAGCAGCAGCCGCCGCCGCGGTTTGGCGCCGGCGGGAGCGCGATCGGCTTCGCGGTAGCAGCAGCGGACGACGCCATTGTCGCAACTCGCAACTCGCAACCTGACTACCTGAGAGTGAGATGCTTCGTTTTCGTTTCCGCCTCCAGTTTATTCAGGACCGGAAGATTAATTCAGGCCAGTGAATTTTCCCTGACGTCTTTGGGCTTGGGCTGAGCTGGGCTCCACGCTTCCGCTAAATCGGGCTGGATAAGGGCCTAAGGAAGACGGAGGCCCAGTAAGATTGATGGAGGCCCATAATAATCAGTTAACTTGTGAACACGGAGGGCGTTCCCACCCGCGCTGGTTTATCCACTCGCGCTCGCGGAGCAAGCGGCCACCAGCTTGGCCACGCGCTCCTCCGCTCGCCGTCGCCGTCCTCCAAACCTCTCCAAAACCCCGCGGCCGCGGATCCCAGCGCCATGCGCGCCTCCTCCTCCTCCGCTTCCAGAGATGCAGCCGCTGCCCACTAAGCCCGCACTCAATCCAGTCCTCCTCCCACTCCCCTCCCTTGCCTTGCCGCGCGCCCTCCCGCCGATCCGCCTCCACGCAGAGAAGCGCCTACGCCGTCTCAGCTCGGCCGCCGTCTCGGCGGCGGCGTCCACCTCCTCCTCTGCGGACCCGAGCGCGGAGCTGCGAGCGCTCTGCTCCCATGGCCAGCTCGCGCAGGCGCTCTGGCTCCTCGAGTCCTCGGCGGAGCCGCCCGACGAGGACGCCTACGTCGCTCTGTTCCGCCTCTGCGAGTGGCGCCGCGCGGTGGAACCGGGGCTGCGCGCGTGCGCGCACGCGGACGACCGGCACGCGTGGTTCGGGCTCCGCCTCGGGAACGCCATGCTCAGCATGCTCGTCAGGTTCGGGGAGACGTGGCACGCGTGGAGGGTGTTCGCCAAGATGCCCGAGCGGGACGTCTTCTCTTGGAACGTCATGGTGGGCGGGTACGGGAAGGCCGGGTTGCTGGAAGAGGCGCTGGACCTGTACCACAGGATGATGTGGGCAGGTGTGAGGCCGGACGTGTACACGTTCCCCTGCGTGCTGCGGACCTGTGGGGGCGTCCCAGACTGGAGGATGGGGAGGGAGGTGCATGCGCATGTTCTTCGGTTTGGGTTTGGGGAGGAGGTCGATGTCCTGAATGCACTCATGACCATGTACTCCAAGTGTGGGGACGTTGTGGCTGCACGCAAGGTGTTTGACAGTATGGCCGTGATGGACTGTATCTCATGGAATGCCATGATTGCTGGGCATTTTGAGAATGGTGAGTGCAATGCGGGGTTGGAGTTGTTTCTTACCATGCTGCAGGATGAGGTTCAGCCTAACCTCATGACAATAACTAGTGTGACTGTTGCATCGGGCTTGTTATCTGACATAACTTTTGCAAAGGAAATGCATGGGCTTGCAGTGAAGAGGGGTTTTGCCACTGATGTTGCATTCTGTAACTCTTTGATTCAGATGTACGCGAGTCTCGGTATGATGGGGCAAGCAAGAACAGTGTTCTCAAGAATGGATGCTAGAGATGCCATGTCATGGACAGCTATGATATCTGGGTATGAGAAAAATGGTTTCCCAGATAAAGCTCTTGAAGTGTATGCACTTATGGAAGTGAACAATGTAAGTCCTGATGATATTACTATTGCAAGTGCCCTTGCTGCTTGTGCTTGCTTGGGGAGTTTGGATGTCGGCGTCAAGTTGCATGAGCTTGCTGAGAGCAAGGGATTCATGAGCTATGTCGTAGTTACAAACGCACTCCTTGAAATGTATGCAAAGTCCAAGCGTATTGATAAGGCTATTGAAGTTTTTAAGTGCATGCCTGAGAAGGACGTAATATCATGGAGTTCAATGATCGCAGGATTTTGCTTCAACCATAGGAACTTTGAGGCTCTTTACTATTTCAGGCATATGCTGGCAGATGTAAAGCCTAATTCTGTCACTTTTATTGCTGCTCTTACTGCTTGTGCTGCTACTGGGGCTTTGAGGAGTGGTAAGGAGATCCATGCACATGTTTTAAGGTGTGGTATTGCATATGAAGGTTATTTGCCCAATGCCCTTATCGACTTGTATGTAAAATGTGGCCAGACAGGCTATGCTTGGGCACAGTTCTGTGCACACGGTGCAAAGGATGTTGTGTCGTGGAATATCATGATTGCAAGTTTTGTTGCTCATGGTCATGGGGATACTGCTTTATCGTTCTTCAATCAAATGGTGAAAATAGGAGAATGCCCAGATGAAGTTACGTTTGTTACCCTGCTATGTGCGTGTAGTAGGGGTGGAATGGTCAGCGAAGGTTGGGAGCTTTTTCACAGCATGACTGAGAAATACTCTGTTGTTCCAAATCTCAAGCACTATGCATGCATGGTGGATCTTCTAAGTCGTGTTGGGCAACTGACAGAAGCTTATAACTTCATAAATGAAATGCTTATCACACCAGATGCTGCTGTTTGGGGAGCCTTGCTAAATGGATGCCGGATACACCGGCATGTTGAACTTGGGGAGTTTGCTGCAAAATATGTCCTTGAATTGGAGCCTAATGATGCTGGATATCATGTTCTTTTGTGTGATCTGTATGCTGATGCTGGTATATGGGATAAATTGGCTAGGGTGAGGAAAACCATGCGGGAGAAAGGACTGGATCATGATTCTGGATGTAGCTGGGTTGAGGCTAAAGGAGTGGTCCATGCATTTCTTACGGATGATGAATCACATCCACAGATCAGAGAAATAAATACTGTTCTAGAAGGAATATATGAGCGGATGAAAGCATCTGGATGTGCTGTTGAATCTCATTCTCCAGAAGATAAAGTATTGAAGGATGACATCTTCTGTGGTCACAGCGAAAGACTTGCTGTTGCTTTTGGTTTGATCAATACCACACCTGGCACCTCAATTTCTGTCACCAAAAACCAATACACATGTCAGAGTTGTCACAGGATATTGAAGATGATTTCTAACATAGTACGAAGAGATATAATTGTTAGGGACAGTAAGCAACTCCACCATTTTAAGGATGGAAGTTGTTCGTGTGGAGATGTAGATTTGGGGTGAAGTTCTTGCAGAGGGGAGGCAAGCTTAGTTATGTTGCATATACCCTTGTGCAGTTGTGCTATTATTCATCTTGTACATGCTAATCGCTAGCAAGTAGCAGGGCAGCCTGGATATAGCTACATGAGCAGCAGCAACACTGCTTGGATCAGTGCAGCGGAACTCATATTTTGAGTTCTGTATAGCAGTTTTGTGCAGAGATACTCAACCTGTTACATGGCAATATCGAAAATTATACTCAAGTAATGGGACTTAAGGTTCTCACATATCATGGAAGGTAATTTATTGCTTCTTCTCTTTCCCTGGTTTAGTTGATAAAATCCCTGTTGTTTTTGTAACACTTATTTTCTTTACTTGCAGTCTCCTTAAGAATTGATTCTTGGAGCTGGTCTTTGCTTCCAACAACTTCCTAAAAAGAAATAATCAAGTAAGCTTGGGCTATAGAGGATAATCTAGTCGGTGTATAATGTTGTGTTGAATGGGCTTTATGTAGTCTTAATACTATTTGTAGTGCCCATCAACTGTAGTCTAGGGAACATAGAGCTGCAATTTTGGCAGTCATTTACTCATATTGAATACGCCAAGCTTCAAAGTATATACATTGGAATTGCATTGTGTCCCTTGGTGTAATTTGAAAAACACAAAGCTGATAAAGCAGCTACAACTAAAAGGAAAATTAGGAACATAGATTTATGCTTGGACCATGCAGTAAAATAATTCAAGATCAAGAGTTTGTGTGATATATAGAAAACTTGGAAATGGCTCCTTCTCACCCTCATTTGGGGATTATCAGCAAGTTTCCGATCACTTGGGCAACTGATATATGCTGCATTTTGCAGCATAGTCTCCTACCAGTTTGGTGACCTAGCTGAAAATCTGCAGCACAACTTTATGCTTATCTTAAATGTTCCTACCAGTGTGATCTGGCTTCCTCAACTCAGACATGTCTATCTTAAGTGTAATGTTTAATCATGTAATTTAGTCGCTTTTTATTCACGTGTGCCACTTATAAATGGATTAATAGTGGCCTTGCTTTAGTTTTTATTAGGAAAGGACTCATTAGGAATGCTTGTATTAGGAAAGGATCCATCAGGATCATGTATATTAGGATAGTGATTAACCATAGCTTAGTTGCCTGTATTGTATTGTTGACTGTGGCTATATATAACTAGCACCCCCCCACATTGGGTGTGTGGTGTGATTCCTATACTTCTCTACATGGTATCACGAGTCCGGGCCTAGGTCCACTCGCTCACCCCCTCCTCCCGCTGCTGCGCCACCACCCAGGTTGCGCCCTCCTCTCCCACCCCCAGCGCTGGTCCTCCTTGCCACGCCGCCACCATGACATCTGCTCCTCTCTCCAGCGACTCATCTACTGCGCTCACCTCTGACTCCACCTCCTCGGCCTCGGCACCGGTAGTCTTTTCCATTCCCCCCTATGCCACCATCTCCGTCAAGTCCCATGTGCCGATCACCCTCGAGTTGAAGCGCCCTAACTTCACTCGCTGGTCGTCCTTCCTCTCCCTCTGCGGCAAGTTCGGCCTTCTCCTACACGTCGATGGCATGCTGGAGGTGCGCCCTACCGATGCGGCCTGGGCTGTCGCCGACTCCTGTGTCTACAACTGGCTCCTCAGCACCGTCGCGGACGACGTCCTCGATCTCGCCGAGGCCCTGGATCAGACCGCCCATCAGCTGTGGACAGCGATCTCCGACATCTACCAGGCGAACAAGGCCTCTCGCGCCGTCTTCCTGAGTCACGAATTCCATTCGATGACTCAGGGTGACCTCTCCATCGACGTCTAAGATGAAGACCACGACCGATGCCCTGCGCAACGTCGGCCACACCGTCATCGAATCGCAGCTTGTCCTCAACCTGCTGCGCAGCCTCAACCCCCACTTTTCCAGCACCGCCAACAACATCGCGGATTCCAATCCGCTGCCTAACTTCGCCACCAGATGGTATACTCCTCTCCCGCCTCCCTCACTCCGATTCCTTCATTACTGTTGGTAATGACACGTCCAAAATTGGTACCGAACGCATCCGGTATTTTGTCCAGTCTTGGGGTAGTCAGACAGAAGTGACCGGACACATCCGGAATTTGGACCGGACGCGTCCGATATTTGGACCCGAGGTGAGCGACTAAGTAAAAGTGACCGAACCCTGGCTCAGTGGAGTGACCGGACGTTGATGAGTTACTGTTCAGCATCAGGTCAAAGTGATATAGCCTGAAACAGGATTGCAGAGAGCGACTGGACACGTTCGGTCGCCACACCGGACGCGTCCGGTGTGAACCAGCAAGTCTCGGTTTTTCATCTATAATTCATCGGACGCTGGGAGCATCCAGTCCGATGTGATCGGACGCGTCCGGTCGGCCCAGAGCGGCTCTGGGAGCTCTTTGGACTCAACCTGACGCTGCGTCTCTCGGGTCCGGTCGTTTTCTAACAGCGCGTTCGATCACGTAGTATTACCGTGCGCAGAGATAGCCGTTGGGCACCAATGGCTAAACAATTTGAAAGGGACACTGACGATCAGGCTGCGACCAGACATAGCTACCGGACGCGTCCGGTCACCACACCGGATGCGTCTGGTGCACACGACCTGCGTGTCCGGTCGTCCCACAGTCAGCCCAATAATTGAGCCAACGACTCTATTGTTTGGGGTGTCTATAAATATCGTTTGACCGGCTCTAGCTCACTCTTTTGGCCATTTGCATTGACATAGCAACCTTGTGAGCTTAGCCAAAGCCCTTCCACTCATCTCCGTTATCGATTCATCATCTTTGTGAGATTGAGAGTGAATGTAAGTGCATTGCTTGAGTGTTTGCATCTAGAGGCACTTGGTGTTCGTGTTTCGCTGCGGGGTTCGCTTGTTACTCTTGGTGGTTACCGTCACCTAGACGGCTTGGAGCAACGAGGATCGTTGAGCGGAGGTTGGTGATTGTCTCCGGCTCCGATCGTGGTGATTGTGAGGGGTTCTTGACCTTTCCCTGGCGGAGAGACAAAATGTACTCTAGTGGATTGCTCGTGGCCTGTGTGATCCTCATCTTGTGTTGGTTGTGCGGCACCCTATTGAGGGTTTGGCGTGTGATGCCAATTAGCGCATGAACCTCCAAGAGAGTGAATCACCACAACGAGGACTAGCTTGCTGGCTAGCAAGTGAACCTCGGTAAAAAATCATTGTGTCGTCATTTGATTCCAAGGTGATTGGTTTTTATTGGTATTCATTCTTATGATTGATTAGTTCATTCATCGACTCGGCGGTATAACCATCTTGCTCTCTCTCTTTACATTACCGCAAACTAGTTGTTAAGCTCTTTAGTGTAGCTAGTCGTGAGAGCCTGTTAGTTTGGTTAGTGTGGCTCTTTAGTTAGCCTTTGAGAGCACACTAACTTAGTGTAGTGACATAGCCATCGTGTGGATAGAGACTATAGAAACTAAAATTATGGTAGGTGACTTGTATTTTTAGTAGGCTAGCACAACACTCGTTTCGCCTCATATTTGTCTAACCGGTTTGCTAAGTGTTGTAGAAATTTTTAATAGGCTATTCACCTCCCTCTAGCCATTAGGACCTTTCAAGTGGTATCAGAGCCGAGGTCACCGTGATTTGAGGCTTAACAACTTTCGGTGTCAAAATAGCTTAAATCAGCAACACCAAGAAGCCACCCTAATTTGATGGCACAAATTATTCATATTGGAAGTCAAAGATGACCACACATATCAAGTCAATCAATAGAAGGGTGTGGAAGGTATTAGAAACCAAAATTGAGATTGCCGATCTGAAAAATTCCACCGTCGCCGAAGAAGTGCTTCTCCAAAACAATGACATTGCTCTAAGTGCCATTCATGATGCAGTTAATGAGAGAACATTTGAGCAAATCAAGAACATTGAGATGGCTCATGAGGCTTGGAAGAAGTTGGAAGAATTATCGAGGGCACCAAGGCAATAAAGGATGCAAAGACATACATTCTCAAGGAGAAATTTGCTAGTTTCAAGATGAAGGAAGATGGGAGTGTGCCGGACATGTTCTATTGGATGGAAGTGCTTATCAATGATCTCAAAGCACTTGGTGAGAAGGTAGAGGACAAGGACTTCTCTCATAAGTTTTTGAGATACTTACCCGCAAGATTTGGCATGTTGGTCATCTTGCTAGTGAGGACCGGTTTGGACACAATGACACCAAACCAAATCTTGAGAGATATCATGACCGATGATGCTTATAGAGATGATGATGAGAAGAAAAAAAAAGGAAGAAAGATGACAAGAAGAGTGGCATTCAAGGCCACATCATCTAAGGGCAAGACAAAGCAAGAATCATCAAGTGAAGATGAAGACTTGATCTTTGATGAGATGGATGGTGAGAAAATGGCTCTCTTTGTCAAGTTCATGATGAAGAAGAGCTACCGTACTAGAAGAAAGAAGTCTTCATCCAAGAACAAGGGAGAGTCAAGAAGATGCTTTAATTGTGGAAGCAAGGATTATCTTATTGCTCAATGCCCATACAATAACGACAATGATGATGACAACAAGAAGAGCAAGAAGAAGGACAAGAAGGAAAAGAAAGAGAAGAAGGACAAGATGACCATCAAGAAGAAGGGTGGTTCATATGTGGTCACTTGGGATAGTGATGCTTACTCAAGTGATGATGATGATAGTGATGATGACAAAACCACCAAAAAGAAGGCACTTGCAAGCATTGCTATCAATGAGAAGCCTTCTCTCTTTGATACTCCATCATACTTCATGGCTAAGGCCACTAAGGTACAAACTTGTGATGATGAAAGTGATGAGGAACATGATAATGAAAATAAAAATGAAAATAAAAGTGATAGTGATGATGATGAACCAACTAAGAATGAACTACTTGACATGTTAAATGATGCTAAAGAACACTTTGACATTAAGAGAAAGGAATGCAAAAGCTTGCGTAAGGAACTAAAGCCCTTAAGCAAGCCTTTGATGAGTTCAATGCATCTCGTAAGAGGCTAGAGGAAGCCCATGAGAAGCTTGGCAAGGCGCACAAGAAGCTTGAAAAAGCTCATTCTTCTTTGCTTGATGAGCAAAATAAGAAGAAGCATGCTGAGACATGTAATGTTGGCTTAACTTGTGACTTAATTGATGAATCATTCTATAAGCTTATCATTGTTGCTCCCACTAATCCTTCTTGTAGCACTTTCACTTTCACCTCATCTAGTAGTGATGGTTTCACATATGGTGCCTCACTAATAGTTGAGAATGAGACCCTAAAGAAGAAGGTCAATGAGCTCATTCACACCTGGGGTAAGGCCTATGGTGGTGAGGACCGCTTGCTTATATGCTTGGTAGCCAAAAAGTATCTTTCTACAAAGAGGGATTGGGCTATAACCCTAAAAAAGGCAAGACGGCCTTTGCTCCTCACAAGACTAGCTTTGTGAAGAACAATGGTCGGTTTTGCACTAGTTGTAAGCAAGTTGGTCATAAAAGAGCATGAGTGCAAGAACAAGAGAAAAAATGCTAATGTATCATCAATTAAGATTAATTCTTTATATGTGCTTACTAAGGGTACAAATGGTGTGAAAGCTAATTTCATTGGTACACCATGGATAGACTCAAAGAAGAAAGTCATTTGAGTGTTAAAGAGCTTGGTCACTAACCTTCAAGGACCCAAGCAAGTTTGGGTACCTAAAACGAATTGATATTCTTTTGTAGGTCAATTACAAAGTCGGAGGAAGACATTGTGTTCTTGATAGTGGGTGCACTCAACACATGACCGGTGATGCAAGAATGTTCAACTCAATCAACATCAATGGCAATGATGGTTATGATAGTATTACATTTAGTGACAATGACAAATGCAAGGTCAAGGGGCTTGGTAAGATTGTAATATCCAATGACATGAGCATTTTCAATGTGTTGCTTGTTGAGAGCTTGAACTTTAATTTGCTATCCGTGGCTCAATTGTGTGATCTTGGATTCAAATGCATATTTAGAGTAGATGTAGAGATCATAAGTGTATATGGCTCTAACTTGATCTTTAAAGGTTTTAGATATGAGAATCTATACTTGGTTGATTTTAATGCTAGTGAAGCTCAATTATCTACATGTTTATTCAATAAGTCTAGCATGAGTTGGTTATTGCATAGAAGGCTTGGTCATGTTGGAATGAAATAATTGAATAGATTGGTTAAGCATGACTTGGTTAGAGGCTTAAAAGATGTGTTTGAAAAGAATAAGCTTTGTAGCTCTTGTCAAGCCGACAAACAAGATGGAAACATCTATCCTAAGAAAAGCATGATGAGCACTAGTAAAGCATTTGAGTTATTGCACATGGATTTGTTTGGGCCAACACAATACATTAGCATCGGTGAAAACAAATATGGCTTTGTGATAGTGGATGATTATACTAGATACACTTGGGTATTCTTTCTAGTGAACAAAAGTGATGAGTTTGCAATATTCACAATGAGTTTGAAACAACCATCAAGAGAGTTAGAAGTAACAATGGTAGTGAGTTCAAGAACACTAGAATTGATTAGTTGTGTAATGAATTTAGAATTAGACATTAATTCTCGACTAAGTACACTCTACAATCAAATAGCCTTGTTGAGAGGAAGAATAGAACACTCATTGATATGGTCTATGCTTAGTGAGTATAATGTGAGTCAATCTTTTTGGACCGAAGCTATCAACGTGGCTTGCTATTATAGCAACCGCCTCTATTGTCACCCATTGAAAGAGAAGACACCATATAAGTTCTTAAATGGTAAAAAGCCCAACATTGTATATTTTTTTGGTCTTTAGTTGTAAATACTATATCTTAAAGAAAGACACTAGATTGGATAAATTTAACAAGAAATGTGATGAAGGATTCCTACTTGGATACTCAACTACTAGCAAAAACATATAGAGTTTGAAATTTGGATAGTGGTACTCTTAAGGAAGTTCATGGTGTTGAATTTGATGAAACCAAGGGTTAAGTAACTAGACTCATGCTCATATTATAAAAACTAGACCCTTACTTTTAATGTTGATCTCTCGGGGTATTGTAGTTTTTTTTGGATGTCTAGTTAATCATGATGTTAAGGATGGTATATTGGTGCACTCCAATTGGTATCACGCTTTAAAAGTCCATCTCTTATACCTTAGCATCATTCGGTAGATATTGACTCATATATTTCCTATCTAAACATATGTGCAAGCTACTATCCAAACTCTTAGCACATATGTAACGGTCAATTGCTACCATTTGAAGTATATGAAACTTGTCCATATCATTTTACACATGGTAAATATACTTGGTCAAGCAACATGGATTCAATTAAATTTTAATTCATATCTTTGTGTAAGGGTTGTCATAAATTACCAAAAATGGAGAGATTGAAAACTCTGGTTTGGTTTTGGTGAATTGATGAGACCCTAAGTGCTCACTTAGTTTATCTAAGTGATCATGAGATAGGTAGCATTATTTCAAGTGATGAAGCAATGGTGAAGATCATGTTGATGGTGATGCCGTGGTGATGATCAAGTGCTTGGACATGTAAAATAAGAAAGAGAAACAAAAAGCTCAAGGCAAAGGTCAAATTGATATGAGCTTTTTGGTTTAGTGATCAAGACACTTAGCGAGTGTGATCACATTTAGGATCGATAGCCATACTATTAAGAGGGGTGTAACTCGTATTAAAATGCGGTTATCAAAGTGTCACTAGATGCTCTAACTCATTGCATATGCATTTAGGATCTAGTGGAGTGTTAACACCCTTGATAACATTTGTAAACATATGGTAACACATGTGCACAAGATGATATACTTGGTGGTTGGCACATTTGAGCAAGTGTAAAGAAGACAGAGTTGAAAAGGAGTAAGTCGCGCTGGTCACAGAGGGACCGGACACGTCCGAAATTGGTACCGGACGCGTTCGGTATTTTGTCCAATCTTGGGGTAGTTAGACAGAAGTGACCGGGCACGTCCGGAATTTGGACCGGACGCGTCCGATATTTGGACCCGAGGTGAGCGACTAAGTGAAAGTAACTGGACTCTGGCTCAGTGGAGTGACCGGACGCTGATGAGTTACTGTTCAGCGTCAGGTCAAAGTGATATAGCCCGAAGCAGGATTACAGAGAGCGACCGGACGTGTTCGGTCGCCACACCGGACGCGTCCGATGTGAACCAGCAAGTCTCAGTTTTTAGCTATAATTCATCGGACGTTGGGAGCGTCCGGTCCAATGTGATCGGACGCGTCCGGTCAGCGCAGAGCGGCTCTGGGAGCTCTCTGGACTTAACCTAGCGCTGCGTCTTCCGGGTCTGGTCGTTTTCTAACAGCGCGTCCGATCACGTAGTATTACTGTGTGTAGAGATAGTCGTTGGGCGCCAATGGGTAAACAATTTGAAAGGAACACGTGGTAGTCAGGTTGCGACCAAACGCAGCGACCGGACACGTCCGGTCACAACACCGAACGCGTCCGGTGCACACGACCTGCGCGTCCGGTTGTCCCACAGTCAGCCCAATAATTGAGCCAACGGCTCTATTGTTTGGGGGTGTATCAATATCGTTTGGCCGGCTCTAACTCGTTCTCTTGGCCATTTGCATTGACATAGCAACCTTGTGAGTTTAGCCAAAGCCCTCTCTCATCTCCATCATTGATTCATCATCTTTGTGAGATTGGGAGTGAATCCAAGTGCATTGCTTGAGTGTTTGCATCTAGAGGCACATGGTGTTCGTGTTTCGCTTGTTACTCTTGGTGGTTGTCGCCACCTAGATGGCTTAGAGCAGCGAGAATCGTCGAGCGGAGGTTGGTGATTGTCTCCGGCTCCGATCGTGGTGATTGTGAGGGGTTCTTGACCTTTCCCCGACGGAGAGCCAAAAGGTACTCTAGTGGATTGCTCGTGGCTTGTGTGATCCTCATCTTGTGTTGGTTGTGCGGCACCCTATTGAGGGTTTGGCGTGTGATGCCAATTAGCGCGTGAACCTCTAAGAGAGTGAATCGCCACAACGAGGACTAGCTTGCTGGCAAGCAAGTGAACTTCGGTAAAAAATCATTGTGTCATTATTTGATTCCAAGGTGATTGGTCTTTATTGGTATTCATTCTTGTGATTGATTGGTTCATTCCTCGACTCGGCGGTATAACCATCTTGCTCTCTCTCTTTACATTACCGCAAACTAGTTGTCAAGCTCTTTAGTGTAGCTAGTCATGAGAGCTTGTTAGTTTGGTTAGTGTGGCTCTTTAGTTAGCCTTTGAGAACATACTAACTTAGTGTAGTGACATAGCCATTGTGTGGATGGAGACTAGAAACTAGAATTGTGGTAGGTGGCTTGTATTTTTAGTAGGCTAGCGCAACACTCGCTTCGTCTCATAGTTGTCGATCCGGTTTGCTAAGTGTTGTTGTAGAAATTTTTAATATGCTATTTACCCCCCTCTAGCCATTAGGACTTTTCGCAAGTTTAAGAAAATGTGGAGATATTTGTTAGAAGAGCACAAAAGGAGTTCGGTCTCCCAATTAAGAAAGTGAGAAGCGACAATAGGGTCAAATTCAAGAACACTCTAGTTGAGGAGGTTCTTAATGAAGAGGGTATCAAGCATGAGTTTTCAACTCCATACACCCTTAACAAAATGGTGTAGTAGAGAGGAAGAACCGAACACTTGTCGAGATGGCAAGGACAATGCTAGATGAGTACAAGACGCCGGACATCTTTTGGTGTGAGGCCGTCAACACCGCTTGCCATGCCATCAACCAGCTCTACCTACACAAGAAGTTAAAAAAGACTTCATACGAGCTTCTAACCGGTAACAAGCCTATGGTGTCTTACTTTAGAGTGTTTGGGTGCAAGTGTTTCATATTAGACAAGAAACCCAAAACCTCTAAATTTTCACCTAAAATTGATGAATGTTTTCTTCTTGGCTATAGATCAAATGAGCGTGCCTACCGTGTTTTCAACAAAACCTCCGGAAGAGTTGAAATAGCGGGAGACGTGACATTTGATGAATTTAATGGCTCTCATGTGGAACAAGTTGATCTAAGTGTTGTAGAAAAGGAGGATCCACCTTGTGAAGCAATCAAGCAATTAGCCATTGGTGATATTAGACCACAAGAAGATGAAGCTACTGAAGTGGAGGCATCTTAAATTGCTGCTGCACCAATTTCCGCTGACGAACCTGATGCTGAACAGCAGCAGGCACCTACTGTAACTCTAGCACGCGATAGTGCCACGCCTGAGAGTGGTAGTACCGCACCTGACCAACCAGCAGCAGCTGATTCGACTCCAGTCTATGGACAAAACCTACAACCCATCTTTGAACAAGAGGAAGATGAAGAACCAAAAGATGAAAAAGAGGCCATCAATCATCCAAGGCTAAGACAAACAATACAACGGGATCATCCCGTTGATAATATCCTTAGGAGTCTTCGAAAGGGGGTAACAACTCGCTCTCACTTAGCAATTTTTTATCAATATTAGTCGTTTGTTTGCTCTTTGGAGCCTTTTAAGGTAGAGCAAGCACTTGGCGATCCCGATTGGGTGATGGCCATGCAAGATGAGCTCAACAATTTTGAAAGAAATCAAGTGTGGACCTTGGTGGAGAGACCCAATACCAACATAATTGACACCAAGTGGGTCTTTCACAATAAGCAAGATGAGAATGGCGTGGTGATAAGAAACAAGGCAAGATTGATTGCTCAAGTTTTCACTCAAGTAGAGGGCTTAGAATTTGAAGAAACATATGCACTGGTGGCAAGGCTTGAAGCAATCCGAACGCTTCTATCCTATGCCACTCATCACAATTTCAAGCTATATCAAATGGATGTGAAGAGTGCATTCCTCAACGATCCTATTCAAGAACTTATCTATGTTGAGCAACCGCCGGGCTTTGAACATCCCAAGTTCCCTAACCATGTTTATAAACTCCAAAAGGCGCTATATGGGCTTAAGCAAGCACCAAGAGCATGGTAGAATGCCTTAAGGAATTCTTGCTTAAACAAGGCTTTGAAATAGGCAAACCCTTCAAGATTTCGGATATCGATTTACCAAAATCCCACTCTTATGTGACAAAGAAAGTGCTATAAAGCTAGCAAACAATCCCGTAAGTCACTCAAGAACTAAGCACATAGACATCCGACATCATTTCTTGAGAGCACGAAACCAAAGGAGATATCGAAATTTGCCATGTGAGCACCGAAAAGCAACTAGCCGATATCTTTACTAAGCCTCTCGACGAGTCAAGGTTTTGTGCTTTGCGTAGTGAGCTAAATATACTTGATTCTCATAACGTGATTTGAACTATAGCACACCATTGAGTGATGAACTAGCATGGATAGGAGAATAGAATTGCAAAGGTTTAAATATTGCGCTTCAAAATATTTATCGAAAGCTACAAGTGCATTATGATCATTGTTTGTATTGATTATCTGCTGCTGATCATAGTGTGCTTAGAATATGTCCATATCCTATATAGATAGAGCTATTTAGTTAGTAGCTAATTCTCGTTGTTCTAGGAAGTGCGGCTGTGCCGCACTTTGAATTTCAATCGAAATTCGGCTCACTACGGCAATTACCGCGGGGCCCATCTTTCCCCTTATCTTTTTCTGACCCCAGGGTAACTCCCTCTCTCTCCCTTCACCTGATGCGCCGCTCTCCTTCTCTCTATCTCGCGTGTCCGCGCCGCCTCGCCGTCGCCGTGCCTCTGTGCCACGCCCCGGTGGTGCCGTGCCGGCTGTTGGCCTTCCTCGTCGTCGCCAGCAGCTGCAGAGGCTCTTGGGCGGAGCCATTTCCTCCCTTTCCTTCTCAATCTGCGAGAAAGTCAAGGTGAAACCCTAATCCATCCCGATCTATGTCATGGAGTTCTACTTTGATTAGAAAATGGTTTCTAGTGGTTGCATGATTAGGGTAGAAGCAAGTTTGATGGATAAATTGAATCAAAACACAGATTCATTGGTAGAACATCATCTGTACCCGCGACAGTGCGCCGCATGTTGGGTGCGGCAGTGCCGCGCACAACAGCATGATTATGCAAATCTAGATGATGTTACATCGATGATTCTCTGTTTTAGTTGGATTTGTGCACTAGATTTATTTCTATCTTAAACATATAGTTACTTTACCTATCTTGTAGACAACTCCATATGTGTATTAGGTCTGCTACTTTTCGAGATTGTTTAGTGGATTAGAAGAATGGTTGAGAAATGGTCTAAACAGTTAAGAAGAAATAAATCATGGGAGAGGTGAAGCACTAGGTGTGGCAGTGTCGCCCCTAGGGTGCGGCAGTGCCGCACCTTCTGACCAGTTTGGTTCATGGTGCTTTCCTAACTTGAGATTTGAATTATCTCATCTATTCAGAGTGTTTTACGGGTGTTCTTCTATACCCCTTATATACATTTTCTTATTTGGACCTATATTCATTTGCATAGATGGCTTCCGGAGGAGATGATGACCGGAGGGGGAAGTGAAAGATGGCCGAGCCTCGTGACAAGGATCCTCCTCGATGTGGTCGTGGGAGGACAACAACAGGAGCAGTACTGCAGTAGGCAGAGGGGCTGCTAGAGACAGGGGGTGGAAGGATTAGTTGATCTAGGAGGAGAACTTGAAGAGGGCTAGCCTCACTATCCCTCCTGGTGCTTGCCTAGATACTTCACCTCACCTTGAGGAGTTTGCCAGAGGCTATATTAAAGATTATCTAGAGGAGGTGATCATGAGACGTCCAGCTGATACACGTGCTCATCCCGTGATCAATTATGCGGGAAAGCAGAGGTTGGTGGAAGAAGCACGTGAGAATAACCCATATGAGCAGCCAAAGAATATGGGGATTGACTGTAGGTTTTGGAATGACTTCCATTCTAACTTCTATGCCTCTGTGATCTTCAACTCGAAGAAGTCAAAAATTGTCAAGATGCAGTATGTTGACTAGGAGGAAATAAAGGAGAAGAATGAGCCTGGATTCAATAGAGTAATCAGGGCTTGTGAGAACTTTGGTCTCTCCGATCTCATTAGTTTCAAATATAATTGGAATGAGAAGTGCTAGCTCAGTTCTGTAACACCCCTGGTGTTACGAGCTTGCTTAGCACCGGGATTTATGTCCGAGAGGGATTAGCCCAACAAGTTTTCGGATTTTAAAAATTTATAACACACGTGAAATAATAAGCGAATCCTCTGTGACTCACTTTTGTGGACTCAAATAAATATCCAAGTTAACTTACTTGGTGCCTAAAAGTGCTAATGAAAATCCTAACGAGAAAAATGGGATAAGTCATTTTAATTGTTTGGCACAAAAAAACAATCTATATAAATAAAAATAAAATATAACTTGTGTGTAGTACTTAAGTAAAGATGATGAGCAAGTGATGTAGTTGAAGATGCAACTTTAATTTGTGAAAACAAATGTTGTTAACTAGTGTTCTTGGGAGCTCAAAAATCAAATTTGAAGTTAAGATAAGCTCTTTTCGTTAAGTCGACAAACACTTGAACTTACGTTTAAAGTGTCATTTTTGGCGAATTATATTGAGCAAAATAGTTAAATAGTGCGAAATGCTTGTTGGTTGAAATTAATAAGGTTAGTATGAAGTATGGACTATTGTGCGAAATGCTTGTTGGTTGAAATTAATAAGGTTTAGACATTTTAAAAATTATGGCAAAAGTGTTAGTGGTTGTTTAGTTCTAACTGAACTCTTGCCCTTTTCTAAATCTGAAAAGGATTGTAGACAATGATATTTTAGCAATTGAATTCTAGCTAAAACACTTAAGCACTAGCTCCATGATTTCGTAGTGTTAGTTGCCTCTAAGTGAGTACTTTACTATGGTGTAGTCCACGGACGAGTTGGAGTTGTCGTGGCATCGCAGAAATTACCCTAACTTTGTTAGAACGCGTTGTCGATCTTGTTTCGGGCTTTGGTCGTGAACTGGCGTTCAGCGCGACGAGCTCCTGTTGGCACCTCTCTATCTCCCTCGATGTCCACTCTCTGGCCATGCTCATTGCTCGGACGAGAAGCCCTTAGTGGCTACTAGAATCTTGAACTCTTGTTTTAATCTCAACCGGGCTCTAAGCGGTTGGTTTTGACGCTTTAAAATTCGTGCTTAGCACGTGTCTGGCCGTTCGGTCGGGAGTGCGTGGTCACCCCGTTCGGTGCACGCCGTGGTTGCCTCTAGCTGCGGCATGGCCGTGTGAAAGCTCATAATAGCTAGAGGGGGGTGAATAGCCTATTAAAAATTTCTACAACAACACTTAATAAACCGGTTAGACAATTATGAGGCGAAGCAAATGTTGCGCTAGCCTACTAAAAATGCAAGCCACCTACCACAATTCTAGTTTCTACAGTTCTAATCACACAATGGCTATGTCACTACACTAAGTTAGTGTGCTCTCAAAGGCTAACTAAAGAGCCACACTAACCAAACTAACAAGCTCTCACGACTAGCTACACTAAAAAGCTTGATAACTAGTTTGCAGTAATGTAAAGAGAGAGAGAGCAAGATGGTTATACCGTCGAGTTAAGGAATGAACCAATCAATCACAAGAATGAATACCAATGAAGACCAATCACCTCGGAATCAAATGATGACACAATGATTTTTTACCGAGGTTCACTTGCTTACCGGCAAGCTAGTCCTCGTTGTGGCGATTCACTCACTTGGAGGTTTACGCGCTAATTGGCATCACATGCCAAACCCTTAATAGGGTGCCGCACAACCAACACAAGATAAGGATCACACAAGCCACGAGCAATTTACTAAATTATCTTTTGGCTCTTCGTCGAAAAAGGTCATGAACCCCTCACAATCACCACGATCGGAGCCAGAGACAATCACCAACCTTCGCTCAACGATCATCGCGCTCCAAGCCATCTAGGTGGCAGCAACCACCAAGAGTAACAAGCGAATCCTACAGCAAAACATGAACACCAAGTGCCTCTAGATGCAAACACTCAAGCAATGCACTTGGATTCACTCCCAATCTCACAAAGATGATGAATATACGATGGAGATGAGTGGGAGGGCTTTGGCTAAGCTCACAACGTTACTATGTCAATGCAAATGGCCAAGAGGGTGAGCTTGAGCCCGCAATGAGGCTTAAATAGAAGCTCCCACGAAATAGAGCCGTTGTACCCCTTCACTGGGCACTGCTCGGGGTGACCGGACGCTCCGGTTAGATCGACCAGACGCAGGACCCCAGCGTCCGGTCGCCCGATGCATGCCATGTGTCCCCTGCTTCAAATGCTAATCGTCCGATCTCAACGGTCATCAGTACATTTAAGTTGTGGCTGGATGTGCTGCTCGAAGTGACTGGACGCACCAACACCAGCGTCCGGTCGTTTTCAGTAAGGTTCCACTCGCAAAAATTTACGACCGGACGCGTCCGGTCATGCCCGATCGAACTCACCCAGCGTCTGGTCGTTCAACGTCTCCTCTGTGCGTCGCCACATTAGCGGGACCGGACGCACCCCTCCAGCATCCGGTCACGACGTGACCAACGTCAGGTGCACTCTGTGAAATCCTGTCTTTTCTGTACAGGGCGAACACTCCACCGGTGAAGTTACGAACCCTTGCTCAAATGTGCCAACCACTAAGCGTATCACCTTGTGCACATGTGTTAGCATATTTTCACAAATGTTTTCAAGGGTGTTAGCACTCCACTAGATCCTGAATGCATATGCAATGAGTTAGAGCATCTAGTGGCACTTTGATAACCATATTTCAATACGAGTTTCACCCCCTCTTAATAGTACGGCTATCGAACCTAAATGTGATCATACTCGCTAAGTGTCTTGATCACCGAAACAAAATGGCTCCTATTATTTATACCTTTGCCTTAAGCCTTTTGTTTTTCTTTCTCCTTTTCCAAGTCCTAGCACTTGATCATTACCATGGAATTTGCATCATCAAGTCATGATCTTCATTTGCTTCACCACTTGGAATGTGCTACCTATCTCATGAACACTTTGATAAACTAGGTTAGCACTTAGGGTTTCATCAATTCACTAAAACCAAACTAGAGCTTTCATCGTGGCTTGGCCACCTTCGGCTGCGACGCCTGCTGCTAGCCGATGGCCTTGGTACTCGCCCCTCGGCCACCGCTGCCGCCCTGCTGCATGGCTGCCCCACCTGCTGCCCTCCTTGTCTCGAGCCACGTCGCTGCTCATGGCGCTGTCCCATGCCCTTCGACTCACCCGGCCGCTGTAGCATTTGTTACCAGCCGCACAACCCACCTACCAAACCCAAGCTCGACGTCGTACGTAGTCTACTGTATCGCGATGCCATGTTGCTGCTTGCACGTGACTACGCGTAGGCACACCTTCAATGGCTCTATCCAAGCGCTAACCGACGCGTCGCCTGCCCTTTGCTCGTGCGATCATATCCCCGTATTGTCATGCCTCGTCGGGTCGTGGCCAGGTCACCTCTGCCGGGGCCGCTTCCCGCGATGTGGCGGTGATAGTGCACCACTCTCCATTCCTCTTTCTTAATCACCTACCTGAGGCTTCCTAGTCCAATTCCTCGTGTCAGCGAGTAGCAGAGGAAATTACCTATGTGCCCCATTCACACCGTGTCCAGTTGTTGTCTGTTGTGGTCAAATTTGGTTTCTCCCTGCCGCCGGTCATGGGCGCCGCCGAACCGGTAGGTTGGGAGGTAAGGCATGTAGGAGTGGTAGCAGTTCAATTGCTCGTAACCCTAAGCTCGCCTTGACTCCCTCCATCCGGTGCTCGTGCTACTTTGGCCAGGATGCTCGACGACGGTGTGGTGACGCGTTAGTGCCACGCTCGGAGCGCCGCTGCATGGTACGGGCGTGCGTGGCTAGATCACCTCGGCACTCCCCAGTTTCAACCGTCACCGCAGCACGGTCCTCGGTGAGATCCTGATGTTTTCCCGCTGTCTCTACCCCTCCATTAGCGCTCTAGGTCGTCGGAACGGCCGCGCCACCACCATGGATAACCGCTCGCCGCTGCAGCTCGCGTTAGTACATCCCCGAGCCCCTAACCGCCACCCTATCGTGCGCGTTTAGCCATAGATGGTGGGCGACCCTTTACTCCCGTCTTAGCGAGCCTAGGTTGCTTGGCGTAGCTACCCTATGTCGTCGTCCTATGTGCCGGCGAGCGCGGGGATTCCAGGGACCTGCCCGTGGTGAGGACGAAAACAACCGAAGGCTTGGTCGCAAAGCCACTGCCGATTGGAACAGTACATATGGTAGTCGTACTATTACCTCGAAGCTTGGGGGCTTCTTTGCAAAATCGTTATCGCGCGCGGGTTCCTCGGCCTTGGGCCACGTTGGGCTGTTGCGACGTACGCGCGGCCGCGCCGTGCTGGGCTGCTAGGCCGAATGCTTGCCACCGGCCCTTTTTGTTTTCTAAAGCATTTTCTAATATAGTTTCTAAGGAAAACATGTAGATTCAATATAAAATTGTGTATTTAACCAAAAATTATGAAACCAATTTTGTTAGGTTTCTAAAATCATTATCTATCTGCTAATATATTTTGTTCACATAGTTTTATAATATTTTCAGGAGTTATCTAATTAATTTGAGATGCTTAATATTGTAAGATATGAACTTGTAGGAATTTTTGTGATAAATTGATGATAATGTTGGCTCTGAAACTTTCACAGTAAATTCCTAGCATTATTAGGTGCTCACTGTAATTTTTGTAGATCCATAATAATTAATTTGCTAAGGCCGCTAAATGAGCCCTAGTTCAAAAATATATATTTAATCAATAAAATGCCGAAACACCTTAGGATTTTAGAACTAAAACATTGTTCCGGAGACGAAGCCTTACTTGACGACGTGAATATGTAGACTAGTACATTAGTCATTAAAGCTAGCTCATTAACTTGCGGAGCGTAATCGTATTTCTAAGAGTTTTGGTTGCCGTTGATTATTTACGTCTCTGCGTTGCATCCACGTATATCATAATAGGAACAACGATGGATCGTGGAGATGATCGGAGTAGCGGAAAGGATGCTGCCTTGATGATCGTGTCACCATGATGGAATGCTAACTTTTGGTTATATCTTACCCAGGCATGCCTCGGTGCATAACCCCTATTATTCTGCACTTTATTTTGTGCTTGAGCATTAAGTTTTAAGGAGTTGAATGAAAACCCACTTGCATATATATATATATATATATCCTTATCCTATGAGTCCTACTAGTATGTCAGGATCATGTAGATTGCTATGCTATATGATTCGGTAGAAGTCGAGTGATTACCTGTCACTCGCGAGAGATAGGAAAGATATAATTGTTGTTATTATATTACTATCACATGGAATATATATGGATAATAATTGGAGACAGGGCATAATGATACTTTGGATCTAGACTTGGTTAGGCATTCAAGCGAGGCTCGGATTGCACGTGTTCCGCCTATGTCGATTGAGAACTGTCCATTGCTGTAGATGGTAGTCAGGTCACATGGTTATTATCCTGAGCACATACTTGCTTATGGGAGTGGGAAGGCTCGTTACGCTCTTGTCGTGGGTTTCGTCTCTTTCTGGACCGACTGATTGGAGGCGGGGAACGGTGGAGATCTAAGCACGATATTGAGACCGTGTCTCAAGTGTGGGGGCTTGGAGTCCAAGTTTGGACGGGGACCTGGACTCCTTGATAGGATTGGAATGGGTTAGTCCTGTTTGTGCCTCGGGTACAAGCGAGGCGTGTGTTTTGGGGTACCCAGCTAGGATACATTGGTCCATGAATCGCCGTTTCCGTGAGACGGTACCGACTTGGCTATGGTCTAGCACCGTAGTAAGAACTGGAATATGAAAGGTGGTAAAATGGTTCTGATTGCTCACCACCTGCTTGAAAGTAGCATAGGAGCTAACATAGAATGTATAGTTAATGAACTAATGATGACTACTAATAAAATTTAATATAAGGACGCACGGTTAGTAATGCTTCCGCAGATGCAATAACCCACAAGCTAAATAAGTCTTCCATATCCTTGGAGTCTTTTATTTTTCCTCCTATCGGGTAAGTCTTGCTGAGTACAATCGAGTACTTAGGGTTTTATTCCCCCTGTTGCAGGTGATCGGAGGATACATAGAGCTGACTCCTACGTGTGGAAACCTCCTGATGGGCTTAGAGAGGATTCCTTTCACGCTACGATCGTAGTATTTATTTATAACCCTCACTAAAGGTTTTTATAAGAAAAGATATAAAATCTGCTAGCATCTCTCGTATATAAATGTCCACTATGTTAATACTCCACCGTGTCATTAAATTAATCTTTGTTTTCTCTGTAACTCTGATAATATTGTTATATTCCACTGTTATAATCAATTGAGGTAATATTATGTTACTATAATAAAGTGATATAAGAAATAGCTTAAGAATATTGTAAGCTTTATTCTCTCATTTATGATTCTGATAAAAAAATGTGGATTTTTTAGTTCTCCCTTGGGTGTGCTCGATGGAACAACATGATTTAGTGCACTCTCTTGGGTACTTAGTGTCTACTAGAAGACAAGTACTCTTAGAAGGGCATTAGATTAGGTGGTTCTGCCATAAGTTCGATGCTACCTTCTTCTATGATATCTATACCGATGAGATACACTGGATGACTAAGGGATGGCACTACCATGTTGACTTTGTGACCTTCAGTCGGTTCCTTGATTTTGGTGAGGAGCAGCGTGGATTCACTTATATCCATGATGAGGCTAGAGCAAAGATCAGAGACATTGCATACATGTGGATTGACATACATGTGGATTGACAGGAGAAGCGCAGATGGGAAAGTTAGTGGCTTGCAAAGCTACTTGTCGGTACAGAAAGTGACCAACTAGTGAATATTTGTAGTTTTGCTGTACGTTGTGATCGGAGGTGGCCTAGCACTCAATGACACAGGATATATACTGGTTCAGGCAACGTGCCCTACGTCCAGTCTAGGTCGGTTGGTGACTTTATTCCTGAGCCCAGGTGCTCGAAGTCTGTAGTGGGGTTACAAACGAGAAGGAGAAATGAGGGGTGTACGAGAGGTCCGATCGGGTCCGACCGGAAGGGCCGAGGGCGACTGAAACTCCGCTATGAGCTAGGTGTTCAAGCGTGTGCTTGAGGGGTTGTGAGTTATCGATCTAGTGAATCTAAGCTTGAAGAAGAAGTCTCCTCCCGTTGGAGGGAGCGCATCCCCTTTTATAGAAGAAGGGGATGGCTTTACAGGTGAGAGAGAGAGATACGGATGTTACAAAGTCTTGATGCCCATGCCGATGAGGAGTGGATAATGGTAGGCGCCCACAACACTGTTGATGTTGCTCTAGAATGTCAGGTGCACGTGGGAGGTTGCGGTGGCTTCTTTAGGAAGGGTGGACATCGGTACCTGCAAAATACTATTGGTGTGTGGGAAGCCCCACCACGTGTACCAGGTATGGTGGATCCTGGCACCCCTTATCGATGCCCAGAGGCATGGGGGGCCTTTTGCCGTATGTGAGCCCAACGGCGCCCGCAATACTGTAGACACAAATGTCGGTGCCTACAATACTGCTTGTGTTAGGGCAGTCATGGAGCACTGTTTCCGCAGGCGTATAGGGTATGGTCCCAGTATCGTGGTTTGACTTAGTGCGCTGCCGTCTCCGTTCGCCCCTGGTCCCTTCCGAGCGGGCGTCCCTGGTCGGATGGCTCCAGTCAGCCCTGGCCACGCCAGTCGAAGAAGAGCGGTACGTAGGCTTACTATGGGTCCCCGGTCAGAGTCGCGGGGTCAGAGTAGGAAGCAGCGTTTTGGGCTAGGCCTTCCGATCGGAGAGACTGCCTGGAGGCGGTTGGTGCTCGAAGCGAGTGCTCCGGTCGGAGGTGGGCCGAAGAAGTTGATGAGCGGATGTTCGTTCTTTCTGGCAGACCTCCCGGTCGGTGACCGGACTGTCCTTCCGGCCCGTCGTATTCTTAGACCTTTGGGCCGGCCCATGAACAACATGCTGTTTTCTTGGGCCGAGCCCTGGCGTCGAAGCCGGTCCCTGAGGGACCTCGGGTTTGTGAACCCGACAGGAGCCCCCGAGCCCCCGGGCAATTCGAGCAGAATCGTCCGGGAGATTTTTGTCTTGCCGACGGGTGGGCGCGAGCGCACCCGTGGGTGTAACCCCCGAGCCCCCGGGCGGTTTGGGCAGAACCGGCTGGGGAGTTTTCTGTGTTGTCAGCGGGAGAGGTTTTTTGCGTTGTGTCGGCGGGTGCGCGCGAGCGCACCCGCGATTGTAGCCCCCGAGCCCCCGGGCGGTTCAGGCCGAACCGTCAGGGGGTGTTTGTTTCACCGGGCGTGTGTGAGTGTTTTTAGTTTGAGACGGAACTTTGTTTAGCCGTGGCGTCGTTGCGCAGTTGAGGTGGTTTTTTAGGCGCGGGGATGAGAACTTACTGATCCTGGCGTCGGTGCACACCGCGGATGAAGATAGCCTGGTTCGGATGTGACAGAGCTCACTGATGTTTGGCGTCGATGCGCGCTGTGGGATCAGGCGAGGTGGAGCCGCAAATGGACCCAGGCGTCGGTGCGCGCCGTGGATCGAGAGAGTTTGTTTAATTAGTTCGGGAATCGTACGAGCCAGAGCTCGTGGATCCTGGGAGCGCAGTCGGAAGTGAAGCTGTTATGCGAGTTTAGGAGTCGCGGTCTCAGGTTTTATTGGAGTGCAGTGAAGCTGTCTGAAGCCGTTAAGCAAGTTTAGGAGTCGCGGTCCCAGGAGCCGTAGCCGGATGTCGTAGATCCTGTCGACGCAAGTTCAGAGTCGCGGTCCTAAGAGCCATAGCCGGATGTCATAGATCCTGTCGATGCGAGTTCGGAGTCGCGGTCCCAAAGGTTTTATTGGAGCGTAGTCGGAAGTGAAGTCGTTTTGAAGCCGAAGCGTAGTTAGTTTGGCTAAAGATCGGACGAGGCGATGCTCGCGGATCATGGCGTCGGTGCATGCCGCGGGATCGAGCGAGTCAGAGTCGTGGATCTAGCGAGTTCGAGGTCGCCGTCCTTGGCGTTTTTATCTTGAGCCCCCAAGCCCTATCGGGCTTTTCGTCGGGGTCGATGTGAGTATTGTGCGTTACCCCATCCTCGGTTCCTCACAACCGGAGGGGCTGAGTTTCATCGCCTGTGCCGATCGCTCGGGCTCGAAGACTCGCTCGGTGAGTTCGCTAACGGGTGTGATCAAGTGGAATCCGGGTCCGTCGTTCGTGACAGGGTCGGCATAGCCCTCTTGTGACATTCCACTACTCCTTTACCTGCAACCCGACAGATGCCTAGGTCGTTCCAGAGACCGACCCGGGCGGCCTAACGGCCTCCCCTTCGATGGAGATTCTGTGGGCCTAGCGAGAGGTTTAGGATCGAATGAGAAGGTTGAGATGACTCGGTCTGCCGGACCAGGCTAGGGCCGCACGGTGCTCATCTACGGTTTTCTCCCCTGGCTCTTGTTGGTTGCCCATGTCGAATTAGGCAACCGCCGCTTCGTGACGCAACACGGAGCGTTCTGGTGCATTTCGCCGCACGTGCGATGCTTAGTTCCCGAGCCCCCGGGCGGTTCATGCCCTAACTGTCCAGGGGGTTCAGGCGTATGAAATGAATGCGTGTATGGATGTATGAATGATTTATAAAGAAATAGAGGGGGTTTTGGTTGTTTACCTTGACGACTGGAGTGATAGGGCTCGGAGAGCTTCAGTCGGAAACGTCCGATCGGGACTCGCGCTCGTCGTTCACGACGGAGTCGGCACGGCCCACATGGGGCGTCCCTTCGCTTCCTACCTGTGTCTCTGGGTTTATCCTGAGCGATTCGATCAGCTCAGGGGATCGGTTGGTCTCCCGGGGAGACGGGAAGCCGCCCGCGTGTGGCGACGCTTTGGTTTTCGTGCCCGGTCGTGCGATAGTGGTGGGCCATACCCAGGCCACATTCCGTCTGACCCGGCGTTGCTCCGTTAGTCAGTGTGCGTCCCTTCGGCTAGGGCGTGTCCCGTCGTTTCCTATCCGCATTGAACGGGGGCAGTGTTTTGCGTTTTGATCATCTGCTTTTCTTCTTTAAATAGGGGGAGGAAGAGGGCTCTCCGTCGAAGTCCTTTGCCTGTTCTCCAACTATTGTCTCTCTTTCTTCTTCCTTCTCACCGAGAGTGCCTGTATGCCGCGGCGGTTCCTAAGTGAGAGAGAGAGAGAGTGAGCGAGGGGGAGGACTTATAGATCCTTTCGTGAACCCGGGGTGTGATGTCGGGCTGGGAGTGATGCAAGGTCTGATCTGTGAGGCTTTCTTCGGGATGGAACCATGTGTAGACTTTCTCTGGTGGATGTTTACCGAGCGAGCCTCATCGGAGGGGAGGTTACTCACGATTGTGCCAGTGGAGGGTTCCGTGCCTGCAGCTGCTCAAGTTGGCCAGTTCATAAAGTTTGATGAGATTTCTTCCAGCCATGGTGACCATACCTTGGGAGTGGCGCCCCCATCAAGGAGCTACCTCGACTGCATGAGAAGGTCAGGAGCTCCCTATTCTTCTGCTAAGCACCTATAGGTGCGACGCCCTTGAAGTACCCGTTGCGTTTTGTCGGAGTCGAAGGAGCGGAGCCGAGCGGGTCCTGGTGGTTTTTTCTTTGGCTTCCAGGCGATGTCGTTCGAGCGGCAACAGTAGTTATTGTATCAGTAGAAAAGTGTAATAGTTAAGTTTTGTGGGTAAGTCGCCATGTAAATAGTTTCTTTGCATCAATAAATATAACCGTACTGCCCCTGTGACGAAACCATCGTATCTGCTTCCTTGTTTCTATCCTAGCATAACCTTTGTTTTTATCCTTTCTTTTTTGTACCTGCCCATTTTATCCCATAGGGTGCGATCTTGGGAGCCCGGGGCGTGGCCCGCGAGGCTCGGTTGCTCGCATTCGTAGGGAAAGGCGGGTGTGTTCGGTTTGGGAGTAAGAACAGGGTTACGTAGGGTAATCAAAGGAATGGATTGTGTTTCTGTTCGGGGAGAAAGTTGTATACCATGTGATAGTAAAGAGAAAAGAGAGGTAATACTCAATATTCGTATACTTATGGCGCGATATTCGTATACTTATGGAGCCCCTGAGCGACCCGGGTTGAAAGCGTTTCGGGCGGGGGCGCTCTCACGGGAGCATGTGTTTTAACTGAAAATGCTTAGGCTAAGTTTTAAGGGAAAAAACGACGTAGCTGCTCAATATTCCAAGTGTTGTTGAGGACATTGCCGTTGTTGTCCTCCAGCCGGTAGGTGCCCGGTCGGATTACTTCGGTTACCGTATAGGGTCCTTCCTAGGGTGGAGAGAGCTTGTGTTTTTCCTTGGTCGATTGGGTCCTTCGGAGCACGAGATAGACGACCTCAAGTATCCTTCCTTTGATCTTCCTTTCGTGGTACCTGCGGAGGGTTTGTTGATAGCGAGCGGAGTGAATGACGGTTGTCTCGTGGGCCTCTTCGAGCAGGTCGACGGCGTCTTGCTGAGCCTCCGTGGCTCGGTTGCGGTCGAAAGCTTTTACTCTTGGTGTGCCGTGGTCGAGGTCGGAGGGCAACATGACTTCTGCTCCGTAGGCCAAGAAGAAAGGTGTGAATCCCGTGGATCGGTTTGGGGTCATTCTCAGGCTCTAGAGGATCACTGGGACCTCTGCAACCCATCGCCCGGCGTGTTTGTTGAGTCGGTCAAAGATGCGCGACTTGAGTCCTTGGAGGACCATGCCATTAGCGCGTTCGACCTGACCGTTAGTTCATGGATGTCCGACCGAAGCCCAGTCGATTCTGATGCCGTATCCATCACTGAAGTCCAGGAATTTCTTTCCAGTAAAGTTGGTCCCGTGGTCAGTGATAATATAGTTAGGAACGCCGAATCGATAGATGATGTTGAGGAAGAATTTGACCGCCTCTTCCGAGCTCATAGCTCTTGGAGATGGGCTTGGCCTCTATCCACTTGGTAAACTTGTCGACTGCTACGAGTAGGTGAGTGAAGCCGCCTGGGCCTTTTTTGAGGGGTCCTACCATGTCGAGGCCCTAGACTGCGAATGGCCAGGTGATTGAGATGGTTTGGAGCTCCTGCGCCGGTAAATGGGTTTGCCGAGCGTAGAACTGACATCCTTCGCACCTGCGGACGACCTCCTCCGCATCTCGTAGCGTGGTGGGCCAGTAAAAACCTTGGTGAAAGGTTTTTCCGACCAAAGACCATGGGGCCGCGTGATGCCCGCAGATCCCGACATGGACCTCGAGGAGGATCTGCTTCCCCCAGCTGGCGGGGACACACTTCTTGAGCACCCCTGACGGACTCCGTTTGTAGAGTTCGTTACCGAGCACGACGAAGGTCTTGGCGCGTCGAGCGATTCGTCGGGCTTTAGTCCTTTCGGGTGGGAGGACCTCCTCGAGGAGGTAGGTGAGTAGCGATACCCGCCAATCGGTTTCATCGAGTACGGCGACGTCCGCAGGTGACATAGAGCTACTGGGGTCGGAGCCCCTGGGTGCTGGCTGGGCGTCGGGGTCGGAGCCCCCGATCGCCGATTGGCCGTCGGGGCGTGTCCGGGTCGGACCTTCCAGGATGTGGGCGGACAGCTCATGGACGTCGTTGATGAAGGCCCCGCTCGGGGATGGATCCTGCCTGGCGGCCAGTTTTGTGAGGAAATCGGCGGCATCGTTGTCCCTTCGAGGGACGTGATGCAGCTCGATTCCCTAGAACTTGTCCTCGAGCTTGCGCACCTCTTGGCAGTATGCTGTCATGAGGGGGCTTTTGCAGGAGGACTCCTTCATGACCTGATCAACGACTAGCTCTAAGTCGCCGCGGACGTAGAGTCGCGTAGCACCGAGCTCGATGGCGATGCGTAGTCCGTTGATAAGGGCCTCGTATTCTGTGGCGTTGTTTAAAGCCGAAAAGTGGAGGCGGATGGCGTAGCAGAGCCTACTCCTGTCTAGGGAGATCAGAACCACTCTAGCCCCTGAGCCAGGCGCCATTATGGATCCGTCGAAGTACATTGTCCAGTACTCGTGGGAGACGTCCGGGACCGGTAGCTGGACCTCCGTCCATTCGGCGACAAAATCCGCGAGAGCTTGAGATTTAATAGTGGTGCGGGGGGTATACCTGATGTCATGGCCCATGAGCTCAAGGACCCATTTAGAGATTCATCCCGCGGCGTTGTGGTTGCGGATGATGTCTCCGAGTGGGTATGAAGTGACGACTGTGACTTGGTGATCGGTGAAGTAGTGTAGGAGCTTCCTAGCGGCCATTAGTACGGCGTATAGGAGTTTCTGCACCTGAGGGTACCGGACCTTGGGGTCGGTGAGTACTTCTCTGATGAAGTATACGGGTCGTTGTACCTTGAGCTGGTGTCCTGGTTCCTCCCTTTCGACGACCAGGGCGGCACTCACCACATGGTTACTTGCCGCGACGTAGAGGAGGGGCTCTCCTCGTTCGGGAGCAACGAGGATCGGGGCTGACGTTAGGGACATTTTGAGGCTTTCGAGAGTCTGCTGGGCTTCCTCAGTCCAGACGAAGGCGTCCGTCTTTTTGAGGAGCTTGTAGAGTGGCATCCCCCGTTCGCCGAGCCGGGAGATGAAGCGGCTTAGGGCCGCCAGGCAGCCGGTGAGCCTTTGTATGTCCTTCACGTTGTGTATAGGGCCCATGTTGGGGATGGCCGCGATCTTTTCGGGGTTGGCCTCGATGCCGCGCTCGGATACAATGTATCCAAGCAGCTTCCCCTTTGGAACCCCGAAAACACATTTTTTGGGATTCAGTTTGATGTTGAAACTTCGGAGGTTTGCGAACGTCGCGGCCAAGTTTGCGATCAGGTCGCTCGCTCGGGCTGTTTTGACCACTATGTCGTCAACATAGACGGCGATTGTTGGTTTCGGCCGTTCGGTCTAATCAGGCTGATCGGGCGGGTCGATTTGGTCGGCAAAGCATTGCTGCATGCACATTTGGTAGGTGGCGCCAGCGTTCTTCAGACCGAAAGGCATGGTCACGTAGCAGTACGAACCATACGGGGTGATAAACAAGGTTGCGAGCTGATCAGAATCTTTCATCGCGAACTGGTGATAGCCTGAGTAGGCATCCAGAAAGGAGAGGATCTCGCAACCCGAGGTGGAGTCGATTATCTGGTCTATGCGTGGTAAAGGAAAGTGATCCTTTGGACACGCTTTATTAAGTCCGGTGTAATCGACGCACATTCTCCACTTCTCGGTCTTTTTTCTGACAAGGACGGGATTGGCGAGCCAGTCGGAGTGGAAAACCTCCCTGATGAATCCGGCTGCCAGGAGCTTGGCGATCTCTTCGCCTATGGCCCTGTGCCTCTCGTCGTCGAAACGACGCAGACGTTGCTTGGCGGGCTTCGAGCCTGGGATAAGCGTAGTGCGTGCTCGGCGAACCCCCGTGGTATCCCCGGCATGTCAGAGGGCTGCCATGCGAAGACATCGCGATTGTCGCGTAGGAAGTCGACGAGCTCACATTCCTATTTGGCCGGGAGCTGGGTCCCGATTCGCACCGTTTTGGCTGGGTCAGTGGGGTCGACACCCACCGCCTTGGTTTCCTCGAGCGAGCGAAAGGCCGTCGAGGAGGTTGGTTTGTTGCAGTCTAGGACTACTGGGGTTGACGACTCCCCGAGCTGTAGGAGCTCGGACGAGTTGACGACCGCGGTGGCGAGCTCATAGTGCTCGCGGTCGCACGCGAAGGCGTGCGAGAAGGCGCTACTCACGGTGATGACGTCGTTTGGCCCCGGCATCTTCAGCTTGTGGTAGGTGTAGTTGGGGATCGCCATGAATCTTGCATAGCATGGCCGCCCTAAGATGGCGTGGTAGGACCCTAGAAGGTCCACCACTTCGAAGGTGAGGATCTCCGAGCGGAAGTTGGTTCGGCTGCCGAACGTGACGGGCAGATCGATCTGTCCGAGCAGGTACGCCTGCGCTCCCGGGATCACCCCGTGGAAGGGGGAGCCCGCTGATCGGAGCTCCGACCGGGGGATGCACATGGCATCGAGGGTGTCGATGTATAGGATGTTGAGGCCGCTCCCTCTGTCCATCAGCACCTTGGTGAGGCGCTTCTTGCGGATGATGGGGTCGACGACGAGCGGGTAGCGTCCTGGTCTTGCGACGCAGGAGGGATGGTCCCTCTGATCAAAGGTGATCGGGGACTCTGACCAGCTGAGGAAGGAGGGGACGGTCGTCTCGGCGATGCACACCTCCCTATAGCGTACCTTGTGCTTGTGTTTAGTCCAGATGGCGTCGAACCCTCCGAAGATCATGATGCATTCCTTAGGCTCGGGGAAACCGTCTCCGTCCTTGCCTGTCGCGCCTCCTCTCTTGGCTGTCGGGTCCTTGCCGTCTCCCTCCTTTGGCCCGCCGGCCTGTTGGAGGAAGCATTTGAGGAGCTCGCACTCCTTGTAGAGGTGTTTGACAGGGTAGGCGTGATTTGGGCACGGACCATCCATGAGTTTGTTGAAGTGGTCAGGTCAGACCCTGTTGGGGCTGCCTGGGTGTGTGATCAGCCGTGGCGACCAACGCGGTGCTGTCCGATCGGCGTCGATCCTTCTTGTTCTTCTTGCCCCTCTGAGTGGAGGGGCCTTCGTCCGGATCCACGCGCTTGGGCTTGCTTTTGTCCCGGCCTCCGCTGAAGACCGCTCCGACCGCCTCCTCGCTAGAGGCGTGGTTGGTGGCAACGTCGAGCAGATCGCGGGTGGTGCGGGGTTTTAGGCAGGCAAGCTTATGGATCAGGGACTCGCAGTTTGTCCCGGAAAGGAATGCGCTGATGATGTCTGCGTCGACGACATCAGGGAGGGAGTTGCATCATTGAGAGAACCGGCGGATGTAATCCCATAGGGACTCGTTGGGCTCCTGCTGATAGCTCTTGAGGTCCTAGGAGTTCCCCGGGCAGACGTACGTCCCCTGGAAATTCCTGACGAAGACCCTCTTGAGGTCCGCCTAGTCACGGATGTTGTCGTGTGGAAGGAATTCAAGCCATGCCCGAACATGTTCCCCACGCAAATGGGAAGATATTGGATGATGAAATAGTCATCATCCACTCCTCCGGCTCGACAGGCGAGCCGGAAGTCTTCGAGCCAAATGCCTGGGTTAGTCTCCCCAGTGTATTTGGTGATGTTGGAGGGAGGCCGGAAACGCTGTGGGAACGGTGCTCTCCGGATGCGCCGGCTGAAGGCCCGTGGCCCCGGGCCCTCAGGGCTAGGGCTCTAGTCGTCCGGCCGGCGACCGCGCATGGGGCGCGTTTTCCCGCTTCCCTCGATGGTTCGGCCGGGATCCGTGTCGCCTGCTGCCGTACGGCGGACGTCGTTGTCGTGTTGGGCCCGATGCCGGTCGCTGATGACACTACGAGCGTCTTGGTGTGGATCGGGCCGCTCATGTCCCAGCGGTCTATGTGGAGCAGGCGCTGGTCGGACCGTGGTGCGGCTGCCGCACCCCGAGCCGAGCCTGACGGCTGTGGTGGCGAGCGAACAGAGAGATTCGGCTGGCGCGTCCCCATCCCCTCGGTGGGGAGAGAGGCCACGGGTCGGAGTCGCGATGCGGAGCTTTCCACCTGTTGGACGGCGGCGGCCTCTACTAGAACCTAGAGGTTCCGGTAGACTACCCGCTCCTGAGGGTCGATGGGCTCGGGAACACCGCGCAGAAGCATTGCTGCAGCAGCGATATTCTGGCCGGCTCGGGCGAATTGTGGGACATCGTTCCCCTCGTTCACAATGTCGTGCTAGACCTGACGAGCGTGACCCCAGGCGCCACCCGCCGGGCCATGCGCATGGGGCGTAACGTGCCGCACCGATCGTGCCAGCGCGGGTGGCGGGTTCTGTCGTCGTTGTCGTAGTTCCTCGGCGTGTGCTTGCGTAGACGCGAGGGGCTCCGCACGCATGTCCGGGGGGTGTGAGTTTGCGTGGACTCAGCAACCACCGGCGGTTGTGCTAGACCATCCGCCATAGCACATTCCTGAGATGGATGGTGGCGGGACGCCACATCACCGATGCTGGAACCATCGCTCTCGCCCTCGTTATCCGGGAGTTCGTGGGAAACGACAGGAGCGGAGCCTGTCATACCTACAAATTCAGACGTGAGGGGGATGGTGCCAGTGTTCTTCGAAGCCCCCGAGTGTAAGCGTCTACGAAGGACATGAGGCCGCAGGGGAACCGAGCGTATGGTGTTCGTGGCGTGGGTGGTGGAGTCCCTCCGGATGATCGGTGGGAGGTAGTAAATAAAGGGCAAACAAAGGTACGCGTATTACTTACAGTGGGGTTTGAGCAGAGAGTTTGCTCGGAATGAAGCGTAGATGCCGCACTGTTGAGGTCGCGCGTCCCGGAGTCGATGGAGAACGTCTCTCCGACGGGTGCCGAGTGGCGAGTCTCCTCGCGGAGGTGGAGTACGCCGAGCCGGTCCACGACGAAGTCTAGTCTTCCGAAGAGGAAGGCCTGGGATGGCTCGAAAATGAGTGGAACCCGCATCCCCGCAGGCGAGAGTGCGGGATACTCCAGTGAGCTGAGGCGAATCGTATCGCCCGAGCCCGCCACGGTGGGGGTGGCGGAAAAATGGGTCATCCGATGACCAAAAAGTGTTGAACGTACAACGTCTTCCCCACGAACGGTGCCAACTGTCGGTACAGAAAGTGACCAACTAGTGAATATTTGTAGTTTTGCTATACTTTGTGATCGAAGGTGGCCTAGCACTCAATGACATAGGATATATACTGGTTCAGGCAACGTGCTCTACGTCCAGTCTGGGTCAGTTGGTGACTTTATTCCTGAGCCCAGGTGCTCGAAGTCTGTAGTGGGGTTACAAACGAGAAGGAGAAATGAGGGGTGTACGAGAGGTCCGGTCAGGTCCGACCGGAAGGGCCGAGGGCGACCGAAACTCCGCTATGAGCTAGGTGTTCAAGCATGTGCTTGAGGGGTTGTGAGTTATCGATCTAGTGAATCTAAGCTTGAAGAAGAAGCCTCCTCCCGTTGGAGGGAGCACATCCCCTTTTATAGAAGAAGGGGATGGCTTTACAGGTGAGAGGGAGAGAGTACGGATGTTACGAAGTCTTGATGCCCATACTGATGAGGAGTGGATAATGGTAGGCGCCCACAACACTGTTGATGTTGCTGTAGAATGTCAGGTGCACGTGGGAGGTTGCGGTGGCTTCTTCAGGAAGGGTGGACATCGGTACCTACAAAATACTGTTGGTGTGTGGGGAGCCCCACCACGTATACCAGGTATGGTGGATCCTGGCGCCCCTTATCGATGCCCAGAGGTATGAGGGCCTTTTGCCGTATGGGAGCCCAACGGCGCCTGCAATACTGTAGACACAAATGTCGGTGCCTACAATACTGCTTGTGTCAGGGCGGTCGTGGAGCACTGTTTCCGCAGGCGTACAGGGTATGGTCCTGGTATCGTGGTTTGACTTAGTGCGCTGCCTTCTCCGTTCGCCCCTGATCCCTTCCGAGCGGGCGTCCTCGGTCGGATGGCTCCAGTCGGCCCTGGCCGCGCCAGTCGGAGAAGAGCGGTACGCAGGCTTACTATGGGTCCCCGATGTGACAGAACCGCCCAATTTATACAAGATCAAGTACCGCTGTCCCCGCTAACACGTTGACATGCACATACTTTCACTCATATAAACCCGGTAGTCCGCCGAGTGTCACGAAGGACCTCGGTAAATCAACATCACAACCAAGATCGCGTGATTAAGCAAATACACATCACATACGTAGAGTTGCAGCGAAAATAATATTACCATTGGGTTCACAAATAATAGTACCAGTTTGGGTTTTAAAACCGATTAGAGAAAACAACATAGCTTTCAAATGATTACATTAATATAAGTTCCAAATATATTACTAGCATAAGTGACATCCTCTGATAAAAGCATATAGGTGAGAAGTAAATATAGAGTCACCGAGGCCACCGGCGGTTATCCACCATCTTCTGCAGGCCAAGAACTTCACCTGCAATATGGTGGGATAAACCCTGAGTACTCAAATGTACTCAGCTAGACTTACCCGTCGGAAACCAAAACAAATGACACCAAGGATTATGCAAGGCTTTCTTTAGTGGGCTAGCTGACTCATTTGCGAAAAGCATAAGCTATCATGAAGAAACCATTTTAAGTACTTTGCATCATCTTTATTATAACCTATCCATCTAGGTAAGCACATGTACTATAGCAATCACTTGATTAACCAATAACATCCAGTTACCAATTTAGATTTAACATATCCCATACCATCCAGATAACCATCATTGTTCCATAATAATTACTATGATGCCGTAGCTCGAGTCAAGTGCTCACTATCCAGGAGCGATGGCGATTCGAATCGATTCCTAACCAGCTGGTGATTTATTCCTCACACAAACCACACTCACCAATCAAGTGAGCTACAGATCACCAATGACACTTTCCAAGTAGCCACGGGATAACAGCCTGGACCGCACTACCCAGGGACCGCCCGACTGCCAGGACGCACCTTGGGCTCACTCTTTGCGTCCCCGTCATACCCCCTTCAGCACCAGTCTGCCAATCCGGGTTTATCCCGGCTCGAATAGTGTCACTAGCTTCGCGGTCGAAATGTACTTTATTCGGCCAGCTAAATGTGAGGCATGCGTTCAACATGACAAGAGGGACGAGCAACGATCGGTCCTTAATCGACACAGACGGAAACTAACAACACCCCAGAACCCTGTCTGGTTGCCTCCAACTTTTCCGTCCGGTCTCCAATTATCCATCACACATTGTTAATTCCAGGATATCATTCTTTCCATAGCTAAATTCTTCCAGTAACCACCTATAATGTAGGTGACCGGATATCACCGATCGCTACCGGTCCAAGCAAGGCTAAGCAGTTATTCGATCCTGACCTAACAGGGTAAAAGGTAATAAGGTAGGCAAGAATAGTAATAAATGCATCAATGGTTTCAATCAACTCCTACAACTTAATACAACAATATATAAGCTCATATATATATAGAAAGAATTGCTTTTATAAATTAGGAGACTTAGAATGCTCCGGGGCTTGCCTGGGATCCCACACTGAGTCAGTGCTAGTTAGACGACACTCGCTAAGTGAGCATCTCCCGTCCTAGCACTTGTCCAGTCCTTCCAGCTTCGGGATAGGTCCATCATACACCGTCTTCGGGTTTGGTTCCAACATCACGTCCTTCATGTGGTTCATCTAGCGTACCTAAATGAGATGCAAGATGCATGTGTATGAATGTGATGAATGGTAACACAAGATTATGCAAGACATAGACACCAATAGCTATTTAACTAACATCACACAACTAACTATAGAGAGCAAGCACATCAATCATGACACAAGTTTAACAAGGTCATAAGTATCATAACTTGACCATCAACAAGGGCATAAGCCACACATAGCAACACATGGAGTAAACAACCACAACTAGCATATGTCTATTTCTGGACTGGAAACAACAGCTTCATGTTTGGATCATAACTAGAGTTATACAAATCCAATAGACATGCAACAAGACATTCTAGAAAGCTTATGAAATTTTCTACAATTCATATTTAATCATCTTAGCATGACTCTCAAGTTAACTAAGTCAAATATACCCATTTACAAAAACTGGTCTAAACAAGACAGAGAGCAATCAATTCTATAACCCAACTTTAAACAGCTGTAACTCTTAAACTACTTGGCCAAATGACACCAAATTTTAACAGAAGCTAGATACATGAATTATCTACAACTTTTGTATAAACAAGTTTCACAACAAAGCACATTATCATGAAGAACTTTGCTAATTTCCCAGATCTGTCCATAAACCACATCGGCAAGAAAATAATTATTAACTTATGTTGCAAACACATAATTGGGCAAAACCAACCATACCAATATTTCACACATGACTAAAGAACACCAGAAAGCATGGTGCTCACCTCTAAATAAATTTTCTTAAAGCATTTCTTAATTTATTTAGACATCAAGGTGTATTTATGAACATATACCAAAAATGCACAATAAATTCTACAAAAATTAAAGTAGCTCACATATCCTCTCAATAGTCTACTTTACAAATTTCATACCATTTTCATAAGTATATCTTCCTCTATGAAAAAGACAATTTGCTATTGCAAGAAATCATGTGAGAGCGAGATAAACCAATAACTCAGTCATACTTCATCCAATACTCATGGAATTTTTACCATACATTAATTATCACATGAGTAGCATGCCACAAAAATTTCACTTCATTTGGAGCCCTATACCTGCAGTTATGGAAAATAACAAATTCAACTAGCATTACAACCTTACTGCACAAATCTATTTTTGCAGCTAAAACTTTAAACTAAAACATGCCATATTATAGATCTACTGCATAGAAAATTTCACAAGGATTCCAAAAAGTCCTCATTTACTATTTTATGATTTTTGTACTAATTACTATGAATTTTCAAAGTTCATCATTCAAATCTGCCAAAATCAAAGAAAAGCAATGTAAATCTTGCATCGGGGTCCCTGCGGAAAATAGAACTCAAACGTCAGCGAAAAGGTCCTTATGAGTACTATTCACATGAGTCACTAGTTCTTCACTTAACCCCCTGGAGAAGCTTCTATTTCCACGCGTGGTCCACCTTCTCCTTCCTCACGATGGTGGAGCAGGGGAGCGGCCGGCTCGTGGCTCCGGCCGGCTGTGGGCGTCGACGGCGGCGGTGGAGTGGCGGAGAGGACCAGGGGTCCCGCGCGCACACGCTGGGCTACTCAATTTGGCTGGAGGCGGGCCGGGTTGGCCTGGCCGTGCGCACAGGCGTCTGCGGCGGCCACGGCACCGGCGGCCACGCGAACAGGCGGTGAAGGAAAGCCGGGAAGGAGCGCACGAGGCCAAGTAGAGGGAGGCGAAGCTGGTGGCAGAGGATTCCGAGCTATGAGGCGCTTGGAGGAGGAAGAACAATGGCGGCCAAGCTCGATCTCGCGGCGGCAACCATGGCGGCCGCGTCCCGGAGCGCGCGCGCAGCACCAAAGAGCGAGGGAGGGAGAGTGGGGAGGCGAGTGAGTGCTCGGGCAGCTCGGGCGTTCGCATTTGGAGGCACAGGGAGCAGGGTGGCGCGTGGCGCGGAGGTCGGATGCGCGACAGCAATGGGGCGCGCGCGCTGCTGCATGGCTGCCACGGAGACGATTCAACGAGCACGTGGCGTGCGTCTCTGTGCACGACTTGGGGTCCGTTTTTTGGCATATTCCGTGTGGATTCCGAACTTGGCTCCAGTAGCAAAGTTGCTCTACTTAGGATGGTCTACAAACTTGGTTAAGGGGTCACATCCATTAGGTCTTTGGAACAGTAGTTAATTAGCGTCCAATTAGCAAGTGTCAATGCATTGACAGCGATTACCAAACTCCAAAAATCGATGGTCAAGACAAGGTCCAACGAGTGCCATCCTTTTGCACGCTCTTCTTCCCGATGTATGCTCCAACTTTTATTTTGGGATCAAGTCAAGTTGCTTAACGAAATTTGGAGAACACGAGACGCTAATGCCGATGTCAATGAATTTCTAGACTTAGAATATTTCTAAGTGCTGAAATCAGCAGCAGGTTCCAACTTTGAGCCACTGCTAGACTTGGTTCCGAGCCAATCCATGGTATACTCCAAAAACAAAGTTTCTTCTACATAACATGAGCTTCAACTTTTATTTAATGTCCAACTTTAAAACAGGTGCAGAAGCTATAGTTCTACTTTGACCAAAGTAGGATCACGATAAAGCTTAAATTATCCTTTGTGACCCATTGGAGCATTTTCTTGGCATTTGCTCAACATGAACCTTTCATGACTTTTGTTGTAGAGTTCATCTGGAGTCATTTGGGTAAGGTTGCAAGGTTTGGTTGATGACACATGTTCTCATTCACTTAATAAGGCCATTCCAACAAGGATATAACTTGTCATTTCATGTGACTTTTTGATTCCAAACTTCACAAAACTTTTCCATGGATCAATATAGAGGGATATTGAGGTGAGACACATGAAACAAGTACATCCAGCATTTCCCAAGCATACTTTTTAGAAAGGGCAGCATATAAGCAATAGTGCATGGTTCAAGTTTAAGTGGTGGCTCATTTTCATATGTTTGACCTAACATCTCCATCACCACTTAACATGCCATGTTTGAGCTCACACCCATTGCTTAACTGGTGACAAACACCTGGGGTGTTACAGCCCTCCCCCCATAAAGGAATCACGTCCCAAGATTCGGGACGAAAGACTTTTATGGAAGGGAGACATGTTACCAGTTTCCAATATCAGCGATAGCTTTAGGCTACATAGCTTCAAGCATCAGAGGGACCAAATTGATCGAGACAACTTTCTATACTTGTTCTTTGTAGTAAATTTTTGTCAAAAGAAATTCTTTCATTGGCTTCCATAAAGCATTATTACATTGGGAGGGAATCCAAGATAGCACTATCCTACGTACTTCGTCCTTGGTGTACGAAGAGCGATACAATTATAGACTAAATACTTGTAGCATCTACTTCCCTAGTGGATATAGCACAGACCATATGGACTTTGCACTAGATCATAATCTTCTGAAGGATACTCGTTGTAATGGTTCCATGTGTGTAGTTCTCTTTCTCTGATAACAATATTGTATGTTCTGAGTCTACCGAGTGAGCGGTAAACGTAATAGCTGACTCTATGGGCTCAATGTTCTCGATGATCATTCCTTAGGGAGCCTTTGGATCCAAGTTGCAACAGTGATCTGGGTTGAATCTGATGCAACCTCTTGGGTAAAAAAAACACATATAAGGTACCAAAGGCATGTCAGCATTGGAGAACCATTGACGTAGAAGGATGTTAGCGAGGCTTGGAGGACAACACAAGTTGCAAGTAATCACAAAACTAGGGACTAGTTCACTACCAAGCAGGTTGAGTGCAATTTGCCTTCGTGGTGCAGTTGCACAGCAAGTTGGGTTGACTTGCATCGTAGCAAAACCAGCCTTCTTAAACTATATTTGATGTCAAGGCTTCCATTCTTAGGCTGATCAATATCTCAAAAACCATAATCCAAAAAAAATCTATGGTTTGACACCTTTCCAATTACTTTCGAATTGCAAGGGCACAATTTGACTTCTAGAACACCTTGACTGCTTACGCATTGCTGATCTAAGAGGGTAAAAGCACGGCACATAGGGGTGCAATTAGTCTTCTCAAGGTTATGGAGGGTTGTCTAATAGCGATACACCTACAAGTTGTAATTTCTTGGCATGAATGACAAACACAACCGTCTAATGCAAATGATGATCGCAGTCACCGCGAAATTGCAGATTCTGCACCCTTTTGTTTTCTATTCATATCTCACAAACTACTGCTCCAATATGCACAAATTTTGTGGACATGTAGATCCATGGGTCTTCTAACTACTCACTAAAATTCAACTCAAACGGACACCGTTTGACCATCCAAATAATTCATCTACCAAAACTGCTCTATTCTGAAATGGCAGCAAACCGAGCCGATAAGATATCTCTCAAATCCGATGTTTTACTCAACCAATACTCAAACCAACTTAAGACATTGAAGGGTCCTAAGGGAGGAATGAGATCACCAAGTTTGGGGGTCAATCCAACTTCGTTTGAGTCACTAATCGCCGGCTTGAAGATAACCGGTTTAGTGCCACAAAATCTGGACATATTTTGTGTTCTCCCTTTTCTTTGCTTCACACATTGAGGTGTGTGTTTTACACTCTCTAACCTTTCTCATAGCAGCTACAGCCTTTCCCTAGCTGAGGATGGGGGCTAGAGTTTTCCTCACATGCTTCTCTAGTAACACTTCAACCATCATTCTAGACACCAACTTGACTATGCACAAGCATTGGACTTGTGGGTTGTTTTCGCAGGCCACAAAGCATTAGTCCACATGTAGGGCATTCCTACATAGACAAGGAACCGTTTCTGAATATTCTCTAGCACTTGGTCCAATAGAACCTTGAATAAATCCGTTGGTGGTAACTAGGGGCACAATGATGCTGATCGAAACTAGGCACATGCTTTCTCTAGTTCTTCACTCAGCTGATACAACATCTTGCATTGCTGAACGTCCTTGTTGTTTCTTTGCTTAACATCGTTCTATGAGACATAGTCTTCATAGCTACCAAGAAGTTGCTACCTAGCTGGAGATTAACCTTACTATGGGTAACTAATCAGTTGTCTCTCAACACTCAAGGTTCCAAATTCTTACTCTTGACCACAACAATAATTGCAATCGAGGCACAAATAGACGGTCGCCATCGAAGTCTGCAGATAAGGAGTCACACTAGAGATGGTTGATTTCAACTGTATGACCATCATGCACCTACAGATCAAGAACTTGAATGAGAGGTTCATGAGCACCCGGTGACCTATTACCCCACATGATATTGCCATCCATTATCATTAGATTGATAACTTGTCCAACATTAAGTGTTGGGTACCTTTCTGATCCAATGAGAATGACATAAGTTGCTCACTAGATGACTGACATCATTATAGGGACCGTCAAGTAGAGTCACTTGTCCACCATCTCTTGCAGTCTGTTAGTGACCTGTTCTTCAAAGGTTAACCGTTGGATGACTCCAGAAGGAAGTCCTATTGCATCTGATTCAACATACAGATCTTCTACCATGATAAGGAGAGATAACCAAGGAAGAGCTCACGTGAGAATAACATATCGGTGTAGTTCTATAATGGATCATGAATAGAAACCTCAATACCAGCGCGTGCCGAGTAGCACAGCCTTGTGTGTGCACCCACAGGAGGCTCCTGGTTTCGTCGCGGCACCGTAGATCACTAATCGTGGCACCATTACTGAACATACAACCCACAAGAAATCTCACATGGCACAAATTGGGTTGCATAGGAGCAAGCACTATGTGAAGGAGGGATAGCAACAAAGGTAGTCACAAGGTTAGGAGTCAACAAACAGGGGATCCGAAGATCAAAACACAACGCAAGAGAGCATAGCTTAATTGCCAAAGACAACTGAGCAGGGGACTTCTTGCCGAATTTCCATATACGTCTTGTGTCCACCAAGTGATTACCAGGTCAAGATTAACATGCGATTTGGTCTTGTCGAGCAGCAACATGAGATCAAGACTGATAAATGCCGGCCCTAGGGAGAGGACGAAGATTGTCATTCACAGCAAACCTATAGGCGAGTCAGAATAGTTCATCGTCATAAACAGGAAATGTCAATCTCACCTCATGCGTCGGAGACGCTGGTTCATCGGCATGTTCTCCTCTAGGATCTCCTCCGCCGCGCGCTTGCCTCAGTTGTCCTCACCGGCCATGAAGGATGATTGGATCTATGGAAGAGAGAAAGAAACCCACTATGGGGTTTCGACAGGCGGAGGAGTGCAAAGGAAACAGTTGCGAGTGGAGATGTGTTCGAGGCCGAAGCCCTCGGCTGGTATTTGAAGCCACGGAGCGAGGAGGTGGACGCCTTAGGACGAGCAAAAGGCCACTGCAATTAATAGAAGACAAAGCGCCACCTCACTAATGTCGAAGAGAATACGGCACCGGGTGACTAAGGACAGAAGATCAAGGGGTTCGCTTAATGAAGACCGTGTTTTCAAACTTAATTGGATTAAGATTAGAAGTCTGAGATCGGTTGTCTCAAATCAGCTCTTTAGCCGAAACAAGAAGTACAATTAAGTGATGGAGAGTATGATCGATTCTACACAAGATACGCGTTAACATGCAGATTACAAGGCTAGAACATCCTGGATTGCATTCAGTACTTCTAGCCGAATAGCATCAACTTCTGCAATCTATTGCTTATCTTCTTCGGCTGATCCAGGAATGTCCTCGAGGCCGCTGCGAATGACCCTACCTTCTCTAACTTTGGCCAGCAGTTCTTGCTTCTTTTGCTTAACGGCATCGGGTATCTGAGTCAGGTTGGACTTGTAGTGGTTGATGGCAGCTTCACATTCTCCAGCTCCTTCTCAAGTTCTGCACGCTTGGTTTCCAATTGAGACAATTCTGGATCGATCCTAAGGGGGCAATTCTTCAAATCATCAATCAAATGTATCAGCTCTTTAGCCTCTTGCATGTTGGAGTTCCTCCTGGCCAGTAAAATTTCACGATCGAACAGATTCCTCTGAGCCCTTTTCACCTTTAGGGCCTGAACTTCAAAGATAGACAAAGATGATAAGACTCTAGAGAGAGCTGGGGATGGATTGTTCTTGATGGCCAAAAGGACTCTCTGTATTGAATCAGTGTCTTGGACCAAATCAGCTATATTCTTCTCAAACATTGGCAATACATCTCTTAGCCGATTTCTGGCCCCTTCTGACAAAGCTTCCTTAGAAGAGGTGGCTGACGAATTGACTTTATCTTCATCTAAATATTCCCTGAGATTAAAGGAATAGCTTAGAGCTAGGAGATTGAGTGCCTATGTATAAGGAAATCTCGATTAGGAGGTTTGAGTTAGTTCATAACAAAATGGATGGTTAAGAAAATACCGTACCTTCTCTGAAGTTTCTATCTAAAGAGGAACAACTGATGATGCACCGGTGACGTCTGGTTGAATTGGATCTGGACTCTCAACATTTACATTTGCAAACATCAGAAAAGATTTTTAGCTCATGTTTTTGCAGAGAAAAGAAATTGAACATATAACTTACATACCATCAGTTATATGTCAAACTGGGGAATCGACAATCTGAATGTCGACAGCAACAAGATGACCTTCGACGCCGATAGGGTCAGTAAGTGGACCGTCAGGCTCCTGCTCTTGTGTGGGTGCTTCCTCGGGAAGTATCTAGCATAGTAAGAAGCCAGGTGAAGGATGGAAACCAAGTAGATCAAAAAGCTAAAGAGAATACTCTAACAAGCATCAAGGATAAAAACTTACATTTCCTACTGTTATGGAAGCATCGGTTATTTTAACCGAAATCGGTTCCTTTTAAGGATCAGCCGATAGGGGTTCGGTTGGTGCTGAGTCAAATGCCCGAGATAGCAATTCTGCACCTAGAACAGGCTAGGACGCAATGCTCAACAACTGTGAAGGAACGGGATCAGCAGTTGAATAACATTTTGAGAAGGGGATGAATTGTTTACCTGAGCAGCTAATGGTCTCGTTCTGCGGAGTCTCTTCCTAGTAGTGGATTTCTAGGTTGTCCCTTGAGCTGCCTTACGCTTTGAAGATTGATATGTTATGATCATCGGGGCGGCGTGAGTGTTCATCAATTTCCTCAGCGAAGGTGCGGCCGATCCCATTTTTGAAACCGGGCATGGTGGCTGGTAATCTATAGGACATCCCTTCCTATCCAAGCTCGGAGGATCCAATTCAGTATCCTAAAAAGGTCGATTAGAACGGTTGGCAGAGGAATTCGTCGAGCAGTTTTCTTGAAAAGAAATAGCAAATTACCTCTCCGTCAGAAGCAAATTCTCCATCCATGTCTATACACAAAGGATGGACCGATCCACAGAAAAGATGGGAGCGCCATTCTTACCACCAGGAGTCAAAGAGAGTGGAAGAGAGGCTGACTCTAATCTAGTCATGCAAGCAGAGGGAAGAAAGATCTGATCCCAGTTGAAAAACTCTGGAGGCTTCCAATACTTCACTGATATCTTCCCATGGCCTCGGTATGTTCTTGAATAATAGCTGAGGAGGCAATTGATCGAAACCAAAAGTGACAAGCTACAAACGATGGGTTGTAAAACTCATAAGTTGGAAGGTTGCCTGGAAGGAAAGAGCCTGTAGCCATTTTGCCATGGCCATGATGAAACTCGGCTGGAAGAACACATGGCTTGACGAAAGAATTGAAGATTGCGGCTGCCACATCGTCCAAACAGCCTGACTCAAATCAAAACTTGAATGGGAAGATCAGCTCATCATTCTCATCATCATATGGTAGCCAAGTCAGGATATCTACATCAAACCCTCTGTAGAACTTCTTGAAGAGATGGCCAATATCAAAATTAATTGTTATGGCCGATGTAGCCTCACCATGGCTCATGCACTGCTGAGTTCTTCCTTCACCTCTATATTCCTCACCAAAGTTGGAGGAAGAGAAACTCAGGCTTTTGAGATCAGGCCTCACAAACTTATGCATATACAGATTAAGCCATAGTTGTATTAACCACTAAGGACCACTGATAGTATGCACTGGTTCATTCTTCAATAATTGGGCAGCCACCTAGTACATCAGATGATAAGCAGCTTCTAGCAGATACTTTCCAAGAGGGATATCCTTGCCTAATGCTAGGTGCTCCGTCATGAGTTTGTGATTGTAGGTTGGACCACAAGATGACCCGTAGAAAATGAATCTTTCCATCCACATGTTTAGGAAGGCCACGTATTCCCTTTCGCTGACAGTTGATCCATCTCCAACGTGGTTCAGAATGTAACTGGTACATCCTGTACAGTCTGCTATTTTGGCTAATTTCTTGGAGCCAGCACTCAAGTACTCGTAAGGCTATATTGATCTAGTAATTCTAAGGCCGGTCAACATGTAAACATCGGCCAGAGTGATGGTCATTGGACCATGGCCAAATACAAAGGCATTTAGGGCATTGGAGCAGAAATAAGATTCAGAAATCAGGAGTGAATCGTTCCTCTCCATCCCGGACAACGAAAGGGTCAGGCATTGATTCAGATCATAAAGCTCTCAATCTCCACCCTTTTTCTCAGACACTCTACGGAACTAATTTCTCTATCCCTTAGGCATCTTTGGCCAATTTTTGAAGAGCGTTTTGGTATTCCAAGAGGATAAATACACTGCAGATTGTTTGAAGGGGATTTGGTTGGTTTCTTGATGGATGAAATTAGATGGATCAGGATCGCCCATAGGCCCAAGAAAATAGATATTAGGAGCAACAGCTAATGGAATCAAGATTTCATTCCTCATGTCCTAAAAATTGAGCGAAATAAGTTTGAGAAAAGAAATACAAGGTAGTGGCCGATGATTGGAGAGTGGAAACTTGGAGACATACCTCAGGGACGTGGTCGATGGTCACCATTGCAGCCGAAATAGGTTTGAATCTGGCGAGGATCGCTTGGATGATGGATTGTTAGAACGGATGATTTGCTAGGGTTTGAGGCCTTGACAATGAAGGCGTCGGCTGTTAAAGTTGGCTCGAGAAAGAAGAAAGCAAACAGGCCGAGTGAGTTGGAAGAGATACTGTTGGGATGTTATATAAAACTCGGGCCAAGAAGTCAGGAGTCATGCGTATATCTCGGGATAGAACAATTGCGGCATGGTAAATCAATGAACTGGAATTTTGGAATAAAATCATTTTATCCCAAAATTGGGGGGCATGTGTTTACACCAAAATTTGGGAGAAGAGCGCGGGGACTCGTAGGCTTCCAAGATTGTGTCAATCAAGGAGTCGATTGCATAAGGATTGATATCAATCGGTTTGGATGCGACACTGGGATCGGTTCTCTTTGAATGACATCAACAGATAACGATGATGAGATATGATTGGCGTCGGGAAGATACATGTCGAACTCTACAAAAGGGGAAAGATTAGGGTCCAAGTCATCTTAAGATAGGAATGTTTTCTTCATACCAAAGATTGTACCGAGTCGTACTTGAGTAGGATTCGTGTTTAGGCTCCGGATATAAATATTGAACCCCAGCTATTGTAAAGGACAAACAATCAATCAAATACAAGTTTCTTACTTTTTTCGGCTCCGGAGTAGAGTAGATCTTGGCGAGTTCTTCAGCGAGCAGGGCTACGTCGGTCCGGCCGACCTCTGGCTTATCTGTAAGTACCGTCATGGCTTATACTTCTGTTCATACGGCTGCATCAATTCGGTCGACCTCCACTATGACTCTGGTATAAGCTAGTTATCGACTCTTGTTTAGTTCAAGTACGACTGCATCGATCCGGTCGACCTCCACTGCTTGAACTAGATTAAGGTCAAGTTATCGGCTCTATCTAAGGGTAGCGTTCCTTCGAATATATTCATTAAGTTACCGATATTGCTTATTACTTCCATTATCTATTTAATTGCAGCAATATCACTTCGCCCGGTCAGGATTGATCTAGATCGGCCTTATATCCTGTTTAACCCATCGTTTGTTAATCTAAAACTTGTCTAATCTGCATCTTAAACGATGAGTTATGTTTTATCGGCTGTTTTATGTCAATCTTGATTGTGCATAGTGTACGGTTAAGGCATGTTGCGTCTTGAGTAGATCTATTAGCTAGCAAAAACCTTTCCATGGCCCGTTATCACGGCCTGTGTGATTCTACCTCACACCCCACTATTAGCACCGTGGAGTGGGGATCATTACTTGGTAGATCCGTTTCTGATAAGGCATGACCTCAACTGTGCGTTATGTCTAAATCGGCTGTTTTAGCCGATATCGAGTGCTTTCACAAACAGTTCGCGTCACGAGATCATTGAAGTAGGGATAGATTGAAAGATGTGTTAGTCCCATGATCTTATTATTGTATTACAGCCTGCATGATTCTGCCTCATGCCCCACTGATATTAGTAATAAGTTAGGGTCATCGAATCTGTTGTTGTTTCTACGGCCTGCATGATTCTAGCTTATGCCCCACTAGTCATAGCGATAGATGAGATCTAATATGTTCATTAGGTTTATCTCTATTAAATGGTTAAATAATGGTGAACTATTTCTTTTATAAAAGGAATTCGGTTGCTTGCAGTCATTGGCTTGATATAGACTGATTAATGTTGACATCTTATTGCCATTGATCAATATTCGTCTAAATAATGATATTCACCCTGAATGATAACCGATTCTTCTTATATAATCCTATGAGATTTAACTGATTTATTCTTATGAATATGCTGGAATCGACTATTTAGTCGATCTCCTTTCATATCGGCTCTCAGAGCCACACATTCGGAACTGTCTGGCAACACCGGCATGTTCCACCCTAAAATACTGATAAACCTTCTCTCCTTGTCAATTGCAGGGTCAAATTGACTGGCACATCTCGGGAGGAGTACGCATGATCGACCACCCCTGCGTCGAAGCTAGGCGGATCTACAGCTCCATCGAGCAGACCCTTTCGGCTTGCTCGTGTGCCCTCGGCACGAGACAATTTTGTGCCAACACCTCCCTAGTCTCTCCAACATAGATTCAGAGGATACTGAGGAGGAGGAGCAGCAGGAAGAGGAGCAACAGGAGCTTGATCCTCACACGTCCTTGGGTTCGACCTTAGCGTCCTTGAGGAGGAGCACCAGACGCACTCGCCATACTTTGACCACCCATCGCCAAGGGAGGGTGGTGGTGTCCTCCGATGACAACGACGATTATGATGGCGGTGAGGGGGCTGCTACAGGTGGTGGGGCTACTGGTGGCGAGGATGTCGACTAGGATGGCATCCAAGAAGATGAGGAGTGAGTTTGTTGACATTTCTTCTATTTTTTATGCTTTATGCCAAAGGGGAGAAAATTAGAGGGGTCAACAACTTTCGACGCCATAGAGTGGTTGCTGCAGCAAGAGGTTCACGTTCTATCCTTTGAGAAGTAGTCTTTGCTAGGTTGTGAGTTTGAGAGAAGCTCAAAACTAATTTGTGTAATAATGCTACCTTTGTACTCTATATGTGTATGGATATGGACATGAATTACTTCCGTGCTGTAGCTTGTGATATATCTGTGCTAGAATGCTTGTCATTTTATATATTACATGATCTGTGGTGTTTGATTAAACCTATGCTGTTGTAGCCAGTGCGGTAGCGCCGCACCCAAGCCCGACAGTGCCGCTCTGCGGCAGTGCTGCAGCTAAGAAACGGCAGTGCCGCACTCAGCTGTCATAGCAAACTTGTTGTGCATAACTTGCCATTTGCATCATGTTTATATATTTGACACAGTATGTAGCACCCCACATGAGCATGGATGTAGGGGGAGCCACATCACTTTCACCAAAAATGTGAATCTTGGCCTATTATGCCAAATTTGAGAATTCAACTCTCCATTCACATATTAAAGGGGAGGCTCTACACCCATGGGTCAAAAAATCTTTGTTATATTTTATATCTTTTATAGCTCTAATTAGGTTGTCTTCAATCACCAAAAAGGAGGAGATTGAAAGTGCAATCAAGCCCGAATTGTGGGTTTTGGTGATGATGACCGCGCAATTAGAGAACTAATAAGATTTATCGAGATAACAAGCAGGAAATCTATGTTCGAGGATGTTATACGAAAAGGAGGAGCCCCCAATTACAAATGTTAAAGGCTTCAAACTCAAAGGAGGTTTAAATTCTTTTATATTTTAAATTTAAGTATAGGAAAAACCATACTATAAAGGGGATACAATACTTAAGCTAATATGTGCTACCAAGTGCTCAATGTATCACATACATCCTCAGTTTCATAGCCAAGATAGCCAGCATTTCACTCTTATCCTTGCTGTCTTGCCTAGTGCGGCAGTACGGCACCTAGACAGAGGCACTGCCGCACTTGAGCCATGACACTGCCATGACTTAAGTGACCGTTGGGGACAAGGGGTATTTATACCTTTTCCCTTCCTTCCCAACGTCTCTACTACTCTCTCCAACCGTTCAGTTTGTGAGAAAATAGAAAGGTGCTCATCTCTCTCCTCCATTGGTAACCTTAAGCTCCCAAGCTTCTCCATTGATTTCCCCATCAATCCTTGAGAGAAAAAGGTGCCAAACTCGATTAGAGAGCAGATCCACTGATTCCCAAACTCTAAAGAGCACTTGGTTCATGTTTTGGCTGGTGATTGTATTTGTTACTCTTGGAGCTTGGCTCCTAGCTAGCTAGAGCGTAGCCCGTGGAGCTTGCCAACTTGTGTGGCAGCCTCGGGAGGTTGATTCGACTTGTGTGGAAGCCAACTTGTGTGGAAGCTGGTAGATGTTGATCCGAAGCGGGTTGATCTGCACGACACCGACAGTAGCGAGCTAAGCGTGTCGACAGCAAGCAACATCATGCTCCCACATCTTGAGGCTACCGATGTCGAAAGAGCTCTCAATGAAGATGAGAGAAGAAAGAGAAAGGAAGCTAGAAAGCTCAAAAGAGAAGCTAGAGAGAAGAAGAAGAAGAAGGAGCAGCGGTTAGAAGACAAGAAGCAAAGAAAAGAAGAAAGAAAGCTCAAGAGAGAAGCAAGAAGAAAGAAAGAAGCAAGGAATAAGAAAAAAGAAGCAAAAGCAACCAATGCATCTTCAAGTGAGCTATCAAGTAGTTCTGAAGATGGAGATGATAATGAGTCCTATCAAGTGATCAAGAATAGAAGGAAGGACAAGAAAGGAAAGGGCAAGGATGACGACAACAACAAATATGCCACCGTATCCTTTAACTATTCCTCTATGTCTATGACTAACAATGATCGCAAGTCTTTCATCAATGTGCCCACGGGCAAGTTACCTCATTTCAAAGGGACTAACTTTGCCAAGTGAAAGCACTTGATAAGAGCCTATCTTATAGGTCTTCATCCCGACATTTGGGAAGTTGTTCGTAATGGGTTTGAGCCACCGGTTGATCCCAAGAATCCAACAATGGAAGAAATGAGAATCATTCACCTCAACGGTCAAGCCACTAGTGTGCTACTTAGTGCTTTGGATGGTGATAAGTACAATAGAGTGATTGGTGTTGATGTTTCCAAGCAAATATAGGATACTTTGCACCTTACACATGAAGGGGTTGACAAAGTGAGAAAGGCAAGAATTGATTTGATGATGTCCAAGCTTAACCGGTTTGTTATCTTAGATGGAGAAGGACCACAAAATATGTTCGATAGATTGATGACTATGGTTGGCAAGATTAGAGCCTGTGGTTGTGATGAGCTAGATGATCATAAAGTTGTCAAGATTATGTTAGAGGCTTATTCACCAAGAAATAAGACCGTAGTGACTCTAATTAGAGACAAGAAGAAGTTTGAGTATTTTACACCAAATGATGTACTTGGGAGGATCTTGACCTTTGGCATGCAAAGAGAAGAAGCAAATGAGAGGAAGAAGCTTGGAGAGTTGCAAGCAAAGCTAGAAGGCATCAAGATCAAGGATGTTGCACACAAGGCCAACAAATCAATCAAGCAAGGCTCTACTAGCAAGTCCTAGATCAACAAGCAAGCTTCAACAAGCAAGCCCAAAGCAACTAAGCAAGTTCAAGAAAGAGTAGAGACTACATCATCCTCAAGTGAGAGTGAAAATGATGATGATCAATATGAGAAGGTTGATGATGTTGCTCTCTTTATGAAGAGGTTTCACAAAGGGCTAAAGAAGTAAGGCTACAAGGTGGTGAAAAGAAAATTTCTAAATAAGAAGAAAAGGACATGCTACAATTGTGGTAGCACCGACCACTTCATTGCCAAGTGCCCACATGAGATCAAAGACAACAAGTACAAGAAAGATAAGAATGAGGACAAGACCGACTGTAGAAAGAGCAAGAAATATATGGGAGAAGCTCACATTGGGCATGAATGGGATTCAACTATTGAGAACTCAAGTGAAGAAGATGACAAAGTTGCAACCGTAGCTATCCACAAGCCATCTTCTACACCAAGGCTCTTCAACAACATATCCGATGATGACTACTACTCCCCTCACATTTATCTTATGGCAAAGGGTGAGAAGGTAAAATCTAAATCCAAGGCCAAACCTTCACCTCCATCTCCTAGTGATATCTCTAGTAGTGATATTAGTGATAACTCTAGTGATGATGAATTTAGTGATGAAGAAATAAACATGATAACTAAAAAATTTAGATGGAAAGACCAAATTATTCATCACTAAGCTAATGGAGGATTTAGAGAGTGTCCAAGCCGAGCTAGAATCTAGAGAGGAAACTTGTCGGGTATCAGTATCAGGGATACCCAGAAGAAGAAAGCTAATGGCCGTAGAGCGGCACTACCGCACTTGAGCCGTGGCACTACCGTGACTTAAGTGACCGTTGGGGATAGTGGGATATTTATACCTTTCCCCTTCCTCCCCAACATCTCTACTACTCTCTCCAACCGTTCAGTTCATGAGAAAACAGAAAGGTGCTCATCTCTCTCCTCCATTGGTGACCTTGAGCTCCCAAGCTTCTCCATTGATTTCCCCATCAATCCTTGAGAGAAAAAGGTGCCAAACTCGATTAGAGAGCAGATCCACTGATTCTCAAACTCTAAAGAGCACTTGGTTCACGTTTTGACCAGCAGTTATGTTTGTTACTCTTAGAGCTTGGTCCTAGCCGGCTAGAGCGTCGCCCGTGGAGCTTGCCAACTTGTGTGACAGCCCCGGGAGGTTTGTAACCAACTCTTAAACCTAGTAAACTCACCCCTCATGTCAAGAGTTAGTCTCTTGATTTGAGAATGAGGAAGGGTTGGAAAGCCCTAAGCCTTAGTGGCTAACCTCAACAACGTGGACTTAGGCAAGCCTTAGTGGTGAGCTGAACCACAGAATAAATCATTGTGTCACCTTAAGTTTGATTTACTTCACTTGCATTTCATATTGTTGTTGAGGTGGTTTATAGGGTTTGTGGTTGATCTACTTGTGTGGTGTTCCTACCGCTTCTAGCTCTCGATCTATGAATTCCCTACCTGCAGGAAGCTAAGGAATTTCTCTGATCTAAGTTTCCATTCACTGATTTTGAACTGTGACTCGAAGTTGTCTACATGTGCGGTAGTGCCGTTGTTCTAGCCCGACAGTGCCGTTGTCCGGTAGTGCTGCGAGGTCAGAGATATAGTGCCGTGGGTGAAATTTGACATCTGCTTGAGTTTTGTTTTAACAAGCATATTCATCCCCCCTCTAGGCTAACCAGAGATCCTACAGGTGGGTTAAACCTCAAAACCACTGGGTGACGGTTTCGCGGGTTTGGCCTCAAAACCCGGGCGAAGATTCCGAAGTGGAACGGGGCAGCACGTGGTGGAATCACAGAGGTTGTGTGGTCGTCCGATCGACAGAAATCGGATTGGACCTAATGCCCTCAGGCTAGGTGGTTCACCCTAAAAATATCTAGGGGGCACTAGTGAAATTGTGTAATAGGCCTATAAATAAAATGGGGCTGCCTCACTCAGCCTCACCTCTTGGACATTTTTATTTCTTCCTTTAGTTCCCCCTCCTAGGGTTTGTTCTTGAGGTCCACAAATTCCAAATTTGTATAAACAGTTGTGAAATTCGAGTTGGGAAGTGAAGCCCTAACCTCACCGTGCCCTCCGGGATTTGAAATCATGGTGTTGTGATTTTGTTTATCGCGTTTTGGTGTCTGTTCTTCGTTTTCCCGTTCTTCCCAAATCATGCAGCCCCGGAGTTTGGATTGATTTCAGACGACGCTCTTTTGGGGATAGGATCGTTCCTAGTTAAATTGTAGGTAATGCTAGGAAGGGCTTTCACCCAGATTTCAAGCGCCCACAGAGACCCGACATCTGCACACCACTGTCATAGCCACCACAACACTACCGCGATGCACGGTGCACGCTACTGCCTCCATAGCCAAGAGTGGCGGCCGCTGCCGCGGCCACCAACCACGTACAGCCACACTCTGGGAGGAGCAGCAGCGATACGATTGTGACTATCTTGATATCCTGCCAAGATTGAATCAATCATCACACGCATTCAGTAACACGCACCGCTCCTGTGTACGATCTAAAAAAAAGATGTATATCCTTGGATGGCACACTGATGAGTAATGCCATTGGCCACTAATAACTTAAGGATTAGCCCTAGTTGAATTCATTAGTTAATCAAGGTATGATTTCGTTGATTATAATAAACTCGACTGCGCTCTTTTCAATTGGTAAGGATTGCACACACGTACTTTTTATTTTACTCCTATAATAGACCACGAGCTATATGTACAGAAGAATTATTTTAAGCGAGTCCATAAGAAATGACCCATTTTTCATCGGTTCCAAGAGAAGACCAAATATCTTATGTGACCGAACTACCATAAAAAATAGAATTAGAAATAAGTCTTGTTAATCTCTTTACGGCTGGTTCTAGCCTTAGCTCTAAGTACCATGTGACCACGCAGACTAAGCGGCTTCCTAAAATGACTACCTCTTTATATATTGTCATACTTGAGTAACGGCTAAATTCACATGTATTGATTCTTCCATTATTTGCAACCAATGACATTACTCGTCACTAGACCGACCTAAAACGGTATACATCGTTGTCCCTTCTACTGTACTAGAGATATAGGTTTTCTTCTCAATAGTCAATACTTGCATGTGAAGTTGTGAACACTGTGGTTGAACCTAGCAGATCTAAACTGAATTAGAAAAAAATGATAATTGCCCATATACCTAACATTTTGGACCTCGATGACGCTGTTTTGTAATATTAGGGATGCGCTTATACAATACTCTGTCCATCCTACTAAAATAAATTAGTTCCTGAAATCAACTGAAATCACACAAAGTCAAACTATCTTAACTGTGACCAATTTTAAAGAAATAATAATAATAATAATAATAATAATAATAATAATAATAATAATAATATCTATAGCATTAAATCAGGATATTATACAAATATATTTTATGGTGTATCTATAATGATACTAATCCGATATGGTCTTTACCTAGGTTCATTGACCTGGCTAGATACACCTATTAACAAGTTTAGAAATGTGCTTATATGCCATCTAAAAGTTTATGGACCTAGATGATACTAAATAAAAATTTTAGAAATGTGCGTGTGCGATCTGTTTGGATTTTTTTTTTTTAGAATGTTATGTTCATGAATCTAAATGACACATTACCAAGTTTGGGTATGGGCTTGTGCCATCTGTGTGCCCCATGCCCAGGGACTGATTGGGAGTAGATCTTTTTTTCAGGGGATGATGGGGAGTAGATGGCACTAAATACAAGCCGGGTGAAATGATTTGGCCCAAACCAGAGGGGAAATGCAGTTATCCCTTTTGTCGGTGAGGGCCAAATTTGAGTATGGGCCTGGGCCTAGGCCCTCGCCGGCTTCACCTTACGCCTCCGTCGGCTGCCTGGCCGAGTTGCTCTGAACTGTGCGGCACGTCACACGACACGACATAGGCGCACAAATATCCAACCCAGTTGGGTGGGGCCCGCGCTCCCGACGTGCCTGCCGGACCATGGTACACGCCACCGGTGGTTCCACACGCCAAGTCAGTAAACCGAGAGATGTACACGCTCCCGGCGCTAAAATCCAGCGTCCAAGTCCGAATCAACCGCCGTGATCTGACCAGCCACCTCTGTTTCTGCTCTGTTCACCAAACGCCCGCCACTTCCATGGCCATGGGAACGCCTATTTACGTGGCTCCCGCGAGCACGAACGAGCCCACCGTCGATCACGAGCCGTCTGTCTCGTCTGCCGCCCGCCGAGCGCCGAGCGACGAGCACCAATCCAGAAGCTCTCTGGAGTCGAGCGAGCATGGCGGTCTCCTCCATCAGCTGCTCCCTCAGACCTCCAGCTCCCGTCAGAGAAGCTTCCGCTCGCCTGACGCAGCTGTCGCCGCCGTCGACGACGCCGTGGTAAGTTGCTACCTCTCGCTCAAGGTCGGTTGCGTTTTGTCATGTCCAGCTAGCCCGGCGGCAATGGCCAGACATCGCTCAAGATCCGTCGCTGTGATCGTTATTTGCAGGGCGGACGGGCTACGGCGGGCGTGCGTGGCGGCCGCGGCGTCGTGCGTCGTGATCGGGGCGGCCAGCGGCGGCGACGTGGCGTCGTCGTCGATGCCACGCGACACCGCCGTTCTGGCTGTGGACGCGCGGCCGGCGGCGGCCCCGCGGTGGAGCGACCGCAGGGAGTGCCCGCCGTGGCGCGCCAACTCGCTGGAGAACATCGTGCCGGAGAACCTGCCCCGCCCGTCGGCGCGCCGGAGGTTCAACAGCGTCAAGCGGGCGCCGCGGAAGGCCCCCGCGCTCGGGCCTCAAGCGGTGGCGCCGTTCCTGGCGCTGCCATACGGCGTGGACGACTGCTTCACCCTCTAGGCAAGTTAGGCAGGTAGTACTGGCTGACCATCCTGCACTGCAGCTGAATTTGTTGTATTTGTTTTGTATACCCAACGAGAAGTTCGAAGTGAACGAAAACAATAGGATTCTTATTTGTATATATATTATTGTAGATTTCACAGGGGATCATGTTATTCGATACAGTGGGAGATAGAATATACAGCTACGAGCATGTGATTCTTGTGTTGTAGTAGTATTTCCTTCGGTCTTTTTGCTCGCGTATTGTCACTGTCACGTCCAAAGGCCTGACAGCAACGCCAAAGCCATAGAAAGGCCAAACTTCATGTACTAGTAGCACGTACGTGGAAGGCCGACCAGTTGACACACCATTTGCGGCCTCGCCGGCGTGCCGAGTGGCGCCGGGAAGGTTTGCCACCGCCCACCGCTTGGGCGGCGGCCGGCCGCGGCTCATCGGCTGCGGCAGCGCAGGCAGGGAAGGGTTAGATAAATGGGCCTGACGGCTGCCGCAAAATTACTTGGGCCCTACCTAGGTACCGTATCCTGGGCCTAACCGATCTTACTGCGATGAGGTTTAGGCCCCCTAAGTGAGATGACTGGGACAGTCGAGAAGAGACCATTTTCTAAATAAAAAAAGTCGAAAGAGACCAGGACTAGCATTCATCACAACTGAATTCATTAACTGGAGGGCTGACACTGACTCAAGTTCGTAACCCATGAATGTGATGATCTTGTGATCCAAATCTTGGATTGCCGTCCAAACTCACATGTCAAAGAAAATTCATGTGATCCAAATTCAGTGAGCTGGTTGGCAAATTCATGTTTACTCCAAACTCACGATCAGTCGATTAGGCCAGCCACATGGACCCACGGTCGGTCCTGTTCATTTCGCTGAAAAAACAAAGTCGAAACACTGTTTCGACTTATTTGTTAGGAGAGAAAAACATTGTTTCGATTGAAAAAATAAGCTGAAAATATGGATTATAACACTTTTTAAAGTTCAAACAACATTTTGGATGCTTTCGGAACGAGCGTGACGACGTGAACCAACCAACTACCTACTGCTGTCAAAGAAAAGCCCACAGCATTAGCAGAACTGCGCACGCTACTGTGCACAAATATCTAACCAAGCGGGCCCCGCGCTCCCGACGTTCCCGCCTTCCCGGCTTCCCGTCTGCGGCAGCATGATACACGCAACCGCAGCAAGCGAAATGTATTACCGCCGCTACAATCCGTCGTCCAAGTAGGAATCGACGGCTCTGATCTGGACACGAAACAGCTCTCGGCCATGAGGAGCCACTATAATAACTTCCGTGTCCAAACCAGCCAGTCCACCAGTACCATCGAAACTTCTCAACAATGGCGGCTTCCTCCACCGCCGCCATCATCGTCAGCTGCTCCTTCCCCGCTCCGCCCAAACAAGGCGCTGCTGCAGGCGTGTCGGTGTCGTCGTCGCACGCGCTGCGCCGGGTGTGCGTGGCAGCCGCGGCGTGCACCGTGATCGGGATGGCGGGCGGCCGCGGCGACATGGCCCTGGCGCTGGCACGGGGCGGCGGCGCGGTCGCCGTGCCCGTGGACGTGGCCCTGGGCGCCGCCCGAGCCAAGGCGCCGCCGCCGCGGTGGAGCGACCGCAGGCAGTGCCCGCCGTGGCGCGCCAACTCGCTGGAGAACATCGTGCCGGAGAACCTGCCCCGCCCGTCGGCGCCCAGGAGGTTCGACAGCGTCTCGGCCTCGGCGGCCGCGCCGGACTTGGCGGCGCCGCCTTCTTTCCTGGGGCAGCTTCCCGGCACGGGCTGCTTCTCTCTCTGACGCAGCCGGCAACTGTGGAAAAAGGAAGTTAACAGAAAAAAGAAAAGCTGTGAACATTGGAAAACACACTTGTGTTCTATTTTTTTTTGTTAGGTAAAGACTTGTATTTTGTATACTATAGGTTTTAGCAGAAATCAACTTTGCCTCAGTAGCTCAACAATATTTACTATGGGCGGAATTGAAATATTTGGGGCATGCTTGTATGAATCAATGTGAATTTGCAATAAGCCCATGCAGTTCTTTTTTTTTCTAGCTTGCAAAAATGTGCAAATCCTGCAATAATCGATCAACGCCGATGACCAAGGCGAATTTGAAAAGGCCTGTGATGATCTAGAGGACCGCGGTCGCTTTCGCGGAAAAGCAGAAAAGCGTGGCAGGCACAGTGAGTGCACGAAAACGAAAAGGAGAATTGATCGAGCCAGTTTCAGAGAACAAAAATTTGCTCGGAATTTTCTTACAAAAGCCGCCCCAGGCTCGTTTCGTTTTCACGTACGTGGCGCGAGAGCCAGGGGGCGTGGGGCCGGGCACGTACGAGCTGTTGTGCCGTGCCGTTGCCTCTGAACTGATCTCAGTGGTAGTACAAGTGTACAGCGAGCTTCGAGTGAAGTACAGGGCCGAAACAGCCTGACACGTCTTTATGTAGTACGACAGTGACCGTTTTCTGCGTGTTTTGTGCAAGTCTCGTAGTCGTAGCACAACATCCAAAAGAGGAAGCAACACCAAGAAAGCTTGGGGCATGCTGGATGGGCAGGCGGCAAGCACGCCGCTCACCTCACCTTGCTTGGTAAGGCGAGGCGTTTCGTAGCATCCAACAAGCTAGCTTTGCCGGGTAAACCCATGCACCTGAGCAAGTTTTGCCTTACCTACGCAAGAGAGCCACCAGCAAGGTTCGTTTGCTCACACGTTGCTCTGATTATTAGTCGTGACTTCCCCACTAAATGTCTAAATTGAAGCTCATCCCTGTCAAATGGTGCTTCTCCTCCACCAAATTGAGGTTTCCAAACGGTTCAAAACTGTTCTACACCCAAATTGATCTTGTGGACATCCAAATCAAGCTTCTGCTAAGCTGAATCAAACTTTTCCCTACCCAAACTACGCTTGTTGACTTCTAAATCGAGTTTCTCATAGCCTGAATCATCCTCTCTTGAACTCCTTCATGGCAACCTTGTCCATTGGAGGGAGAATAGAGGAAAGAGGGGAGGAAACAAAACCAGACCGAAAGAGGAACTTGCCTTGCTTTGCTTGACGTGGCGGCGACGGTACCAAGTGCACCTTGAGAAATCAGAATCATCGTGCCTCAGCCACATTCTGGTGTGAAGCTATGTATGCAGCTATGGGTGCGGCCGCACTCACACCAAAATAAGAAAAAGTGATTATACATTTAAAATTTTCAGTATACGTATCCACAAAGTAAATATGTAAGCTTAGCCTCTTCGATCGAATCCTACAAAATCCAAAGGGAACACCTTTGAACTCCGGGATTTAGCAGATTTGCGATTTTTTTGTTTTTTTGTTTTGTTTTGTAGAATCTCGAATTTTATGTTCCACCTTGCTATTCGCAAATGACGTCATCATCCTCGGTCGCCTGATTGGGAGAAGGCAAAGTAGGCCTTTGACAAGAAGCTCAGGCTCACGATCCGCGCGGGATCCCGCATCTTCGGCCGGCCCAACTGCCGCCAAAATCTGCAGTCGGCCCAGAAGTGATTTCGTTAGCGAAAACTCGGAGCCCAGTCAAATCCGGACCCCACGGGCGCTGCATTTGCCGCGGACCGTGGACGGCAGCTCTAGTCAGTTCGTCCGCCGACACGGACGTTCCTTCACGAGCTGAGCGAAGCGGTGCAGTTTTGGCTGCTGCAGAGATCATATTCAGTATGTTCGCTGGTTGGATTCAGCCAGGGCTCATCAGTCAACCAATAATATTTTTCTCTTACAATAAACTAGTACTGGTCGGACTTATCAGCCTAAAAACAACCAGTCCGATTATCTCCCCAGCTCCCTCGGGGCATCGACAAGGACCTCGACCCGCCGAGCAGGACCATTTCAATGCGGGCGACTCCAACAGTCAACGTCCATCTAGCGCAGCGCCCGCCGCTCATCGATGCGCCGGCAAGAAAGAATTCAAGCCTAGAGATCACACCACGTGAACACATATTGACCTGGCACCTCCATTTCCAGCCACTGATCAGCTGAGCTGCTTTAGCCCTCGATCCGTAGCATCGTCGCTGGCAGTAGCATCCAATTAGTAGTATATAAACATCCATTCGCCAGCAGCGTGCTGCACACCCACACCTCGCCGCGGCACTAGTTCCCATCGTCGCCCGTCGAACCGGCAGGAGCTAGCGGTCCTTGGTGCCCCCCTGCACGCAGACCATGGCCAGCCTCGTGTCGCGGCCGCGCCACAGCATCCAGATGCACTGGGCGCGGAGGAGTTACCAGCGCCTGGGCTCGCCGTCGCGGTGCCTCAAGGTGGCCCGCCTGGGCGGCGGCAGGTCGGCGGGCTCCTCTGCCGCCGCCGCGTCGTCGTCGTGGAAGGGCATCCGGTTGGCGCGCCGCGCCGCGGCGTTGCTGGCGGCGCCGGCGCTCCTGCTCGCGAGGCTCCGGGACGCGTACGTCGACGCGATGGTGGCGCTGGGCGGGTCCGGCGTGCGGCCCTGCGCCGCGCTGGCCAGGTCGCACAGCGGCGCCGAGGCCGGGCTGTGGGACAAGCGGGTGCCGCGGGCGCGCCGGGGGAGCGGGAGCAAGCGCGGCAGCGGCGACTTCGAGCGCCGGATGATGGCGCACATATACAGCATGGTCGTCACGCCGGAGCTCCCGTGCGCCGCCAGGGCCTGATGACATGCATGGACGACCGAGCCGAGTCGCGCCAGTCTCAGGGCATGTTTGGTCGGAGGCACGGGCATCTTGCCGGACAAAAACTGATACTGAAAGTTACATGGAAAGTTGATATTTTTTCCTGACCAGATAAGTATAAAGAAGATGTATTTGATTGGTGCCATAGACATGAGAAGCTATATGATGATTAAATAATATTATGATAATATAATGTTAACACTTATGATTAAATAATATAAGAATAAATAAAATTTTTAAATAAGAAATAAGATATATAAATAATTATAATCTAGATTGCAAAATAAACTTTAATTTGATGAACAATAAAAATCTTTTCCACGCGTTGGTGAACAGTAATATGTTATACTTTTTTGCAGCAGCTTGCACGTTATTTGTGGGCGCTAAAAAAAATGGACAGAAGTTAATTATTAGTACAAAATATGCACAGTAGCTAATTAATTTGAATTAACTTTGATGTTTTACACAGCCAGACAGGTTTGCTGGTGCCGGTCGCTCGTTTTAGAGGTCTAGAACTGCCCACCGATACTTGGACCTGACAGGTGGCCAGGTCTGCATCCAAATGAATCCCAGACAAGACACAGGCAGCCTACCACCGAGACAGATGGGCTTCAGGGCACCATCCAAACATCCCCTCAATGTGTGAGATCACGTAATTACGTGAAGGCCCAGGTCCTGCGCTCGTCATGTAGTGTTTGTGTCTCCTGAGATCTTGACTTCGTTGATTTCTTTATTTTTGATCTTAAATTCTTACAATCAGAAGTGCTGCAAGGGTTCGTGTGCATGGGGCTGTTTGGTTCCATTAGTCTCTTTTAACTAAATAGGAGTGACTACTAGAGGGGTTTTTAATCTCTAGTCTACTAGTTTATTGGGAGATGCTTTTTAGGATTAATGGACTAATTTTACTCCTCTTAATATAAATAAAAATATTAAGTCTTATCCTAATCCCTCTCTCTCTCCCCCACCTCTCCGTCCAAAGGAAAACTAGAAGGGATATTTTAGTCCACTAGTTTATTGGGAGATGCTTTTTGGGACTAATGGACCAATTGGTTACTGAAAAATCCCTCCTCTCTCTCTCCCCCCCCTCTGTAAAAAAGTTGTAAGAAGAAAAACATCGTTCGTTAAAACTAAAAAAACCGAAAAATACTGTTCGAATTTAAGATAAACCCGAAAAAAAACATGTTATTTAGTTCCTCTTTTAATCTCTTTTAGTCTCTGGAAACCAACAAGGCCTATGTATATTACAATCACGTATGAATAAGAGTGATACGGTTAACGGTAGCCGGTGCGTCTGAAGATATGGTATGGATTTGAAGACACAATCCGTATAAAATTACTGAAGAAAGCACTGAAATGTTGGATCCTTGGCAGCTCTAAGAGCATGTTCGGTTAGCGTCATGTGTTGGTTCGGAATCATCCGATCCTATATCCGAAGCAAATATTTTCGTTTGGTTTGCAACACAGAACGAACCCACCCGTCACGAAGTCGTCATCGCTAAGCTGCCAACAACGTTATCTGCTGGGAGCCTGGGACCGATTCATTCCCCCGCAAAATCGGCGGACGACATCGTCCGTGATTGGCTGACTCCAGATGGACTGATTCGGCAAACCAGACAGGTTACAAGGCTATCTCCAGTGAGAACACACAAAAAAAAAAAAAAAAATTACGAGATCCATTCGTTCTTTGAGTAGCGTTACAGACAAAAAGTTTAATATCTATTCGACATCTTCTTCAACAACAAGATCCAAAACAAAATCCTTTCTACACATGGGTTTCCATAAGAGATGATGCTCATATTTGGTTTGTGTCTCTCAGACAACATAAAATAGGTTTTCTGTATAGGTACTTTATTGCAGTGGCGGAGCCACAGGGTATGCGGGGTATGCACCGGCATACCCTGCAAAACCGGCGACAAGCAGTATATATATACTATATAATATAGTGTATACGCTGTATTTATAAAAAATAAAAATGAAAAAGCATACCTGGACACCATTGCTTGATGACGGGAGGCCCATGTAAGGCGGCCCACTCGGCAAGTGAACCCATACGGTATGCGCGCTCTGAGTCTCCGACTCTATACACGACGTTTCAGTTTCCTAATCTGAGTACGGAGCCACGGAGGAACACACCGCCTGCGTCTGACGCCCTGACCGGGTGAGTCGAGTCGGTGCCGCCCTGGCCCCTGGTGCATGCCGGCTGCCGCCCTCCGCCCTGCTCTGAATTAGAGGATCGCCGTCTATTTCTCGCACGTCTCGTCTGCAATATTTACGGTAATTTAATCTTTGCTTTTCAGGTTTTTATAGAAAATTATTGTTTAGCCTTTTGAATGATTGTCTAGTCATTTTCGTTGAGCGAGATTTTTTTTTAAAGTTGATGAAAATGATATAGTCAAGACATTCATGTCTCTTCGTAAGCGTCGAATAAACCAGTGAGAAAAATAGCATTGTAAGTCTCTGGTACTCTTTTATGCCTATTGTCGGTGTTTCGGATCAGGGGGTCCTCAACCAACTAGTGAATTTGTTCTGCGTGCTCCCGATCCGGATGGTGATGCAAAGAGACACAAGGTTTATACTGGTTCAGGCAATCGAGGCCCTACTTCCAGTCTGAGAGATCGATCTTGTATTCCTTGCACCGAGGTGCTCGTAGTAGGGGGTTACAAGCTAAAGGAGAGAAGGAGCTGGTCCTAGGTCTCGGCAGGGTGCCGTGCGGGCCGCTTGAGACGTTGCTCTCCGGCGGCAGGAGTGTGCGTGTGTGTTACAAGGTGTTCCCCTCTCCCCTTTAAAACAACCCAGGTCCTCTCCTTTTATAGCATGAAGGGAGGACTAGGGCGGTACATGAGCTGACTATACGGCGTCGTGTGAACAGAGGCGGCGTGTCCGGGCCCTGTAGCCTGTTCCTGTGGCGGTGTGGCCGTCGGAGTGGTCCATCCTTGGAGTACTGGGGCGGCGTGGTCATCCCATCAGATCCTGTGCGTCGTGGGAGCCCCGGGAATGCCTCGGAGTGGACGCGGCGGCGACCGTGCAAGCCACTGTGGACGGACTGTGCGCGAGGCCGAGGCTTGGTCGATGCCGAGGCTGGCACTGTGGTGGGGGGGTCTCGGCAGGCACGAACCCCAAGATCGCCGAGGCCCCGGTGTACAGTGCTGAGGCCTTGAGCGGGCGACCGATCATGGGTACAGCGTTTGGACACAGTGGTTTGTAATCCCCGTCGTACCCTGTCCCAGCCGGTATGGTGCTGATCGTGGACACAGTGGTAGGACACAGTGGCCGGTAATCCCCGTCGTACCCTGTCCCGGCCGGTATGGCGCTGATGCGACCTCGGGTCGCGTCGGCCATCCTATGGCGTTGAGCCACCGTCCGGCTGAGATTGCGGGAGTGGTTGAAGCATTAATGAGACATGACGAGTTGTTGGGAGGGTCGGCCGAGGCGGGGGGCGACGGACCGCGGACGAGCCAGCCTCGAGCGACACGGAGAATGAGGCCTCGCGCGAGGCGGAGATCAGGTTCTTTGCCGAGGCCTCGCGCGAGACGCCTCGCGTGATACGGAGAATGTACCCCTACCGAGGCCTTCCCTGGATAGCCTCGGGCGAGACGGAGACGGCGCCCCCTGCCGAGGCTCGGCGCCCCCTGCCGAGACCTACCCTGGGGAGCCTCGCGCGAGGCGGAGTTTGTTCTGAGACCCCCTGCTCGAGGCTCGAGGCGAGGTGGAGGAGGGCTCGGTCGTGGCAGGTGAGGGGCCCACGGCTTACCTTCTAGCTTTATTTTGATGTTTGCTTGGGGTACCCCGTTCTAAGGTACCCGACAGTAGCCCCCGAGCCTCGGGGTGAGTGCGTGCACTCTCCCTGAGGGTTCGTCGAGGCTGGGTTTATGCCTGCTCCGTAGGAATTGGTTTGTTTTCTGAGGTTCCGGTGGGTGCGCGCGAGCGCACCCGCCGGGTGTAGCCCCCGAGCTCCTGGAGGAGTGAAGTTACTCCTCCAGGGGCTTTCTCCACTTTCGCGTTTGAGTGAAGGATTGTCGGGTACCTTATTGCATTTGCCGAGTCCATAAGCGCAAGTTTGGGTTGCGGGGGTCTCGGCGAGGTTGCAAAAAGAGGCCCTCTAGCCTCCGCATGGAGCGAGAGGTTCGTCAGGGGTCCCCCTGACGTTGGGTATGTCCCTCACGCTTCCTTTCGCTCGGAAGGAGGGGTGGAATGTGCCATGCTACCCTCGATGGGCGTGAGCGTGGACACTTTCGGTGAGCTATTATCGGGTAGTCCGAGTGGAGGCCCGAGCCCCGTTCGCTAGGGGACAGCTAGCGGTCCAGAGACGCACTCCAAAAGTACCGGAGGATTTCTCTAGTGGGTGCCGAGGCCGTTCGCTGGGCCTTGGTGGCTCGGTGCCTCCCTATGGTGGGATCCCATTCGGATACTTTCCTGTCGGTCTCGGACACGACTTAGGGCGCCCGAGCGATCGCTTGCGTTGGGCTGGGCCATTCGTGAGGCTCGCCCAAAGTCGTCCCTAACTCTGTTGCCACAAGCGGCCAAGTGAAACCTCTTGGAGGCCCAGCCTTCGAACCCCTGGACCATAACGGGCTCGGTGCCCTTTATCATGTTTTTGTCTTGTTTTTTGGGTGCAAGAGGAGCCCCCGAGCCTCTGCCTGGAGCAAGAGGACGGTCGGGGGTCTCCTGACTTTTTCATTCACCCCTCACATATCCTTTTCGTTCGAACGGAGGGTTCGTTTACCGAGCCCATTCTGGTCTCGGCAAGATCGCAGGAAGAGCCCCTAGCCTCTGCGCAGAGCGAGAGGGCCGTCGGGAGTTCCCCTAACTTTTTATACGCCCCTCGCGTGTGAGGGTTTGTTTGCCGAGCCCATTCTGGTCTCGGCAAGGTCATAGGAAGAGCCCCTAGCCTCTACGCAGAGCGAGAGGGCCGTCGGGAGTTCCCCTGACTTTTTATACGCCCCTCGCGCGTGAGGGTTTGTTTGCCGAGGCCCCTTTGGGCGCGAGCCCGGGTCGTGGGGTCTCGGCATATTTGCAGGAGGAGCCCCCTAGCCTCTGCATAGGGCGAGAAGGCCGTCAGGGGTTCCCCTGACTTTTTATGCGACCCTCGCGCTTCCTTTTCGCTCGGAAGGAGGGGTGGAACGTGCCTCGCTACCCTCGATGGGCACGAGCGGTGGCACTTCCGGTGAGCTGTTATCGGGTAGTCCGAGTAGAGGCCCGAACCCCGTTCGCTAGGGGATGGCTAGCGGTCCAGAGATACACTCTAAGAGTACCAGAGGATTTCTCTAGTGGGTGCCGAGGCCGTTCGTTGGGCCTCGGTGGCTCGGTGCCTCCCTACGGTGGGATCCCATTCGGATACTTTCCTGCCGGTCTCGGACACGACTTTGGGCGTCCCAAGCGTTTCGCTCGCTTGGGTCTCGGCCCCGAATAGGCTCGCCCGCATGATGCCCCCACGACTCATTATCCCAGGCAAATGTCGAAACCCTTTTGGGGTCCACCTTGAACCCCGGATCGTAATAGGCTCGAGCCGGTTCCTTCCTATGAAAGGAACAGGCCGTGGGAAATATTTTCCCTATTGGCTCGGCCATGAGTGGCGGCGCCTTTTGAGGCAGATTTTATTGGGAGTCGAACGGTACTGCTGCCGTGAGTGGCTGAAAGTGGCGTGGTGGATGGGGCGTAACCGTCCTCGCATTTAATCACGGGAGACATGGTAGCGTGGGCGGTGAAATCGGCTCATGGTTAACCGCGCGCAGATTGGGGGAAATCTCCCGATTTCATCGCCTCATCATTTTGCCTCCTCCTGCATAAATACCGGGAGTTTTGCCTCCTCGTCTTACCTTGCTCAGATCAAGACCGCCGCCGAAAGCGAGCCGTCGCTAGAGCAAATGAGTGCCGAAAGGAGAGGAGGAAGAGCGAGCCTAGGGAGGAAGCGAGAAAAAGGTGAGAGCGTGGGAGGAGAGAAAGACTCACCGCCGCTTTGATTCCCCAGCGCACCCATGGCCGGTGATATCATTGTCATCGAGGCGGACCCACGGATCCGTCTTGACGTCACCGAGGAGATGCTCCGATCGCTTGTCGACGGTGGGCTCCTCCGCCCGGTGACTGACTCCACCAGGCCGGAATGGATTGCTCCGTACGGCGAGCCGGAGCCGAGGCCTCGCGACGGCTATGTCGTAAGCTTCGTCTCCTTCCACGAGTGTGGCCTCGGCGTCCCGGTGGACCGGTTCATGCGGGCGCTTACGCACTACTACGGCGTGGAGCTCCACAATTTTAATCCCAAATCCGTTGCTCAGGCGGCTATCTTTGTTGCCGTCTGCGAGGGGTATTTAGGGATCGCGCCCCATTGGGAGTTGTGGCTCCATCTGTTCCGGGCGAGGCATACTACAAAGCCGTCCGGGCACGTCGGGAAGAGGAAGGCGACGAGGGCGGAGGTCGCACTCTCAAGTGCGTCGAGGACCGCTGCCTCTACATCCCCGCCCAACTCGCGTCCTCCAACCGCCGTGGTACACAAGTTGGTTTTATCTCCGTAACGACGACGGAGGGCTTCCCCCCTACACCGGGCGGATTGTGGGGAGTTGCCCAGAGAAGTGGAAGTGGGGCGTCCCGAAGGTCGACCAGCCCAAGCTGGAGCCGCTCCTGGAGGGGCTGGCGAGGCTGCGGGGCCACGGCCTCACCGCGGCTGTGGTTGTGGCCGCGTTCCACCGCCGGAGGGTGCTGCCGCTGATGGCTCGGCGGCGGCGGCTGTTCGAGATGAGGCCGGGTGAGCCCATTGAGGGCACCCGGATGTCCTCTTCCGCCCTTTCCGAGGAGGAGATTCTTCGTCGGGTGGGGGAGACGGTAGAGGCGAAGGTGAGGGGCGGCAACTTGACCCCTATCGCGATGCGGCCGTCGCGGGGGTTCCTCTCGCTGGTAAGTCGTGCGCCGCTGTAGCCTCTGACGCTCCTCAGTCTCCTCATCAGCCGAGGCCACGATGGCGAAGGCCAGAGACCCTGAGACCGCCGAGGCCGTAATTGCAGAGGCCGGAGCCCCCGAGGTGGCGGCGAGGCCGTCTACGCAGGAGGCGGAGATGCAGGCGGCGGCCGCCTCAGTGGTGCCCTTGGTTCAGGGCCCGCCGTTGATCTATCCGGTCCCCTCCGACCATACTTCCCGGGCGCGGGAGGTGGTCGACGCCGAGGAGACCAATGCCGTGAGCAGCCAGCCGCCTGATTTGGGGAGGGGGCTCGGCCCTCGTCTGGTCCGGCCCGAGCCTCATGGTGGGACCACCATGGGTATTGTGGCGAGCCAGGATGACCTCGAGGGGAGCCTCTGCTCGCCCTTGAGGACGCGGCTGAGGGTGGGCGCTGGAACACCTTCGAGCAGTATCGCCAGCTGGCGGAGCGGTCGCTACGGACGGTGCTATCTGTGGTGGCCGACGAACTGCCTGGAGTCACCCAGGTTCATGCTTTTCTTTCTCGTCATGGACGTTTACCTTCCCGACTTTGTTGCGACCAATGACCTCACTCTGCTTCCCGTGAGCTCGAGACCCGGTCGCTTGGGAAGTCGGTGTTCCTCCCGGCGGGAGAGGCGTCTGGGACCAGCTTCACCGGCGAAGGGCCTTCTTGCCAATGCTAACGAGCTTCAGCCGGTGCGCCAAGCGCTGAGGTGGAGGACCTCCGCCTTTCTTTGCCGACGACGCTGGGTCGAGGCGGCCGCGTCCAGCGCAGCTCGCCCCTTAGCGGCGCGCAGGTTAAGGAGCCGGAGGAGGAGCTTACTCAGCGTCGGCCGATCGGGATGCCTTCAGTCCCGAGCCAAGAGGTGATGGCCTTAGGCGAGATTCCTCGCCGGGAGCCGGAGGCGAGGAGAGTGCGCACTGGCTTACCAAAGGCGCTCTGAACGAGGCCCTTGCTGCGGTTGAGGCCTCACAGATCGAGGCTGTGGTTTTGAAGGGGGCGGTCGAGGGTGAGTTCCTGTCCCCTTATTTTGTTTCCTTTTCCTTATGTTTGCTTCCTGACTTCCTTGTCTGACGCAGAGCTAGGAAGTGAAGCCTCCAGGGCGGCCGAGGCCTCTAGGTTCGAGGCCCAGCGGTTGAGGGAGAAGGCCGAGGCCTGTCAGGCCGAGACCCGTCGCTGGGAGCGAAGGCCGGGTGAGCTCCATGGGCTTCCGTCCCCAACTTAGGTTGTCCTTTCTCTCACTCGACTTCATTCTGCTTTTCCAGCAGGTGTAGTCGGAGGCGGAGATCCTTCGGCCGGCCCGAGGCTTCTAGCCTTGGTGCGAGATGGCGCTTCGAGACCGAGATCGGGAGCACGAGGCGCTGAAGCGTGCACGCCTTTCCGCTGTGTGGCCTTTGAGGTCGAGGGGTTCAATCAGCAGCTCCTTGGGAGCCACTGATTGCTGTGAGCAACCCAGATCATGCGAAAGCGACTCGAGGGGCACTTTGCACGGTGTCAAGCGGGCGTTGGGCGTCATCTCCTCTCACTACCTTGGCGTCGACCTCCGGCCATCGATGATGGCTATGTTCTCGCGATGATGACGAGGAGGCCGACGCCGACGGCGGTGGCGGTTGCCGATGGAGGCGGCGGAAGGCCCTGGCACGACGCTGGCGACGCTCTTCGAAGAGGAGGTGGTTCCTCCCCTACCGTCCGCCGATGCTGAAGGCCCTGAGCCTTGATCTGGGCCCCGGGGGCTATGTAAAAATAGAATAGGGGTTATTTTTTTGTATCGTGACGCTTGTGGCCGTCGAGGCCTTTACTTTTGAAGTACTTGTGTTTCCTAGTTGTTTTTCTTATGTTTCCGAGCCTCTGCCCTCTGTCGCTCCTGATCGGATTTCGTTTGCAAAACACCCCCTTGGGGCCTAAGCCGTCCCTTGAGCGAGAGGTAGTGAGGGAGTGCCGTAGCCTGGAGGCGTAGGCCATCTCGCGACTCTACTGGCCTCTCGCTTAGGAAACAGACCTTGGTCCGAGGGATTTTTACAACTAATTCGTCAGAGCCTGCTAGGGACTTGGCGTAGGATTTTTTGCGAAAAACAACTGGAGAATGGCGCATGGGACCTAGGAGACGCCTAGGGAGGGGTCCCCTATCTAGCCCCCGAGGGAGACTTGGTTCTACCGAGGCAGAACTGAGTTTCCCTTGCCGTGGCCCACGATGGGCTCGGGGGGTTTCTCAAAAAATTAGACCAACTAAAGAACGCTTTTTAATTGTATTTCGAGAAACGACATATTCAATGCTTGGAAATTTAGGGATAAAAGCGACGTAGCTGTTCTATGTTCCAAGCGTTGGTGAAGACTTCGCCCTTCTTATTGGCCAGCTTGTAGGTCCCGGGCTTCAGCACTTGGGCAATGATGTACGGTCCTTCCCATGGCGGGGTCAGCTTGTGGCGACCCTTGTTGCTCTGTGCTAGCCTTAACACCAGGTCGCCTACCTTCAAATCCCGACCTCGGACGCGTCGGGCCTGATAGCGCCACAGGCTCTGCTGGTATTTGGCCGAGTGTAGTAGCACGACGTCTCGGGCTTCCTCCAGTTGATCAAGGGCATCCTCTCGGGTGGTGCGGTTACTTTGTTCGTTATAGGCTTGCAGCCTCGGGGAACCATATTCCAAGTCGGTGGGGAGGATGGCCTCGGCCCCATAGACTAGGAAGAAAGGCGTGAATCCCGTGGCTCGGCTTGGAGTGTTCCTCAGGCTCCAGATGACCGACGGGAGCTCGGCGAGCCATTTTTTGCCAAACTTTTTCAATCGGTTGTGAATCCTTGGCTTGAGGCCTTGTAGGATCATGCTGTTGACACGCTCTACTTGGCCGTTGGTCCTTGGGTGTCCTACGGCTGACCAGGCCACACGGATGTGGTGGTCGTCGCAAAACGTCAGGAACCTTTTGCCGGTGAACTGCGTCCTGTTATCGGTGATGATGGTGTTGGGGACCCCAAACCTGTGGATGATGTCAGTGAAGAATAGCACCGCCTACTCGGATTTGATTCGATTGATCGGACGAGCCTCGATCCATTTGGAGAACTTGTCGATTGATACCAATAGATGGGTGAAGCCCCCGGGGGCCTTTTGCAGAGGCCCGACCATGTCGAGCCCCCACACGGCGAATGGCCATGTGATGGGGATGGTTTGCAGGGCCAGGGCTGGGAGATGTGTCTACCGAGCGTAGTACTGGCATCCTTCGTAGGAGCGTACTAGTTTGGTAGCGTCGGCGATCGCCGTCGGCCAGTAGAACCCTTGGCGGAAAGCGTTCCCTACGAGCGTCTGAGGTGCCGAATGGTGCCCGCAGGCGCCCGCGTGTAAGTCCCAAAGCAGGGCTCGGCCCGCTTCGGAGCTGATACACCGTTGGAGGACACCTGAGGGACTTCGTCTGTACAACTCGCCGTTGTAGAGGGCGTAGGTCTTGGCTCGCCGCACAAGCCGCCGTGCTTTGGTTTTGTCGTCAGGAAGCTCCCCCCGATCGAGCCAATCGAGGAACGGGACTCGCCAATCCGCGTCCTGACCAGTCCGTGGAGGCTCGGCGTTGACTTCCATGACCTCGGGCTTGGTCGAGGGGGTCTCGGCAGCATAGAGGGCATCGAGCTCCGCCGCGGGTTCCACAGGTGGGCCCTCCTCTGTTGCCGAGGTGTATCCAATGGAAGGTTTGTGGAGATCTCGGGCGAAGACGTTCGGGGGGACCGGGGCCCGTGCTGAGGCCATCTTTGCCAGCTCGTCGGCGGCTTCGTTGTACTTCCGCGCGACGTGATTTAGCTCGAGACCGTCGAACTTGTCTTCTAGGCGTCGTACCAGCTTGCAGTAAGCCTCCATTTTGGGGTCGAGGCAGTTTGACTCCTTCATCACTTGATCTATGACGAGCCGCGAGTCGCCTCGGACGTCGAGGCGTCGTGCCCCAAGTTCGATGGCGACTTGTAAGCCGTTGATGAGGGCCTCGTACTCAGCCACGTTGTTGGAGGCGGCGAAGTGGAGCCGCACCATGTAGCGCATGTATACTCCGAGGGGCGAAATGAAGAGCAGACCCGCGCCCGCCCCGGTCTTCATCAGGGATCCATCGAAGTACAAGGTCCAGCATTCCGTCTGAATTTGAGTGGGTGGCAGTTGGGTATCTGTCCATTCAGCCACGAAATCGGCCAAGACTTGAGACTTGATCGCCTTTCGAGGCGCAAAGGTCAAGGTTTCCCCCATAAGCTCGACAGCCCATTTGGCTATCCTGCCCGAGGCCTCCCGGTTATGAACTATTTCGCCCAGGGGGAAAGATGATACCACAGTCACTGGGTGCGACTCAAAGTAGTGACGCAGTTTGCGCCGGGCCAGGACCACGGCGTAGACCAGCTTTTGAAGGTTATCCTCAAGTCATCGATGAGACCCTCGGCTTTTCTGGTCTTGACCACGATGTCGTCTACGTAGGCCTCGACGGTCCGCCCGATGTTGTCTCCAAAGACCTGGGTCATGCACCGTTGGTACGTGGCACCTGCGTTTCTGAGGCCGAAGGGCATCGTCACGTAGCAGTACATGCTGAACGGTGTGATGAAAGAAGTTGCGAGCTGGTCGGACTCTTTCATCCTGATCTGATGGTAACCAGAGTACGCATCAAGGAAAGACAGGGTCTCGCATCCTGCAGTGGAATCAACAATTTGATCGATTCGAGGTAATGGGAAGGGGACCTTTGGACAGGCTTTGTTTAGACCGGTGTAGTCTCCACACATCCTCCATTTCCCATTTTTCTTTTTGACTAACACAGGGTTAGCCAACCACTCTGGGTGAGACACTTCCTTGATGAACCCGGCCGCCAAGAGTCTCTGCACCTCCTCTCCAATGGCCCTGCGCTTTTCTTCGTTGAAGCGGCGCAGGCGTTGCCTCGCCGGTCTAGATCCGGCCCGGATGTCTAGGGCGTGCTCGGAGACCTCCCTTGGTATGCCCGGCATGTCCGAGGGACTCCATGCGAATGTGTCGGTGTTCGCACGGAGAAAGTCGACGAGCACGGCTTCCTATTTGATGTCGAGGGTGGCACTGATCCTCAGCGCTCGGTCGTCGGGGCAGGCGGGGTCGACCGGGATGAGTTTGATAGTTTCAGCGGGCTCGAATGCCCTCGCGCGACGCTTGGAGTCAGGCACCTCGCCACTGAGTTGGTCGAGGTGGGCGATGAGGGTCTCGGCCTCTGCAAGAGCCTCGGCGTACTCAATGCATTCGACGTCGCAGTCGTATGCATGCTCGTACGTGGACTCAATCGTGATAACACCGTTAGGGCCTGGCATCTTGAGCTTGAGGTAGGTATAGTTGGGCACTGCCATGAACTTGGCGTAGCACGGCCGCCCCAGAATGGCGTGGTAGGCTCCCTCGAATCCGACTACCTCAAAGGTGAGGACTTCCTTGCGGTAGTTGGAGGGGGTGCCAAAGCAGACAGGAAGGTCGATGCGCCCAAGGGGTCGCGTGTGCCTCCCTGGCACGATGCCGTGGAAGGGTGCGACATCGCCTCGGAGCCTTGACCGATCGATCTCCAAGAGCTCCAGGGTGTTGGCGTAGAGGATATTGAGGCCGCTGCCTCCGTCCATCAACACATTGGAGAGTCGGGTGTTGCCGATGATCGGGTCGACAACCAGTGGGTACTGCCCGGGATTCGGAACATGGTCAGGGTGGTCATCTCGATCGAAGGTGATCGCCTCTCGAGACCAGTCAAGGTACTGGGGGGTGGCTACCTTGACCGAGAAGACTTCTCGGCATTCCCTCTTACGCTGCCGCGCCGTAAGGCACGCCGAGGGCCCGCCGAAGATCATGAAGGCATTGCGTACTTCGGGGAACCCGTCGTCCTTGTCCTCGTCCCGGTCGCCGGTGCCCTTCTGCTTGGCGTCGTCGTCGGGGAGCCCGAGCCTGGCGTAGTAACGTCGCAGCATGGTGCAATCCTCGAGGGCGTGCTTGACCGGGCCTTGGTGATAAGGGCATGGTTTCTTGAGCATGTCGTCGAAAGGCCTAGGGCCTTTGGGGCCTCGGGGATTCTTGCGTTCTACGGCCCCGACCAGATCAACCCCCATGACCTCCTGCTTCTCTAGGCGCCCCTTTTTCTTTCTCTTAGGGAGGTGGGAGGCCGAGGCGTCGGGGGCCCCTCGTCCTCCGGTTTCCCTTGGCGTCATTGTCGGGAAGATGGCACCGACGGCCTCCTCGCCCGAGGCGGTTGGTGGCGATGTCGAGGCGCAGCAGCGCAATGCGTGTACGTTCCACGACCCCTAGCTCCCTCAAGACCAGTCCCGGCGCAGTGGTGCCGGAGAGGAAAGCTGGACGATCTCCGTCGTCGCCGACGCCGGCGACTCGGTGCACCGCTGGAGAAGCGCCGGATGAAACCTCGGAGAGACTACTTTGGTTTCTCGGCGGCAATTCTTAAGGTCCCAGGAGTTTCCGGGACGTACGTACGTGCCCTGAAAATTCCCAACGAAGACCCTAACCAAGTCGCGTCAGTCGTGGATCTGTGAGGGAGGGAGGTGCTCGAGACAGGCTCGCGCCGAGTCTGACAAGAGCAAAGGGAGGTTACGGATGATGAGCAGGTCATCGTCCGCGCCACCTAGCTGGCAGGCCGGGCGGTAGTCGGCAAGCGTAGTTCGGGTTGGTCTCACCACCAGATTTCACGAGGTTGGCTGGTTGCCGAAAATGGGCCAGAACTGGCGACCACAGATAGCTTCTGCTTGAACTCTCGAGGGCCAGGTGGCTCAGGAGAAGGGCTACGGTCTTCCTCGCTGTCGTAGCGGCTACCTCGGTGCACATGGTAGCCTCGGGCGGGCCCCTCACCGTCGTGGCGTCGTCGTCGGCCGACTACCTCGTGGTCTCCCTGCCCCTCGTGTCGATTGTCGAGGCGGTCAAGGAGCATGGGGACCCTGTGAGCTATCGGTGCTCGAGCAGGTTCGGGACGAGCCGAGGCTTCCCTGTCCTGTCGAGGTGGTGCCGCGGGTAGGTTCGAGACGCCCCAGTGCCGTCGGGAGGCAGAACTCTCGGCTTGCTGAACCGCGGCGGTCTCTAGGAGGTCTCGGAGTTCGCCGCGGACCCGCCGCCCCTCCGCGGTCGAAGGCTCGGGCATTGCGCGAACTAGCATCGCCGCAGCTGCGACGTTTTGGCTAGCGCGATTGAAGACCGGGGGTTGCTCGCTCCCTTCGTCATTATGGATGCGGTGATGCACGTCGAGGGCCCTCCGTCGGGCTCCCCCGCCTTCGCCGCGACCTCGCTGTTCCTGTTCGAGAGAGTCTCGAAGCTGCTGCAGAAGGAGTTGGTCTTGCTCGACCTTGGCCTAGAGCTCACGGAGCTGTTCTAGGTCTGGGCACTGAGGTCGCGCAAGAGCGACGTTCTCATTTCGTGCGGCCGGCAGGACGGCGCGTGGAGGTGTAGCGACGCCCGCGCCGGGGCAGAGCGGGGAACGGCTACCTGCCCCCTCGTCCTCTTCGCCCGCTCTCGACATCCCGACCCCGACATGAAAACATTCACGAGTGGGGTCGTGGGGTGCCTTCGTCGTCGTCGGTCGGAGTAGCCGGCGATGGTCGCTCGCAACAAGAATCGGCGCAAAGCCCGTGGTTGTGGAGTCCGGAAAATCCACCCCGGCCATGCCTCGTCCTCGTCCGAGAAGTCGAGTGGGTGCTCAGGTCGAGAGCGGTTACGGCGGCGGCGTTCGAGGGGTGCTCGTGGCGACGAGTAAGCATAGGCGCGTCTGGCGGCGGCATTTCTCAACCCAAAAGGGTATGGGGGCGGTGCCGCCTCCAGATTCTCCCTTCACGAATCGGCTCTTCGAGGAGTGGTGGGCGGAGCTTGACGACCGGCATCGCCAGCGTGCCACGGGCAAGTTTCCTTTGTCCAAGCTCAGGCTAGATAGGTCCCCGACCAGGGACCTCAATGCCAACAACAAATGTGGTCGGGGATATCGGCAGGGGTGGCGTGTTGCCCCGGATTCAGCGTAAGCGTCGAGGTGGCCTTGTTCGTGCCGTGCTTGGCGAGTCTGGCGAAACGGCCGCCGGACACCGCCGTGCACAGGCTGCCGGGGCGTAACTTCATCGTTGGTTGGTGGGGCTCGAGGAGGGAGGAGCACCAAGTCGTACTCATGCCCTAGAGACATGAACTCTAGGCTCCCGAACCAAACCACGATGCCGAGACGCAATGGTCGTACGTGGTCTGCCATCCGGAACCTACTGGGATGACGAAACCGACACGCAGCGCCCCTACCTGGCGCGCCAACTGTCGGTGTTTCGGACCAGGGGGTCCTCAACCAACTAGTGAATTTGTTCTGCGTGCTCCCGATCCGGATGGTGATGCAAAGAGACACAAGGTTTATACTGGTTCAGACAATCAAGGCCCTACTTCCAGTCTGAGAGATCGATCTTGTATTCCTTGCACTGAGGTGCTCGTAGTAGGGGGTTACAAGCTAAAGGAGAGAAGGAGTTGGTCCTAGGTCTCGGCAGGGTGCCGTGCGGGCCGCTTGAGATGTTGCTCTCCGGCGGCAGGAGTGTGCGTGTGTGTTACAAGGTGTTCCCCTCTCCCCCTTTAAAACAACCCATGTCCTCTCCTTTTATAGCATGAAGGGAGGACTAGGGCGGTACATGAGCTGACTATACGGCGTCGTGTGAACAGAGGCGGCGTGTCCGGGCCCTGTAGCCTGTTCCTTTGGTGGTGTGGCCGTCGGAGTGGTCCATCCTTGGAGTACAGGGGCGGCGTGGTCATCCCATCAGATCCTGTGCGTCGTGGGAGCCCCGGAATGGCTCGGAGTGGATCGGGCGGCGGCTGAGGCAAGCCACCGTGGACGGATCAGCGCGCGAGGCCGAGGCTTGGTCGATGCCGAGGCGGCAATCAGGGTGGGGGGTCTCGGCGAGCACGAACCCCAAGATTGCCGAGGCCCCGGTGTATGCATCCGAGGCCTTGAGCGGGCGGACCGATCATGGGTACAGCGTTTGGACACGATGGTCTCAGTAATCCCGTCGTACCCTGTCCCCAAATGTATGGTCTTGATCGTGGACCTGATGGTAGGACACGATGGCGGTAATCCCGTCGTACCTGTCCCGGCCGGTATGGAGCGCTGATGCGACCTCGAGTCGTCGTCGGCCATCTGTGGCGTTGAGCCACCGTCCGGCTGAGATTGCGGGAGTGGTTGAAGCATTAATGAGACATGACGAGTTGTTGTTGGAGGGTCGGCCGAGGCGGGGGCGACGGGACCATGGACGAGCCGGCCTCGGCGACACGGAGAATGAGGCCTCGCGCGAGGCGGAGATCGTTCTTCTTTGCCGAGGCCTCGCGCGAGACGCCTCGCGATCTGGAGAATGTACCCTGCCGAGGCCTTCCTGGATAGCCTCGGGCGAGACGGAGAGGCGCCCCCCTGCCGAGGCTCGGCGCCCCTGCCGAGACCTACCTGGGAGCCTCAAGGCGAGGCGGAGTTTGTTCTGAGACCCCCTGCTCGAGGCTCGAGGCGAGGTGGAGGAGGGCTCGGTCGTGGCAGGTGAGGGGCCCACGGCTTACCTTCTAGCTTTATTTTGATGTTTGCTTAGGGTACCCCGTTCTAAGGTACCCGACACCTATATTTGAACTATTTATATTGTATTTAGTGGATGGTCTGAATCTAATCCTTGAATTTATCGAATCATAGTGTAAAATTTACAATTATTACCAAATTGTATATGGATTTTTTTGAGCGGCATACCATAAGCTAAAATCTTAGATTCGCCACTGCTTTATTGGAGACTAATTTTAGATCTCTTGCCCACTATTTTAGATCTATGTGTCTATACGGATTTGTTGTCGAAGGCCGTCAAAGTTTCCAGCTCTTGCACGCGAAAATACTTCGACTACTACTACTCATGATGTGTGAGTGTATATATGTGATGCTCTACTCTATCAAAGATGTTCAAGCTCGTCAGGTCGGACTTAGAAAGACGAAAACAGAAGCGGTCAACGAAGACCTACGTTGGGCCTTCTTTAGTTTCACCTTGAGAAAGCAAACAAGCCCATGTCTGATTTCAACTGGACCGTGTCAGCGTCAGCTTTCTAGCCCAGCTTTGTGCTTTGGATTAGGACTATAGTACTTTTATAGATTAGGGACCTAGAAAGTAATTTTACCGTGTTAATTACATGATAGTTTAAGGACTGTCCCTGTAATTACAATTGGAGGGCCTATAATATCCAGTTTTGTAATACAAGGTTGAAACTGGACTCTACCCAAGACAAAATAAACCTTGCCCATAGAAGCACTCTCTACCACTAGCGTTGTCTCACTTATTACAACCCAACTTGACTTCGTAGCCGGGACGAGAGATTTATTTAATTAGTAGCTACTAGCAAACATAGGGTATGTTCGCTTGGAGGAATTCTGGAGGAATTTGAATGGTTTGGAGAAATGCTGGAGGAATCTGTGAGAGGAAAACACTGTTTCGGATGAAAAAAGAAGCGGATCAAGCCGGGTTTAAGGGCATGCGAACGGGACCATAGCCATACATTGCAACGGGACCTATAGTTTATTGCGTGATCACTTTGGACTAGCCCGTGCTAATGTAATGACCTATCTATCTTTGGTGGATTTAATTAGGCTTGTCCCAACCTTATTTTAGCTGAATCAAATAAATTTTAAGTCTCGTAACAAATATTAGGTGCAATACAAGATTAATCACATATGGGAAATTGAGTAGAATTAACTCGGCTTAAACAGGTGACTATTGTGAATAACTACTGTGAGATTAACAAAGATGAAAGATGTTCCACACGTTCATGCATGCGTCACAACGATTGAGGTTATTTGTATATTTTTCTTATTTCTTATTTGAAATAAATTAGGTATGATTTTTTAGATATTAAAGTATACTACCACATTTAAAACCAAATATGATATGGTTTCCTACTTTAAAGTTCAGAATTAGACTGTCGTGCAAAATGAACCTCGACTACTACTTACTGTCTCGCTGATCCCAACCCAGGTTGATTTTTTTTACAACGGAAATACTACGTGTCATGCGTCTGATAGACCGCACAAAAGTCGGACGGCTTTTTCATCCCACCGCTTGCTCCCACACACATGTATATTAAAAAAACTTATCCGTTCGCTTCCTCCTCCCCATTCTTACCCCTTCGGCGCTCCTCATACCTTGCCGCAGCGCACCAACACCCGGTGTCCTCCCCACCCCGGCGTCTTCACTGGGAGTCCCCAATGCCCGCAGATCCGGCGACCCTACCCCCCACCCCGGCAAGATCCATGGAGCACGAGCGAGATCTATGAGGGTGGCGCGACGCCCTCCCTACCCCGGCGGCGCCCTCTCTCACCCCGGCGGCCGAGCTCCCCCACCCCAGCGGCCATGGCGCTCCCCACCCCCATCCCCAAGTGTCACCGTCGAGCCAAGCTCGGTGTCGTTTGGCGCTGGTGGTAGTGGTGCTCGCGCGCCGCTCATGCTGGTGCTAGGTGGTGCACGCGTGCAACCACTCACTGCCGGCTTCCACCCCGTCGGCCGGAATCGACCAACCCATGCCTCTCTCCTTCTATGTTGCAAATGTGTGTTTCAATTGTTTCAAACGTTTCAGAGACATGTTGTAATTGTTTCATTGGATATTGCAAAATTAGATCGGGGGATGTTGCACATGTTGCAAGTGTTTCAGAGGCATGTTGCACGCATTTGTTCAAACAGTTTCATCTGTTTCCAGACATATGTTGCAAGCGTTTTGATCTGGATGTTGCATATGTTTTCACACATATGTTTGCAACAGTATGTTCCAAAAATATTTCATATGTTTTAGTCTTCTGTTGCAGCAAGTGTTTTTAGGTAGCAAGTTGCAAGTGTTCTATCTGGATATATTTTCACACGTATGTTGCAAGGGTATATTCCAGATATTTCATCTGTTACAGACATATGTTGCATTTCAAATGTTTCATGTTGCACGTGTTTCCTACTGTTCGGTGAGCCAGGGGGCGCCGGGGAATGGGACGCGGCAAGCCGGTGGCCGGCGGACATGGCGTGCGGCGCGATGGGGCCGGCGGTCAAGGGTACGACGGGGCGGGGGTGCGCCCACAGGGGCGGGGCGAACAGATGGAGATGGACGCGGGGTGCGCCTGCGGGAGCGGGGCGATGGATGGGAATAGGGTAGGGTACGCGGATGGGGGCGGGTCGGACGTCGGGGCTTGTTATGTGACGGACGGGCGTCCCATGGAATTTGTCTCCTTTCAGGGGCCGACAATTTGGTTTAGGCCCCGTTTAGTTCCGAAATTTTTTGGCTTTTGGTTACTGTAGCACTTTTCGTTTTTATTTGGCAAAAATTGTCTAATTATGGACTATTTAGGCTTAAAAGATTCGTCTCACGATTTCTCGGCTAACTGTGTAATTAGCTTTTTTTTCGTCTACATTTAGTACTACATGCATGTGCCGCAAGATTTGATGTGACAGGGAATCTTGAAAATTTTTGGTTTTGGCTTGGAAGTAAACGGGGCCTTAGGGGGTGTTTGGTTCCAGGGACTATTTTTTAGTCCCTGTCACATCGGATGTTTGGACACTAATTTGGAGTATTAAATATATTTTAATTACAAAACTAATTACATAGATGGAGACTAATTTGCGAGACGAATCTATTAAGCCTAAATAGTGCATGATTTGACAATGTGGTGCTACAGTAAATATACTCTAATGATGAATTAATTAGGCTTAATAGATTCGTCTCGTAAATTAGTCTCCATCTGTGTAATTAGTTTTGTAATTAGAATATATTTAGTACTCCAAATTAGTGTCCAAACATCCAATGTGACAGGGACTAAAAATTAGTCCCTGAAACCAAACACCCCCTTAGTCTATATATATAGGCACACGTACACGGTACACCACGGCTAGTAGCCTGTACGCCCTCGTTTTCAGGTGCACGACTCGATCGCCGTGCCCCGGAATCGAACGGGTTGCGATGCACGTACGCACGGGATCGGATCGTCGTACCGGTGGACATCAATCGGAGGGCGGAGGCAGTCCGGGGGCACATCACCCCGACCCCGTTAATTGCAGGTCCGACCTGCACATCAGCACGTACGTCCAGCGTCGCCGCGCATGCATGCCTTCACCTGCACGTACCAAATCAACCAAACACACAAGCACCATAACTAATCGGGACCGCGACGGCCGAGCACAGATTCTGATCCGATCCGTCTGGTTCGCCCAAGAACGAACCGAGATTGCCACCGCTAAACGGAAAAGCCCCCCCTGCACCGCATCCCACCTAAAAGTCCCGCGGATTCGTTTGGCCGTCGGCGTCCGGCGTCCGCGCTGGCGTTCTCGTTAGTTGTTCTCCGGCCCCGTCCCGGCCGGCAGGCGCGCGGCCGCGGGCGATGCGCAGTGTGCCGGACGACGATGTGCTTGCGTGCAAGCGCAAGTGCATGGTCGCGCGCCCGCGGTGGGCCAAGTGCCCAAGTTAGTTAAAGCTGTGCCGAGGAAGCAACGCTACGGCCTACGGGCGGAGCGTGTCGGCTTGATCTTTTTGGCCTTTTGCATGGGCGTGCTGTGTTCCTTCCTTTCTTGTTCGAGACGACGCGGGTTAGCTCGCTCGGATTCGGAGAGGGATAGACCCGTAAAAGCAAAGCAAACTAGAGTGGTTCCAATCCCATCAGAAAACGCACTGTAACCACGCTCGATCGACTCCTAAAGTACTACGAGCAGTACCGCTTGATTTGTTAGGACTCCTAAAGTACTAGGACCACGTAGCATTGGACCCCGCTTGATTTGTTAGGACTCGTTATTAAGCCACTGATTATAAACTAAGCAACTCTCGACTTGTAACATACTCGTATCGTATATAAGAGGTTGCGTGGGTCGAGATTGTGATTCAAATACCCAGATTATGGGCATGCTTGATCCTCACGTCTAAACTTTAGAGCTCTAAAATTTTAGAGCACTTTAGCTCAGTTTTTAAGATTTAAAGCTCTAATACGAGGTGGACTAAAGTTTAGATTCAACTTTAGACAATTTGTTTAGAGACTTTAACTCTAAAGATTAGAGTAGGAGATCCAAACATACCTTATATATCATTGAATCCGACGATTTGGGTCACCACGCTAGCTTCTATCGAAGTCCAACTTATGATCTACGTCTAGCTTTTAACAATCTACACTCTCTGCATGCTAGCTTCCTTAATTTGAGGTGGATCTATATAAATCTACACCCTGCAAGCTAGCTAGATTCCACGGTCTGAGGTCTGATTTCACTACCACAAAAAGATTTTAAGAGGCAACCAAGCACATATAAAGACTGTCTTCGTAAATAGTCAGGCAGTTTCCAGACATACGCATGCCTCTGTTAAGTATAAGGATTTTTATGAAATGTACGATCAAAGATAATAATGTTTGACTTAGGACAAAGTTAACATGACATGTAAAAAACCCCAGAGGAAGTAATTATTAGTATGGATTATTTGAACCCACCTCTTACTAATAGGTGGTTGGCTGGATAATTGGCTTATGTATGAGTTATTAGGACCTATTAGTATCTCTTCACCAACTAATGATCACCATCACATGCTAATATATAGTTAGAGGTCTATATTTGTAGACTCCTTAGGCTAACTATTAATACTAATTAATAGATCAAACTATTTTTAGACTCCACAAGGTTGTTATAGCTTTTGATCCTTGAACATGCCCTAACGATTTTGTGCTCGCTATGCTACTGACATTCACATACTCTCAGTTTGAAGGCTCTTGATTGTTATCTTCTACACTCCCTGTTTGAATACCAAAGGCTAACCGTTAACTAGCTTAAAAATAGTTAAAATTAGTCACAACACATTTAAACAGGAGAACTATGGCCTGTTCGCTTGGTCATAAACGATCGTAAATTTTCAGCTAGAACAGTATTTTTCTCTCACACCAAACCAGGCAGCAGTAATAATCCACGATCGTATACGATCGTTTCAGCCCTAGCCGAACAGGCTGCTAATAGGTGGACTAATTTTTTAGCCAAGTCAACCTTAGCTAATTTGAACTGTTTTTTACTTCAACTAGTAACTAGTCATAATTGATTCAAACATTCTCTATATCAATCATGTACTGAAATTGCCATGGAGAATCAAAGTCCTTTGCCAATTTTTTTCTTTTTGTTATATCCAACTCTAAAATCCTGGCTCCACGGCCATGGCTGCCACGTTCAATTGTGCGCGTCAGCATGTGCAGCAGGTGCAGCCCCAAGAGCACACCGAACCGGGCATATTGCAAAGAGTCTGTCTACTACATAACTATGTGTTTTATACAATTTCAACACATGAATTTTTTTGCACCATAAAATTAAGATCCATCAGCCTCTATCTTTCTTCTACCTCTAGACAATCACAAGATCACAGATCCACATATCACAAATCATATATCACATAAAACAATTTTTTCTATGGAAGGAGACGGGTTGATTCCATTGCCTGCCCGTTCGTCGTGGGTCGTCAGATTCGCCGAATTTTTTACTTTTTGGCCCTTTTTTCGAAAGTTTCTCTCAAATAGACCCCTGACGGAAAGAATTCCAGAAATGGACCTTTGGCTCGGCGCCAGAGTGAGTGGCGCCGAGCTCGGCGCCACGGTGTCTGGCGCCGAGCTCCTGGCCACGGGCAAACGGCTTGCAAGGGGCTCGGCGCCAGAGCGGATGGCGCCGAGCTCGGCGCCGTAGATCTTGGCGCCGAGCTCGGCGCCACTCACTATGGCGCCGAGCTACCTGCATTTAACCCCCGCCCAGCCTTCTTCCCTGAGCGTTCTTCCTCTTCTTTCTCCTCGGGTATTTTTCTCGCCACTTCATCCTACCTCACGAATCGACATATTGGACCTTGAAAACCTTGATTTGATCCGTAGATCTTCGAGAACAAGGTATCCTCGCTCCCCTCCTTGTTTTTTTCGCATCGATTCGGTATATATTAGTCGGATTTTTGAACCTAAGAATCGTCATCACTTAGGGTTTCATTGTATCCCTCAATATATGTATTATACAACTGTAGGTTCATTTCAAGGCGTGAAAAATGCTAGCAAACCAAGCCGCATGTAGTTATGTTATGGGTTTTATTGTTGTGGATGAAATAAGAAACCCTAGGTTTAGGGTATAATGTTAACTGCTTTTGGTTCTTATAACGAAATTGATTGTATTGTAGTTATGGTTCTCACTGATATTTTGTTGTGATGTTTTTATTTATGTTTGCTAAATTACATCCTATTTGTTAGATGCAAGAAATGTTTCGGGAGGAGTTTTGGCGAAAACGGGGTCGTCCTCGCGAATTATACCCCGACGCGTCTAGCAAAGATGCCCCTGTTCCCCCTGACCTTCCTGTCCCTAACTGTGATTGTGGTTTCCCGGCCCATGTTTTTCAATCGAAACATCCGGACACAGCCGCGCGTTGCTTCTACACATGTAGTCGGTTTAATGTAAGAAATTATTTGTACTATCCTTTTTCTTTATTTGTTTAAGTATGGTACTAATATATTATTGGAATCTCGTTGTGTAGGACCATGAGAGGTGCTTTTTCTTTCAGTGGATCGATGGTGCAGAAAAGTTTGATCCTAGGTACCTCTTTTTCGACGATTGGTTTAGAGGGAGACATCCACGTGATCACTTCAAGCGGTGGGTTCCACCCCCCCTAACCCTCCGGCAATGACGGCTAAGGAGAAGCACCTAGCCGCCGTTAGACGACTCGAGGAACCTCCTCTGTGCGATTGCGGAGATCGAGCTGTGATAAACCCTGAGAATACGTTGGAGTTTGTGTGTCCAAACAAGCATGAAGTAAGTGCAAAGTGTATGTGTTAAAATCTTGAGCTATATGTGTTTATGTACTTATGTCTCATTATTTAGGTGTATTCAATGGCGAAGTGTCGTTTCAAGGAGTGGTTGTATGGTCCTAGGAACCAATGGCCGGAAGAACCGCAGAGGGTTAAGGAAAAGAAGAAAGAACGTGTAATCTACAAAGCACCTCCTGTCATGTACGAATGTGGTGTAAAATCCAACTATGGCCTAGTCCCTTCGGAGCTTGGAATAGGTCATTATTGCGGCCATATGATTGAGTATGATGAGGTTTGTTATAATTCTGGTAAACATAAAATCGTATTTTGTTTGTTTTCCTAATACATGTATGATATAATATTTGTTTTGAACAGAGCACTAGGAAATGCAGTTGGGAATGTTATGATGGTCAAGCTAAGTTCTTGGATGAACTGAAGAAGAGGCAAGTAATTGCACGGAAGAGGGGATATGGACCTGACTACGTCAACATATTCGTTAAACATTACAAAGAAAAGATGTGTGAGTTTGCTAGACAGCGCGGTATTTGTAACCCGATCGATGTTGGGCTTAACAAATGGGGATTGGAGAGGCAAACGACGTTAGAGGAGGAGAGGGCAAGGAATGAGGCAAGGGAGGAGACAAGAGTTTTCTTTGACTAAACCTAACATGCCTTAGGTAATTAAACCATGCCTTCGGTAATTAAACCTAACATGCCTTAGATAATTAAACCTGGGATTCTCCACAAGAAAAACATAAACTCATCCTAGTAGTGTGGCCACATAGCAAATTGTGTTGCACCTTCTCCATAGTAGCCTCCCGTTGTTGGTGGTGGTGGTGGCGGGGGTGATGGGGGAGACCCCTTTTTCCTGTGGTTAGGGCAGGTGCAATATGGATTATTGCAGAGTGCCCCTGTGAATCGGCACCATTGTTGTTGTCGTCCTGTTCGTCGTCCTTGTAACCGCTGCTAACTTCCCTTTCTAGATCGAAGATATGGTCTTGTAGGTAGTAGATGTACTCCGCATGCGGATAAATAGGTCGAGGATCGACCCACCTACTGAACCCACAATTTTCTTCTGTCAAGGAAGACTACAAAAAGTATGTCGTGTAAGTGATATACAAGACAAACATAATGAAGAAACAAATAGTAAAAGAAATTACCCATGCTCGTGGGCATTTGAAGAAACGATGACCTCCATCTATTTCCTCGGTGAACATCTGCACTAGGCAGTCCTCACCATGCATGCATTTTGGCCACTCTTCTTTCCTTTCATCGTATCCTGTCAGTGGTGCCTCTTTGGTGAAATCACTTTTGCTCTCTACTGGGAACCTCTCATAAAGAGCTTCCTCAAAGAAATCGGGACCAAGAGGACCCTCCCACCCCCAGGTAGTTTTCTTCCCTTTCCTCTCCCTCTGGACGACCCTCCGGACATTGGTACTACAAACGAAAGCAAATCTTTGAGGTGTTTCTTCTTCCTTATTGTTTGTGTGAATGAGAGAGAGTGAGTGGTTATTTATAGGTCAAGAGGAGGAATGGAGGCTGTCAATGTGCCATGTCGGCGATCCGTGTGCCGCTTTACCTCAGCCCTTGGATCAAACAGTCATAAGATGGATGGTGGAGATAGAGTTTAGTTGTGCTTCCTTGCATGTTGTCCTTGCAGCTGAGAGGTCTATATCAGTGATGTGATAATTCGATGATGTCCGTGTATCTAAAAAGTCTATATTTATTCTATGAAAATCATAGATTCTCCGAAATGCATAGATTCTTGTACACAACATGTACAAATATTCCCGGATTATAAACGTAATAAATTTATAGTTAATCATGTACTACATTTGTGTCTTTGTACAAGTATAGTATGATTAAAGATTCACGCAAAAATTCGCAAGATACGGTCTTGTATTAGAAGCATCCACAGATTACAAACAGAGACATCAATATATATTCTAAACATTTACTCATCCAACAAGCATAATGCAACCACAACGAATATCACAACTAACATAATATGTCATGCAAAGTAAAAATAGTCCACAATATTCATACGGTCCCGAATAATTAAAGATAAGTAAATACAATAGTTCATAGTAACATCTACCACGTCCCTCACTGTCTCCTACTCTTGCCCCTACCCTTGTGACCCAGAGCGCTGGTGCACGGAGTGTAAGGGTCACGGGACGGCGCGCCTAGTGCCTAGAGGCGGTGTAGGATAAGTCGATGGAGCGTCATGGAGCCGAGAGGGCCCAAGCTCATCGTGCCTCTTGTCCATGTCGTAAATGCCCCTCGGCCTCCTCGTCCTCCTCCTCGTCCCCTCAGTAGCTGCTTGACTAGAGGAACCCAAGGCCCTCTTCTGCGGAAGGATCGTACACGCCATGCGTCGTGTTTGTCCTGCAACCATAACGACTCAGCCACAGGCGTGAGACGACGTGGATGACCTCTGTTGTACAAAACAATGTTAAGTGAAAGAATATAACGTATTAATGATTTGTTTGAAAGAATATTTGTAATCTTACATCTAGGAAGCCAAGTATGTAGTCATCATTGACTCTAGGCCGAACGCGCTCGATCTCTTCAACTGAGCTTCTCAGTGTATTGCCCTGCAACAATGTTTTCAATATTAAGACTTCTGAACACCTAATGTATTACAAGGGTTATATATTTAGTTTTGTTTTCTTTTGTACAAGAATGTAACTTATTACAAGGGTTATACAGCGCGAAGGTTGCAATAACTACAATAGATAACTCCTAACGTCGGTCCAAGAACACCTAATGTATTGTTATGTAACTAAACGTAACAAAATAAGTCGATTGGCTTACCACTCTGTCCAAGATCGGTCCTGCCTCCACCTGCCTTCCTGCACGAGTGGACCGGTCGTACGTCGTGTCCTCATCGTCGGAGGACTCGATGTCGGCGTAGTCAGCTTCGGTCCACTGTAGTCTGAGCCTGCACCTTGTCGAACGCTGGTACCAAGCTTGGTACCGCCTGAACTCACGGTTCGTGTGCGGCTCGTTGTTGTCGTCCAGGTTGTCGTGCATCTCCTCCCATTCCTCAATGTAGGACTGGTGGTGCCTCTCCCAGTCAAAAATCTTCTTGTTCCTCTGACGATCCAACCTGCACGTATGTCATCGTTACATTAATCCACGTACGTGGCACCATATTATAATAAATGGACCATCATCATGACTCATTTGAAATATCAAAACACTTACTTGTGTAAGTCAACGCCAGTCGAGAACATAGGCATAGGCCAAAGCTGTCTCACTCCAAATTGGCGTGCAACCCTATCTGGCAGGTGGTACTCGATAGCATAGAAGCAGATTAGAGGACACCTCATCCTATAGAAGTAGTCGTCGGCCCCACATACGGTGCTCACCGAAAAAAAAAAGTCGTCCTCTCCACCATATGGCTCCCACTCTACCGCATCATGTTCAAATAAGATGTTAGATGGTATACTAATCCTTTTAATAGGTGCATGGAAAATAAAATTTACTTACACTAGACGCCGTCCGAAATCTAGCTTCGTTAGTAATCTTGAATGTACGCCTGGTCTATCCTCGTGTAATGCGAAACCGACTGGTCCCAAAGGTACGCCCACGTCGGCTGGCGACTTGGAGGCTGACCTTGGAACCACTCACGACGAGCCAGTACCTCTGGACGACCAACTGGAAAACGAGCCCACATCCACAGCTGTAACAGGTACACGCATCCACCAAGTGACGGGTTCGCCGTAGACCGACGACACCCCTCGCACAGCTGCCGGTATAGAAAACACAAGACTACAGAGCCCGGTGTCTTGACCGCTTTGGTCCCGATTCTTGGAGGCAAAGGATCCACATCCAGGACGCATTGTCACCCGTCGCGTCTGGAAAGAGAACGCAAGCAAAAAGGTGTAGGATCCACGCCCGGCAGTAGTACACAACCGTCTCCTCATCTGCCTCCTCGGGGCACTGTGCGAACTCTGTACGTAGCCATGAGATGGGAACTCCAGAAGTGCGAGCCCCTTGCTCGCCAAGCTCACGCCCAAGGAAGGCCTCCACTCGTGCTCTCCATCCCTCTGACCTGCACTGCCCGGTGACTGGGTTCCCACTAATCCTTAGGCCTAGCATCTTCTGACAGCCCTAAAGCGAGACTGTCATCTCCCCGAAAGGTAGGTGGAAGCTGTGAGTCTCCGGCCGCCACCTATATTTAAGACCAAGGATTAACAAATGGCCATGAATGGAGGCAATGATTCACTTTAATACCTGTCTACCAACGCAGTTATCGCCGCTGAGTTGAACTTGGGCAACCCACGACGAACCTGAAAGGAGATGACATCCAGGCCAGCTCTTTGCAGGAATGGAGTGTACCTATCATCGTACCGAATGTCCAAGAACCCACTGTGGGTCCTAGAACGAAGGTGCGGAAGGTCCTGCATCGAAGATAACATAGTAACATGTTACTTCACGAACACATGTACGAATAAAACTTATAGATTATTACCTGCCCCAGCGCAACGAGACGTCCTCTGTGGGTCTCCTCGTACGTCGGGTTGAGCAGGTGGAATTGCTCCATCCTACAAAAGAAGTGAATGAATTAGAATTGCAATGTACAATGAAACATGAACTTATAAATGTATACATAATTGACACAAATACAAGCATAAATTGAGACATGCATAATTAAATATATGATACGACAAAATATAAAATAATACTATAAACCAATAGTCCTACCTCACTAATCTGCCAATGGCAACTTCCATGAGTTGTGGCCAAGTTCTACCGCACTTGCCGCTTTCGTCATCGCTTTCGGGATCAAGAACAAATGGAGTTCCTCTCCCACGCCTAGTTCTTCCGGGTATCTGATCCATAACCATCCTATGTCTCGTCCTCTGCCTTGATCCACGCTTGTTCCAACGGTAAGCTGGATCCGCAATGTACTTTGGCCCATCATAAGGAGGCCACTCTCTAGGGTCCCGGAAAGGCACGAAGCGAGGGCTCCATGTGTTCACAAGCGTGTTGACACTGAACTCATGAGGTATCCTCCTCTCGATATTATAGTTGCGATGCCTAGCTGCTGCCACCAAATGCGAACATACAAAGTGGTATTGCCTTGGTTTACCACAAGTGCACTTGAAATCTTGGAGGACAACCACATGTATCCTCGACTCTCGGACCTCGCCATCGGACGTTGTACCGCCCTATGCTCGACTTCGTAAGTCCACGTGGCGTGGTCAAAGCATGCAACCTCATGTGTGCCACCCTTTCTCTTGCCTTCTCTAGGTGTGCCTTTGGTTTCGGAGCCCATATCTCTCCATCACTACTCAACTGCAATGCATGGGCGTGTCTATCGTTGAACCAGGCAACAAGCTTATAGAAGGTGAATTGAACAATTGCATTCACGGGCATACCACGTATCCCCAATAGCAATTTATTGAATGACTCTGCCATGTTGCTGCATTGAAACTCGTACCTCCACCACCATCGTCATGAGCTCTCGTCCATTTCTCCAAATCCCTCATCAAACCCGTGAGCCATTGTCTACCTTCTGCATTTGATGCGGTTCTGACCTGCTTCAACTTTTCCCTAAAGTACTTGTCCTCAAGCTATCGAAAGCGACCTCACCAAATGGATCAAAGTTTTTCTTGACACCGTCCTTCCGTAGGAGATTCTCGGCAAGGTGTCGAGTACACCAACGATGGTGCAAAGGTGCATACCCTCTAATCGCTTCCTCATACGGCATTAAGTATGCCCCGATGCCTATCGAGATATGACGCCAACCTCCTGCCAGGGCCAACCACATGTATCCGGACTAGCCTCAAGAACCATCCCCAAATCTGTCATTGTTCTCCTTCTCAACCAAAGCAAATGCTAAAGGAACCAACTTGTTGTTCGCGTCACAGATATGGCTATAAGAAGTGTGCCACGGTATTTGCCAATCAAGAACGTACCATCAATGGAGAAGACGGGACGACAATGCCTAAAGGCCTCTCGACACCTCGAGGAAAGCACCGGAAGGCACGGAAAAATATCGCCTCCCATCCTTCCATGCATTAGGTTTTGGGATGTACTCATAATGCATGCCTGGATTCACCGCTTTGATTGCATTGAAAAGAACTGGCACCGCTCATACCCATCCTCCCAGTCCCCATATATCATGTTCCACGCACGCATAGCCCTCCATGCTTTACCATAAGTTATCACATATCCTCCATACAACGCCTCAACGGTCCTCGATAATTGTTCTCACCTTCATGTTGGGTTCTCCTGCAAAAATTCCCATCAACCGCTTGGCAATTAGGGTAGATGTCAATCGCCGATGCCTCGTTGTCACTCATGGTCAGCACAATTGTGTGGCCCAACTACTTTTGTGATCTTCCATTTTCCGGTCACATGTTGCTTCCTTGCACAAACCCTCCATGGGCAGCGTTCCTTGTCACACACAACTGTGTAACGGCGCTCCACATATGAATGCAATACCCTGTAAGGCCTCTTTCAGATATCCGCAAAAGCTCGCAACCACCTCTTCAAAGCAGGGAGGTCATTGAACACCCTCCCCTCCTCAATTACCATTTTAGGACCGGCCTCAGGAGCTTCTAGGAGCTCATCATCACGTCCTTCTGCAAACGCCAGATCAGAATGAGCAAGATCACTAAACTCATGAACTCTAGGATCACGGCGGTCGGGAAAGATACGTCTCATCATCTCAACATCACTCTCCGTCAGCTCTCCAACAGCACGATCATCATCAGAATCAAGAGCCCTAGCCATCTCATATGGCTCCGAATCATTCATAATTTCAACATCATTGGAGCCACGAAATCCATCTGAAAAGTGCACTTGCGCAGCAACATGGGGCACATCGATATTCTCAGGAATGTCTCCTGCAACGTCATTACAGAAATGAGGAAAGAATGAAAAAATACCATGATTCTCGATGAGCTCCCAAAAACCATGCGGTTAAGACACTTACTCGGATAATTACGTGTCAAAGGGATCTCATAAGGAGGATCGCCACGAAAACATGAGTATGACAACCATCTCCAAATAACGCATTGAAGCGATTGAGCATCGAGAACCGTGAGGCGCAATCTGCACATGCGTAAGGTTTCGGAGCAGGAGGGTCGATGTGTGCGGATGATCCATTGCTGGGGTAAACCCATGAGGGATTGGATCAACTAACACCCGACGAACAACCACGTCCAAACATTGCAGCTGGCTCTTCATAGCCGATCTCACATAGTTGTCCCACTGATCCGCACAACCAATTGAGATCATTCACCTGAAGATGTTCGGAGGACAACCTAGGTGCAGTACACCATCAACTGCAATGTCATCATCTCCAAAGCAATGCAGCTCCTCCCGAGCCCTTGCAACCATATCACTAAATGAAGGTCTATCATTGAATAGCACAGGCACGCTTTGCATGTCAAGAAACTCAACATATCCATAACGATCGCTTTCAACCGTGCCTCCATGATATATGGTCACTAGGTTGTCCATCTATTTAAAAAACGTAACGAAACACATGTCCTTTAGTCCAAATTATACGATAGATAGTACCTAACAAGTACTTTCTAACTACAAACTAAGTAATCATGATCATAACTACGTATATATTTATAGTGTACTCACTAAATAGCAAGATCATATGTAGTTAACTACAAATATAACTACATATCTAAGTAGCTATCTAACTATATCTATTTATCAATGTATCTATGTTTCTATCTATCTACATATATATATATAACTAAATCAACTAACAAAGTCATCACAATATAACTAGTCAATAACATACACCAACTAAATAGGTACATTGCATATTCATATTTTATACCTTTCCGGGTCGACGGACGATGGGCGTAGGTCAAGGCGAATATCCGGGACTGCGGTGGCGCGGCCAACGACAGCAGCAGAGGTGGTGGCGCGCATGCGGTCGCGCGGGTGGCAGCGCTCACATGACTGCGAGACCGCTCGGCGGCCATGCGGCGGGGCGAGGCGAGGACAATGGTGGACGTCGGCAAAGCGAAGCGAGGCCGAGGCCGGCCAGGTGGACACAAAGGCTACGACAGACGGTGGAGGGCATGGCGGCTCGGCGCTGCAGCCAACCAACGGCCAACAGCGCGAGGGCACGGCGGCGCGATGCGGCTCAGCTCGAGCGAGCGCAGGCGGCTGGGCGCTGCGGCATGAGCAGCTGGCTATGCTGCACTGCAAGCGAGGCGCCTGGCGCGCGGCGCGGCGCGGCGGCGGCAGGTGGCGCTGGCATGATGGCTAAGCGGCGCGCGTCGTCTTGTGGCGGGCGTGGGCGCGGCGGCGGCGGCGGGGGCTGGCTAGGGCAACTAGAGGAGGAAGAAGGCCGGCCGGGTAGATATTTAGGCCGAGCTCGGCGCCATCCGCTCTGGCGCCGAGCCCCTTGCAGGCCGTTTGCCCGTGGCCAGGAGCTCGGCGCCAGTCACCGTGGCGCCGAGCTCGGCGCCACTCACTCTGGCGCCGAGCCAAGGGTCCATTTCTGGAATTCTTTCCGCCAGGGGTCTATTTGAGAGAAACTTTCGAAAAAAGGGCCAAAAAGTAAAAAATTCGGTCAGATTCGCGTTCGCGTCATGCATCGTGAGGCCCAGGCCGTCGCATCATGGGTCATCAGATTTGCGTTCGCGTACGCGCATACCTGGAAGTCTCTGGCTTGGCAGATCTGATGGATGCAGACAAACCGAGGCAACAATCCGGTGAACTAAAATTCATGTGTTTTTTAATGCTAAAACACACGTGTGTCGTATAGCATTTCTGTATTGCAAATTGTAACTTTTGTTGGACGGGTCCGAGCGCCAAGTCTAAAAAACCGCTGCTCTGCGCCGTGCGCGGCAAGACACGAGGGCACGGTGCGGGCGTGCGGCGCACGGTCCCCGCTGGTCCGCCCTACGCTGTTAATTCCTCCTAAAACAGCCTGCCACCGGGCAGAAGCGCGGGCCCCACTGAATCCGCTGCTCGATCGCTCGGCGCAGCACGCGCATGCTGTGGCTGTGCTGCATTGCATTGCTATATATGCGCCCCACGGCCGCCTGGCACCCAGCATCCAGCATCATCAACTCGCGCAACGCAACGCATTGCCCTACCGCCAAACTCCCTCTGCTACTCTGCTTCCTCCCCCTCCCCCTCTCTAGCGGAGCACCACCTCCAAGTCGGCGTCTCGAATCCAGTGGGCGCTCGAGTACGGGAAGCTAGTCTAAGAGGTGAGTGAGCTGTTCGATCTCTCGCTCCCTCCCTTCCTCACACTCAGTCGGGGATGCCCATTTGATCGATTCGGCCGCGTTGTTTGATCGACTCGCTGATCAATTGGGGTGCGGTTTCGTGTTGTTTAATTAATGTCTGGTAGAGTTTCACATGAAACTGAACAATTGCAGATCCAACTCATTGGCCACTCTCTGATTGTGACTGATTGATTGCTACATTTTTGCCCAGTTTTTCCTTCTTCTGTAAGAGTTCAGTTCGTGTTCGGCTATGAGCATTATGCTTCGGAGATTATTTCCAGGGATTAATTTGCTCTGCTTTTCCTTCGATCTTTCAGTGACGTTTGATTCGATTTGGTTGCAGGGAGGCGCCATGGAAGTTGTGCTCGCTCCGGCCCAGCACAATGGCCTGCACGCGGCGTTTGGGCCCAATCCCTTCGGCGGCATCGGCGGAGACGGGCGGTTCTCCTCCAGCCTCTCCTCGCTCGGCGGCGATCGCTTCTGCGGCTACTCCACCACCGCCTCCTCCCGCTTCGGCAACAGCCCCGGGCTGTCCTCGCCGTCGCCGCGCGCCGCCTCGCTGTCCCGCGGCTCCTCCGACTCCGGCTCCGTCGTCGACGACGGGGAAGACGCGGCGGCGTCGTCCGCCGCCACCGCCGCGGAGCGCCGGCTCCGCCTCGCGCGCCTCGCGCTCCAGTACCAGGAGGTGGTCAACCGCTTCGAGCTCTGCCTCTCGTACCTCGCCGACGCCAGCAACGAGGCGGCCGCGCTCCGCCGGGAGAACGATGAGCTCCGCGTCGCCAACGAGGACCTCGCCCGCCGTATCAACGTGGTCGGCTGCAAGCTTGTGGACGAGTTCAGCGGTCTCCGCCTCGCCGAGGAGCACGCCACGCCACCACCACCTCCTCCTCCTCCGTCACCGCTGCCCGCCACACCGGTGATGCCGAAGAGCATCTCCGTCCGCTCGCCCGGCTACCTCAAGATGAACCAGAACGGCAAGCATCGCGCGTCCAAGACAACGAAGGGCTCGGTGAGATCAACGCCAAACCTATTTCCCCCGATGTTGTGTTGTGCCGAGTCCAGTTTTCGATCATTCGGTCCATGAGTCTTACCTGTTCGTCTGTTGTTCTCACTGCGGCAATGCAAGCAGCAGCGCGTGTTCGTGGGCATGGACGGCGGCGTGAAGGGGGAGGATGAGCGCAAGGGTGTGGATGAGAAGAAGCTCAACGGCGGGCTGGAGTTCGAGGTGTACAACCAGGGCATGCTGAAGACGGAGCTGTGCAACAAGTGGGAGGAGACCGGCACGTGCCCGTACGGTGACCAGTGCCAGTTCGCGCACGGCATCGGCGAGCTCCGACCCGTGATCCGCCATCCGCGCTACAAGACCCAGGTCTGCCGCATGGTGCTCGCTGGCGTCGTCTGCCCCTACGGCCACCGCTGCCACTTCCGCCACTCGGTCACCCCTGCCGATCTCTTCCTCCCGCGCCATTGATTATGTCAGTCCATCACCCACCGCCGCTCTCTCACCCGCTTCCACCCTCTCCAGTTCTCCTTCATTATGCGGTAATGCCATTGTCACAGTCTTCAGAACCCCAAATGTCTGATTAGTTGTGAGGCAGAAAGGAGAGCCGTAAATAAAGTATAGATAGACACACGAGATAGAAAGCGAAATTGGTCCACATAATTAGCACACAGGCAAGATGTGAATATAGAGTTCTAGACACCGAGGTGTTCATATGGGTTTGATCTGGGCAATCAAACTCAAATATGTGAGTTGTGTTGGGATTATTGTATTTTTCGTTTTATTATACGCGGTATAGGTTATGATGTTCTGCCTAGTTGCATTTTTGGGCAAATTGGATGATAAACTGGTGAACTCCTGTAAGTAAACTAAGGCTGTTATCTTAATCTCTCTCTGATGTGTCGAACACTTGGCAAATGCAAGCACCTTCAGTTGTATTGTTTCTGAACAATTGAAGCAATGAATTATATTTTTCGCGGAACATGTGAAGCTTCCACAGATGGCATTCTGCCTCTAGTTTCTGGTGCTCATTCTTTTCTGCAGATGACCTTGCATTGCTGTTGCAAATTTCTTTGGTTGGAACTTCTGCTGTCAAGGCCCTTTGTACTTTAATGCCACGCCAACCTACCATTACAGGCTTGCTGGCATCCGTGGTGAATGTAACAGGTGGGGGCTGCTCGTCCCCGTAGATTACCTTACCTCTAAAAAGTAAACTTCTGCTGCCCTAATTTACATATATCTATCGCTGCAATAGAAGGTTATTTGCCAGACTTTTGACCCCAAAAGCTCTTGGACTTTTAAGCAGATGGCACTGAGGATTGGACAAGTGGGGTTACTGTGTATTCTTTGCATCTGCACCCTAAGATCTGCCTTTGCTGTCTCTGTAGTTTCTTTTGCTGTGCAAACAAGTTTGGGCTGTATTGCAGCGTCCGTCATGCTCAGTAGTGTTATCTGAATATATTTCTAATGATGTGTTGAACATTTGTGCATTTAGCAAGTGCAAGCGTCTTCTGTTGTATTAACTGCTTTATTATGGACAATTGATGCAATGAATTTACGTATATTTTTGTCGAACATCAGACATGTGAAGCACATATATGCATCTGGCCTCTGTTGTTCTATGTTTTCTGGAGATGATGTGACAGTCCTAATTTACAGTTAGCGCTGCAATATTTGGTTATTTGTCCAGTTCTTTTACGTGAAAACCTCTAGGCTGTGACTTTAAGTAGCTGGTTCTGATGGCTGGCTGCACAAGCGACTCCGCCATTCTTTTGCATCCTGCGTCCTAAGTTCTGCAGTTCTGCTCTATCTCCATGACTTGTTCACTGTGTGAACAAAGTTTGAGATGAATTAATCATGGATTTAATTTGTGTACTACGCTTTATATACACTGAATCGTTTAATTTGTGTACTACGCTTTATATACACTGAATCGTTGAGCTCCTGATCAAGGTTGTATACTACAGAAACGGAGCGTAAGACTGCATCAATTTATTCATTACTTTCACGCCTGCTCAGGTTTCAGACTAAAAAAAAAACTGGAGACGGTGAACTACGAACGCACAGTTGGCTGCTGGGGTTATACATCCAATAGATCAATTGAAAGCAGTTCCAATCATTTGATCAATTTACACTCAGACTTTAACACTAGGAACAGCATTTTACTTTACTTAATTTAATTTCATGGAATAGTACACGCCAAAAAGAACGTTATTATAGGTAATTCTGACAGACTAAGGCCATGTTCGCTTGTCTTATGAGCCGTACTTTTTCAGCGAAGGAACAATATTTTTCTCTCACAACAAATCAGCCAATAGTACTTTTCAGCTTGTCTTTTCAGCAAAGCGAACAGGGCCAATGTAGTACATGTAGTTAGACACGTAAGTGCTGTTAAATTAATCGCCCAAAGTCATTGCTCCTCAGTTGGTCTTCCTGTACTAATTCGTCATGAGAACCTGCATGAGTATTAGCTTACAAGTTTAGCAAAATTGACATGTCTGATATCTAGTAGTCGATACAATTTTTCAAAAAAATATCAAGTAGTCGATACAGTAGAATTCCTTTTTTTCAGAAAAAGTACTCAAAAAACAAGAATCCAAAAAGATTTGTGTCAATCAGCCTGTTCGCTTGAGCTTATCAAACAGAATCAGCCCTACTTTTCAGCCATAGGAACAATATTTTTCTCTCACAACAAATCAGCCCTACAAATCAGCCGCAGTAGCAATAAGTCCAAGCTTCAAGTTACACCCTGAGCACAGGTTTCAACCCAAAACTAAAGTCTGCCAATAATATAAGTAGCAGCTCCCAACATACAACCTGTTCGCTTGTTCGTAAACGATCGTAAATTTCCAGCTGGGAATAGTGTTTTTCTCTCACACTAAACCAGCCAGCAGTAAATAATCCACGATACGATACGGCCTCCCGAACTGATAAATCTTGTCACCTTTAGCCACGGTGCCACTGTCCCAGAAGCCACTTGTTTTAAAACAAGCTATGAAATATGCATGTAAACCCTTATAAAAAAAAGGCATGTCAACTAAAGGTAGGCCGATGTGATATATGCCAAAGATGATGTGGTTTGAAGTATAGACATTTGACATCCAATGCGAGGTCAAGAGTAAAATAATCAGCTTTCAAGTTCCAGATTGATTTTCCCATAGGTAAAGGCACAAAACAAAAAAAAATCCCCTTTAATAATATTGCATTATCCAAGATGCCAATGCAACTGAGCAAATAAATCTAAAATCAATGAGAAAAGTGTAATGTGGAAGGATAAGCATGATAACTGTAGTCAGTCTTACATTGACTTTCGAGGCTAAAGATAGGATCGTGCACAAGAATTATATAAAGAATAAATTTACCTTAACAGCTTCAAGAAGGACTTTAGCTTCATTATTGCTGTTGAAGTCGAACAGGCTGCAAAAGAGATTGTCGAGGTCATGGCTTTTTGAAGAAAGAATTGCTCTTTAAAAATGAGCTTACATTGAAAAAAAACTTGAAAAACATAGCCCATTTTAGCATCAATCTATTAGGATAGGAGTGATTAACCTCCTGAAACCTTACGTACAACAAGACTAATAAGTTGATTTTAATATGCTTACCTGCAATATCTTATTTATTGCTTTTGTGAGAGCAGGCTTCAAATCAGCAGGATGCAAAGCACCAGAACTATAATCGGCGACAACTTCATCCATTCCTCTGTATATCCTGTTCACACGAATAACTATTACAGCTGAACAAGACTGAAAAACAGTGACATGTTATTTTCCTAAAAAAATTACATTACATAGGAGGAATTCATGCTTAGTTGAATATTACTTGTTACCACCGTTAGCTTCCTGTCGAGCCACGTCAAAACTTCCAAACTAAGGGAGAACAATGTATTCAATGTACTCCAAACATGGATTTCCTTCGACAACATTGATAGGGCAAAATGCCTTCTTTATCTTGGAATTTATCTGAGACTGCAGTAAACAAATTGTATAAACCATTATAATCATCATTTTTTTAGAAAAAAGCGATAAATCATTGGCTGTTAGGTGATTTTATAGAAAAAAACTTGGCACAAATGTGAAAACATATCATAAATTACAGCAGAAGGCATAAATCATCTAGTAAACTGTAACTTTACTCAGTCAGCTAACTACACAGATGAAATTATACTATATACCACCTAAAAATGATAGTGACATCACATATTATAATAAAGAGCACACTGCAAGTAATTTATGCTTTACTGCAGGTGTAGTAGAGCCAGGTGGTAACAAAAGATCAGGCATACAACAAGAGAAAAAAAAAAGACTAAACGGTGTGTAATATATAATCTCTTAACGATTTCAGGCCTATCAGTTTGATTCACTCATTTGCAAAATTAGTGACAAAGACACCGGCCATCCGTCTTTCCAAATATGTTGATGAGCTGATCTCACCGGCATAGAGCGCATTTATAAAGCGCAGGTGTATCCATGACAACTATATGTATGTGAGGAACTTAGCCCGTGCTTATCATCACAAGAAAATTCCAGCACTGCTGTTCAAATTTGACATTTCAAAGGCTTTCGACACGATCTCTTGGGAATATATGCTGGAACTGTTGGAGAATAGAGGGTTCGGCACAAGATGGACGGAGTGGCTGGCAATCATTTTCAGAACGGCGCACTCAACGGTCCTACTGAACGGAGCTGAGGGGAAACAAATCCGTCACATGAGAGGCCTTCGCCAAGGTGACCCTCTTTCACCATATCTTTTCATCCTTGCGATTGATGCCCTGCACAGAATACTTGAATAAGCCACAATGGATGGAACACTATCACTGTTGCGGGGCAGAGAGGCCAAACTCCGCCTTTCGTTATATGCTGATGATGCCGTGATCTTCTTAAACCCGATCCAAGAAGAAGTGACGGCGCTTTTCAGGATCCTCGACAGGTTTGGTTCAGCCACAGGCTTAAGGCTTAACCTGGAGAAATGCACAGTGGCACCCATCAGATGCACAAATTTGAATTTGGACCACATCCTGGATAGTTTTGTGGGCAAAAGAGTTAATTTCTCGATGACATACCTAGGCCTCCCGCTGACCTTAGGAAGGATTAAAGTGTCTCATGTGCAAGGCATCATTGACAAATCACGGTGTAGACTTGCTGGATGGCAAGGCAGGCTACTAAATCCAGCGGGGAGAAGAGAATTGGTACGATCGGTCCTCAGTGCAATCCCAGTGTACCTGATGACTTCAATCAGAGTACCCAAACAGTTGATCGAAGATATAGACAAAATGAGGCGTCGCTTCCTCTGGGCAGGCGACAGTGAAACTTCAGGCGGGAAGTGTAAAGTAGCTTGGACCTCGGTGGCCAAGGCAGTAGAATTTGGCGGACTGGGTGTTATCGAACTGGAAAGATTCAGTAGAGCCCTTCGCCTTCGGTGGCTTTGGTTTCAATGGACCAATCTAGAATGGGCATGGAATGGAACTGAATTGCCGATTGATTCGACAGACTTGGCGCTCTTCAGTGCGGCAACGACAGTGATCGTGAGGGATGGCCGCAAAGCGTCCTTTTGGCACAGTACATGGATAAATGGACAGGCCCCATATTCCCTATGCCCGCTGCCTTACAAACATAGCAGAAGGAAGAAACGTTCAGTAAGAGATGCTACCCTTAACGGTAAATGGATCGCGGACATTGCACACAATCTGAACCATGACCTGCTGGATGAGTTTTTCAAACTATGGGGGGCAATTGAAGCGGCCAACCTGAACCTCCAAGACGGTGAGGAGGATCGTATAATCTGGAATCTAGAAAGCTCGGGCCAATTCTCTACCAGGTCAGCCTATATTATACAATTTGCTTGACATACTCTCTCATCTTTCCCGTCTTTGATCTGGGAAGCATGGGCTCCCCCCAAGTGCAAATTCTTCCTATGGCTGCTATTACAAGACAAGCTATGGACTGCGGCACGCCTACAGCAGTTGGGAGAACAACTACTTCTGTGCCCTGTGCGAAAGGAGTTTGGAGACAGCTCAGCATTTGTTCTTCGAGTGCCCCTTTGCCCGGAATGTGTGAAGGACTAAGGCCGTCGGGGTGGGAGCACCAAGAGGATATTGAGGACTGCTTTGCTCAGACTACATCCAAAGATGACAGGAAGGGCCACACGGTGGCAATCCTAACACTCTGGTGCTTGTGGAATCAAAGAAACGCTATTATTTTCAGGGATTAGAGGAAAACGGCGCTTCGAGTGTTTGACGAGATCAAGGACACAGCCCATTGCTGGGCGTTAGCCCGTAGGTTGGCACTTCAGCCACCAATGGTTGCACAATTAGGTAGCGAGTAATAAACCTTGTCTCTTTCTAAAACCTACGCAGCCTAGGCTGTGTTAGGGGAGCGCTCCTCGCGCAAGTAAACGGATGTTTCTGCTCCCTTCTTATTAGTAATCAAAGCCGGAATGTTCCGGATCTTTCCAAAAAAAAAAAAATCTCTTACAAGTTTCTCATTAACTTGAAACTGGAGCTAGTTACAACTATGTTTAATCAGCATTATTGATAGCATGATATTTTTATCACTGGATTCAAAGCAATCAGGCAAATAGCGTATCAATGGGAAATACCTCATCATCAACAACAACAAAGCTTTAGAGTCCCAAATAAGTTGGGGTAGGCTAGAATTGAAACCCAACAGAAGCAATCAAGGTTCAGGCACGTGAATAGTTATTTTCCAAACACTCCTATCTAAGGCTAAGTCTTTGAGTATACTCCATCATTTCAAGTCTCCTTTAATTGCCTCTACCCAAATCAACTTCGGTCTTTCTCTGTCTCTCTTCACGTTACTATCCTAGCTTAGGATTCCACTACGCACCGGTGTCTCTGGAGGTCTCCGTTGGACATGTCCAAACCATCTCAACCGGTGTTGGACAAGCTTTTCTTCAATTGGTGCTACCCTTAATCTATCACGTATATCATCGTTCTGAACTCGATCCCTTCTTGTATGACCGCAAATCCAATGCAACGTACATATTTCCGTGACACTTATCTGTTGAACATGTCGTCTTTTCGTAGGCCAACATTCTGCACCATATAACATAGCAGGTCTAATCGTCGTCCTATAAAACTTGCCTTTTAGCTTCTGTGGTACCCTTTTGTCACATAGGACACCAGATGCTTGGCGTCACTTCATCCACCCTGCTTTGATTCTATGGCTAACATCTTCATCAATATCCCCGTCTCTCTGTAGTATTGATCATAAATATCGAAAGATATCCTTCCTAGGCACTACTTGACCTTCTAAACTAATATTTTTCTCCTCCTGAGTAGTAGTGCCGAAGTCACATCTCATATACCCAGTTTTAATTCTACTGAGTTTAAAACCTTTGGACTCCAAAGTCTCCCGCCATAACTTCAGTTTCTGATTCACTCATGTCCGACTTTCATCAACTAGCACTACATCGTCCACGAAAAGCATACACCAAGAGATGTCCCCTTGTATGTCCCTTGTGACCTCATCCATCACTAAGGCAAACAGATAAGGGCTCAAAGCTGACCCTTGATGTAGTCCTATCCTGATCGAAAAGTCATCCGTGTCTCCATCACTTGTTCGAACACTTGTCACAACATTGTTGTACATGTCCTTAATGAGCCCGACGTACTTCGTTGGGACTTTATGTTTGTCCAAAGCCCACCACATAATATTCATTGGTATTTTATCATAAGCCTTCTCTAAGTCAATAAAAACCATGTGTAGGTCCTTCTTCTTCTCCCTATACCGCTCCATAACTTGTCTTATTAAGAAAATGGCTTCCATAGTTGATCTTTCGGGCATGAAACCAAATTGGTTCATAGAGACCTACGTTATTGCTCTCAAACGATGCTCAATAACTCTCTCCTATAGCTTCATAGTATGGCTCATCAACTTAATTCCCCGGTAATTAGTACAACTTTGAATATCTCCTTTATTCTTGTAGATCGGTACCAATATACTTCTCCACTCGTTAGGCATCTTGTTCGATCGAAAAATATGGTTAAACAGCTTGGTTAGCCATACTATAGCTATATCTCCAAGGCATCTCCACACCTCGATTGGGATGCCATCTGGTCCCATCGCCTTACCTCCTTTCGTCCTTTTCAACGCCTGTCTGACCTCAGATTCTTGGATTATCCGCACAAAGCGCCTATTGATGTCATCAAAAGAGTCATCCAACTAAAAGGTTGTATCTGTATTCTCACCATTGAATAATTTGTCAAAATACTCTTGCCATCGATGTCGGATCTCATACTCCTTCACCAAGAGATGCTCTCTTTCATCCTTTATGCACTTAACTTGGTTGAAGTCCCTTGTCTTTCTCTCATGAACCCTAGCCATCCTATAAATGTCATTCTCTCCTTTCTTCGTACTCAAATATTGGTAAAGATCCTCGTACGCTATACCCTTTGCCACACTTACAGCTCGCTTTGCAGTCTTCTTTGCCACCTTGTACTTCTCTATGTTGTCCACACTCCTGTCATAGTACAAGCGTCTATAGCATTCTTTCTTCTCCTTAATAGCCCTTTGGACTTTCTCGTTCCACCACCAAGTGTCTTTAGCCTCGCCTCCACTTCCTTTGGTTACTCCACACACCTCTGAGTATGGATGAAAACGGTACGGATATTTATTCAACCGTCCGTTCGACCGAACAAATATGAACACTTATCTGGATAGTTACTCGGATATCCGTTTTTTTTCGGATACGGATACTAAAACGGATATCTTAGGCGGATATCAAATACGGATGTAATATCATCGATATCCGGCGGATATCGGATAATCCGGATAATTATCGGATATATCCGGATATTTAAAAACGGATATTATCCGGATATTTATTCAAAATTTAAAAATCACAAATTTGAACCATCCAAACTATCTCAAATGGAAAGTTGACCAAAACAACAATTGTAGATCTTGATGAGTTGAACAAACTTGGTATTCAAAACTTTTCAATTTGAAGTCATTTAGAGTTCATAATACTAGAGTCAAAGTGTTGTTTTTTCATTTGACCAAATTTGACTTGGTCAAACTTGCTCAAATGAGACACTAAATGACCTCAGATGAAAAAACTCTGAATACCAAGTTTGATCATCTCAGCAAGATCTACAATTGTTACATAGCTCATTTTCCCATTTGAGAAAGTTTTATCAAACACTAGTCATAAATTCTTGAATCTCATATAGACTTTCTGAAACTATGTCACACACTTGTGAAATTTGAACTATATTTTGTTCAAACTTTCTCAAATGAAAAAATAGCCTATATAAGGATTGTATATCTTGATGAGATGAACAAATTTGGTATTCAAAACTTTTCAATTTGAGACAATCTAGGGTTCCGAAAACTAGTTTGTAAACGTCGAAATTTAAAAATCACAAATTTGAACCGTCCAAACTATCTCAAATGGAAAGTTGACCAAAACAAAAATTGTAGATCTTGATGAGTTGAACAAACTTGGTATTCAAAACTTTTCAATTTGAAGTCATTTAGAGTTCATAATACTAGAGTCAAAGTGTTGTTTTTTCATTTGACCAAATTTGACTTGGTCAAACTTGCTCAAATGAGACACTAAATGACCTCAGATGAAAAAAACTCTGAATACCAAGTTTGATCATCTCAGCAAGATATACAATTGTTACATAGCTCATTTTCCCATTTGAGAAAGTTTTATCAAACACTAGTCACAAATTCTTGAATCTCATATAGACTTTCTGAAACTATGTCACACACTTGTGAAATTTGAACTACATTTTGTTTAAACTTTCTCAAATGAAAAAATAGCCTATATAAGGATTGTAGATCTTGATGAGCTGAACAAACTTGGTATTCAAAACTTTTCAATTTGAGACAATCTAGGGTTCCGAAAACTAGTTTGTAAGCATCGAAATTTAAAAATCACAAATTTGAACCGTCCAAACTATCTCAAATGGAAAGTTGACCAAAACAACAATTGTAGATCTTGATGAGTTGAACAAACTTGGTATTCAAAACTTTTCAATTTGAAGTCATTTAGAGTTCATAATACTAGAGTCAAAGTGTTGTTTTTTCATTTGACCAAATTTGACTTGGTCAAACTTGCTCAAATGAGACACTAAATGACCTCAGATGAAAAAACTCTGAATACCAAGTTTGATCATCTCAGCAAGATATACAATTGTTATATAGCTTATTTTCCCATTTGAGAAATTTTTATCAAACACTAGTCACAAATTCTTAAATCTCATACAGACTTTCTAAAACTATGTCACACACTTGTGAAATTTGAACTACATTTTGTTCAAACTTTCTCAAAATGAAAAAAATGGCCTATATAAGGATTGTAGATCTTGAATCCATGACCATGACTCCATGAGACCCATGAAGTAATGTGCTTGGCTATTTCTACTCATGCCGCGAAGATTGGTGCTTATATGATGTATGATGTATGATGTATCTGTATCTTTATCTTATTTGTTGTTTTACTCTTTAGTCTTTCGGCTTAATCTAGATGGATTATGGACTCATAGAGTGGTGTAATGGTTTGCGCACGTATGATATATATATATATGCTGCTTTTACTCAATATCCGAATAGATATTTGTATCCGACCTTCTCCGAATCCGATTCATACCGTATTCGATACTCATTATTCATATCCGTAACCGAGTCAATCCGTATTCGTATATGTATCCGAACGCTATCCGTGTCCGAATCCGAATCCGAACAGAAATATGAAAACAAATATAATATGAGTGATATCCGTTCGTATCCGATCCGTTTTCATCCCTACCTCTGAGGGCACCTTCCGAATGTTGGTTGCCATCTTCTCCCACATGTTGTTTATGTCCTGTTCTTCCTTCTAAGAGCCCTCTTTGATAACTCTTTCTTTGAATACCTTTGACGTCTCCCCTTTCAGTTTCCACTACTTTGTTCTTTTAATCTAGCTTGTTTATCCCTATGGGCACGCACCTGAAAATGAAAGTTTGCCACCAAAAGATTATGTTGAGAAACAACACACTCCTCTGGTATCACCATGCAACCCAAGTATGCTCGTTTGTCCTTTCTTCTTACGAGGATAAAGCCAATCTGGCTAGAGTGTTGTCCGCTACTGAAGGTCACTAGATGAGATTCTCTCTTTCTAAAGAAAGTGTTGGCTATCATCAGGTCAAAAGCTACCGCGAAGTTCAGAACTTCCTCTCCCTCCTGATTCCTACTACCATACCCAAAACCTCCATGAACTGTCTCAAAACCTGTGCTTGTAGTACCTACATGCTCATTAAGATCTCCTATAAAAAGCTTCTCACTACTAGGTACAACTCTAATCAGGCCATCTAAGTCTTTCTAGAACTGTCTCTTAGCACTCTCGTCGAGGCCTACTTGTGGGGCATACGCACTAATTACGTTCAAGATATCACCAATGACAAGCTTGACTAAGATAATCCTATCTCCTTACCTTCTCACTCCCACCACACTATTCTTGAGGCTCTTATCAATCTAAACTCCTACTTCATTTCTATTCGCGACTGTCCCTATGTACCAAAGCTTAAAACCTGTATTGTCCACCTCCTTCGCCTTCTGACCCTTCCATAAAAATAGCCGAGGATGGATCACTCTTCGACATCTTCTCCTGGCCTTCCTTTAAACCAGGAAGCATGTCTAAAATTGAGGTTAATGGATAAAACCGCTAGTTCAAAGAAAAAGAACATTGAAATTAAATTAAATATATATAAATACATGTGTATATATATCTACACAAAAAGGATACATTGTGACAAAATAATTGGTTTGGACCTCCCACTCAGGTCACCATATTCCCTAGCTAACATATTCACTTTCCTTTGATCCTTGCCCAACTGGCATATGTCTACCTGCAGAGGTGAAGGTATAAATGAAATCATCAACAGCTATCACAGATCATGTAGCCATATAATATTGTGCGACTAAACTAAGAAAACATCAAAAGCTTAAATTTATAGATTAAAAAAGGTGTCAATAAGCCTCCTTTTTTGCTTAGCGTGCTTGGTGAGAACTCACAGTACAAAAACTAGGTTCTGGATTAACTAACCTTCAGAAAGAACACATCCGCACACTGCATAAGTGGATACAGGAACTGTGCAGCACTCAAGTCATCCTTCTCACTCCGACCCATGACCTGACAACATCTACACCATAAAGAAAATGGTTACTTGCACATCAAAAACTGACAAACGGATAATGAATTGGCTTTAGAGGTAGACAAAATCCTACCTTACGATTCTACTGATAGACCTTTTCTGGGCTATGTCCATCACAAGCAGCCAATATTCATTTGGCCGATTGAATATTTCTTCAGAGGACCATAGGAACTCCACCTCGTCGGTCTTCACACCAAGCGATTTCCATACTTCAATCATGTAAAGGCCAACAGTACGGATTGCATCTAAATCCCCTCCCATCTTTTTATTGAGCATAGCAAACCAGTCTGCTATCAAGATTTTCACTTTGCAACCACAACTGACCATCTTATTAATATTGATCGCCTTCACGACGCCCTAAAAAAGAAGTTTTTTCATTCAGTCATCATCAGATATTAACTGTCGAACTGAAGAATTTGTAACAGGCCGACAAGGCCCTGAGCTGAACTGAGGGGAGAACAAAGATTTGTACCTGCGCGATGTGCATACGGCCAGACGGCTCGAAGCCGTCGTAGCAGACTGGGTTGGGTTTAGTCCGCAGCAGATTCAACAGCTCTTCATCCTCGATGCACTCCTCCGCGATGCTCCGTAGAGTAGCATACCGCTCCTGGAGCATGGTGTCAGGCTGATCCACCGCGACAGAGACGGAGGACGACGAGACGGGCTCCACCCGCTGAGGTAGATCCACGGCGTCACCGCCAGGGGACGACATAGGGGGTCAGCCAGCTGCATCGCCGCCATGCTGCCGGACAAACCCACCGCGTCAGGCACACCCGTCGGTGAATCCATAGTTGCGTCCCAATTGCGATGCAAGCGACTGCCGTTATCCGGGCTGCTTTTATATAGGGGGAGCACAAGGCTTCCTTAACGTCCACTCCAACGCCCGAACTGTTTTGTATGGGCCGTACGGGGAACCAGGTCATCTGCAGTTGGCCAGATCGACTTGTCTGAGGCTGCCACACAGGCATCCGCCCAGGCGTGGTCTGTCGTTCTCGGGCTTGCTCAACATCGGGCCAACAGACCTCCTCCGCTCCACCTTCAGATTTCACAGTTTCTCAAAAAAATAAAAACACAACGACATTTTCTTTCCCCACTGCCGCACGCATGCAACCGCCACAGGCGCATCTACCGTGCCGCCGCCCGCCGCTGGCCTTCTCTAACGCGGCGGCCTTCTCGTTCGAACGCTGCGCGCCCACTCCTACTCGCTGCTGCCGTCGCCCATCCCGCACCGCTCGCTCCCGCTCGTCACGCTCACCCATCCCGCGCCGCTCGCTCTAACCCATCGCACGCGCTGCCCACCCAGCCAAGCCAAGCCCAGTGCTACTAGCGATGTTGGTGGTGGTGGTGCTCACGCGGCGTTGGCTCCGACCCCGACCCCAACGGCTGGAATCGCCTGGCCCTAAGCTCTCCGATGTTGCAAGTGCATGTTTCAAGTGTTTCAGATATTTCGTAGGTATTCTTCAAGTGTTTTCATGCGCATGTTGCAAAAGTAGATCGGGATGTTGCATATATTGCAATGATTGTACATGTATGTTGCAAGTGTCTATTCCCAATGTTTCATTTATTTTTTTAGACGTGTGTGGCAAGTGTGTTTATCTGGACGTTGCATATGTTTGCAATTGTTTTCAAGTGTTTTTAATGTTTCAGGCGCATGTTTCGAATGTTTTAGCTGTTTCGTACATGTTGCAATTGTTTTAATTGGATGTTTCAAAAGTAGATCGGGGTATTGTGCATGTTATAATGTGAGCCACTTGCCGTAGCTGTCTGCTGTAGCTGCTGGGGCGCCGTGCATGGAGAGGAGCGTGTAGGATCGAGATGACGGACTAGAGGAGGGTGAATAGTCCTTTCTAAAATTAATCGCGCCGGCTAACCAAAACAAACATGGAATTAATACTATCGTCTAGCCAAGACTATACCCCTCTATCTAAGTTCACAAGCACCTTAGAGAAGATCCTAATTAGGCAACAAAGATACCGGGCTAGCTAGAGCTCACTTAATCAATTCTATAGTAAGGTCACACAAATCTATGCACTAATACTTTGGTAACCGGGGGAGCTCCTACACAATCTAGTAAGCAAAAGCACAAAACCACCTAAACTCACTAGCAATGCTCAATAACAAGGCTACACAAGCTAAATTAGAGAGCTCAAATTACTTAGCTACACAAAGTAAGCAATGTAACTAACAAGGTTACTCAAACTAAATTAGTCACGCAAGGGAGCTACTTCTATGATACACAAGCAAGAAGGTACCTAGCAAGCTACACAAGCTAACTAATTACAAGACCAATTACACAAGCACAATGTATATGAGAGTGTTTACACCAAAATTTGGGAAAGAAGAACGCGGGAACTCAAGGCTTATAAAATTGTATCATCAAGGGATCGATCAGGTGTGAATCGAGGTCAGCTGGTTTTGATGCAGTGTCGGAATCGGCTATTTTATAGATGACGTCAGTAGACAATATCAACGGACTACATATGGATGGCGTCGAGGGGGGAAACATGTTGGACTTTATAAAAAGAAAAAGATTAGGGTCCAAGTTATCTTACGTTAGGAATATTTTCTCTTATACCAAAGATTGTAATAAGTGGTATTTGAGTAGGATTCATGTTTAAGTTTTGGGTATAAATATTAGACCCCGGCTATTATAAAAGAACATCCAATCAATCAATATCAATTACTTTTTTGGCTTCACGCCAACCCTTAGGAGTAGGAGTACTGTAGATCTCAGCGAGTTCTTCAACAAGTAGCGCTGCATCGATCCGGTCGCCCTCCGACTTATCTGTAAGTACCGTCATGGCTTATACTTTTATTTGTAAGGCTGCATCGGTCCGACCGACCTCTTACGAGCTCTAGTATAAGTTAGTTATCGATTCTTATCTAGTTCAAGTATGGCTGCATCGGTTAAGTTTGACCTCCACTGCTTGAATTAGATTAAGGTCAAATTATTGGCTCTACCTAAGGGTGGCATCCTTCGGGTAGATTTATTAAGTTACCGATCTTACTGATATTCTTGTTGTCATTAGTTTCAGCAACATCAACCTGCCCGATCGAGATCGATCTAAATCGACCTCACATCCTTTTAGTCCATCGTTTATTTTGTCACATTACGATGATTCTTACTTTAAACAACGGATTATGTTTTATCGGCCGTTCTACTTTGATCTTGATCGTGCGTAGTACGCGGCTAAGGCATGACTGATCTTGAGAAGGTTTACTAGCTAGTTGAATCGGGTCTATAGCTCGCTATTATGGCTGTAACGATCTGGTCGATCCCCACTGTTAGCAATTTAAATCGAAGTATGCTAGTTGGTAGATTTGCTTTCGACCAGACATGACCTTGGCTGTTTGCTATGCCTGCATCGGCTAAATAGCCGATTACCAGTACTTTAACGCTTATAGTGTGTCTTCATGATTCTGTTAAATGTGAATATATCTATTTATTTTAAAGGTTTGATCTGTTATCTTTATCATGGCTGCCATCGATCCGGTCGAACCCCACTGTTAAGGATAACAGGTTAGATTTGATGAGTTTATATATCTGTCCATATTAAACAGTCGATTGTTTACATGCTGTAATCCCTTTTCTACCTGAATCGGCTATTTTAGCCGATTCGCCTGTGCTTTCATAGATATGGCATGCTTTCATGAACATGTTGAAGTATGGTCGGTTCTATGGATTTTCTGGTTCTAGACTATCATCATCATCATAGCTGCATCGATCTGATCGAATCTCACTGTTGACGGTAATAGATTAGATCTAGACAGTCCGTAGATCTGTCTATATCAAATAGTCGATTATTTGCGTGGCATATCCCTTTTCATCGGATTCATTGGCTCTACACCACGTATTGATCAAATCTAATTTAGCCAGTGATGGATCTTTGACGCACACATGTTAATAGCTTAAGGGAAAGGATCATTAAAACTAGGAGCATTGTATTTGTTACTATAAAATCAATGATGACCCACAAGCGTTACAGTCCTTAACAGTCGATTTCTTCTCGTATCAGCTATTTAGTCGTTTTTCCCGACTGGCTGCTCCTGAAGCGGCATACTTAGAACTGTCTGGGCAAAACCAGCATGTTCCACCCTAAATTACTAATAAACTTTCTCTCCTTGTCAATTGCAGGTCAAATTGACTGGCACACCCTTGGAAATTCGCAGGATCGACTAGTCCTACGTTGAAGCCAGGCAGATCTCCAGATTATTCTGGCTTGCTGCGTGTCCACCCAGCGTAGCTACCACGTCTTCGCGCCGACATACGTTCTGGCACGCCCAGTGGGACCCCATAATCGTTATGGCAACTCACAACAACAGGGACATTCTTATGGTGCCTTATGAAGACCTACCTGATGAGGATAAAGATGTCATCAGTAAAGCTATAAAATAATTTTAGAATAAGTGTTTATTGTCCTACACCAAGACACGTGATAATAAAGTTGTTTAGAAATATCCACTACTAAGAGTTTTGATGCATGGGCAGTCAGATACAGACGAAGCTGATGATAGGCGTTTCTTCATAGATGTTGTAAACAAATCTATTCATGATGCCATATTGAACCCTAATACAGATTTCTTAAACACATTCCACAATACCATGAAAGAGGTGTTTCATAGATGTCCAATTGATTAGGTTGGACCGGCTTATTACAACATTCCACATTCATCAACTCAGGGGACTAATCAAGCCGATATTAGCCATCAAGAAACAACACTAGCTGTCAATGATGATGTCCAGGTAGTTCAGAGCTCATCTGAGCAAGTTCAAGGTACCACTACTAATCAAATACAGAATAATACTAGATCATCAGTGCAGTATGTGCAACAGCCAACGGGGCAAGTTTAGAATCAAGTGGTTAATTTTGGCACATCAGGTCAAATACCGCCATTGGCTCAAAAAATAGCGCCATCAGTTCAAAGAATTCGTAGAGATACAGATCCCAACATTTACAACCAGAGACTTTAAGCAGCAAATCAGCAAAGGGCCCAATAGATAGAGATTCCAAAAGGATATCATTATGGCATATATTACAATATCCTTCATATGATTCCAAATCCAGGGTATTAAGGTACCCGAAATTTTAATCCACAGATGGGTCAACAATTGCAGAGAAATTCAGATTCAAATGTTGATGAATTGTTGCTCAGGCAGACCTTTTCGTACAAATGTCCATATCCAGAGTGGTATGATTTGGTCGCTCTTCCTACAAATTACAGGCTCCCAGAATTTGCTAAGTTTACTGGTCAAGATAGCACAAGTACAATAGAATATGTCAGTTGGTATCTTACATAGTTGGGTGAAGCATCCATTGAAGAAGCACATCAAGTTCATTTCTTCTCCCTATCCCTGTCAGGACCAGCTTTCACCTGGTTTTCATCGTTACCAGTTAATTCCATTACCAATTGGACTGACCTAGAGAAAAAGTTCTATACATATTTCTATACTGGGACAGAAGAAAAGAAAATCATAGATTTGACGACCATAAGGCAGAAAACTAATGAATCGGGTGCTGAATTTCTTCAGAGGTTCCGAGAGACCAGAAATTTGTGCTTCTCATTGAATCTAACTGATGATCAACTAGCTGCTTTAGCTGTTCAAGGAATATTGCCAACATGGAGGGAGAAGCTGTTTGGGCAAGAGTTTAACAATTTAAATCAGTTGGCTCAATGAGTGGCAGCACTCAATAGCTAATTCCAGAATATGCGCAGAGATACCCGTTTCCAGAAGAGTGCCGCAATTGCTGAAACCTATAATCCATATTCAGTTGATAACGGCGATCAGGACAATGAAGAAGAAGAGATTGCTGCGGACGAATAGAATTGGGGTAAGAAGACAGTGATGGTGCCAAATCATTGGGAAAAAGGGGTTGAAGAAAGCTATGATTTCGACGTCATAAAATCGAACAAGCTCTTTGATTTCTTGCTTGAGAGATGACATATCAAGTTTCATGCCAATCATGTTATGTTACCTCCTGATCAGTTGAAGAATAAGAAGTTAGGTAAATTTCATAACACTACTTCTCATTCTACTAATGAGTGTAGAATTTTCTAATAACATATACAGAGGGCTATTCAGCAAGGAAAGCTTAAATTTGATGCACCTCGAAAGATAAAAGTTGATGATAATTCTTTCCTAAGAGATCAAAACATGGTTGATGCTAAGTTGCTCAAAGAAAAGACTAAAGTCCTAACATCAACCAGGGAATAAGAAATCAGAACCGTCGATCCAAAGATGCAAAAATCGGCTAATGAATATAGAGAGATTAAAAGGCGTCGTGACCAACAGAAGAGCCGATATGAGCAGGGAGAGGCATCAAGGAATGAGGCGATAAGGCCATGTGTCACATCTCGAATTTTGTTGAATAAATGACAACGACAGAAGGAAAAAGATTATCAGCGTTGGTTAGAAGAGAAAGAATACCAGCGTCAACAATAAGAAGAGAGGTATGAAAGAAAACAAGTTAAATTACATTAGAATTGTCCTTTTTTAGACATTGTTGGAATGAAGGTTTGAAATTGCCTACTAGAAATAATTACCCAGAGTGTAGTGAGCAATATTAGGAGTTTAGGCAATCTCAAGCTAACTGCCGGTCTGTCCGTGCTCAAGATGAGTATCATCATAATAATATGGATCGACGCTTAAAAAATAGAAGTGTTCATGATCAGCTTAGAAAGCGAGTTGTTGATCAAAACTGGGCTGATTATGAAGATGAAGGTAATGAGAAAGAGTATGTTTGGTAGGAAGGGCAATGGTGTCCAGGAGATTTGACAAGAAGTCAGAAAAGAAGGTACAACGCCTAAAGAATAGAGAGCTAGAACAGGCTCAGAAACCTTGTAAACCTCAAGTGTGGCGTGCTAAACAAACAACTGATAGGGGTCAACTATCGGCTAATATTCAAATGGCTTTTCTATTGCCGTTAGAATTCAGAGCTCCAGCAGATCAAGAAGTCTATTCGGATTTTGACAAATTAGAATATGAGGAGATAGTTGCCAAGTTGACAGTTATACAACAAGCTATATTTGATAAGCCAGTCAAGCATCGGCACTTAAAGGCTTTATATGTAAAAGGTTTCATTGATGGGAAGCCGATGAGCAAAATGTTGGTGGATGGAGGTGCTTCTGTTAATCTTATGCCTTATACTACTTTTCGCAAGCTTGGCAAGGGGCTAAGAGATTTGATTGAGACTAACATGATGTTTAAGGATTTCGGAGGTAATGCATCCAAGACCAGGGGGGCAATAAACGTTGAATTGACAATTGGAAGTAAGACTTTACTTACCATATTCTTTGTCATTGATGGAAAGGGTTCATACAATTTACTCCTTGGTCGTGATTGGATTCATGCAAATTGTTGTGTACCATCAACTATGCATCAATGCTTGATTTAGTGGCATGGAGATGATGTTGAGCTGGTTCATGCTGATGATTTTGTAAGCATCGCAACAGCTGATCCAATGTATTAGGAACTGGAAGACTTCGAGTGTTTTTTTGGCAAGCTATGGGAAGAAGGCTTCATTAAAATCAATGATGAAAGCCAACAGTTGATCCAAGCAGTCGGCTCTGAGAGTTTGTTTTAATGGATAATCCAATAGATGGTACAGATGGTAAATTAGGACATGGCTTTACGTCGGCCGATGAATTAGAGGAGATAGATATTGGTCCTAGAGATAGGCCTAGGCCAACGTATGTAAGTGCTAAGTTGAATCCTGAGTATAAGCAAGAGTTGATAGATTTATTAAAGGAATTTAAAGATTATTTTGCTAGGTTATATTATGAGATGCCTGGTCTATATCGATCAATTGTTGAACATCGGTTGGCAATCAAACCTGGATATCGGCCGTTTAAATAAGCTCCGAGGAGATTTAACCCAAATGTTCTTGGTTATATAAAAAAGGAGACTGAAAGATTACTAGAAGCAAAATTTATCCGACCATGCCGATATGCAGAGAGGATATCGAGTGCTGTTCCTGTGTATAAGAAAAATGGGAAGTTAAGAGTTTGCATCGATTTTAGAGATTTGAACAAGGCTACACCCATGGATGGTTATCCGATGCTGATAGCCGATATGTTGGTAGATGCAGCATCCGAGCACAAGGTTATTAGTTTTATGGACGACAATGCAGGATATAATCAAAATTTTATGACTGAGGAAGACATAGCAAAAACAACTTTTAGATGTCCTGACGCAATCGGTTTATTTGAATGGGTTCTGATGACCTTTGGTTTGAAGAATGCCGATGCAACTTATTAGAGAGCGATGAATTATATTTTTTATAAGTTGATCGATAGGATTGTTGAAATCTACATTGATGATGTAATGGTAAAATATAAAGGGTACAAGGAACATCTAGCTGATTAGCGGGAGACTTTGGAGTGCACAAGAAAACATGGTTTAAAGATGAATCCCAATAAGTGTGCCTTTAGAGTATCAGCTGGACAATTTTTTGGTTTTATGGTCCACGAGAGAGGAATCAAAATTGGTCAGAAAAGTATGAAAGCAATTGATGAGGCAGTTCCCCTGACTACTAAAACAGAGTTATAATCTTTGCTTCATAAGATTAATTTTATTAGGAGGTTTATTTTCAGATTTTTCAGAAAAGGTTCTGCCGTTCTCTCCTTTGTTGAAGTTGAAAAACAATTAAGAATTTAAATAGGGTGACGTACAACAAAAGGCGTTTGAGGAGATAAAGAAATATATGAAATATCCACCCGTGCCGGTCCCTCCTCAGCAAGGTAAGCCTTTTAAGTTATACGTGTCGGCCGATAATCAGACAATTGGATCAGACTTAATGCAATAGTTTGAAGGAAAAGAACGAGTTGTTTTTTATCTAAGTAGAAGGCTTTTGGATCCAGAAACAAGATATTCTCCTATTGAAAAGTTATGCTTCTGCTTATATTTCTCTTGCACTAAGTTGTGACATTACTTGTTATCGGCTGAGTGTATAGTTGTTTCTAAGGCTGATGTGATCAAACACATGCTATCAATGCCGATATTAAATGGGAGAATGGGAAAGTGGATTCTTGCATTGTCGGAATTTGACTTGAGGTACAAATCGGCTAAAGCAGTTAAGGGACAAGTAAAGGACATAAGTTTATACTGGTAGCTATAGATTACTTCACTAAGTGGGTTGAGGCAATTCCTTTGAAGATGGTAACCTCAAAGAACATGGTTGATTTTGTCAAGGAACATATTGTGTATCGTTTTGGGATTCCTCAAACTATTACTACTGATCAGGGGACAATGTTCACATTAGAAGAGTTCAGAGATTTTGCTGCCAGTATGGGAATTAAGTTATTAAATTCTTCTCCTTACTATGCTCAGGCTAATGGCCAGGCAGAGGCATCCAATCAAATTATGATTAAGCTGATCAAGAAAAAGATCAAAGAACAGCCAAGGAAGTGGTATTCAACGCTTAATGAGGCATTATGGGCATATAGGATGGCCTATCATGGATCGATTAAAACGTCACCTTATGAACTTGTGTATGGTCCTAATGCAGTCCTTCCTTGAGAGATTCAAACTGGATTGAGGCATGTCACGTTGCAAATTGATTTGTCAGCCGAAGTTTACAAGAATCTTATAATGGATGACTTAGAAGACTTAAGTTGCCATCGGCTGCGTGCTCTTGAGAATATCGAAGCCAATAAGCTAAGGATTGCGAAGTATTAAAATAAGAAGGTCAAGAGCAAACAATTTTATGAAGGAGACTTGGTTTGGAAGGTGAAATTACCGATCGAGTCAAGAGATGGCAAGTTCAGCAAGTGGTCATCTAATTGGGAAGGACCTTATCGGATTAAACGTTGTGCACCTGGTAATACTTATATTTTGGAAACACTAGGAGGAGAAGAGGAGTTTGACAGAGCAACCAATGGAAAGTATCTAAAGAAATATTATCCTAGCGTTTATATTAATACTTGATAGCCAATTTGTTCAGTCATCGGCTCTAATAGCCGGTACCAGAAGGATATCGCCTCTAGTTCAAAAATAGACCCGAAGGGGTTAAAACCGATACGATATGTATCACCTATAGAGCAAAAACAAACATAGAGACAATCATGATGTATACAAAAATATTGCAAGAAGTTCATTGAGACGCGATCATAGAAAAATAGGGATTTCATTCATTGATCAGTTTGTACTAGGTACAAGCTAATCAAACACCCTATTTACAACATCCTGAGCTGAAGCGATGTCCACGATGGCCGCTACGGTGTCTTCAAAGTCCTCGATCAGGTCCTCTTGCATGTCGAGGTCATTGGCCATCGGAAAGCCCGGCTCCATGGTGCGGAGATCATGCCTTGTCTGGACTTGTGCCGCTGCCAGAGCCATCACCGTGCCGTGGTGAACGCCGTGGAGGGCGATCTCCTAAACGCGCGCCGGGACGTCCTACAAGCGATTGTTGAGGAGAGGGCCCCAGGTATTGACGGGCACTGTAGCCGTGTTTGCCGCCAATTGGAGGTTCTCCAACTGCACCATCAAGGCTAGAAATCACAGAAATAAAGGAGCTATCAAGACAAAGACAGTGGAAATTAAAACGAAGGTTTTCTTGAAGTTCCTCTTACCCACCACCATGGCGTTAGACTCAGCCAACCGCGCCCAAGCAGCATTGGCTTATTTCTTGGTGGCGAGGAGGGCGGCTTGAGAAGCCTCGAGGCGGTTCTCAAGCTGACCGTTCTCCCGAGTCGCCTCGGAGTAACGGTCCTTGGCAGCCCTCCACTCCTAGAGGAAACATCGGGCGTCATCGCCATTGTAGGAGTCGAAGGAGTTCGACAAGTCTGGCGCGGCTGTGGCAGATGTGGCAGTAGAAGGCTCGCCGGTCCTGGGAGGAAGCAACCAAAGGTTGACATTGAGGATGAGCCTATAGATGCATTAGTAGATGATTCTCGCTATGGACAGGAGCGTTCAGTCTTACCTGATGCGGTGGAGCCACTGGCTGATCAGGACCTCCTCCTCTAGGAGATCTTCCGCTGCGCGCTTGCCGTGGTGATCTTCTCCTGCCATGGATGCTGGCCTAGATCATAGAAGAAGAAGGGAAACTGCTACAGGGTTTGTGAAACAACTATTCTACTGAGCCTCGAGGAGACACGCAATAGGCTGCATAACTGTTTACAAATTGGTACATGGAACATGAGTACAGGGCAAAAGAGGAGTCACTTAAAACAAAGAAATTATTTGCTAGCTTCTCCTATTACAAACTAAGGGCCAGGGAACACTTTGTTCACTATGTCTTCGGCCTGGGAAGCGAGGGCTACGGAGTTAGCGGTGTTGAAGAAGTCCTTGACCAAGCACTCATGGTCCTCAGGGTGTTCAGTGGTTGGGAAACCATGGGGAAGAAGTCGAAGCTCGTGGCCAGAGCAAGCTTGCGCAACAGCTAATGCCATGGCAGCACCATGACGAACATCGTGAAGGGCAACTTCGCTGACGTGGTTTGGGACATCGTACAGGTGAACCACCGGCATGGCACCCCTGGCGTTGACGAATCCTATCGCATACTCTACAGTTGATCGAAGGCTTTCCAACTAGGTCGATAGGTCTAGAAAGATTCAAGGAAGGGATAATCAAGATCTTGAAGACAACACTAAAAGAAACAGAGAATTGTGGTGGATATCTCACCCATAATTCTAGCCTCGGCCTCGGCCAGCCTCGCTTGAGTGAAGTTGGCCCCATGTTCTGAGATGATGGGAGCATCCTACAACGCATTCTCATGAAGGTCCATCCGCCCAAGATCATGGGTTGCATTCTCCTAGTGACAAAGATGCTGGTATGGTGGCACAGACTCATCAAGGGCCTCTTCGGCAGGTCTCTTGCCATTTTCCATGTCTTCGAGCCTATTAGAAAGCAAAATGCACTGAAGGCACAGAAGGTTTGGGACGAAGCAGGTTGTTTTTCGATCTACAACCATGGCCCGTATATATAGCCTGGGAGATGAGAAGATAGACTTCGTCAGGGGTATGGAATTGAAGTCAGTTATGGAAACGGATCAACGCTCCAGAAATTCAGGGAATGGTTCATGGAAGCACAACAAATTTAGACTTATTGCTTCCCATAATTACAGATACCGTGGGATTGATACAAAGGGTTTACATTGACCGACGATCGACCCACTAAGACTTCCTTGGATTGAAGGGAGTCTGGATCCCCACAAGGCCAAAGGTCATCATGAACTGAGTCATATTGGCCCGCTGATAGAAGTAGCATCAGGGGAGAGAAAGGGCCGCCTGCTAAAAAAGATGCCCATATATCCAACTGATTTCTCAGCATGAGCACTTGATAGAGTGAACAAGGGGAAGGTGTCCACACATTTGAACCATTGCAAACACTAGAACAGCTCTGGGCTGATGGTGAGAAAACTCAAGTGACATCACAAGAATTCTTCTAACTGCAGCAGCTGATCCTCTTGCTCGACAAGGCGCTGAAATGAGCGACCCAATTGCCCAATGCACAAGAATTCTTCTAACCACTCAAGACCTTCATAGTAAGGAATTAGACCATGAAGGGTCTAGCAGAGCCAAGGGCACTCGAGGAGGCAAGCAGAAGGGAAACATAACTGAGTCCTTGGGTTGCTCTCGCTAGGGTCGGATAAACATTTATAGTCGGTCTAGAAGATTGAATCCAAGCGCCCGTGAAGCAATAGTGCTCTCGTGAAGCTTTAAAGTGTAGGCTCATAAGCAGGCAAGGACGTTGGTAGGCCCTAGATCAAGGTTCTCTACCCGTGACTACAGACCCATCAAGGGTACAGACGTGGTAATTTTGGAATAAAATTAATTTTATCCCAAAATTAGGGGGGCATGTGTTTACACCAAAATTTGGAAAAGAAGAACGTGGGAACTCAATGCTTATAAAATTGTATCATCAAGGGATCGATCGGATGTGAATCGAGGTCAGCTGGTTTTGATGCAATGTCGAAATCGGCTATTTTATAGATGATGCCAGCAGACAATATCAGTGAACTACGTATGGATGGCGTCGAGGGGGGAAACATGTTGGACTCTATAAAAAGGAAAAGATTAGGGTCCAAGTTATCTTAAGTGAGGAATGTTTTCTCTTATACCAAAGATTGTAATGAGTCGTATTTGAGTAGGATTCATGTTTAGGTTCCGGGTATAAATATTGGACCCCGGCTATTGTAAGAGAACATCCAATCAATCAATACCAATTACTTTTTCCGGCTTCACGCCAACCCTTAGGAGTAGGAGTTTTGTAGATCTCGGTGAGTTTTTCAACAAGCAGGGCTGCATCGATCCGGCCAACCTCCGGCTTGTCTGTAAGTACCGTCATGGCTTATACTTTTGTTTGTAAGGCTACATCGGTCTGGTCGACCTCTTACGAGCTCTAGTATAAGTTACTTATCGATCCTTATCTAGTTCAAGTACGGCTGCATCAGTTAAGTTCGACCTCCACTGCTCAAATTAGATTAAGGTCAAGTTATCGGCTCTACCTAAGGGTGGCATCCTTCGGGTAGATTCATTAAGTTACCGATCTTGCTGATGTTCTTGTTGTCATTAGTTTTAGAAACATCAACCTACCCAATTGAGATCGATCTAGATCAGCCTCACATCCTTTTAGTCCAACATTTATTTTGTCACATTGCGATGGTTCTTACTTTAAATGACGGATTGTGGCTCCGGTCGAACCTCACTATTGATGGTAATAGATTAGATCTAGATAGTCCGTAGATCTGTCTATATCAAACAGTCAATTGTTTGCGTGGCATAACCCTTTTCACCGGATTCATTGGCTCTACACCATGTATTGATCAAATCTAATTTAGCCAGTGATGTATCTTTGACGCACACATGTTAATAACTTAAGGGAAAGGATCATTAAAACTGGGAGCATTGGATTCATTACTATAAAATTAATAATGACTCGCGAGCGTTACAGTCCTTAACAGTCGATTTCTTCTCATATCGGCTATTTAGTCGATTTTTTCGTCTGACTGCTCCCGAAGCGGCACACTTGGAACTGTCTAGGCAAAACCAGCATGTTCCACCCTAAATTACTGATAAACTTTCTCTCCTTATCAATTGCAGGTCAAATTGACTGGCACGCCCTTGGGAATTCATAGGATCGACTGGTCCTATGTTGAAGCCAGGCAGATCTCTAGATCATTCCGGCTTGCTGCGTATCCACCCGGCGCGGCTACCACGTTTTCACGCCGATAGAGAGTAAATACAAGCTTGTGTAAAGGAGATTCAAAGCAATGGGATAAACAAGGTTGACACGGTGATTTTTATCCCGAGGTTCACTTGGTTGCCACCAAGCTACTCCTCGTTGAGACAAGCTCCAAGGTTGCCGTTGGTTCTCTTGCTAGTGGTGACCCGTAAGTCACACTCTCCCACGTGGAGTGCTTACCACAAACTCTAGCACTAGACCTGGTCGGACCACTTGTCACCCTTCGCATCTTGCTCTACTAGTGTTGCTCTTTGCGGCTCCTACTGGGTGAGCACAATCCCCCTCACAATCACTTCTCTAAAGCACCGCATAATCTTCTTTGCATTCTTCAACGGAGACCACCACCAAGCCATCTAGGATGTGGCAACCTCCAAGAGTAACAAGCACCACCAGCTTGCAACTCGATCACTAGTGCCACTCGATGCAATCTCACAATGCAACGCACTAGAATCACTCACTCGCAATGGATTCGCACTTCTCGCAAGCACAAGTGAGTTAGAGGCTTATCAAACCAAGCACACACAAGGGCAACACATCCCCAAGGTGCTCAACCAGCCAAATGCCCAAGCTCCACCTCTATTTATAGCCCCAAGCCAAATAGAGCTGTTGGAGCAAAGCTGCACTTTCTGCGAGGGCATCGGACATGACGGTGCGATCACCGGACATGGGGTGGTGGTGCCCCCCAACGGTTGAATCCAATGGCTAGTTTGACTAGCTGTGGTCACCGGACATGCGGCGGTGGCACCGGACAGGGGGTGGTGGTGCCACCCTGGCCAACACCCCAAGAATGCTTCTCTCTAAAAAATAGGGCGGTGCACCGCCATCACCATGGCGGTGACCATGGCGGTGACCCCCTCACATCAGCACTGAACTCACCACCCTCGGGGAAAAAGTGGCGGTGCCACCAGACAACACCTGGCGATGCACCGCGTTGTACATGGTGGTGTACACCATCATGTCCGGTGATAGCCCTTCTGCTGCTCGAAACCAAGTCCAGGTGGGAACTACCCTAGGGGTGGTGGTGCCACCAGACAAGGTACGACAGTGCCAGCTCCAACCCCTGCTCTCGGCCTCGACCATCCGGTCACCACCATTAGGGTGGTGGTGCACCGGATAGGGGGTGGCGGTGCCCCTAGGGCAGCACCCCAAACTCGGTTTCGCCTCCTTTCTTCACCTTTCGACTTCTCCTTTGCAAATGTGCTAACACCACCAAGTGATCACCACCTTGTGCTCATGTGTTAGCTTTTGACAATCATTTTTTCAAAAGGATTAGCACTCTTTTCTCAACACCACTTGATCCTAACACGTATGCAAAGTTAGATCGCTCAAGTGGCACTAGATGACCGATATGCAAACAAGTTTGCTCCTCTTAATAGTACAGTCATCTATCCTAAACCCGGTCATGCACTTCTCTATAGAACCTTTGACCGGTGAAATGAAATGCCCTACAAATATATCTTTGCCTTGCACATTCCATTCCATCTCCTCCATTGTTGATGCAACACATGCACCAACCAATCACCAAATGAAATGATCCACTTCATATCATCACGTGACCGTATTGGTTCATTGATCTTGACCTCACTTGCTTTTCACCGTCCATCGACGCCAAGTCTTGCTCAAGCTTCACCACCACGCGGTCCATCGCTCCAAAGCCTCCAACTTGCCCTTCACGCTTGCAATCGGTCCATCAAGCCAAGTCTTGTCTTGATCTTCTCCACCTTAGTCACATGACTCAATGTCATGTCTCATATGCAATGAGCTCCTTCATCATATGTGTGAGCCTTGCAACAAATTCAAGCCATCTTCACCGTCATGGCATGAGTTGCTCACACACATGTACTTGTGGACTAATTCACCTGTGTATTACACTTAAACACATATTAGTCCACCTAGGTTGTCACTCAATTACCAAAATCAAACAAGGACTTTTTGATCTCCCCCTTTTTGGTAATTGATGACAACTCTACAAAGATATGGAAATTAAGCTCTTTTAGATTCATGTTGCTTGCCTAAGCAATTTTACCATGTGTAAATAATTTTAGACAAGTACCACAAACCCGAATTGGTAGTATTAGCTCCCCCTACATATGTGCTAGAGTGTTTGGTTTGAAGCTCGCACATATGCATAGATTGGAATTTTGGGAGAGTAGTTACTACTGTTGATGCTAAGGTGTAAAGAATAAATCTTCGTAGCGTGATACCAATCGGAGTGCATATTTTACACCACCCTTAGTACTATGAGTAGCTAGACAACAAAAATACTAGAAACCCCATGAGATCAACATTATAAGCAAGGTTCTAGTACCACGTGTAACAACAAGTCTAGCTATCATCCTATACATGCTAGTTTTTAAATCATCAATCAAGTTCTATATCTAGCATACAACACACAAGCATGCATATCAAATTTAAAAACTTATGCAATGCACGCAAGCACATGAATATGCATTAATCAAATGCAAACAATCAAGTTCATGAGCTTCCCCCCTACTTGTGTGCTTTTTTATCCTTCTTAATACCTCAATGTTGGTCCCTCTTTGTCCATTGTCTATGTCCAAAACCCCAATTGTCATATCTTTGTCTCCATCTCTCCCAAAGCTTTCATATTTTTGCACAATCTCTCCCCCTTTGTCATCAATTTCTATAAAAGGTGTGCTTCTTATTGATGCAAAGGCTTGCATTGGGATAGATGGTTGAGGCTTGAATCTTGTATTTTTTATGGACACCACTTGTATAGCTCTTTAGACACCATGTGTAGGATCTTATGACCTTGATGCCAATTGTAGTGGGGCTCCTCCCCCTTTGTCCAAGCATGGGTCATTCACTTGATAATCTTGAGCTCTTCTAGATGAGGAAAGCATTCTCCATTTGATGACCACTTAAAGTTGAGGATCACTTGTGGAACCACCATCTTGTATGAATGATACCATGTGTAGAGATGTGATACCACGTGTATGATTGCTTTGTCAATAAAAACCATTTCTTGAATATTTGCTATCTTTATGAGTACCACTTGTAGGATATCACTTGTAAGTTGATATAGACACCACTTGTGAATTCTTGATGAAATACTTGAGTCTATATGCCACTTGAAACAATCCAAACTAGATATCCATTTGCATTATTGTCTTGTGCTTGTACTTTTGTTACTTATCATGAGCTTCTAAGATGACTTAAACTAAATTGATTTGTCTTAGCTTTCAAGTCCGGTTTGAACCAATGACAAGCTTCTTCACACCTCTTACAAGGGTTATCTTGCTAATGTTGTACTTGTCACTTATTAGCAATCCAAATTAAATCAAGTACTTGGGTTCACTAGCTCATGAACAAACTCATACACTACCACTAGATTCAACTAATCATTCAAGCAATAGTGGTAGGATATGAATTTTAAAATTTTATTTGTCACACATGATCCTATAAAGCATGTACTATATGCACTAACTGCATACTAGTAAGGGATGAAAATGATTATGCACATTACGATGATACCTTTGCTATGTTGGAGTAGAGGATAGTCACATAGATTCCAATTCATCACTCCAATAGCAATGTAAAGTCCAATTATTAGCATGGTGAAGACCAATCATCAATTGAAGTACATTCTTCACCCATATGAATTGAAACCACTAATGATCAAGTGCAATATCTTGTTGTGGTTGGCTTGCTTCTTTTATTAATCAATACTTGCATGAGAGCATCAATGTGAAAATACTACTTGAAATATCATGACTAGTGAAAGGTCCTTGTTTGGTTTTGGTAATTGAGTGACAACCCTAGGTGGACTAATTGTGTTTATGTGAGATACACAGGTAATTAGTTCACAGGTACATGTGTGTGAGCAACATATGCCATAGAGGTGGAAATGGCTCGGAGATGTTGCAAAGCTCACACATGTGATGATGAAGGAGCTCATTGCACATGAGACATGACATTGAGTCATGTGATCAAGGTAGAGACGATCAAGACATGACTTGGCTCAACGGACCGATTGTAAGTGTGAAGGGCAAGTTGAGTGATGACTTGACGTCGATGGACCGAGGCAACAGTGAAGAGCAAGTGAAGTCAAGATCAATGAACCAATATGATCACGTGATAATATGAAGTGGATCATATCATTATTGATCGTGTTGGTGCATGTGTTGCATCGACATTGGAGGAGATGGAATGGAATGCGCAAGGCAAAGGTATAACCTAGGACATTTCATTTCACTGGTCATAGGTGTGTAGAGAAGTGCTTGACCGGGTTTAGGATAGATGGTTGTACTATCAAGAGGGGCAAACTTGTTTGCATATCGGTCATCCAGTGCCACTCGAGTGATCTAACTTTGCATCTTTGCTAGGATCGAGTGGCACGGCCAGTTGAGTGTTTAACTCCTTGAAAAATGTTTGTGAAAAGCTAACACACGTGCACAAGGTGTTGTACACTTGGTGGTGTTGGCACATTTGCAAAGGAGAAAGAAGTTGGAGTTGAAACGGATCAACTCAGTGAAGAAAAGGAGACGAAAGGAGGTCACTGTGAGTCACCGGACGTTGGCCTCAGCAGGACCTATGCATCCGGTCAAGTGGCAACAGAGAGCGTGCGCTCTCAGTCTTATGACCGAACACTGGCGCAAAGAGTTACCTGACGTGCAGGAGCCACATCTGGTCATCTCTGATGTATGCTGATGTGATGGCACAGGCGTAGCTCTGACACTAGGCAGGCGATGAAGGACCGGACTCAGGTGTTGTGTCCGATCGTGACTCATTTGACGTGTCCGGTTGCAAAATAGAGGCTCGGGGAGCTCACTAGAAACGACCGGACTCAGGCAGTGGTGCGTCAGGTTGTGGTGCAGAGGCGCATCTGGTCAGGTGTTGGCTACGTGTGCACGGTGGTGATTTGACGGGGCTCAGGCTCGTTAGGTCATAGGCTTGGCGCATCCGGTCATCTTGACCATTGGCGCATGAAGTTATCGTTGAGATCGGGCGGCTTTGGTTGAACACAGAGCGACATGTGGATGGCGTAGCGTGACCGGACCCTGGCCAAATGTGTCTAATCATCTTGATCAGCGTGTCCGATCACCTCGAGTTGTGCCCAGTGAAGGGGTTTGATTGATGCTCTTCTTGTTGCTTCACCACTTGCTCGGTTGGGCACAAAGAGGTGAGATGACCCCATGTGCAGCACTTGAAGTACTTGACATGCTTTAGCCTCTCTTTTTCCTTCTTCAATTTGAGCTTTTCTTCATTGGTACAACCATTTGCAAGATGTCCCACTTCATGGCATTTGAAGCACATGAAATAAGATAGCCTCTCCTTTTCTTGCTTCTTCATCTTTCTTTCTCTTTTTCTTTCGTCCTTGGTCATGCTCTTCTTGTTGAAGCTGACACCACACTTGTCACCATGGCTTCTTTGAGTCTTCAACATATGCATAAAGGTGACTCTTGAGTTGTAGCACCTCTCTAACTTGTTGCTCAAATTCTTTAATTCATTTTTGAGCTTATTGTTCTCCTTTAAAATGTTAGTTTCACAAGACATAGAGGAAGAACAAGCATCTATATGCGAAGAACATGGCATAGCTAATAAATCATCACAAGAGGTGGATACATGCTTCTTGCCTACATCACAAGGGTTAGCAACAATATATGATTGATCAATTGACCCATGTGATGAGCTCTCACTAGTTTTAGATTTTTCATTTGAAAGTTCTTTAGTGAGAAAAACACAGTCTTGTACTAAGTTATCATGAGTAACACTAAGTTCCACATGAGCCAATTTTAGTTCCTCATGTGAACAAGTAGTAACATAGAGTAGATACTTTTATTGTTCACATGTGTTCTTTAGAAAAGAGTTTTCAATTTTCAATTTCTTGGTTTTAGCCATCTCCTTTTCTAAAGCTTTAATCATGCAACCATATCTATCTTGAAGCTCCTCATATGAATCAAGATCAATCACTTTTGCATTAGATACCTTAGTGTCACCTTGTGACATGAAGCAATGTGATGTAGTTGGAGAGCTTGAAGAAACATCACTCTCATAGCCCGAGCATGATCCATCATCATCACCATCAATCTTGTCAAGTGATCTTGTGGTAGAATCATCATCATCATCACTTGACCATGAGGTGGAGCAATCTTCCACAATCACCAAATTGTGGTCATGCTCAACACACTCATGCGCCTCCTCCTTGGGCTCATCCTCATCATCGAAAACCATCCCATATTTCTCATTGAGATAACTCCAAATCTCATGGGCGGTCTTCATGTCAATGATCTCTCCAAATATGCTATCATCCAAAGATCTATACATGATGTCAATAGCTTAGGTGTTGATATCTAGGCATTTCTCTTGTTCTTGAGTTAGATTATTTTCATCAAACACATGAGAAAAGCCTACATCTACCATCCACCACATTTGAGGGTAAATAAACTTAAAATTGCATATCATCTAATTTTTCCACAGTGCAAAGTGTGTGCCATCGAAAATGTGTGGACAATCAACATCTAGCCCATAAGTCGCCATCCTCTCGGGTCGGTGAAGACCACAAATGAGAGACCCAGCTTTGATGCCACTTGTAGGGTTGAGATGGCGGACTAGAGGTGGTGAATAGTCCTTTCTAAAATTAATCGCGCCGACTAACCAAAACAAATGCAAAATTAATACTATCGGTCTAGCCAAGACTATACCCCTCTATCTAAGTTCACAAGCACCTTAGAGAAGATCCTAATTAGGCAACAAAGGTGCCGGGATAGCTAGAGCTCACTTAATCAATTCTATAGTAAGGTCACACAAACCTATGCACTAGTACTTTGGCAACCGGGAGAGCTCCTACACAATCTAGTAAGCAAAAGCACAAAGCCACCTAAGCCCACTAGCAATGCTCAATAACAAGGCTACACGAGCCAAATTAGAGAGCTCAAATTACTTATCTACACAAACTAAGCAATATGACTAACAAGGTTACTCAAACCAAATTAGTCACGCAAGAGAGCTACTTCTATGCTACACAAGCAAGAAGGTAACTAGCAAGCTACACAAGCTAACTAATTACAAGAGTAATTACACAAGCACAATGTATATGAGAGTAAATACAAGCTTGAGTAAAGGAGATGTAAACCAACGGGATAAACAAGGTTGACACGGTGATTTTTATCCTGAGATTCACTTGGTTGCTACCAAGCTAGTCCCCATTGAGACAAGCTCCAAGGTTGCCATCGGTCCTCTTGCTAGTGGTGACCCGCAAGTCACACTCTCCCACGTGGAGTACTTACCACAAGCTCTAGCACTTGACCCGGCCGGACCACTTGTCGCACTTTGTGTCTCGCTCTACTAGTGTTGCTCTTTGCGGCTCCCGTGGGGTGAGCACAATCCCCCTCACAATCACTTTTCTAGAGCACCGCACAATCTTCTATGTGTTCTTAGACGGAGACCACCACTAAGCCATCTAGAAGGTGGCAACCTCCAAGAGTAACAAGCACCACCGTCTTACAACTCAATCACCTAGTGCCACTCGATGCAATCTCACAATGCAACGCACTAGAATCACTCACTCACAATGGATTCACACTTCTCGCAAGCACAAGTGTGTTAGAGGCTTATCAAACTATGGTAGAACCGTCTAGAATAACACACTTTCAGAGGCGCTCGTCTTCCACTAGACACTAAGCGCCCCAAAAATGGGCTATTCCATCGAGCACACCCAAAGGGAGAACTCAAAACAATCCATGTTTTACATCCAGGATCCAATAATGAGTACAAGCTTACAATACTTAGTCTATTTCATACAACATAGTGTCTTGGAAATTATTTATTACAATGCTAGAGTTCAGAGTGTGATAATTAAACAGCGGAATATAATAATCATTTAGTGGAAATGATACACGGATCCATCTGTGCCCACCAGAAGAATCCTCCACATAAGAGCTAACTCCTCAAGCTGCACCCGCAACAGGGTAAAATAAACTCTGAGTACACAATATACTCGCAAGACTTATCCGACTAGTGGGAAGATTTTCCTGAGTCTCAAGGATATGATAGGCAATATAGTTTGTTGTTTTCTTTTGTTTGCGAAAAGCATTACTAATAGTGCATCCTTAGGTCAAGTTTTATTAGCAGTCATGGTTACTTTATTAGCTAATCATTCTAGGTAAGCACTTGTTCTACCTTCGAGCAAGAGTTGAGCAATAAGAACCATTTTACCACCTTTGATTTTCTAGTTCTTACTACGGTGCTAGACCATAGCCAAGTCGTACTGTCTCACGGAAATGACAATTCGAGAACCAATGTATCCCAGCTAGGTACTCCGAAACACACGCTCTACTTGTACCCCAGGCGCAAACAAGACCAACCCATTCCACTCCTATCGAGGGGTCTAGGTCCCCATCCAAACTTAGACTTCAAGTCCCCACACTTACGACCTGGTCTCAGTATGGTGCTTAGACCTCCACCTTTCGCCGCCTCCAATCAGTCGGTCCAGAAAGAGCCAGAACCCACGATAAGAGTGTAACAAGCCTTCCTGCTCCTCTATCTAAGTTCACAAGCACCTTAGAGAAGATCCTAATTAGGCAACAAAGGTGCTGGGATAGCTAGAGCTCACTTAATCAATTCTATAGTAAGGTCACACAAACCTATGCACTAGTACTTTGGCAACCAGGAGAGCTCCTACATAATCTAGTAAGCAAAAGCACAAAGCCACCTAAGCTCACTAGCAATGCTTAATAACAAGGCTACACAAGACAAATTAAAGAGCTCAAATTACTTAGCTACACAAACTAAGAAATATGACTAACAAGGTTACTCAAACCAAATTAGTCACACAAGAGAGCTACTTCTATGCTACACAAGCAAGAAGGTAACTAGCAAGCTACACAAGCTAACTAATTACAAGAGCAACTACACAAGCACAATGTATATGAGAGTAAATACAAGCTTGTGTAAGGAGTTGCAAACCAACGGGATAAACAAGGTTGACACGGTGATTTTTATCCTGAGATTCACTTGGTTGCTACCAAGCTAGTCCCCATTGAGACAAGCTCCAAGGTTGCCGTCGGTCCTCTTGCTAGTGGTGACCCGCAAGTCACACTCTCCCACGTGGAGTACTTACCACAAGCTCTAGCACTTGACCCGGCCGGACCACTTGTCGCCCTTTGCGTCTCGCTCTACTAGCGCTGCTCTTTGTGGCTCCCGCGGGGTGAGCACAATCCCCCTCACAATCACTTCTCTAGAGCACCGCACAATCTTCTTTGTGTTCTTAGATGGAGACCACTACCAAGCCATCTAGAAGGTGGCAACCTCCAAGAGTAACAAGCACCACCGGCTTACAACTCAATCACCTAGTGCCACTCGATGCAATCTCACAATGCAACGCACTAGAATCACTCACTCGCAATGGATTCGCACTTCTCGCAAGCACAACTGTGTTAGAGGCTTATCAAACTATGGTAGAACCGTCTGGAATAACACACTTTCAGAGTGTCAGTGTTTCGGAACCGGGGGTCCTTAACCGACTAGTGAATTTGTGCTGCGTGCTCCCAATTCCGGATAGAAATGCAAAGAGACACAAGGTTTATACTGGTTCGGGCAATGGATGCCCTACGTCCAGTCTGAGAAGGTGTTCTTGTATTCCTTGCACCGGGGTGCTCGTAGTAGGGGGTTACAAGCTAGGCGAGAGAGGGAGTTCGTCCCAGGTCTCTGTGAGGGGAGGTGATATGAATTACCGAATGAGGCGTGTTGTTCGTGCGAGTATCTGTGATTCTATCCGTCGTCGTCCCTAGAAACGGTTCTGGTTGCCTCCTTTTATAGCCACAGGGAGGAGGTACATAAAAGAGCTACACGTGGAGCAAGGACTATTTGATGACGTATTTATTCCTGGAGCAGCATGGCGTTGTCGTGGAAGTTCCCGTAGATGTCTAATCGGTATGGTCTCCACTGCAGGTAACATGCTGCACATTTGTTGACTTGGTGGATCGCAGAGGCTCGGCGGCCATCGTAGCCGGTCGTGCCAAGGCCTGTTGTGCCGAGGCCTACCGTGCCGAGGCCTGAGAAGTGACCCAGGTGTAGGTGCGGGTTTCAGCGGCCGTCAGGCGGAACAGTGCGAGACGTGCGCCTACAGGAAACGGTACCTGTAGGTGCGGGTTTCAGCGGCCGTCAGGCGAAACAGTGCGAGACGTGCGCCTATAGGAAACGGTACCTGTATTGTCAGTAAGGGATGGTAAAAAAGGTGATCTGACCGTTGTCCCGTCGCTCCTGTTGCAGTGCACTGCCGATCATGGCTTACGTAGTGGGTGCAGCTGAGCGCATTAATTGGATGCGACAGCCTGCCAGAGGGACTTTTGAGGCAGAGGCGACGAGGTTGTGGGACGAGCCCGGCCTCGGGCGAGGCGGAGCGCGGCCAATTCGTCCGAGGCCCTTCCGAGGGGGTCTCGGGCGAGGCCGACGGGCGAGGTGGAGTAAGATCAGTGAATCCGAGGCCTCATCGAGGGGGCTCGGGTGAGCCAGAGCGGTCGGTCCGCCGATTCCGAGGCTATAGGAACCCGCCTCGACTCCCCACGCTATGGATGTCCTTGGTGTAGGAGTTAGGCAAAGATGCGGGGTGGTAACCCCTACTCAGTGCTGTCGCGCAGATGGCGGGAGGTTGACGCGATCGGCGTGTAGTCGGTCACTTCACTGCATCGTGCCATCGTAAGGCGTCTGCTTGGAGTGGTTGGGCGCTTGGATGCGATGTTCGGTCGAGCAGCTGGTTGAAGAGGCGGCCACGGGCTGGTGCCGAGCCGGCCTCATGCGAATCGAAGAATCGGCACTTCTTTCGAGGCCCCGGCGAGGGGGCCTCGACGAGGGGGCCTCGACGAGGCGGTCTCGGGCGAGTCGGAGAATCGCTCGCCCTGCTGGGGGCTCGGCGATGGGGTCTCGGGCGAATCGGAGATTTCGGCCGAGACCTCATTTGTTTATTTCGTTGGTTCTGTTCTTAGGGTCTGAGTAGTTTTTCGATCTTTGCTTGGGGTACCCCATTTTCTGGTATCCGACAAGAGTGGCCCCCGAGCCTCGGGCGGGAGTGTGGGATACTCTCCCCGAGGTTTTTTCGAGACTTTTGTTTCTCAGTGGCTCTTGTCGGGTTCGTTTTATACTCACAATTCCGGTGGGTGCGCGCGAGCGCACCCGCCGGGTGTAGCCCCCGAGGCCCTAGAGGAGTGAGTTTACTCCTTTAGGGGCTTTTTGTACGACCCTCGCGCATCCTTTTCGCTTGGAAGGAGGGGTTGTTTGCAAGAGCCCTTCAAGCGAGAGCCTAGGCACTGGGTCTCGGCAAGGTTGCGGTGAAGAGCCCCGAGCCTCCAGTGACGAGCGAGAGGGCGATCAGAGTTCCCCGGCTTTTTGTACGACCCTCGCGCATCCTTTTCGCTTTCGGAAGGAGGGTTATTTGCCGAGCCCTTCGCGTGCGAGCCTAGGCCGCTGGGTCTCGGCAAGGTTTCAGGAAGAGCCCCCGAGCCTCTGCGTGGAGTGAGAGGGCGATCAGGAGTTCCCCTGGCTTTTTCCCTCGCGCATCCTTTTTGCTTGGAAGGAGGGGTTGTTTGCCGAGCCCTTTGCGTGCGAGCCTAGGCCGCTGGGTCTTGGCAAGGTTGCAGGAAGAGCCTTCGAGCCTCCGCACGTAGCGAGAGGGCGATCAGGAGTTCCCCTGGCTTTTTGTATGACCCTCGCGCATCCTTTTCGCTCAGAAGGAGGGGTTGTTTGCCGAGCCCTTCGCGTGCAAGCCTAGGCCGCTGGGTCTCGGCAAGGTTTCAGGAAGAGCCCCCGAGCCTCTGCGCGGAGCGAGAGGGCGATCAGGAGTTCCCCTAGCTTTTTGTACGACCCTCACGCTTCCTTTTCGCTCGAAAGGAGGGGTGGAACATGCCAGGCTACCCTCGGTGGGCACGAGCGATGACATTTTCGGTGAGCTTTTATCGGGTAAGTCCGAGTGGAGGCCCGTGCCCCATTCGATAGGGGTCGGCTAGTGGTCTAGAGACGCGCTCCAAAAAAGTACCAGATGGCTTCTCTAGCGGGTGCCAGGGCCGTTCGATTGGCCCTAGGGGCTCGGTGCCTCCCTATGGTGGGATCCCCTTTAGAGAACTCCTGCTGGTCTCGGACATGACTTAGGGCATCCCAAGCAATCGCTTCCCGGGCCTCGCCATGTACGTGCTTTCGCCTATAGTTGTCCCTCGACTGTTGTCCCGAGGCGGCTTGTCGAGACCATAAATGGCCCACCTTTTCGAACCTCTGGGATCAGTGGCGGCTCTCGTGCCCTTTTTTCGTCAGTGTTTTTTCGATCCTCGGGTGTACTTCTCGGCAAGGTTTGCGGGAAGAGCCCCGAGCCTCCGTGACGTAGTGAGAGGGCGATCAGGAGTTCCCCTAACTTTGTACGACCTCGCACATCCCTTTCGCTTTCGGAAGGAGGGGTTGTTTGCCGAGCCCTTGGCGATGAGCCTAGGCCACTGGTCTCGGCAAGGTTTGCGTGAAGAGCCCCGAGCCTCCGCTTGCGTAGCGAGAGGGCGATCGGGAGGTCCCCGGCTTTTTGTATGACCCTGCGCATCCCTTTCGCTCGGAAGGAGGGGTTGTTTGCCGAGCCCTTCAAGCGTGCGAGCCTAGGCCACTGGGTCTCGGTAAGGTTGCAGGAAGAGCCCCGAGCCTCCAGCGAGCGAGAGGGCGATCGAGTTCCCTCGGCTTTTTGTACGACCTCACGCTTCCTTTTCGCTTGGAAGGAGGGGTGGAACATGCCAGAGCTACCCTCGGTGGGCGAGCGCGATGACATTTCCGTGAGCTTTTATCGGGTAAGTCCGAGTGGAGGCCCGTGCCCCCACTCGATAGGGGTCGGCTAGTGGTCCGTAGACGCGCTCCAAAAAAAGTACCGAAGGCTTCTCTAGCGGGTGCCAGGCTGCTCGATTGGCCCTAGGGGCTCGGTGCCTCCCTGGTGGTGGGATCCCTTTAGAGAACTCCTGCTTTGGTCTCGGACACGACTTAGGGCATCCCAAGCAATCGCTTGCCTGGGCCTCGCCATGTAATGGCTCACCCATAGTTGTCCCCGACTGCTGTCCCCTGGCGGCTTGCCGAGACCATAAATGGCCCACCTTCAACCTCTCGACCAGTAAGCGGGCTCGGTGCCCGGTTCCTTAGCTCGGAAGGAATTGGCTGGGGGGTATTTCCCTTCCATCGGCTAACAACGCCCGACGCGTCTTTTGAGGCGGTCTTCTCGGGAGCTGCCATTGCTGCGCGATGTGGTGTTAGTGGATGGGACATAACCGTCTGTGCGATTAAATGTGGAGAAGGTGGGCACGTGGGCGGAGATATCGGATCTGGATTATATGCGCCGGATCTGAGGGAAACTTCCCCGATTTCATCGCCCAGCGGTTTCATCTTACCCCTACATAAATACGTAAAGAGCCTCGCCCCTCCCCTCCTTACCTTGCCTGCATTTGCTTTCACCGCTTCCAAGCCATTGCTGAGAGCGTAAAGCGCCGGGGAGAAGAAGGGCGAGAGAGATCGATTGAAAGAGAGAGAGAGAGAGAGATTTACCGCCATAGTAGCGTCCTCCACCGCGCAATGGCTGGCGGTCCTGTCATTCTCCCGGCGGATCCCTGGGAGCGGTCTGACGTCACCGTGGAGAAGCTGCAGTCGCTGGTGGACGCCGGTCTCCTCCGCCCGATCACCGGTTCTGACGAGCCAGAGTGGATTGCTCCGGGGAATGAGTCGGAGCCGAGGCCACATGATGGCTACGTGGTGAGCTTCGTCGTCTTCCACGAGCGAGGCCTCGGTTTGCCGGCGGACCAGTTCACGTGGGCGCTCCCGTACTACTATGGCATGGAGCTCCACAACTTCAGCCCCAACTCCATCGCACAGGCGGCCATCTTCGCCGCCATTTGCGAGGGGTACCTGGGGATCGCTCCCCACTGGGAGCTGTGGCTCCATTTGTTTCGGGCAATTTTAACACCAAGTCGGCGAGAGCGAAGGGGGCTCGGAAGGCGCTGAGGGCCAAGCGTTGTACCCTTCAAAGCGCCAAGACCGGCAAAGACTTCTACATCCCAGCCCCACCGGCATCATCCAACCGTCGTTGGTATGATAAATGGGTTCTACCTTCAGAACGACGACGGTGGGCTTCCCCTTACACCGGGCGGGTTGTGGAGAGTCACCGGAGAAGTGGGGGTACGGCGTCATCAAGCCCGATCGACCACTTAGGGCCGGAACCGCCCTGAGGGCCCCGGGAAGTCTGCGATTGCGGCCTTACAAATGCGGCCGTGGTCGTGGTGGCGGCTTTTCACCGCCGGAGGGTGCTGCGCCACGATGGCTCACGGCGGCGCCTGCTCGAGATGACCCCGCGATTCGATCGAAGGCATCAAGATGTCCGCCGCCCTTACTGATGAGGAGATCCTACGCCGGGTAAGGGAGGCGGTGGATGGGAAACCGAAGTTTGATGGCTTGCCGCCGCCCCGATCGCGCCGCCGCGGGGTACATTTCCTGGTAAGTTGGGTGTTGCCGAGGCCTTCGCGGCTTCTTGCTTATTGCTTTTTTCACCCGCTGCCTTATTTCGCTGTTTCGCAGGGATAAGGGACGTGCGGCTCTCCCCGCCGCCTTTCTCGAGGACGCCCAACAAGCGAGCTATGAATAGGGCGACGCCGAGGAGCGAAGAAGAAGAAAGACGCCAAGGTGGCAAGGCGCACGAAGAGGATCCTGAGCGCGAAAAGCCGGACGACGCCGCCGGCAATAGAGGCTCGACGGTCTCCGCTGGAGTCATCTCCCTCAAGATGTCGGTGTCGGATTCTCCGGCGACGCTGGCGTGGTTGAGGAAGGAAGGGTACCTCGACCACCTCCCCGACGTTAGGGAGGTGGCGACCGGGTGTGTCTCTCTCGTAGACGTCCCGTCTCGTTGTCGAGGGTGACACGCCCAAGACGCGTGCTGTCAGCCCGGTGGGCTCGGCGGAGGAGGTGGAGCAAGCGACACCGGGGGTGGCCCAACTGTCTCCGCGGACGGTCGTGGGGGTGCCGGGGTCCGGCGGAGACCAAATTGCATCGGCGATATAGAGGCCGCAAGCACCACCGCCACCGCCGCCAAGCAGAGGAGGGACACTATCCAAGCGGTTGCTTCCTCGTCATGTAAGTGTATTTTTTTGGCGGAGTTTGTAGTATTTCTGCTTGCCCCCGGTCGTCTGTCACCATTAGGGCGCGCCTTTGTTTCAGCCGAAGCGCCGGGTAGAGGAACTCTGCGTTGGCGCCCATAAGGCGCCAAGGTGAGCACCACCCACCGCCATCAAAGCGGTGGAGGTGTAGGCTGCCGTCAAGAGATGGCACTGCTGGCGTCGGGGCTGCCCACCTAGAGGAGCCAATGCTCAAGGAAAGGGCGCCGAGGTGGCCACAGAACGAGCGGGGAGGATTTGAGTCCACGCCTGCGAGGTCGTGGGTCTTGGGGTGAATGAGGCCGAGGCGTCTACCACCGCCGGAGCCATCGGGAATGAGGCCGAGCCCCAAGGCTTCCGAGGGCTGTGGCGGTGGACGCCGCCACCGAGGTAGAGATGGCAGAGGCCGAGCCCCCGGGTCCGCTGAGGCCGAGGTGGTTGGGACAGAGGCGGGCGGGCTTCGCACCGCCTCGGTTGCACGATCTCGTCTCGAGGATTCTTCCCGGGAAGGAGGCGGCGGAAGCCAAGGCGGCCAAGACTGGAGCGGCCGGGTCCCGACTCCTACCGAGGGGAGTTCGGTCCTTGTCCAGTCCGACCCAGCCCCAGCATGGTGGAATCACCAGCGTGTTGTATGGGGGAAACCGGGCCGACCCCGAGGGGGGAGCCTGTGTTTGCCCTTGAGGATGTTGCCGAGGGGGGCGCCGGGACACCTCGAGCAATACCGCCAACCAAGGCAGTGCGATCGATGCACAATGATGTCTGTTATGCAAAGGGACCTGCCCGTGTTACCTGTGCACGCACTTCCCTTTCTCGTGTCGCGTTGTTTTTCTCCGAGCCCCTTTGCGTGTTTGACGACGCCTTTTGCCCATTTTAGGAGCTCGAGACCTGGTCCCTTGGGAAATCGTTGTTCCTACGAAGGGAGATGGGAGTCTGGGAGCAGCTCCGGCGGCAAAAGGGCCTGCTTGCCGATGCCCAGGAGCTATTGTCGGTGCGGAGTGCTGAAGTGGAGGACCTCCACCTTCATTGTTGACTCAAGGCCGAGGTGGCCATGGCTAAGGAGCAGCCCGCCTTTGGTGGCAAAGATCAAGGAGCTGGAGGAGGAGCGGATTCCCTCAAGTTCCGGCCCAAGAAGCAATGGCCTCTGCCAAGGTCACCGCACGGCACAGGGGCATAGAGCAGAGTGAACATCACCGACGAAAGTCGCTTTAGCAGAGAGGCTACCATATGCCGAGGCCTCTCGAGTCGAGGCCTTAGCCTGAAGAACAAAGCCGAGGGTAAGTTCCATGAACCACGCCCTTGTTCCATTTGCTCGGTTTATGCTTCAACCCCGACTCTTTTGTCGTGGTGTAGGTCTCGAGAAAGAGGCCTCCTGTGCGGTGAGGCCTCCATCGCAGCGGCGCTAGCGGCGCTCTCAGACGTTGAAGTCCGTGAGCACGAGGCTCGAGATCGAGGGGTCCAATCACCCAGCCTCCTTGGGAGCCGCCTGATTATGCTGAGCGGCCAAGGCCCACGAGAGGCTCCAGGGGGCATTGCACATGGGTGTCAAGCGCGCGCCGCCGCCGCTGCCTCTCACACTACGCCATCAACCTCGAGGCTGTCAGCGACGGCTATGTTTTGCCAGAAGATGACGAGGAGGCCGACGCAGAGGTCGCGAAACTGATGGAGGCGGTGGAGGCGCCGGCACAACTGCCACCACTGTTTGAAGAAGAGGTGGTCCCTCCTGCGCTAGCCGCCGATCCCTGAGTTTTGACCTGGGCCAACAGGGGCCATGTAAACAGATTGGTTTAATTGTCATACCGTGACGTTTTGTGGCCGTCGAGGCCTTTTTTAAAGTACTTGCGTATGTGCGTTTTTTAACCGCTTTCTTATTCCATTTCCGAGCCTGTGCCCCCTGTCTCGCTCTTGGATACCCGCAAAGAACTTCCTCGGAGCCTAAGCCGTCCCTTGGCGAAGGGTGGCGAGGGAGCTGCCGTAGCCTGGGGGCGAGGCTGCTTCTCATGCGGCTTCGACCGCCTTTGGCCTCGTGGACACGCTTTTGGTCCTTAGGTTTCTTATGCACGAGTCCTGCCGGAGCGCGAGAGAGTTTGGTATGGAAATTTTCGAAGACGGTTAAGAAATCGCAGCGTCTCGGGACTTAGGGGTTCCCCTTTTTAGCCCCTCGAGGCTCGGCTCTGCAGAGGCAGAGCCGAGTCTCTCTTGTAGCGCTATTGTGACGCCGAGCCCCTATCGATAGACTAGTTCTTTGCAAAGAACTTCCTGAGCCTAAGCCGCCTCTTGGGCGAAAAGGTGGTGAGGAGCTGCCATAGCCTGTAGGCGAGGCTCGCTCACGGCTCACCCGGTCTTTTGCCTTTGAGATGAACTTTTGGTCCTTAGGTTCCATACAATCGAAGTTGCCTATAAAGGGGGGCCCTCGAAAGATTGTAACAACTAAAAAACGCTTCTTTATTGTATTCCGAGGAACAATATACACAATGCTTGGAAATTTAAGGGTAGAAACGACGAGTCGTTCTATGTTCCAAGCGCTGGTGAAGATATCGCCTTCTCGCTGGCCAACTTGTAGGTTCCGGGCTTCAAGATTTGGGCGACGATGTACGGCCCTTCCCATGGCGGGGTTAGCTTGTGGCGGCCCTTGTCGCTCTGCCTCACCTCAAGACCAGTGTCGCCCACCTTCGTGTCTCTATCCTCAGATGTGCCGGGCTTGGTAGCATCAGAGGGCTTGGCTGGTATTTGGCCGAGTGTAGCAGGACAACGCCTCGGGCTTCCTCAAGTTGGTCGAGGGCGCCCTCATGGCAAAAGCGGTGTTGCTTTGCTCGTTGTAGGCCTCAGAGTCTTGGGGAGCCGACTCCAAGTCGGTGGGGAGGATGGCCTCGGCCCCATAGACCAGAAGAACGGTGTGAATCCTGTGGCTCGGCTCGGTGTATTCCTCAGCTCCAAGTGACCGAGGGGAGTTCGGCAAGCCATTTCTTGCCAAACTTTTTCAACCGGGTTGTAGATTCTTGGCTTGAGGCCTTGTAGGATCATGCCGCTGGCACGCTCTATTTGACCGCTTGTCCTAGGGTGTCCTATGGCCGACCGCATCTACACACCTGATGTGGTGGTCATCGCAGAACGTCGTGAACTTGCGGCCGTTGAATTGCGCCCCGTTGTCGGTGATGATGGTATTTGGGATTCCGAACTCGTGGATGATATCCGTAAAGAACAAAGATCGCTTGCTCGGATTTGATTTGGGTGATTGGACGAGCCTCAATCCATTTGGAGAATTTGTCGATGGCTACGAAAGCGATGGGGTATAGCCCCTGTGTGCCTTCTCGCAGAGGCTCAACCATGTTCAAATTTCCCACACGGCGAATGGCCATGTGATAGGGATGGTTTGGAGGGCTTGGGCCGGAGGTGCGCCTGTCGAGCGTAGTCGCATCCTTTCGCAGAGCATACTAGCCTCTGCGGGCATCGACCATCGCTGTTGGCGAAGAGAAACCTTGGCGGAAGGCGTTTCCCACTAGCGCTCGAGGCGCCACAGGGTGCCCGCAGTTCTCCCGCATGCAAGTCCCAGAGTAGTGATTGGCCAGCCCCGGTGGTGATGCACCGTTGGAGAATACCAGATGGGCTACGCCTATACAACTCGCCGTTGTAGAGGACGTACGTCTTGGCTCATCGCGCAAGCCGTCGGGCCTTGGTCCTGTCCGCGGGAAGCTCTCCTCGCACGAGGCAATCAAGAAAAGGGGCTCGCCAGTCCATTCCTCGGTCGGCCTCGGGAGGCTCTGTGTCAATTGCCATGGACTCGGGCTCGGGCCCTATGGGGGGCTTGGCTGATGGGCCCTCTACCTTTGCCGAGTCATAGTCGACGGATGGCTTGTGGAGGTCTCTAGCGAAGATGTTCGGGGGGACCGGGGTCTATGCCGACGCCATCTTTGCCAGTTCGTCCGCGTCCTCGTTGAACTTTCATGCGATGTGATTGAGTTCGAGGCCATCGAACTTGTCCTCTAGGCGGCGTACCATCGTGCAGTACGCCTCCATCTTGAGGTCATGGCAGTTTGATTCTTTCATCACTTAGTTGATGACAAGCTGTGAATCACCTCGAACGTCGAGACGCCGTACCCCAAGTTCAATGGCGATCTGCAGGCCATTGACGAGGGCCTCGTATTCGGCCACATTGTTGGAGGCGACGAAGTGTAGTCGAATTACGTAGCACATATGGACTCCGAGGGGTGAGATGAAGAGCAGACCCGCGCCTGCTCCGGTCTTCATCAGAGACCCGTCGAAGTACATGGTCCAGTACTCCGCCTGGACTTGAATAGGTGGTAGTTGGGTATCGGTCCATTCTCGCCACAAAATCGCCAAGACCGAGACTTAATGGCTTTTCGGGTGCGAAAAGATGTGGCTTCCCCATGAGTTCCACGGCCCATTTGAAATCCTTCCCGAGGCCTCCCGGTTATGGATTATCTCTCCCAAGGAAAAAGATGACACCACTTGGTCACCGGGTGGGACTCAAGTAGTGACGCAGCTTAATGCCGAGCCAAGATTATGGCGAGATTAGTTTCGGATGTGGGGTAGCGCGCCTTGGTATCGTAAAAGCACCTCACTGATGAAGTAGATGTGTCGTTGGATGGGTAGAGCGTGCCTTTCTTCCCGCCTCTCGACCACTACTACTGCCACTGCCTGACCACTTGGGTCGCTATGGCGACGTCTGATAAGAGGGCCTCGCCTTCGATCGGTGGTACCAGAACGGGGGTTGGAGAGCAGCGCTTTGAGTGTGGTGAGTGCTTCCTCGGCCTCGGGGTCCGTGAAAAGCGCCGATTTTCTCAAGAGACGGCATGAGGTAAGCCTTTTTCACCGAGGCGCGAGATGAAGCGGCTCAGGCCGCTAGACATCCCATAACCTTCAGACTCCCTTGAGGTCTCGGATCGGCCCCATATTGGTCACGGCAGAGACCTTTTCCGGTTGGCCTTGATGCCGCTGGCTCGAGACTATGAATCCTAGGAGCATGCGTCGGGGACCCCAAGACACACTTTTCGGGGTTGAGCCTGACGCCCTTCTCCCTGAGGCATTTGAAGGCTACCTCCAGGTCATTGACGAGGTCATTGGCCCGCTTGGATTTGACAACAACGTCGTCCACGTAGGCCTCGACGGTTCGCTCGATGTGCTTGCCAAAGACCTGGTCATACACCGCTGGTAATGCGGGCCCCAAGATTTCGAGGCCGAACGGCATAGTCGTGCAGCAAGATAGGCCAAATGGGGTGATGAAAGAAGTTGCGAGCTGGTCGGACTCCTTCATTTTGATTTGATGGTAGCGGAATAGGCATCAAGGAAGGACAGGTCTCGCGATCCCGTAGTGGAGTCAACGATTTGATCGATTCGAGGTAATGGAAACGGGACTTTTGGGCATGCTTTGTTCAAACCGGTGTAGTCCACACACATTCTCCATTTTCCATTTTTCTTCTTAACTAATACGGGATTAGCTAACCACTCCGGATGGGACACTTCCTTGACGAACCCGGCCGCCAAAAGCTTCTGTACCTCCTCGTCGATGGCCCTGCGCTTCTCCTCGTCGAATCGGCGCAGGCGTTGCTTCACTGGTCTGGAGCCGGCCTGGATGTCGAGGGCATGCTCGGCGACCTCCCTCGGTATGCCCGGCATGTCCGAGGGACTCCACGCGAATATGTCGGCATTCATGCGAAGGAAGTTGATGAGCATGGCCCCCTATTTGTTGCCGAGGGTCGCGCTGACCCTCAGCACTCGGTTGTTTGAGCAAGTGGGGTTGACCGGGACAAGCTTGACGGCCTCCGCTGGCTCGAACGTCCCCGCACGACGCTTCAATCGTGCACCTCGCCGCCGAAATTGGTCGAGGTTGGCGATGAGGGCCTCGGACTCCACTATAGCCTCGGCGTACTTTCGATGCACTCGGCGTCAGCAGCCAGTATGCATGCTCGTCTGCTGAGTCAATAGTGATGACACCGCTTAGGGCCCGGCATCTTGAGCTTGAGGTAGGTGTAGTTTGGGACCGCCATGAACTTGGCGTGCACACGGCCGTCCCAGATGGCGTGATAAGTCCCTTGAACCCCACCACCTCGAAGGTGAGGGTCTCCTTCATGTAGTTGGAGGGGGTGCCGGGCGCACGGGGGTAAGTCTATGTGCCCGAGGGGTCGTGGCGCGCATCCCCGGCATGATGCCGTGGAAGGGCGCGCGTCGCCTCCGGAGTTGTGACCGGTCGAGGCCTAGGAGCTCCAGCGTTGCGTCTGGTGATGTTGAGGCCGCTGCCTCCGTCCATCAACACCTTGGTGAGTCGGGTGTTCCCGATGATCGGGTCAACGACGAGCGGGTACTGGCCGAGGTTTGGGACATGATCGGGGTGGTCATCCCGATCGAAGGTGATCGCCTCCCCGAGACCAAATGAGGTACCGAGGAGTGGCTGCCTTAACCGAGAAGACCTCTCGGCGTTCCCTTTTTTGTTTGTCACACCGTGAGGCACGCCGAGGGCCCACCAAGATCATGAAGGCATTGTGTACCTCGGGGAACCCGTCGCCTTTGTCGTTGTCTCCGCTGCCCTAGCCCCTCTTCTTGGCATCGCTGCTGGGGGAGCCCGAGCTCGCGTAGTATCGCCGAGCATGGTGCACTCCTCGAGGTGTGCTTTACCGGCCCCGATGGTATGGGCAGGGTCTTTTAAGCATGTTGTCGAAGAGCCCTGGGCCTCGGGGATTCTTGCGATCTGCGGCCGCGACGAGCCCGGCCTCGAGAACCTCCTATTTCCCCTGGTGTCCCTTCTTTTTCTGGGGGGGGGGGCGAGACGTCGAGGCCCCGAGGGTCTCCTCCCGCCTCTTCCCCTTGGAGTCATTGTTGGGGAAGATGGCCCCGACGGCCTCTTCGCCAGAGGCAAAGCTGGTGGCGATGTTGAGGAGTGCGGATGCCATGGTCGGTACGCTCCGGCCTAATTCTCGGACCAGGTCTCGACAAGTGGTGTCGGAGAGGAATGCCTGGATGATTTCTGAGTCGCCGATGCTGGGCAACTCGGTGCATTGCTTGGAGAAACATCGGATGAAGTCTCGGAGAGACTCGTTCGGTCTCTGGCGGTAGCTCTTGAGGTCCCAGGAGTTCCCAAGGCGCGCGTAGGTGCCCTGGAAATTCCCAACGAAGACCTTTACCAAGTCACGCCAGTCGTGGATTTGCATAGGGGGAAGGTGTTCGAGCCAAGCTCGCACTGAGTCTGACAGGAATAGGGGGAGGTTGCGGATGACGAGCAGTCATCGTCCGCACCGCCTTAGGCCGACAAGCCGCAGACGGTAGTCGGCCAACCATAGCTCGGGTTGGTCTCGCCATTGCATTTTGAGAGATTCGCCGGCCGACGAAACCGGGCGGAAGCGGCGCCGCGGACGGCCTTACTGAAAACTCTAGGGCCAGGCGGCCCGGGAGAAGGACTGCGGTCCTCCCCACTGTCATAGCGACCGCCTCGGTGCACTCGGTAGCCCCGGGCGGCCCCATCGTGGTCGTGGTGCCATCGTCTGCTGCCCATGTGGTGGCCGTTTTGCGCCTCGCGTTGGTCGTCGAGGCGGTCGTGCACCAAGGCGGCCCTGAGGCGGTCGTGCACCGAGGGCTGTTTCAAGGCGTCACCGTGTCGTCGAGACGTGGAGCTTTCGGCCTGCTGCACCGCGGCAGTCTCGAGAAGGCCCCGGAGTTCACCGTGGACTCGTCGCCCCTCCGTGGTAGAGGGCTCGGGCATCGCTCGGACCAGTATTGCTGCCGCAGCGATGTTCTAGCTAGCGCGATTGAAGACAGGGGGTTGCCCGCCCCCTTCATCATCGTTAATGCGGCGGTTGACGTCGCGAGCCCCCAGCCGGGCCGTTCCGTCATCGCCGCGCCCCCGCTGCTCTTGCTCGAGGGTGGCTCGGAGTTGCTGCAGGAGGAATCGATCTTGCTCGACCTTGGCTTGAAGCTCACGGAGCTGCTCTAGGTCTATGCGTCGAGGTTGCTCGGGGGTGGGGATACCTGCCGCCGCTAGCGGGGACCCCGTGCGTGGTGGTGTGGCGTTGGCTGCCCTTCCTCCATCGTTGCCCGTGCTCGGCATTCCGAGTCCGACGTGGAAACACTCACGAGTCAGGTCGTAAGCGTCCTCGCCGTCGGAATCGGAATGGCCGAAGCAGTAGTCGCTTGCGACCATGAAGCGGTGCATCGCCTCAAGGTCACGAATCCTGGAGAAGTCTGCTCCAACCCACACCTCATCCTCCTCCAAGGAGTCAGAGTGGGGGTGGATTGGAGTTGTGACTATGGGGTTATGGGCATGACGTTGATGAATGGAGATGAGGGCGGTGGCGTAGGAGGACGAGGCGACATTGGTCAGCCCAAAAGGGTACGGGGATGGCGTCGTCGCCATGCTCTGCTCCGTCAGAGCCGGCTCCTCGGGAGGAGGCGGGACAGAGCTTGATGATGGGGTGTCGCTGTACGCCACCGGCCCTTTTCCCCTGTCAAGGCTTAAGCCGGACAGGTCCCCGTGCAGGGACTCTATGCCAGCAGCGGGGTATGGGATTCCGGTGGAGCACAGATCGGCGTTCTGTACTTGCGTGGTGTTAGGGTGGACTTGCCCGTGCGGCGCTCGGCGAGCTTGATGGGAGCTGCGGCCCGGGCGCCGTCCGCGCGTGGGCTACCGGTGCAAGACATCGTCGTCGGTTGATGGCGCTCTGGGTGAGAGGAGTACCATGTCGTACTCGTGCCCTAGAGACATGAATTCTAGGCTCCCGAACCAGACGATCGTCCCGAGACGCAACGACCGCACGGGATCTGCCATCCGGAATCTGGTGGGATGACTAAGCTGACACGCAGAGGCCCCTACCTGGCGCGCCAATTGTCGGTGTTTCGGAACCGGGGGTCCTCAACCGACTAGTGAATTTGTGCTGCGTGCTCCCAATTCTGGATGGAGATGCAAAGAGACACAAGGTTTATACTGGTTCGGGCAATGGATGCCCTACGTCCAGTCTGAGAAGGTGTTCTTGTATTCCTTGCACCGGGGTGCTCGTAGTAGGGGGTTACAAGCTAGGCGAGAGAGGGAGTTCGTCCCAGGTCTCTGTGAGGGGAGGTGATATGAATTACCGAACGAGGCGTGTTGTTCATGCGAGTATCTGTGATTCTATCCGTCGTCGTCCCTAGAAACAGTTCTGGTTGCCTCCTTTTATAGCCACAGGGAGGAGGTACATAAAAGAGCTACACGTGGAGCAAGGACTATTCGATGATGTATTTATTCCTGGAGCAGCATGGCGTTGTCGTGGAAGTTCCCGTAGATGTCTAATCGGTATGGTCTCCACTGCAGGTAACATGCTGCACATTTGTTGACTTGGTGGATCGTAGAGGCTCGGCGGCCATCGTAGCTGGTTGTGCCGAGGCCTGTTGTGCCGAGGCCTGCCATGCCGAGGCCTGAGAAGTGACCTGTGCAGTCAGGGGTTTCAGCGGCCGTCAGCGGAACAGTCTTGAGACGGCGCCTACAGCTGGAAGCGGTACCGTAGGTGCGGGTTTCAAAGGCCGTCAGCGGAATAGTCTAAGCGATGCGCGCTCACAGAAAACGGTACCTGTATTGTCAGTAAGGGATGGTAAAAAGGTGATCTCGACCGTTGTCCCGTCGCTCCTGTTGTAGCGCACTGCCGATCGTGGCTTATGTAGCGGGTGCAGCTGAGCGCATTAATTGGATGCGATAGCCTGCCAGAGGGACTTTTGAGGCGGAGGCGACGAGGTTGTGGGACGAGCCCGGCCTCGGGCCAAGCGAAGAGCGCCAATTCGTCCGAGGCCCTTCCGAGGGGTCTCGGCGAGGCGACGGGCGAGGTGGAGTAAGATCGCGAATCCGAGGCCTGTCCGAGGGGGGGCTCGGCGAGCCGGAGCGGTCGGTCCGCTGATTTCGAGGCTACAGAGAACCCGCTCGACTCCCCACGCCAGTGATGTCCTTGGTGCAGGAGTTAGGCAAAGACAAAGTGGTCGGTAACCCCTACTCGTGCCATCGCAGATGGCGGGAGGTTGACGAATCGGCGTGTAGTCGGTCACTTCACCAGATCTTTGTGCCATCGTAAGGCCTGCATTGGAGTGGTTGGGCGCTTGGATGCGACGCTCGGTCGAGCAGTTTGGTTGAAGAGGCGGCCACGGGGCTGGTGCCGAGCTGGCCTCGCGCGAATCGAAGAATCGACACTTCTTCCGAGGCCCCGGGCGAGGGGGCCTCGACGAGGCGGTCTCGGGCGAGTCGGAGAATCGTTCGCTTCCGCTGGGGCTCGGCGACGGGGTCTCGGGCGAATCGGAGATTTCGGCCGAGACCTCGTTTGTTTATTTCGTTGGTTCTGTTCTTAGGGTCTGAGTAGTTTTTCGATCTTTGCTTGGGGTACCCCATTTTCTGGTATCCGACACAGAGGCGCTCGTCTTCCACTAGACACTAAGCGCCCCAAAAATGGGCTATTCCGTCGAGCACACCCAAAGGGAGAACTCAAAACAATCCACGTTTTACATCCAAGATCCAATAATGAGTACGAGCTTACAATACTTAGTCTATTTCATACAACATAGTGTCTTGGAAATTATTTATTACAATGCTAGAGTTCAGAGTGTGATAATTAAACAATGGAATATAATAATCATTTAGCAGAAACGATACATGGATCCATCTGTGCCCACCAGAAAAATCCTCCACATAAGAGATAACTCCTCAAGCTGCACCTGCAACAGGGTAAAATAAACCCTGAGTACACAATATACTCGCAAGACTTACCCGACTAGTGGGAAGATTTTCCTAAGTCTCAAGGATATGATAGGCAATATGGTTTGCTGTTTTCTTTTGTTTGCGAAAAGCATTACTAATAGTGCATCCTTAGGTCAAGTTTTATTAGCAGTCATGGTTACTTTATTAGCTAACCATTCTAGGTAAGCACCTGTTCTACCTTTGAGCAAGAGTTGAGCAATCAGAACCATTTTACCACCTTTGATCTTCTAGTTCTTACTACGGTGCTAGACCATAGCAGAGTCGTATTGTCTCACGGAAATGATGATTCGAGAACCAATGTATCCTAGCTAGGTACTCTGAAACACACGCTCCGCTTGTACCCTAGGCACAAACGAGACTAACCCATTCCACTCCTATCGAGGGGTCCAGGTCTGATGTGCACACGTCTATGCAGCACGTGTAGCAAGTTGTTGTGGCCCGATCTTCTCGTAGGATCTGTGAACTTGATAAATTGTCGTTGCGCGACCTGGTGAAGAGGCAATGCACCGCAAGGCTGTCCACGCCGACGAACTACCAAGACAATCACCCTTCCACGCATCCGACGAACAGCCCACGCAATCACGCCAGATATAGACGTGAAGGCACAAACTGGGTGAACCGCAGGTCATGCGTTCTACAACTCCCTCGAGAATCGAAAGGACAAGTTTGCAAGCCTCTCAAGACTCACGCTGGAACAAGAATTCCAAGAGTTGGTATTTCTAAAATTGCAATCATGAGTTTCGCTCACGCCATCCATTACAGGGATATATAGCACTAGTGGAGTTTCAGTTTGGTGGAAAATAATTAAGAACACGTAGTGGGAAGTTACAAAGACTACTTTTATTAATAACCAAGCCTAGTAGGGCGCCTAGCTGGTTGGTATTCTCTGCATGCATGCCGGAGCGTGTGGACAACAACCAAAGCTTGTTGCATGCATTCCTAACTCCCAAATTATTTGCTTGCACTTCAACGGCTGATATTCATGGTAGTGAATGGCCTTTCCCTCTCATGCACGTCCGTGTTCCATGCATATATTTGGCGGGCAGAATCCATCATCATCCCATGCTTGTTCGTGCACTCCATCATTCCTAAGAACATTGAAACAAGTACTCAACAAAGATAGGTTCATTCAATGTAATCTGATTATTAAGCATAAGGTTAGCGTTCACCGAGAATGAATTTCCTTCTCCAATTGTTTAGCTCTACTCCTTGTAATTGGACCAAACTATATCAAGTGTAGCTTCATTTGGAGATGAGTGAATGTTAGGAATGTCTTCATTAGCCTCCCCTCTTGGGAAGGAGTCGCCCCTCGACTCAAAGCTCACCAGAAATGGAAGCAAGTCTTTGACATTGAATGTGGTATTCACATTGGAATATTCAGTGGCAGCTCAAGTTTGTAAGCATTATCATTTATCTGTTGGAGAACCTTGAATGGGCCATCACCCCTAGGGGATAACTTACTCTTACGCTGTTGGGGAAAGCGATCCTTGCGTAGATGCAACCATACAAGTTCTCCTGGCTAGAATGTAACCTTCTTCTTACCTTTGTGTGCTTGCTTTGCATATTGTGCTGATTTCTTCTCAATATTCTTTCTTGTCTCCACATGTAACCGCTTGATAAAGTTTGATCTTTTCGTAGCATCCAAGTTAACTTGTTCCTGTAATGGTAAAGGCAAAAGATCCATGGGAGTATGCGGTTTAAACCCATAAACAATTTCAAATGGACAAGAGTTTGTTGTAGAATGGACTGCCCTGTTATAAGCAAATTCAACATGTGGAAGGCAGTCTTCCTAGAGCTTCAAATTCTTTTTCAACACATCACGCAACATGGTTGACAAGGTACGGTTGACAACTTCTGTTTGCCCATCTGTTTGTGGATGACAAGTGGTTGAAAATAACAACTTTGTGCCAAGCTTAGCCCACAATGTCTTCCAAAAGTAGCTGAGAAATTTTGTATCCCTGGTGCAAAACAATAGTCTTTGGAACTCCATGTAAACGAACGATCTCCTGAAAAACAAATCAGCAATGTGTGAAGCATCATCGCTCTTATGACATGGGATAAAATGTGCCATTTTAGAAAAGCGATCTACAACAACATAAATAGAATCCCTCCCCTCTGAGAGACCGAGGTAACCCCAGAACAAAGTCCATAGATATATCTTCCCAAGGTACATGTGGAATAGGTAATGGAGTATATAAACCATGGGGATTGAGGCGGGACTTAGCTTTCAAGCAAACGATGCAAAGACCCAACGTGTCACTGGATATCACGTCGCATATGTGGCCAAAAGAAATGATCGAGAGAGCATGTCCAATGTCTTTTGACACCAAAATGACCAACCAGTCCACACCCGCATGTGCTTCCTGCAAAAGAACTTGACGAATCGAACAAGCTGGAATGCATATTTTGTTAGTCCAAAACAAGAAGCCATTATGCACATAATATTTATCCCAACCTTTTCCATCAATGCAACGAGAGAAAGGTTCGTTAAAACCAGCATCAATAGCATAAAGTGTTTTAATGGATTCCAAACCAAGCACTTTTGTATCTAGTTGTGTAATCAATGCACATCTTCTAGACAAGGCATAGGCAACAATGTTATCTTTACCACGCTTATGTTTTTACAACATAGGGAAACATTTCAATGAACTCAATCCATTTAGCATGTCGACGGTTCAGCTTGCCTTGGCTTTTAAGATATTTCAATGCTTCATGATTAGAATGAATTATAAATTCTTTAGGTAACAAGTAATGGTGCCAAACTTCCAAAACGCGAACTAAGGCATAAAGCTCTTTGTCATAAACCGAGTAATTCAGATGTGGACCATTTAGTTTTTTAGAAAAGTAGGCAATAGGTTTACCTTCTTGCAAAGCAAGACACCTCCTATGCCAATACCACTTGCATCACATTCGATCTCAAATGTCTTACCAAAATCGAGAAGTTGTAGCAATGGGTGCTTCACAAAGCTATGTTTTTAGTGTGTGAAATGCTTGGTCTTCGCCATGGCCCCACGTGAATGGAACATCCTTCTTTGTGAGATTGTTAAGGGTGCAGCGAGGGTGCTGAAATTTTGACAAAACGCCTATAGAAACTTGCAAGACCATGAAAGCTTCAACTTGGCTCACATTTACCGGTGTAGGCCAATCCTCTATTGCTTTAACCTTCTCTTCATCAACCTCAATACCATCTGCGGAAACAACAAAGCCAAGGAAAACAACACGGTCTGCATGCAAAAGGTGCACTTAGCAATGTTGCCATACAATTTCTCTTCCTCAAAACAGCAAGTACTTGACGGATATGATCAAGATGTTCATCAAATGATTTGCTATAGATCGAATATCATCAAAATAAACAACTACAAACTTGCCAATGAAAGCTCAGTAAAACATGGTTCATTGCGCATAAAAGTTGAAGGAGCATTTGTCAAGCCAAATGGCATCACAAGCCATTCATAGAGACCAATTTTAGTTTTAAATGTTGTTTTCCATTCATCACCAAGTTTCATGCGGATTTGATGATAGCCACTACGCAAATCAATCTTGGTGAAAATGATGGAACCACTCAATTCATCTAACATGTCATCAAGTCGTGGAATAGGATGGCGATATCGAATGCTTATAGCATTGATAGCACGACAATTAACACACATGTGCCAAGAGCCATCTTTCTTTGGAACTAAAAGAACGGGAACAAACACATGGTGATAAGGATTCACGAACATACCATTTGTCCAAAAGCTCTTTTTACATCATTGAATTTCCTTTGTCTCTGTGGGATTGGTGCGGTAGGCTAGACGATTTGGAAGAGAAGCACCGGTACTAAATCAATTTGATGCTCAATTCCACGGAGTGGAGGAAGTCCAAATGGTATCTCATCGAGAAAAACATCTTTGAAGTCCCAGTAAGAGATCAAGAACAACACTAGGCAAATGATGAAGGTAAATCGTTAGTTGAAAGTAGGACCTCCTTGTGCAAGAGCACAAAGAATGGGGTTGTGGTGTTTCTCACTTCTCTCATATCACTCTTGCTCACAAAGAGACACTAAGTGTGGCGTGGTTGTTTAGGATTGGCATGAGTCTTTATGTGGTTTGGATGGGTTAGAACTCTCTCCTTACTTGTGTTGGGGATCTCACTCAATTTTCTTTTGTCGATCCCTCTCTTTTCTTATGAGCCATATCTGAAGCATGTATCTCCTTTGGAGATAATGGAATAAGAACCACCTTCTTGTCATTGTGAATGAAAGTGTGTTTGTTAGACCATCCAAAATGCACCGAGTCCACATCAAATTGCGAGGGCCGACCAAGCAAAATGGCATGCTTGCATGGGGACAATATCACAATCCACCTCTCCATGATAATCACCAATGGAAAATGACAAACAAATCATGGTGAAACCTTAACTCGTCCCCAGAATTATTCAACCATTGCATATGGTATGGATGTGGATGGCGGCGTGGTACGCAAGCCAAGCTTCTTAACAAGCAAAGCACTAATAATATTATTGCAGCTCCCACCATCTATGATAAAAGCAAGACACTTGTCCTTTCACTTTGCATCTAGATTGAAACAAATTATGGCGTTGTCCTTGTTCAAGAAACAACAAATTGAGTGGAAAGAACTTGCCTCACCACCAAAGAAGGAGATTGTGTGTTCATTATAGAACGCGTCAAATCAGAAAAATCAACAAGCAACTCATCAAAATCATCACTAGTAATCTCGTCCGAAAGATGGAGAAACAACATCTTGTAATAGGTCATTGTGAGCAAAAGTTGGAATAGGTTGAATGGCTAAACAATTTAGACCTAGCTCAAATGTACCATCCTCTCAATGAATACTCACAAGTGTCAAGATTAAGATCTGCAAATACATTGTCAAACTCGTCCCTCCTCTTCACTTTGGGAATCATAAGAACCATCGCCAAGTGCAATAATAGTATGACGATTGGGACATTCAAATTGCTTATGCCCATGACCACCACACTTAAAACACTCAATCTTGCTTGTCTTGCGTTGGGTGGCTGCAGAGAAGAAGAAGTGGGCTGACTTGAACTCATAGCTTTACCTTTCACATCCAATTGTTTGGAAGAAGTTGGAAGATATCTATTTGATCCACGAGATGAAGATTTGGGCGTTGCAGCTCCTTGTCGTTGGAATTGAGGCGTGACATCCCTTGCTGTTGGGAATGACACCATGAAGCATTGTATTTGTAAGACGTAGCAATTTGCCTTTCAAACCTCTTTGCAAAATGAACCAACTCGGTGAGACATGTGTAGGTTGTCATATCCACTTTATCAAAGAATGGGTTTATTGAGGCCAACTAGAAACCGAGCCATTGTGGATTCCTCATCTTTAGTTATCCCTGTCTGAAGTACACACATTTCCAATTCTTGAAAATATTCATCAACAAAGACGAGTACCTTGCACAAGACGTTTCAGACTTCAAATGTAGATCACGAGAGTAATATACTTCGGAACAAAACGATGTCGCATTTCTCTCTTCATGTCTTCCCAAGTTATACTGAACATGCCCAACTCTCTCGATATTCAAGACGGACCTGATTCCACCAAGTTATGGCATAGCCTTTAAACTCAATGGCTACAAGCTTTGCCTTCTTTTTTCAAAGCAGAGTATTCATACAAATCAAATATTTGTTCCACCTTGGTCTCCTATTCAAAATAAGCATCAAGATTCTCCCGTCCATTTGAAAGGGGAATAGACACTTTCACGCTTTCTTAAACCATCATCATTACGACGACAATGACGGTCACGATAACCATGATGGCCACCACCATGTCGATGATCATCCATGTCGGACAACATATCATCATCACCATCATAATCTCTACCTCCGACTAGAACGCTACGAAACACGACCAAAACCATGGCCAAACCCACCACGCCCATGTTCATGACCAAATGACACGACGTGGTGCCTCGTTATCCTCATTGTCATCATCCTCATTTGGTGGTGGTTCTCTATGAGGCATGTTCAATTGGAGAGTTTGTAGTTGTTGCATCAAATCATTCATTTGTGTACGCAGCTCTGAATTCCTGCACCAAACAATGCATGGCACCATCTCCACGTCCCGCCATATTAGTAGAGGGAAAAAAGGACAATATATATGTGGAATATATGTGGAATCACTCCTCACCACTTGCTTTGAACAAGTTCTTTCTCTTCCGGAAAGGGCAAGAACTGGGGCTGCAATCAGTAGTGGAAGAGTGAAGAGACTATGGTGCAACAGCTCACGGTGCTTTTAAGTGGAGCTTGGTGGGGTAATATGTAAATGGAATGCGCTGAAATGTAGTAATGCAAAACCGAATAATAATCCAAGAACTCAAGTCTAAGTTGTTGAATATAAAGGAAAAGATGCTCAAAGAAAGGAACAAGATGCAGAAGTGGATAGATGAACACCAATTGCACCAACCGAAACTTGTTGCTTTGCCCAAACCCTTTGTGGTGTCTTGAACACAATTCTCTTTTATTTCTTTTCTTTCCTTTTTTTGAACAAGAACTCGTTGTTTTCAGTCCTTCTTTTGACCCATATACATCTTTTCTTTTAACCTTTATGAGAAACGCAGCACAACTTTCAACTAAAGGGGCACATAAGGATCAACTAAGATGGACGGCGCAGTAAAAAAACAAGAAACTCGGGTGGGGAATTTGTGGTGGGTAGAAAACAAGGGTGGAACGGGTGGTTTTTTAGATATATATATATGCAACAAAGCAATGACGATTAGAACAAGGGTGGGAAGGGTGGGTACATGCAAACAAGCGATTTGATGATTAGAACAACGATAACAACTAGAATGATGTGGAAAAGAAAAATTCAGCAACTAGACAAATCTTAAAGGATTAAAACTCGATAAAGCAAACTACAAAATCAAGTAGTACGTATGAATTTGGGCTGTAGGTTTTCTTTTTGGCTATTAGTGGACAGAGGTATATAAACTCTATCCTACCAAAAACAAGAACAATCCTAACGAGTAAACGGAGGCTCGGTACCAGATGATGTGCACACGCCTATGCAAAGACGTGTAGCAAGTTGTTGTGGCCCGATCTTCTCGTGAGGATCTCGCGAACTTGATAAATTGTCATTGCGCGACCTGGTGAAGAGGCAATGCATCACGAGGCTATCCACGCCGACGAACTACCGAGACAATCACCTTTCCACATACCGACGAAACAGCCCAGCATTATAATCACGCCAGATAGACGTGAAGGCACAAACCGGTGAACCGCAGTTCAAGCGCTTCTACAACTCCCCTCAGAATTGAAAGAATAAGTTTGCAAGCCTCTCAAGACTCACGCTGAACAAGAATTCCAAGAGTTGGTATTTCTGAAATTGCAATCACGAGTTTCGTCATGTCATCCATTACGAGGATATATAGCACTAGTGGAGTTTCAGTTTGGTGGAAAATAATTGAGAACATGTAGTGGGAAGTTGCAAAGACTACTTTTATTAATAACCAAGCCTAGTAGGGCGCCTAGTTGGTTGGTATTCTCTGCATGCATGCTTTGAGTTGCAGTGTGGACAAACAACCCGATTCTTTGGTTGCATGCATTCCTAACTCCCAAATTATTTGCTTGCACTTCAACGATCGATATTCATGGTAGCTGAATGGCCTTTCCTCTCTCATGCACGTCCGTGTTCCATGCATATATTTGGCGGCGTAATCCATCATCATCCCATGCTTGTTCGTGCACTCCATCATTCCTAAGAACATTGAAACAAGTACTCAAAAGCATAGGTTCATTCAATGTAATCTGATTATTAAGCATAAGGTTAGCGTTCACTTGAGAATGAATTTCATTCTCCAATTGTTTAGCTCTACTCCTTGTAATTGGACCAGCTATATCAAGTGTAGCTTCATTTGGAGATGAGTGAATGCTAGGAATGTCTTCATTAAGGTCCCCGTCCAAACTTAGACTTCAAGCCCCCACACTTGAGACCCTGTCTCAGTATGGTGCTCAGACCTCCACCTTTCTCTGCCTCCAATCAGTCGGTCCGGAAAGAGCCGGAACCCACGATAAGAGTATAACGAGCCTTCCTGCTCTCATAAGCAAGTATGTGCTCAGGATAATAAGTCTATGACCTGACTACCATCCACAGCAATGGACGGTCCTCAATCGACACGGACAGGGAAAACAGTGTAACCAAGCTAAGCCCCGTGGCCTTAGGACATAACTTGTTACACCCACCAATACCCATACCATATCTCTGCCCTGTCACTATTTTCTTCCCATCATTTTATCAGGAGAATAATATAAATATTCCCTACTTATGAGTAACGATAGGTTACCCACGCTATGGATAGCCTAAGTATAGCAGCTACTCGAACCTGCACTAGTAAGACTCTTAGGTTATATATATATATATATACACACACACACACACATGCACACACATATATATATATACACACACACACACACACGGTTAATATAAAAAATAGAGGTTATGCACCGAGGCTTGCCTTGGGCAGGCGCGGTGTTAGCTGAGTCAGTCAGTGGTTGCTCTAGGACCTCCCCCTACACGAGAATCTCCTCCTTGTACTCCTCGATGATCTTCTCGAACTCGTGCTCATCAGTGGTCACGATTTCACCGACTCGTTCTCTATATGCATGCGATGATGATGCAATAATTTAATATTTAAACAACAGTAACTCTTAAAATAAGAACACATAAGCTATACTAACAAGCTAGCTCTAATGGCTAAGATACTAAGCTAACCATCAGCTCTATCAAATCAAGTGTCAAGCTCACCCTAACAAGTGCTTTATTTCATAAATCAATATTCTTCTTTTATTCATATTAAAGGTTTAATGGATATTTTGCTACCCTAATAAACAAGCTATCTTAGGGCTACAAAAATTACAGTAAGCATATAATAATACAATGAAGCTACTGTAAAAATTTTAGGATTAAAGCTATCACCAATTTACCATAGAAATTCCTATAATATTTATCCTACTAATATTAAGTACTTTCAAATGATTTGATAGGCCTTAGCATCAACATAGATATGTATGAACTAACTATACTATTAGGTAGACAATGATTTTAGGAACCTAATAAAATTATTTTCACAATTTTTGGACATCTACACGAATTTATATTAAATATACAAGTTTAGCTCAGAAACTAAATTAGAAAAGCAACAACTAATTCATTTAGAAAAAAAACGATTTCACTACGCGGCCCACATATGCGTGGCCCGCATGAGGCGGCCCACATGGCGGAGAAGCCCGCGCGCGCTGGCGCTTTGTAGAAACGCCCCCGCGCTATCCTCTATTAACGCGACGACTATGCCCACTAATTCTACAGACATCGTTTATGCAAGAAGGCCCCAGTATTAACCCGTCTTCGCATCGGAGAGGTCCTCGACGCCTCCGCGCTAGCCAGCGCGGCATTGGCTAGCACTGGGCCTCTACACCGGCCAACTGGGGACCCCCTCGACCCATCTAGAAGACCGATGCTCACCTACGGGCCAACGTGCAACACTGGGCAGCGATTCAGAGACCTGAGACGAAGTAGGGCGGCTCCCCCACAGCGGCGGCCAACCTACAGTGACAACGGCAGCATTCTGGTGAGCCACAGCGCTAAAGGAGCAGTAGGGTAGCGGGTAAGCATCAGGGACTCACCATGAACCTGACCGAGATGATGGTTCAGCCCGAGACTACCCGAGTTGGGCTGGCCACGCGTGACCGAGTGGTGCGGTGGCGCACTACGGTGGACATAGCCATGTCAACGGTGTTGGGGTGGTGGTAGAGGTTCCGCTGGCAAGCGCAAGGTGGAGAGGAAGTCAAGGTGAGGCTATTGATGCAGCTGGTTGAGCCCAAACGGCAACTGGAGCGGGTTGCCACCCACAGCGGCCGACCATGGCCTTAACGGCTCGGCGGTGGGGAAACTCCAAAATTGGAGCTCGACCGGGTGCCATTCAAGGCGGGGTGGGGACGGGTAGCTAGACAGCTTGGTGATGGAGCTAGCGACGCGACAAATCAACTCTAGGTGATCTCTCCCTGATGAATTTAATGTGACGGCTCGACCATGGTAGCAGAGAGGGAGAGAGAGGTAGGTGGGCTCAGCTCATCCTCGTCTTGGTGGGACACGATCGACGTGATATGGGAGACACACACACAGACGCTACAGACAAAACACGTGTCCATGACCGGACATGGCCCGCGCGGCCGCAGTGCCATAAATGACAAGACGACGATGAGCACAACCATGTGCGCGCAGCAGTGGCAGGCATCGGACCGGGCCAGTAGCGGCGCAGAAGTGCATGGGAGAGGGTACGGACGTGATGGTGAGGCGACAGCACCGGTAGCAGCTACGCCATGGTGTGAAGCAGAGAGGGAAGCAGCACTGCCAGGACGTAGGGCCGCAGCGGCAGTAGTACAACAACGGGTGGGGCAGGGTGGTCGCCGACCGCAGTGGCCAGCGGCTGGCTGGGCCAGCGGCCAGCAGCAGGCGCTGCGGCCAAGGGTGACCAAGCCATGGCCAATCCACAGCCAGACCGAGTGTGGTCTTGGCTGGCCGGCATGTGGCCACGCGCCCAGGCCTGACGGCCCGAGCCTGAGTGCGTGCACGAGTTTTAAAGCACCCATAAAAACTAAACGGTTGATCTTGGAACCAAGCCACCTTCACCATGCTCAAGAGAGCATATTAAGCTACCCATAAGAACTAAAACATGGTACTAATCTTTAACTAGATTTTTTAGAATAATTTCACAAACTCAATGTTGTCAAACTATTTTTAAACTTAAGAATTTTCTAAGTCTTTAAGCTAGTTTTTTATTTCAAGTTTCATTTTTAAGCTATTGGAAACACTAGCTAGCAATGTTGTTTTTCTAGAGCAAAGGTTACATTGCCATCTACAAAGTTTATACTGCAAGCTTTATTTAGGTACCACACACATGTTCTATAGTATTTTTCCTCAATAAAAATTGGTTTTCAACCCTACTTGATATATATGAGCTATTGAATCAACTTTCATTTAGCATTTTTATTATTCATTTTTAGGTTACAAGAAATTTATCTACACACTTTATCACATGCATTACCACATAAACATGATGCTCATGACATGGTTAAGTAGGTTACAGCTCTACCCCCTTAAACAAAATCTCATCCCGAGATTTCATGTGAGTGCCTAGTGTAGGAAGGGATAAGAAGCAATTTCAATTTAAATAATTACCTTGATAAATTAGGAAGGAGATGGGGATAATGTTCCAAAATATAATTCTCCTGTTCCCAAGTTGCTTCGTCCTCCGAATAGTTTTGCCATTGGACTTTATAAAATTTCACCACTTTGTTTCTAGTGACTCTTTCTTTTTCATCCAAGATTTTGATGAGATGCTCAACATAAGAAAGATCAGGTTGGACAGGGGAGTCCTTCAACTTCCACTACTTCAGTGGGAACCCGTAAACACTTATTTAACTGAGAAACATGGAAGACATTATGGACTATTGACAAGATATCCGAGAGTTGGATACAATAAGCAATAGAACCACACCGTTCCAAAACTTTAAAAGGTCCAACATAATGAGGAGCTAATTTCCCACGAACCCCAAAACGATGCACACCTCTCATTGAAGATACCTTGAGATACACATGGTCACCAACTTCAAATTGTAAGGGTCTTCTCCCCTTTTCTATATAAGTTTTCTGACGGTTCTGGGCTGCTTTCAAATGACTTTGAATAACATTTATTTGCTCTCTGGCTTCTTTGATAAAATCAAGCCCAAAATAACCACCGTCTCCCACTTCAACACACTTAAGTGGTGTTCTACATTTCTTGCCATATAGAGCCTCGAAAGGTGCCATTCGAATGCTTTCTTGATAACTATTGTTATAAGAAAACTCAGCTAAAGTCAAGCATTCATTCCACTTTTCTGGAAAAGAAATGACACAAGCTCTCAACATATCCTCAAGTACTTGGTTGACTCATTCTATTTGATCATCAGTTTACGGATGATAAACTGAACTTCTGAGGAGGCAAGTATCAAGGCACTTCTGGAGTTGCTCCTAGAAGCGAGAGACAAAAATAGACCCTCTATCAGAGACAATGGTAAGAGGAACTCTATGTAGGGTTACAACCCAATCAAAATACAGCTTGGCATACTTTTTTGGTTGAATACCTTGTATCCACTGGGATAAAATGAGCAGACTTGGTGAGGCGATCCACAATGACCTAAATAGAATCATACCCCTTTGCTGTGCGGGGCAAACCCACAACAAAATCCATAGAAATATCCTCCCATTTCCAAACAGGGATAGACAAAGGCTGTAAAAAATCGGACGTACGCATATGGTCCACCTTAACCTTCTCACAAATGTCACATTCTGATATGTATTTAGTAATGTCCTACTTCATTTTTGGCCACCAATACAAGTGACGCAAATCATGATACATCTTGTTGCTTCTAGGATGAATGGACAACTTGGAGTTATGAGCCTCATCCAAAAATTTTCTCCTAAGCTCATCACTTAAAGGAACCACCAATTGGTTCTTAAACTTTACCACACCTTGATCGTCAAGACTGAAATGAGGGCTACACCCTTCAGCAATTAACTTCTTGATATGAGGAATTTCTGAAGCATCTTACCTTTGCTCCATAATAATTTGCCCAAATAAATCTAAGGCTAGAGCAATATGGGTCAACACTTCATAATGTGTGAGGGGCAAAGATTCTTCACCAACCTGATGCGACTTCCGACACAAGGCATCAGCTACCACATTAGCTTTTTCCAAATAATAATGGACTTCTAAATTGTAATCCTTGATTAACTCGAGCCACCTTCATTGCCTCATATTCAATTCAGATTGAGTGAAAATATATTTAAGGCTCTTGTGATCCGTATAAATATGCACTTTGTTTTCCAACAGATAATGTCTCCAAATTTGTAAAGCGTGCACTACTGCAGCCAGCTCTAAATCACGAATGGGATAATTCACCTCGTGTTTTTTTAGCTGGCGTGAAGCATAAGCTATCACACGTCCATCTTGCATAAGCACACAACCTAGTCCAATCCTAAAGGCATCACAATACACATCAAATGGCATATCAATATCTAGTCGAGCAAGAACAGGGGCAGAGGTAAGAAATTTCTTCAGTGCTTAGAAAGCTTCTTCACAAGACGGACTCTATACAAACTTGACATCCTTCTAAAGCAACTTAGTCATTGGTTGAGCTATCTTGAAAAACTCAGGGATGAGGCAACGATAATAACCAGCAAGACCAAGGAACTGATGAATCTGATGCACTAACTTTGGAGATTTCTAACTCAACACATTTTGCACCTTGTTAGGATCCACAGAGATGCCTTCGGGGGTTAGGACATGCCTCAAAAAACTACACTCGATCCAACCAAAACTCACACTTGCTAAATTTGATATACAACTTATGTTCACACAGTCGAGTCAGGACTATAGAAAGATGCTATGCATGCTCTTCATTATTCTTAGAATATATCAAAATATCATCAATGAACACCACCATAAACTTGCCCAACTCTGGCATGAAGACTGAGTTCATGAGGTACATGAAGAATGCAGGAGCATTAGTGAGACCAAAAGACATGACTAGGTATTCATAAAGCCCATACTTAGTAGAGAAAGTTGTCTTTGGTATATCTTGCAGTTGGATTTTAATTTGGTGATACCCCGAACGAAGATCAATCTTTGAAAACACCTTTGCACCAGCCAACTGATCGAACAGAGTATCATACGAGGTAAAGGATACTTGTTCTTAATGGTTACCGCATTGAGAGGGCGATAATCCACACACATCCAAAGAGTGCCGTCATTCTTCACAAAAATAGCGGGACAACCCCAGGATAAAGAACTAGGATGGATGAATCCTTTCTCCAACAATTTCTCTAACTGTTTCTTCATCTCAGCCAATTCTTTTGGAGCCACGCGGTAAGGACACTACGAAATAGGAGCAGTACCAGATTCTAACTCAATAGAAAACTCTACGTCCCTATCCGGTGGTAGCCCAGGTAGATCCTTGGGGAAGACATCCAGAAACTCACAGACCATAGGAATAACATCAAGGTCAGGAGAAACTTCAGCATGAGTAATAACTGGTAAGGTGGGGACTGACGACATAAGGAGAGACATCCTATCCTTAGAAGAAGGAAGCCTTAACTCAATAATTCCCTGCCTAAGGTTCAAGTCTACCCCATAATTTTTCAACCAGTTCATTTTCAGAATTGCATCTATGCCTTGTCCAGGCAGCCCCATGAACTAGAGACGATAAGAGTGAGTGGCTAGCACTAATCTCATGATGTCTGTCCGAGTTTTAACGCACAACTGTGCACCTAGAGTTATGATTTTATAGGCAATAGGAATGGCCATAGTAGATATATTGTGCCTTTGTGCAAACCCCATACTTATAAATAAATGTGATGCATCAGAATCAAATAACACATATGCTGGATGGGATTCAATGGTAAACATATCAGCCATCACAGGCTCACCTTGCGGAATCTCCTCAACCTCGGTGAAGTTAACTTGTCCGGAGCGGCTCGCGGGCACCTTGTTTCTGATGATAGTCCGCTTGACCAGACGAGAGTTGACTGAAGGCTGAGAAGATTGAGTACACCATCACGTCCGGTGACAACCCTTCTGCTGCTCGAAACCAAGTCCAGGTGGGCACTTCCCTAGAGGTGGCGGTGCCATCGACAAGGTACAGCGGTGCCAGCTCCAACCCCTGCTCTCGGCCTCGACCAGCTGGTCACCGCCACTAGGGTGGCGGTGCACCGGACAGAGGGTGACGGTGCTCCTAGGGCAGCACCCCAAGCCTGGTTTCGTCTCCTTTCTTCACCTTTCGATTTCTCCTCTGTAAATGTGCTAACACCAACAAGTGATCACCACCTTGTGTTCATGTGTTAGCTTTCTTCACCGGACAGGGCGCGGGAAGCAGGGAAGCTTGGGGGAGTGGCGCGGGCGGGCCTCGCCTGTGCGCGAAGCAGGCGCTGGCACGGGCATTGTAGTGGGCGCAGACATCCGGACGTAGAGGGTCGGTCCGGACGCTAGTGCTGCCGTACTCATTAACATTTGATAGCTTTCTGAGTCATTAACATTCTCGTACTCATTAACATTTGATAGCTTGCTGACAAACTGATAATGATTTAGCTTATTTTAAACTGACAAACTGATGATGGATTAGCTTGTTTTATTTTATAAAATAAACAAGTTTGGCCCATAATCCTTAGCTTGCAGAGTAAACTCACCACTTTTTTCTGAAGTGTCCGTAACAGGTAAACATTCCACTCGTCTCATCTATAGCGAGAAACAAAAAAAAAACTTTATTCATTTCTTTCATGGATACCGGAATGCTATGTTATTTTTCTCTTTGTCGTATTTGGTTTATAAGTCATGACTTATCAGTCAACGAATAATATTTTTCTCTCATACCAAACCAGCCAACAGTACTTTCAGCTATAATTTATAAGCCAAACAAGTCTAAACAAACAGGGCGCTGGTTCATGTCCAGACTACAAGAAATGCAGCCGAGGTATCTTTTATTGCGTGGTCTCTGCTGCATGCAACCCTGCTGAGGTAAAACAGATGCCAGACGGACAGGGGACAGCTGATATATAGCCATATTCGACACGATTTATTGTTGTTGTGGCTGATTTGTTATAAAAAAAAAACATTATTTCTATAGCTAAAAAGTAGAACTGATAATTACACTCCACAGAACGCCTTGAGTTTATCTTGGTGTCGAGCGCCTTCTTCGGAAACACAGAAGCAGACGAAGTCGTTGTTGTCGTGGGGCTTGAAACGGGGAGGGTGTTGGTCGTCCACAAGCTCATCTGCCACCTGAACCTTGAAGTTGGGGACCGAGAACAGCATCGCGGAGTATCTGGCGACTTCACCGGCGACAGTAATCCGGTGGAATGGAGCGTATAGACGGTCGTTTGTCCATGCCTGGAGTAAGATGAAAAGCACAGCACAGAAAGGTCAGAACTCAGAAGACAGGATCAGTGTAGAAATGGATGGCTTTAATCTTAGGATCGAGAAGCTAAATGTTATCTGATGTTCAACTTCAACAGTTCAAACTGAATTTGAAAAAAAAAATGTCTCAATTAACAGCGAAAGTGTCCCCCCAACTGTATTTTAAAAAATAAGCTTATTTTGTTATCTGTCAGGACTAGTCCTTCATACTATCACTGTTGATATCTGCCTGCTATTCCTGTGAGACATACTTTTTCAGCGAAAGAACAATGTTTTTCTCTTCCAACAAATTAGCGAATGGTACTTTCAATATCATTAGCCAAGCGAACATGGCCATAGCACTGACAATGTTTTTCTGAATGGCTCCTCAAACTGAACGTTCGGCTAGGTATTGTATTTGCTCAAACATTCAATATTTGCATAACCAAGATTAGGAGCGCTAGCAAATGCAACCGCAAGAGTTCGTACCCGGAGCGCGTTGCCGACCATGAAAACCAGCGACGTGGGCGACGGCTCGACGACGATCCACTCGCCGTCCCTGCTCTGCATCTCCAGCCCGGCCACCTCGTGCTGTAAGACGACGCTGAGCCAGTTGGTGTCCTGGTGCGACCCGTACCTGACCACCTTCTCCGCGTCGTTGGGCGCCTTGTACTCCGCCATCCGGAACAGGTGCCACATGGACGCGCTCAGCGCGTCGTGGTGCTTGGCCACCCCGAGCCCTTCCATCACCATCCGCCGCACGGCCTCCTCCAGCTCAAAGATCCGCTGCGCCGCCTTACCGACGGTACCGCTGCGCCGCCGCGGCAGAACAGGGTCAGACCAAAGCCTATAGAGTAAGATCTGCGAGAAGGACCCGACGAGATCTTATGCTTATTACCTGAAGCCGTCGTTGTTGTCGCCGGCGTCGGGCCACATGAGGCGGGCGAAGTCGCGGACGGATTCGTCCTTGGTGCCGTCCACGATGGCGAGGCTCTCGTAGCCAGGGAACCCCGGGATGTCGCCGAGGTAGCCATGGAACGGCCTGTCGGCGCCGTAGTAGTTGCGGCGCTTCGCGTCGGCGGGCAGCGCGAAGAGCGGCCTCACGGCGCCGTCGAAGAGCTCGGCGCGGAGCTGAGGGGTCAGAGCCGGGTACTGCGCTTCGAAGCAGCCGAAAGTGGCCAGCGCGTCCGTCACCTTGCCGCGAACCTCCTCCCAGGCCTCGCCGCCCGGCGTGGACGGGACCACGCGGGAGAAGTCGATCTGGGGGAGCTTCTTCGCCTCGCTGCCCATCCTCGCCGTCACGGGATCTCGCCGAGCTGAGAGTCTGAGACTGAGCTCCGTGCTCTGCTTTGCTTTGCTTCCCGGCCGGGGCGGTGGTTGGTCAGCAACCGACCCGCGACGCCGTTGACTTTGAATCGAAAGGAAGACAAGTGGGCTTCATATTTTAGGCCCAAATTTTTCCGGAGTCGACGGGGAGAAGCCCACTGCGTTCTCTGTTTCAGAGCTCGTCACGGGCCGAAACGTTGGACCAAGTAGAAACTGGACAAACTGTCAATCTATCTAATGGCCACGTTTGCTCAAAAATAGTATATATAATGGCCACGTCTAGGTTTGTTCTCGGTTTTATCGTAGGGTTTGGTTTCTGTTGTGATTGACGAGGTGGTGGCAAAGATGTCATATTGGAATAAGATCTTTTCGGTCTCTCTCTACCTCGACGATGTTCGATCTGCCGTCGGCGAAGGGCCAATGAGAGCATGTTTTGTCAGATCTGTTGATTCTCTTCAGATTTTGGCGATTGGTGTATTTACCTTGGAAAGCAGTTGGCTGAGTTTCGACGTGATGATCTCGACATCTTCTTTCAGTCTATTTTACAGAGCGAGACGGAATGTTATTTTCAAGTAACGGTTCCATCTTTCGATAGTATTTTACGTAACCGAGCTTTTTTTATAATATTTTCTGATTCTTGCGATCTTTCAATGCTATAGAACCAATTTTCCCTTTTCTTTTCGCTAAATCTATACTACGGCGCGTCTCACTCGATCTGTGTGGCCGTCCGTCTGATCTCGCTGTGAACGGGGAGATCATACCTTGGTGAAAGGTGGCGGTGCGGGTGTATGCGGTGCAGGTGCTGCTGCGCGCCTGCGACCATACAACTTTGCTGCAGCTTTGCTTAATGACCATGAAGCGGCGGAGGGCAAGTGCATGTAGCTTTGCTGCAGATGGAGTGACGGTGCAGTGACGGCTTTGCTACAGTATGTATATTCATTCCTTTATTTGGTGGAGCAAATTACATCTTATTATACCATATTTTACTATTTTTATTTGGGTGTAAGTTCTATACTCAATTAGTGTAAATTGATTATTCGTAAATAGGAATGATTAGAATTACCCGAACAGTTATCTAATCATTTTTTCAGTTTTTTTTTATTTTCGTATGTTTTATTTGGTTCCCCTTTGATTTTTTTTAATTTGACTTTCATAGAAATAATCTGGCTCATTTGTTCTATTCAATATTTTTGTATTTTTTAGATAATTTTTTGGTTCATTTGATCTGGATCTAATGGTGGTCATAACAATCGAGTGTTACGTGGTTAAAAAACACTCGAATTTTATTCTAGTGCTCAACCGGGTGTTTTGGGTGCCATCGAGCATGATACATGCCCATAAATCACTCGAGCGGTGGGTAGACAGCCCCTTTCTTTTACCGTCTATTCAGTGCGATTTTCAGACAAGCGGGGCATTGTAACACCCCGGTGTTATGCCTACATTTAGGCACTGCAAATCATGCATATCATGCATCATCAAGCATCCTAATCATACATGAATAATCTTGCATATAATATCTGAAACATTACTTCGAAACATACGAAACATGTTTGTGAAACGTAAATGATGCATACACTTATTAGAGTTGTTTTGCTCTGATTCTTGCTTGCTAGGTTAGTAGAACATGTTTGGCTGCTATTGTAAATCATCTAGCAATGTTTAGTTCAATTTTTGGAGCAATGTTTGTATTCAAATTAATTCAAAATTCGGCTTCAAAAATAAATTCCAAAAATTAGGGTTTTGAGCTAAACGTGGACTTTGATCTTCCAATTCAAAATCTAGAAAGAATTTGGCTGTGGTCCTAAAAGCAAAGTTGTAGAGAATTAAATTCTAAGCAACTTTCATTTTGGTACATTTTCAAAAGAGGTCATCTTCTTACTCAAAATAAGATTTGAAAGCTGGCTTTTAAAAATTCTTGAAAATATAAATGAAAAAGAGTTTTTCTGTTTTTCATGGGCACATTCGCTTCCATTGACCCATAAGCCGGCCCAAAGAAAGCCCCTCATCACACAAGACCACTGCTGGGCGCTCAAGCTTCCGCCTTGGCCCAAGAAATTACTCGCCACCTTCAGCCCACGCCCACTCTTCCACAGCTTTCAGATCCGCTGCACCGACGACGTGAGGTTGATCGCCAGCGCGGCGCCACCCGTCGCCGAAGCTCTGATCACATGACCACGCGCCACCAGGCTTCCCGACTTGCTGGCTGGCGAGTCTTGAGCACCCAGCATACCACCGCATTCCAGCGTTCGCCTCCTCCGCCAAGCCTCCTCTCCCTCTCACCACAGCGCCCGCCATCGCCACTGCACCGTGCACAGCGCTTTGCCGGAGCTTCGCTCGCCAGCCCACCTCAGCTCGCCGGTGACAACTCCGTCTCTAGCCTACAGCTCCGCCGTCACCCACAAGCACCCGTGCTCTCGCTTCTTTTTGCAAGGTAAGCATCCGTTCTTGGGAATTGCTTTCGCGGAGCACGGCCGAAGCTTCATTGGTGAGCTCCGCTCCCGTGGACTCCCCCCAGCTCCTCTTCCTACTCAGCTTGCGCGCACAAGCACCGCAGACGGCGACGTTGAGTCTCCCGGCGCCTCCTTGCACCTCCCCGCCAGGCCGGAGATGCTCCACCGGCGACTAGCCGCGCCGCCCGCCCGCCATTACTGTCATTGAGCTTTTTCCCCCGCACCGCCTCCCTATTCACCTCTATCCGACGCGGTTTGGCATGGGGAGCACGTTGGTGCCCTCCGTTTGCCGGGGACCTCGCCGTCGGCGAAGTTTCAGCATGCTTGCCAGCGCCGTCGTCCTCTCCGTCCCTGCTTTCTCTCGGCTGGCATGCGGGCCCCGTTTGTCGTACCTTGGCCTTCGCGAGGGGACTGGAGATGGGCTGCGTCGTTCTGGGCCGTGTCTTGTAGCCACGATCGTGGGCACTTGCCAAGCCGTTCGGGCTGGCCCAATAACGCTTAAGTGATTTGATTTCCATTTATTCTTTATTATTTGAAATCAAAATGGTTTGAAAAATATTTGGATACTCAAACTTGCTCCAAATTTGTTGAAACAAATTTTGCTAGGTTCCTTATCATCAGATCTACTTGGGAAAAATAGTGCATGTCATTTTTGAGATACTTTTCTATAGGATTTTATTTAATCTTGAATATTGCTGATAACTTGAAAAATATGTAGAAAAATATATAGGCTTCAGAAAAATATGATTCCAAGTTTGTTAATCTTCTTATTTCATGTACTTCCTAGGAAAAATATGTTTCATGCATGTGCTGTGGGAAAAAATTTGAGGTGTAGTTCAAGTTCCTTTAATGGCTGATTTTTGTTATTTTTGCTAGAGCACAAATTTTGTATAAAACATGCATGTGACAATTTTTGTACAGTCATTATATACCATGAAGAACCTAGGAAAAATATTAATTCTGTTGTTTGACACTTTTCATAGTACAAAGTAATTTCATGCTCATTTTTAGGCTATAGCTTGTCATTTTTGTGTAGGATAGTTTACTTATCCAAATGCCATGAAATTTTTATGGTAGTCTGTTTAGGGTAGTAGTATGCTACTGTAATTTTCTCAGATTTTTAGGAGCATCAGAAATTTAGGTTGCTATTCAAACCTATTATTAATTAGGGTTTAAGCAAGTGTTGCCTTAAGTGTGATTAAGAAATTAGTAAAGCTTTGGTGTATCTTTGAAGCATTTATTAAAATATGTTGACTTAACATATGGGTAGTAGAAGAGAATGCAGTAGATGACATGTGCTTGTAGCCTAGTTTCTTGGATGATGTTGTCTACCTTGCCTTTCAACATATTCATTGCATTCATCTCCTTCGATGCACCGATTGCATAGGCACTTACACGCATTGCATCATACAGGATCGCAAACCGAGAACCCAGTCGTCATTCCCGAGGAGCCCGAGGAGCAGTTCGAGGTGCAGCCGCAGAAGTGCCGTGGTTTACGAGGAGGACGTTGAAGAACTTCCGAGTGCCCGATCACCGTCCCGAGCTCCTTCGAGAGAGGCAAGCCCCGAGCATCTTTCTCCCGGTTTGCAATGATTTCGTTAAATGCTTTACTTTAAATTGATGCATTACGTTCAGGAGTTGTTTGCAACCGTTGCTGCATTATACCTTGTTTACCTTTGTTATACTATATCCTTGTTACCCTGGTATCCGCAGTCGAGTCAATGCTTAGCTGGCTTAGACCGGTAGAAGTCGGGTGATTTCCTGTCACCTGCGAGCTATAGGTGGTTACCTGGATCTGTTTGGATGGCTATGAAGTCATGGTATAACTAAGTGTTAAATGAAGTTGAGACCGGGCGGAGACTTGCGGGGTTTTGGACCGTAGTGTTTCCGTGCTGGTCGATTAAGGACCGACCGTTGTTGGGCCTCGAGTCATGTTGAACGCATGCCTTACATTTAGCTGGGCGGGATAAAGTACCTTCCGACCGCGAAGGTGGGAGATTTTTTCGGGCCGAGTAGATTGCCCGCAGCCATGACGCCTGTCAAGGTGTGTGGTAGGACACGGGGCGGGATGATAAGACCAAAGTGCGATCGGTCGGCCCCGGTACATGTGGTTCTGGCAAACTCGAGATACCGGAAAGTTGACTCGGTGATCAATATCTCACTTTAGCGGGTGAGTGAGATTTGTGTAAGGAATAAATCACCACCGGTTAGGAATCGATTCAATCGCCATCGCTCTGGATAGTGAGCACTTGACTTGAGTGACTTCATCGTAGTAAATGTTTATGGAACACTTGGACGAGTTATAGTGAATATGACAAGATGGAAGTTGTTTAATGATCGGTGGTTATCATTAATTGCTTAATCACATGTTTACTTTAGTATAGGTGCAAATCTAGTTGACGGTGTTAATAATAATTAACTTGACAATAATGCTTTTAGAAAGGTTCTTGAAATGTTAAAAATGCTTCTTTCGCAAATGAGTCAGCTACCCTACTATAATGCCTGCATAATCCTTGGTGTCATTTATTTTCGGTTATGTCGGGTAAGTCTGGCTGAGTACATTCTCGTACTCAGGGTTTTATTCCCACTTGTTGCAGATGGGCAGATGTACTATGGCTATTGTATCAACTGCCTCTATCCTGCGATGGGTGATGCTTAGGACCATGGGCATGGTCATTCCTTACGTCTCATCTAATGCTTTTGTTGGAGATGATCATCAGCTGGCACTATATTTGAACTCCGTGTGAGTGTGTGTGGTTTTAAACAAATGACTTCCGCTACTTTTTATTCGAACTTGTTTTGTAATAACTTTTATTTAAACTCTGATGTATCTGTTATGGAAACTTTTATGTAATATGTGATTGGTGACCGCTAAACTTATTACGATCATGGCTGGGACACGAGTTGGTTTGAAATCCTTCGTGATTTCACGGACTACCGGGTTATACGGGCTTAAGTTTGCTCAATCGTCTGCTCTGGTGGATGATTTTCTTACTTAATTTCGTATAATTGGTCGGTTCTGTTACAGCTGGTATCAGAGCATGGTTTAGCGTGTTACTGTTCACAAGTGTATTTAAAACAAAAGGCATTTGGAAAACGTGAATTTCAAAATCTAAAGTGTGCCAGTGATCATATTCCTTATGCCCAGTTAAGGACTTTAGGTGGCTTAATTAAGTACTGACTTGGGGTTCTTGCATCATATTTCTCTTTCGTCGCTCATACGGCGTGCTATTGTATGAGTGCCACTTGTTTGAGTGGTAATGAATGGATCATTTGCCTCTACGCCTCGGTAAGTGTGAGTTGTGAGAGCATGATCGGATACACCGCCGATCTAGGGTGAATGCTTATATGATGCTGGAGTAATTACATGTTCTACGCATGTTTTACAAAGGTATCTCATGTATGGGTCTTCCGTCTGTGGAGGCGATGCCGTCAATAGGACGATGGTTCGGGTAGTTACTACCGTTGTACACGTATCTGGGGATTCGTGTAGAGCGTGTAGATAAAACTTTACTGCTTTTATGCATTCATTGGGAATTGGGCTGAAATGAATCTTCTGCAGGTACATAACAACGCTATCGTGTAGAACGTATTAGCTACGTATTGAGAGATCGTTGTATGCCACCGAATTCGTCGTTAGAAATTATTTATTCCTAAGTTTGTGAGAACGTACGGCACGTACATACATCATGTTACTTGTGCATCTCATTCATCTCATGCATTCCTCCCCTTATAAATTGATTATCTCATTTTGATAAAAGACGATCACCAAAAGTATGTTTCCCAAGTAATAAGAGAACTTTTTACTACAGATGGCCCGCACGGCGAGACCGCCCAGTAAGTCCACGGAGGAAGAGCACCCCGACGCCTGCTGGCCCCGAGAGGAGCACCGCACCACGGACACCTTCTTGAGCGAGTTTGGCATGCCAACTTTGCTTTGGAGAGTGCTCCATGATGTGGGGTACCCAGAGGGTCAAGAGCCGTGTACTCTTGGAATGAGAGCCGATTGGCGATGATGGACTTGCAGTGGTGGAGATCACGGTTCTGCTCTCGGTGATGCTCCAGATTGGGATGGTTGGCATTTGGAGTTTGAGGGTCGTACTCACCGAGGGTGCAGAGGGAGCACCTTCCGTGTCATCGTGGGACATTATGAGCAGATTTCCCAGTGAGCTTGCTGCAGCTCTAGTTGGTACTTTTCCTAGGGATGATCCTCGCGATGCCATTTGGGTTCACCTCGTGGAAGTGCATTGGTCGAGGTCCAAATTGGGTCGAAGCTAGTGACAACCGGGCAATGAGTGCTATGTTCGCCGCCATTAGAGCGTATGAGGGTCTCGAGAGTACCCACTGGACTTTGACCGGCTTATGTGGCGAGGATAAGCTCAAAGGAAGAAGCGAAGAAGAGACAGAGCCTGAGCTATAGCTAGCTTGCGGGAGCAGCTTGGCTGATATGAACTTACAAACGAGATCGGTGGTGAGAGAGGTGATAGAGCTATGCGGCGAAAGTGCATACGTTGACTCAAGCCAACAACAATGCGAACCGCATGATTGGACAATTGGTTCAGGAGAGGAATGAAGCCTGGAACGCAAGAAACCTTCTGCTGCAGAGAGTCGATGAGTTAGAGGAATACAACGGCAACCTGCACGAGGAGTTTCACGCGCTCTACAATGGGGTTGGCCCATATGCTCCAGCAAACGCCGCTGGCATGGACATCGACGACGACAACCAGAACAAGCCTGTAGTTTCACCTGGAGGCGATGGTGATGTCTCCGATCCCGACGATGGCCCCGAGGAATAGGCTAGTTGCCTTGCGCTAGTATCTAGGTCCTGTCGCGAAGACCTTTCTTTTGTTGGCATGTAACCTATCGTATGTTGTTTCGAGCGTATGAGACTTGGCATGTGGTTGGAACTTGATTTTCGAATGCGATATCTGAACGCATAAAAAGTCCAGTGTATGTATACTGGCAATGTGACTGTATGGATGCGATGTTTGCCATTGAAGTAATTCGATTTAGTGTTGTTGTCTTAATTGGGATGAGATTGTTGTGCCTCTGTTTTATTGCATGAATTTATTCTCTCCAGTAAAATCAGTACGGCATAATTTTTCTTCACTCGCAATCATTACAGCTTCACTCAATCGTTACTTGTTGTTGAATTATGCGGATGACAAACACTCGCCAACCACGTATGAAGCACCGAGACCGGTGCTAATGGTGCGGGGACCGGTGGTGGTGGTGATGGTGGGAACCACGGCAACAACAATGAACCTCCCCATGAACCACATTTGCCACCTCCTCCCCGTTTACCCGAGATGTTTCTTGCGCAATGTACTTTCGGGAGTCGGCCAACAACACGGAACAATCCCAGAAGAACATGGAGGATTTTCTGCGCACCATCGCCAACAACGTTCAACGTGGTAACAATCAAGGTGGTGGCATGGGAGTGAACCAATATAGCAGCTTCAAGGATTTCATGGACACCAGGCCACCCGTATTCAAGGAAGCCACAGAGCCACTTGATGCTGAGGAATGGATCAACACAATGGAAGATAAATTCCGTGTGTTGAGGATGACTGAGGTTCTGAAAACGGAGTATGCTGCACTTCAATTGCAGGGACCGGCGGGAATGTGGTGGAAGCACCATCGCACCACCTTCCCTCCAAATGCTCAGATTTCTTGGAGAGAGTTTGCTGAGGCTTTTCGTGGAGTCTATATTCCACCAGGGCTGACCGAAATGAAGTTGGGAGAGTTTCTGGCGTTGAACCAGGGCACCAAAACCGTGACGCAATACCTGCATGCTTTCAACAACTTGTGTCGCTATGCTCCCAACATGGTTGACACAGATGCTAAAAGGATAGCCAGCTTTTAAGAGGGTCTAAATCCAAAAATGATGAAGCATGTCGGTACCAACAACCGTGTCGATTCAATAACTTCATCAACGATCGTGCAAGCGGAGAAGAATAACAACGCCAGCACTGCAGCCAAGACACGCAAGAGAGCCTTTGAAGGTGGGCCGTCTCAAGCTAGAACACCTATGGGAGGTCGTCCTCCATATCGCCCATCGGCACCTGGCGCTAGATTCAGGCCACCTCAGCCAAGAAGTCAGAATTTCCGTGGACCTCAAAAGCCGTACAAGATGGCGAAGATGTTAACAAAGCGGCCGCAAGCTCACGGTACAAAGGCGATTCAAGGAATGTGGGATCTCGCCGACAGAGAAGAGGACCTCGCTATAACTGTGATCAACCCGGTCATTTCTCGAGGTTTTGTCCGTACTACCAAGAAGAAGCAGCAGCAGACTTATAATGCTAGAGTGCACGATAGACAACAAAGGATGAAATTCCGGAGGAGAGAATCCACATCGGTGGTAAGTTTCACATCAACGAAAACCCTGCAGTTGTTCTATTTGATTACGGATCATCGCATTCTTTTATGAGTCAAGCATTTGCACAGAAACATGGACAACTATGCACAGAATTGGGGTATGGGTACCGTATAAGTTCAGCAGGGGCTGATGTTTTGACTAACCGGATGGTTCGAGGGGCAACCCTTGAATTAGTTAGCAGAAAGTTCCGAGTGAACTTGATAGTTATGCCTGGGTTAGTCTTGGATGTCATTATAGGGATGAATTGGATGAAAGATTGGGGAGCGGTCATAGATACTGGAAGTCGAGTACTTACCCTTAAGGATCCCACAGGTGAGGTACTTTCCAAGTACCATTGCCTCGGAGAAACGAGACCTTATAAGTGTTACATGTGCTACGGCGATCATTCCTATTCATCGATTCCTAGTGTGTGTGAATTTCCGGATGTATTCCCAGATGAGTTACCCGGTCTTCCGCCGATAGGGAGATTGAGTTTGGAATTGAGCTAGTACCGGAACAGCTCCGATTTCAAGGAGACCATATCGGATGCCTCCATGATGAGTTAGTTGAGCTAAAGAAGCAATTAGAAGATTTGTCAAAAAGGGTTTTATTCGGCCAAGCAAGTCCGAGTGGGGATGTCCCGCTTTGTTTGTGAAAAAAGAAGAAAGAGGGCACGTTGAGAATGTGCGTGATTACGTGCCACTCAATGTCATGTGACCGTCAAGAATAAGTATCCCTTGCCTCATATTGATGTTCTGCTGACCAATTATCCAAGGCCAAGGTGTTCTCAAAAATAGATTTGAGATCCGGATATCATCAGATTAAGATTAGGCCACAGGATATACCGAAAACGCATTTTCCACGAGATCGGGTTGTATGAGTATCTTGTCATGTCTTTTGGCTTGACAAATGCTCCTGCATATTTTATGTTCTTGATGAATACAGTTTTCATGCCGAATTGGATAAGTTTGTGGTAGTATTCATCGATGACATTCGGTGTACTCCGAGAATGAGAAAGATCATGAAGAGCATCTCGAGAACCGTCTTGACCGGACTTAGAGATCATCAATCGTATGCTAAGTTTAGCAAATGCGAATTCTGGTTGAAGGAAGTTCCTTTCCTTGGTCACATTCATCGAGAGAATGGAGTTTGAATCGATCCAAGTAAGGTGCAAGAAGTTATGAATTGAAAGCACCGACCTCGGTTTCGAGATTAGAAGTTTCTTAGGACTAGCGAGTTATTACCGTCGCTTTATACCAGATTTCTCGAAGATCGCCAAACCGATGACAAGCCTCCTATGAAGGATCATAAATTTGTGTGGACGGAAGAGTGTGAAGCGACTTTCCACACTTTGCGGAAATCATTAACCACTGCTCTCCCTTCTAGCCCAACCGGACATCGAGAAACCATTTGATGTGTTTTACGGACGCATCAAAGATGGATTAGGATGTGTTCTCATGCAAGAAAGGAGAGTCATTGCTTATGCATCACGTCAATTGAGGAAGCACGAGGTCAACTATCCAACACATGATCTTGAACTTGCTGCCGTTGTGCACGCCCTAAAAATTTGGAGACATTATCTTCTGGGTAATGTGTGCAATATTTTCACGGATCACAAGAGTCTTAAGTATATCTTTACCCAACCAGAGCTAAACATGAGACAGCGTAGATGGTTGGAATTGATCAAGGATTATAACTTGAATGTGCAATATCATCCTGGTAAAGCCAATGTAGTGGCAGATGCTTTGAGCAGAAAGTCACATTACTTGAATGTGCAGCCATTACTTGAAGATGGGTTCGATCTAATGCATCCTGCTGTGTTACATAGTATTCAGATTAGTTGCTCGTTGGAGAGTAAGATAATAGAAGGTCAGAAAACTGACAAGGGGATATTCCACATCAAAGAGAAAATAAAAGAAAAGCCGTCTCAACACTTTAAAATAGATGAACAGGGCGTGTTGTGGTTTGACAACCGTCTTGTGGTTCCCAAGGATCGAGAGCTTAGAAATAAACTCATGGATGAAGCTCACCTTTCTAAGCTATCTATCCATCCCGAAGTAGTAAGATGTATCAAGAACTAAGATCTCATTATTGGTGGACCAAAATGAAGAAAGAAATTACAGCATATGTTGTCGGATGTGACACATGTTGTCGAGTGAAAGCAATTCACATGAAACACCGCCAGTATGTTGCAACCCTTATCAATCCCGAGTTGGAAGTGGGACGATATCGGTATGGATTTTATCACGGGTTTGCCCACTACTCAAAAAAGGACATGATTCGATTTGGGTAATTGTGGATCGCCTCTTACCAAGACCGCTCATTTCCTACCGTCAAAACCACTTATCGACCACCTCAATATGCCGAGAAGTATATCGCAGAAATTGTGAGGTTGCATGGTATACCAAAGACCATAATATCGATAGAGGCTCACAGCTTCACGGCTCATTTTTGGGAACATTTACACAAAGGCTTAGGAACTAGTTTGATTCGCGATGCATCGCTTATCATCCTCGCATGGATGGTCGAATCGAAACGAGTAAATGCTTTGTTTTGGAGGATATGTTGAGAGCACGTGTATTGTCTTCCAAGGGATCATGGGAGTCATGGTTACCGTTAGCTGAGTTTTCTTATAATAATAGTTATCAAGAAAGCATCAAGATGGCCCCATTCAAGCTTTATATGGCGAAAAATGTAGAACACCATTGAATTGGGTCGAACTCGGAGATAGAAGATATTATGGCATTGACTTTGTAGAAGAAGCCGAGAAGAAAGTTCATATTATTCAAAGAAAATATGAAAGCGGCCCAATCACGTCGTAAAAGCTATGCGCATAAAAGAAAGGAGACCCTTAGTTTTGAAGTTGGTGACTATGTTTATCCGAAAAGTCACGCCAATGAAGAAGAAAAGGTTTGGAGTCCGAAGAAAGCTTGCCGCGAGATTCAGAGGGACCATACAAGATCTTGGAACAAAGAGGTCCGGTAGCCTACAAGTTAGAGTTACACGAGACAATGAGTACAGTTTTTCCGATTTTCCATGTATCACATCTCAAGAAATGTTTGCGTGTTCCGGGAGGAAAGAATAGAACCTCGAGGTATTCAACTCAAATCAGATTTGGTGTATCGTGAACAACCGGTCCGGGTGTTAGACACTAAGGAACGTGCTACTCGGAATAGCGTGGTGAAAACATACAAGATACAGTGGGATCATCATGATGAGGGAGATGCAACTTGGGAAACAGGAGAGTATCTACAAAAAGCTTATGAAGATTTTTTATAACAAATGGTTCAGAACCCAAATCTCGGGACGAGATTTTTATAAGGGGAGGGTCAAACACCCGGTGTTATGCCTACATTTAGGCACCGCAAATCATGCATATCATGCATCATCAAGCATCCTAATCATACATGAATAATCTTGCATATAATATCTGAAACATTACTTGAAACATACTCTAAACATGTTTGTGAAACGTAAATGATGCATACACTTATTAGAGTTGTTTTGCTCGATTCTTGCTTGCTAGGTTAGTAGAACATGTTTGGCTGCTATTGTAAATCATCTAGCAATGTTTAGTTCAATTTTTGGAGCAATGTTTGTATTCAAATTAATTCAAAATTCGGCTTCAAAAATAAATTCCAAAATTAGGGTTTTGAGCTAAACGTGGACTTTGATCTTCCAATTCAAAATCTAGAAAGAATTTGGTGTGGTCCTAAAAGCAAAGTTGTAGAGAATTAAATTCTAAGCAACTTTCATTTTTGGTACATTTTCAAAAGAGGTCATCTTCTTACTCAAAATAAGATTTGAAAGCTGGCTTTTAAAAATTCTTGAAAATATAAATGAAAAAGAGTTTTTACATGTTTTTCGGGTCATACCGCTTCGCTTTATTGACCCAGCCGCAAGCCGCCCAAAAAGCCCCCTCGCCGCAAGACCACCTTGGGTTCTTCTTCTCAAGGTCATTTTGCCCCAAGAAATTACCGCCTCGCCACCAGTGCCCACGCCCGCGCCCATTCTTCCACACCAGATCAAGCCTGCATACTGACGCCGTAAGCCGATCGCCAGCGTGGCGCCACTCGTCGCCGAAGCTCGATCATGTGACCACACGCCCACGGGCTTCTGACGCTTGCTGGCCGAGTCTTGAGCACCCAGCATACCACCGCATTCCAGCGTTACCCCCTCCGCCGCCTCTTCTCTCCTCTCACAGCGCCATCGCCATCGCCACCGTGCACGCGCCTTGCCGAGAGCTCGCTTCGCCCACCACCTCACTTCGCGGTGACAACTCCGTCTAGCCTACAGCCCGCCACACCCCACAGCACCCGTGTCTCGCTTCTTTGCAAGTGGTAAGCATCCGTTCTTGGGAATTGCTCGCACGGAGCACGGCCGAAGCTTCATTGGTGAGCTCCGCTCCCCGTGACTCCCCTCCCAGCTCCTCTTCCTACCAGAGCTTGCACAAGACAAGCACCGCACGACGGCGACGTTGAGTCTCCCGGCGCCTCCTTGCACCCTCGCCGTGGGCGGAGATGCTCCACCGGCGACTAAGCCGCGCCGCCAGCTCCGCCATTACTGTCATTGAGCTTTTTCCCTGCACCGCCCTCCCTATTCACCTCTATCCGACGCGGTTTGGCATGGGGAGCACGTTGGTGCCCTCCGTTTGCCGGGGACCTCGCCGTCGGCGAAGCCATGAATGCCGCCGCTGGTCGTCCCTCTCCGTCCCCTGTTTTTCTCTCTCGGCATGCATGGCCCTGCTTGTCGACCTGCCGCTATTCTTCGAGGGACTGGAGATGGGCTGCGTCGTTCTGGGCGTGTCTTGTAGCGCAGATCGTGGGCCGGTGAAGCCGTTCGGGCTGGCCCAATAACGTTTAAGTGATTTGATTTCCATTTATTCTTTATTATTTGAAATCAAATGGTTTGAAAAATATTTGGATACTCAAACTTGCTCCAAATTTGTTGAAACAAATTTTGCTAGGTTCCTTATCATCAGATCTACTTGGGAAAAATTGTGCATGACATTTTTGAGATACTTTTCTATAGGATTTTATTTAATCTTGAATATTGCTGATAACTTGAAAAATATGTAGAAAAATATATAGGCTTCAGAAAAATATGATTCCAAGTTTGTTAATCTTCTTATTTCATGTACTTCCTAGGAAAAATATGTTTCATGCATGTGCTGTGGGAAAAATTTGAGGTGTAGTTCAAGTTCCTTTAATGGCTGATTTTTGTTATTTTTGCTAGATCACAAATTTTGTATAAAACATGCATGTGATAATTTTTGTACAGTCATTATATACCATGAAGAACCTAGGAAAAATATTAATTCTGTTGTTTGACACTTTTCATAGTACAAAGTAATTTCATGCTCATTTTAGGCTATAGCTTGTCATTTTTGTGTAGGATAGTTTACTTATCCAAATGCCATGAAATTTTTATGGTAGTCTGTTTAGGGTAGTAGTATGCTACTGTAATTTTCTCAGATTTTTAGGAGCATCAGAAATTTAGGTTGCTATTCAAACCTATTATTAATTAGGGTTTAAGCAAGTGTTGCCTTAAGTGTGATTAAGAAATTAGTGAAGCTTTGGTGTATCTTTGAAGCATTTAATAAAATATGTTGACTTAACATATGGGTAGTAGAAGAGAATGCAGTAGATGACATGTGCTTGTAGCATAGTTTCTTGGATGATGTTGTCTACCTTGCCTTTCAACATGTTCATCGCATTCATCTCCTTCGATGCACCGATTGCATAGGCACTTACACGCATTGCACCATACAGATCGCAAACCGAGAACCCGATCGTCATTCCCGAGGAGCCCGAGGAGCAGTTCGAGTGCAGCCAGCAGAAGTGCCGTGCCAGCCGACGAGGAGGACGTTGAAGAACTTCCGAGTGCCCCGATCACCGTCCGAGCTCCTTCGAGAGAGGCAAGCCCCGAGCATCTTTCTCCGGGTTTGCAATGATTTCGTTAAATGCTTTACTTTAAATTGATGCATTACGTTCAGGAGTTGTTTGCAACCGTTGCGCATTATACCTTGTTTACCTTTGTTATACTATATCCTTGTTACCCCGGTATCCGCAATGAGTCAATGCTTAGCTGGCTTTAGACCGGTAGAAGTCGGGTGATTTCCATCACCGCGAGCTATAGGTGGTTACCGGATCTGTTTGGATGGCTATGAAGTCATGGTATAACTAAGTGTTAAATGAAGTTGAGACCGGCGGAGACTTGCGGGGTTTTGGACCAGTAGTGTTTCCGTCAGTGTCGATTAAGACCCGACCGTTGTTGGGCCTCGAGTCATGTTGAACGCATGCCTTACATTTAGTCGGCCGGATAAAGTACCTTCCGACCGCTGCGAAGTCGGGAGATTTTTCGGGCCGAGTAGATTGCCCGCAGCCAAGACCGCGCGGGGGTGTGTGTGTAGGACACGAAGCGGGATGATAAGACCAAAGTGCGATCGGTCGGCCCCGGTACATGTGGTTCTGGCAAACTCGAGATACCGGAAAGTTGACTCGGTGATCAATATCTCACTTTAGCGGGTGAGTGAGATTTGTGTAAGAATAAATCACCACCGGTGGTTAGGAATCGATTCAATCGCCATCGCTCTGGATAGTGAGCACTTGACTTGAGTGACTTCATCGTAGTAAATGTTTATGGAACACTTGGACAGTTATAGTGAATATGACAATGGAAGTTGTTTAATGATCGGTGGTTATCATTAATTGCTTAATCACATGTTTACTTTAGTATAGGTGCAAATCTAGTCGACGTTTAATAATAATTAACTTGACAATAATGCTTTTAGAAAGGTTCTTGAAATGTTAAAAATGCTTCTTTCAAGAATGAGTCACCTACCCTACTATAATGCCTCGCATAATCCTTGGTGTCATTTATTTTCGGTTATGTCGGGTAAATCCGGTGAGTACATTCTCGTACTCGTGGTTTTATTCCCACTTGTTGCGAGATGGGCGGATGTACTATGGCTATTGTATCAACCGCCTCTATCCTGCGATGGGTGATGCTTAGGACCATGGGCATGGTCATTCCTTACGCCTCATCTAATGCTTTTGTTGGAGATGATCATCAGCTGGCACTATATTTGAACTCCGTGTGAGTGTGTGTGGTTTTAAACAAATGACTTCCGCTACTTTTTATTCGAACTTGTTTTTGTAAAAACTTTTATTTAAACTCGATGTATCTGTTATGGAAACTTTTATGTAATATGTGATTGGTGACCGCTAAACTTATTACGATCATGGCTGGGACACGAGTTGGTTTGAAATCCTTCGTGATTTCACGGACTACCGGGTTATACGGGCTTAAGTTTGCTCAATCGTCTGCTCTGGTGGATGATTTTCTTACTTAATTTCGTATAATTGGTCGGTTCTGTTACAGGCATGATCAAAGGAATAGGACGACCGATTTGTTTTTTCATGTACTTTTATTTTTTAGAGGTCGTTTTATATCTTATTATCCATCTTTTGTACGAGTCTTTGTTTTCCTCGATATATCAGATATGAGACACTCTTTTGCGTGTCGTTGTAAAAAAAAATTGTAATTTGCTAAAAAAGAGAAAAAAACATAATGGACACGTAGACAGAGAACATTAGCCCACGAATGAATTAACTAGAGCCAAGCCTGGCTACGTGGTCTGCCTGGCAGGTGCAGCCAAGATCATCCTCGGTCAGACAATAATAACTGACGTTAGATGCATCATTTTTTTTCAAAAAAATGACGGCCACCGATGTTTGCACCCACGAACGCTTCTGACTGATTCAACCTTTTGTCTGAATAATAGACTTGGATTTTGCCAAGCTTTCGATGAGCAACATGGATGATATCAATGTTTTGGCTGAATCATTGCATGCCATTTAAAAAGAAGATGAGGCATTTGTAATGAATTGAACTGGTCGTAGATGACACAACATAAGTTTATTATCATCCAAGTATCCAACATGCATATCGGGTGAAAACGATCGATCTGGGTGTTGATCATACTAAGAAGTTTGCTCATGTCATGCCTGCCAGACTGTTCATGTTTCAGGACATAAGAAATCCGGACAGTGTCTTTTCTCTAGTATATATAGTATGTAAATTCCAGGGTAGGCCTCGTTCGGATGTGCATGTGTTCACCTTAATCCACATGAGTTGGAGGGTGCATCCAAACAAGCCTGTATTGGGGGGTAGTTTCCCACTTCCAGGGGCAACAACGCTGCGAGAGAACGAAGGGAAAATTATCATAGTGGGGCTGATCAGCTGGAAAGCCTAAAGACACGAGCTCACGATCATCGTCCAGTTCAGAAATGGTCAAATGGATGGTGTTAATCATATGATAAGCACCAAATTAACTACTAGCATTAGTTAGTGGTGAGCAGTGCATGCAGGCGTGATCTATTGTCTCATAGTGATGTGCAGTACAAGGATAGCTGGTTTCCTTGTAGGATGACAATTGTCTGGATGACTGGATGGCTGCATAATTCCGGCAAATTTTGCTCCTCATCTAGTACTGCATTCTGCAGAGAAAATCTGTTGAGTACCAGTAGTAATAAAATGACAGCCAATTCGAGTGCAAACGAGATAACGGAAATATATTTCTTCCCATAAAGAACTTGCCGAAACTGCACCCCGTCGTCAATCGTTGTCCAGTCGCCGGCGTAATGCAGGCAGACTTTTTCTTGCACGATATGGAAGAACTATAGATTGGCATTGACCAGAGCCAATCCTGGCGACCAGGCCTGCAATATAAACTTCTCACTCTGCAAATCTGCAGCTATCCATGCCGCCAAAATCCCTGGTCTCACTGATGCCTACATGCGCGAACAAGACGAGATGGGCTCAATCTCTCAGTTTGCTCCCGGAGACCTGTGACGTCGCCTCAGCAGTTGTTTAACCTGCCGGACGCCACACCGGTACACCACTCTCATCAGTGATCAGTCTCTGAATCACGCCTGAAATGCCAAGCCAAACCATCAAAAATTCAGACGGGCCATGAGCAGCCAATTTAAATTTCCCATTTCCCATGCATCAGCCATGCCTGCCTAGATCCTGTACGTCAACAAGTCTCTGCCAAATCTTCTAGATGATGGATAGGCAAGTGACCCCATGACCATGATGTTGTGCGATTGCACATCCCGATATCACCACGTGAGTGCGTTGACGGGGATCGGAGGGGACGTACAGCTTGGACGGGACTCTACTCTTATCGGCGACCCAACGAAACCAACGGGTGAAGGCGCTAGCTTGTGCAGCTGCTATGCTATCATTTTCATCTCTCTTTCTCGAAGAATTTCTAGAGGCAGCACAGGCACGTTTCGTTGGCAGCAGCAGTACCGCGGGTACACGTCCTCGCCCTTCGTCAACACACATGGCTCCGGAGTTGGACTAGCATGCCGCCGCGGCCGGCGGATTAACGGGATGCGAACCAGAAAAGCCGCCGAAAAGTTTACTACTGCGGACAGCGACGCGCCGGTGTGTCTGTGTGTTGTGCCGTGCCATGCGGCGGTGAATCTTGGAAAATTCTGGTCTCGCATGTCCCTTTCGATCTCTGTCGTCGTTGAAGGACATAATGGAAGGAATTCGAGAACAACAACAACAGTTCATGTGAATGCATGGTTAGATTGTTCTCTAATCCTAAACTTGACCCAACGGCTTAATTGAGCCTTCGATCCGCGTCCTGATCGGAGGCGCCCAGCCCACTATGGCTGAAAGACCCCTATCACACTGCGCAATAAATAGAGGTGAGGCCGGCGGCTCTGAGGACGAGGTTCGCCTGAGCCGAGCTCCCCACCGAAATCCTTAATCTGATCTAGAGAGGCGCAGCCAATGACGGGAAGCACCTCCACCACTGCACTGCGCCGCCATCGGTCTTCACCGCCAGTCGCCACCGTCCATCACCGTCACCGTCTTCACCTACTGTCAGGTTCATAAACCCGGGGTCCCTCGGGGATCAGCTTCCACGCCAGGGCTCGGCCCAGTAAAGCAGCATGCAGTCCATGGGCCGGCCCAAAAGTCTAGAAAACAACGGGCCGGGAGGACAGTCCGGTCGCCGACCGGGAGGCCTACCCGAAAGGGCAAACACCCGCTCATCAACTTCTTCGGCCCACCTCTCCGACCGGAGCGCTCGCTTCGGGCACCGACCGCCTCCAGGCGGTCCCTCCGATCAGAAGGCCTGGCCCAAAAACGCCGCCTCCTACTCCGACCCCGCGACTCCGACCGGGGATCCGTAGGAAGCCTGCATACCACTTTTTTTCGGCTGGCGCGGCCAGGGCTGACTGGAGCCATCCTACCGGGGACGCCCGCTCGGAAGGGACCAGGGCCGAACGGAGGAGACAGCGCACTAAGTCAAACCACGATACTGGGACCATACTCTGTACACCTGCGGAAACAGTGCTCCACGATCGTCCTGACACAAGCAGTATTGTAGACGTCGATATTTGTGTCTACAGTATTGTGGCCGCCGTTGGGCTCCCATACGGCAAAAAGCCCCCCATGCCTCTGGGCATCGATAGGGGGGCCAGGATCCACCATACCTGGTACACGTGGTGGGGCTCCTCACATACCAACAGTATTTTGCAGGTACTGATGTCCACCCTTCCTGAAGAAGCCACCGCAACCTCCCACGTGCACCTGACATTCTACAGTGACATTAACAGCATTGTAGGCGCCTATCATTATCCACTCCTCATCGGCGTGGGCAACAAGATTTCGTAACACCCGTACTCTCTCCCTCTCACCTATAAAGCCATCCCCTTTTTCTATAAAAGGGGATGCGCTCCCTCCAAATGGGGGAGGACGATCTTCTTCGGGCTTAGATTCACTAGATCGATAGCTCGCAACCCCTCAAGCACACGCTTGAACACCTAGCTCATAGCGGAGTTCCGGTCGCCCTCGGCCCTTCTAGTCGGACCCGACCGGACCTCTCGTACACCCCTCATTCCTCCTTCTCGTTTGTAACCCCACTACAGACTTCGAGCACCTGGGCTCAGGAATAAAGTCTCCGATCGACCCAGACTGGACGTAGGGCACGTAGCCTGAACCAGTATATATCCTGTGTCATTGAGTGCTAGGCCACCTCCGATCACAACATACAACAAAACTACAAATATTCACTAGTTGGTCATTTTCTGTACCAACACCGACCGTCGTTGTCCTCGCGCAGACACCGACACAAACAACCAAGGCCGGGCCACTTTCTTGGTCAAGCCGAAGAAACAGTATTGATCTTATTTTTCCAGAAACTTTTTGATACATATGTGATGAATTTCAATTGAATTTTGATGTCCAAGTCTGCACAATTTTGATCAATGACAATTTTGTTCAAAGAAAAGTATAGTAATATAAAGTTTCTGGAAAAATAATAATGAGAATATTTACGTTTTCCGCTGCGTATTTAAAGTTGTTATTTTCATTATTAAATTCGAACCAACGGGAGAATTTAATTTTGAAAAATGGATATGTTTTTAGTTTATTATAATATTGTTATTATTCTCATCAACGTTGATTAATGGCGATATTTTGATGTTATTTATGAGTTTTATCATGCATTAATTCTATTTCTGTTCAACGGTGATGTAGAATAGTGTAGAGGACAATTGTATGTTTTAATTTTGACCAACGTTGAAACTAAGTCATATAATTGTTATTATTATGTTTATGTTCTCACTCTATATGATTGGGGGAATTCCTTGTGTGCCATTAAAAAACATCGTAATGCCATGTGTGCCCCTGTAAAGTTCAGCGGTTTTCAGCGCCACTGGTCCAACTTTTTTGTGTCCTCCATGCCACTGCCGTCAGTTTGCGCTCTAACGTCGTCAAACTGCAGGTGTGAAAAGTCGAAAATACCCTTAAGTCTAAATATGTCATTAATTTTTTTAAGCATCTTAACGACTTCAAATGAAAAAACTCAAAACTAGATAGTTGTAGATCTCGTCGAGATCTATAATTTTCATATAAAAATTATCTTCATTTAATTCCGCAAAAAAAAATATGATTTTTCTAAGATATATTAATCATATCAAATCATTTTTTTGCGGAATTAAATAAAGATAATTTTTATATGAAAATTACAGATCTCGACGAGATCTACAACTTTCTAGTTTTGAGTTTTTTCATTTGAAGTTGTTAAGAAACTCAAAAAAATTAATGACATATTTAGACTTAAGGGTATTTTTGACTTTTCACACTTACAGTTTGACGGCGTTAGAGCTCAAACTGACTGCAGTGGCATGGAGGGCACAAAAAGTTAGAGTAGTGGTGCTGAAGACCGCTGAACTTTTTTAGGGACACACAGGGTATTGTGATCTTTTTTAATGGCACACAAGGAATCCCCCCTATTTGAATTGTGTTTTCAGGCGGATACAACTTGATGGATTATATCAAAGAGATCCCCACTCTCAAATGTGACAACTAAACGGAGTGAAAGAAAAAGATTGATCTGGCCTTCATCTTGGCTGAGGTGGACTGGGTAGTCACCTCACCGTGTCCCACTGAGCCTGTGGCACCGGTGAGGGAGACAAACGAGGCTGATGTCGTTTGGGCAACTAGAGAGAGGGTTTTTGCATCCCAAAAGTTGTCATATGACCTTGAGCATAGGAAGTGAGTCACTGCCAACAAAAAATATATGGCTGTGATAAAGAACACGATTGAGCCTACAATTATGGGCTTAATCTCAGAGTGTGACACGGTTACCGAGTACCTCGATAGAATAAAGAGTCAGTTCACTGACTCTTTAAAGACATATGCTACCCAGCTGATAAAGCAGCTGGTGATAGAGAGGTACTCTGGAAATGGTGGCATAAGAGAGCACATACTAAGAATGAGCAATTTGGCATCCAAGCTAAAACCAATAGATCTGGCTCTCAAGGAAGAGTTCCTTATCCATCTGATTTTTGCTTCCTTGCCAAAGGAATTTGACACTTTTATTGTCAACTACAACATATAGCCCGAGAAGTGGGACTTAGAGAGGCTCATGGCTATGTGTGTGCAAGAGGAGGAGAGAATGAAAGGTACCAATGGTGGCACTATCAATTATGTGAAAGACAACAAGAAAAAAAATAATACTAAGGCCCTGTTTGGTTGGGCTTTTGGCTTTGGTTTTTGGCCCCAAAAGTCAAAAGCCCAACCAAAGGGGCTGCTTTTGGAGGGTGCTTTTTCAGAAGCAGCTGCTTTTCCGTAGTTCATTTTTGAAAGCTGGGTTGACCCTGCTTTTGGCTTTTGGCTTTCTGCTTTTCGAAATTGGTGGAATAAAAAGCTCTTCCATAGTTGTTTCAAGAGAGATAAAGATAAAAGGTATATTTTATACTTGTTTAACCAAACAGCTTTCAGCTTTTCTACAGCTCACAGCCCACAGCAGCTTTTCCACAGCTCACAGCCCACAGTAGCTTTTTTCCACAGCCACAGCTCAACCAAACAGGGCCTAACTCCTCCTCAAAGTCAAAGGAAAAGGGTCCCATGCTGCATCAGCCTCAGCAGAACAAGTTTACAGTAGAGAAAGACCAGTGTCTCTGTTGCAAGAAGACGAGACATTATAAGAAAGATTGTCCCGACTACGCAAAGAAGAGAAAGACATGTTAAAGTTGCAAATGGAGTCCGAGCAGATGTTGAAGCCGTTGGCGATCTTTCTCTAGAGCTTGTTGATGGCTTCACACTTTTACTTAGAGATGTACTTTATGTTCCCTCTTTACATAGAAACTTGATTAGTGTTTCATGCTTGGACAATGATGAATATGATTGCCATTTTGGAAATGGCAAATGTAAGATAACATTTAATAATGCATGTGTTGGTCTTGCTATCTTACAAAATAAGCTTTATTTGTTATCATTACGTGATGATGTGAATGTTGTATGCGATGATGGGAACGTTGTGTGCGACAATGAGAATGTATCCTCGTCTGTGGATGTAAACAGAAAACGAAAGAGAGCTCACGATGCGTCATCGAAATTATAGCACTGTCGTTTAGGCCATATTTCAAGGGGAGAAATAGAAAGACTAGTTAAGAATGATATTCTTCCTCCATTAGAGTTCTCAGATTTAGAACAATGCAGAGAATACATAAAAGAAAAGTATGAAAAGAAAATTAAGAAATATACCAAGCGAAGCGCAGGAATTTTACAGATTATTCACACAGACATCTGTGGTCCGTTTTCTGTAAGGAGTGTGGATGGTTATAATTTGTTCATAACATTCACAGATGATTACTCCCGTTATGGCTATATTTATTCAATCAAAGAAAGAACAGAAACATTGGATAAATTTAAGATATTTAAGGCAGAAGTTGAAAACCAACATAATTTAAAGATTAAGATAGTCAGGTCCGACCGTGGGGGCGAGTACTACGGTCGGCATACCCTATATGGCCAAGTTCCTGGACCTTTTGCAAGGTTCTTACAAGAGAATGGCATAGTAGCCCAGTATTCTACATCGGACGAACCTCAGCAGAATGGAGTAGCTGAAAGACGTAATCGTACCCTGATGGATATGGTGCGCAGTATGATAAGTTACTCCACCTTACCGTTGAGCCTGTGGATGGAGGCGTTAAAAACCGCCATTCATATTCTCAATAGAGTACCAAGTAAGTCAGTGTCAAAAACACCGTATGAGTTGTGGACAGGAAGAGTACCCTCACTAAACCACTTACGTGTGGGGGGAGTCCTGCTGAGGCTAAAGTATTTAACCCAAACATTAGAAAGTTTGATCCAAAAACAGTAAGTTGCTATTTTATTGGCTACCCAGAAAAGTCAAAAGGTTTTCGTTTCTACTGTCCAGACAGACAAACAAAATTTGTGGAAACGAGACGCTGTCTTCCTAGAGGATGAAATGATGAGGGGGGCATTGTAGCTCGAGAAATTAACCTTACAGAGAAGCGAGTGTATGTGCCCATTCTGATGATTCATGAGCCATTTTTCTCACTACCTGTTGTCGTTGCACCGATAGTGCAAGATACTATGGTGCCAGCACCTGTTGATATTTCGCCTGTGGCAACAATGAATGACGATGAGGAACCTGTTCTTCAGGATCCTATAGAACCTATTGCCACACATGAGGGGGAGCAACAACAGACTCAAACAGAAGATGTGTCAAATGTGGAGGCCCCTAGAAGGTCTCAAAGAGTTAGAAAATTAACTATTTCTGCTAACTATTAAGTATACAACACTGAGAAATTTTAAGAGACTTTTCCCTGTGTGCCATTACAAAAGATCGTAATTCCTTGTGTGCCCCTGAAAAAATTCAGCGGTCTTCAGCGCCACTACTCTAACTTTTTCAGGTCCTCCATACCACGTCCGTCAGTTCAGGCTCTAACGCCGTCAAACTGCAGGTGTGAAAAGACGAAAATGCCCTTCAGTTTAAATATGTTATTAATTTTTTTTTTGAGCATCTTAACGACTTCAAGTGAAAAAACTCAAAACTAGAAAGTTGTAGATCTCGTCGAGATCTATAATTTTCATATAAAATTTATTTTCATTTAATTCCGCAAAAAAAATATGATGATTTTTCTAAGATATATTAATCATATCAAATCATTTTTTTACGGAATTAAATAAAAATAATTTTTATATGAAAATTATAGATCTCGACGAGATCTACAACTTTTTAGTTTTGAGTTTTTTCATTTGAAGTCGTTAAGATGCTTAAAAATTAATAATATATTTGAACTTAAGGGCATTTTCGTCTTTTCACACATGCAGTTTGACGACGTTAGAGCCTGAACTGACGGAAGTGGCATGGAGGACCCAAAAAAGTTGGAGTAGTGGCGCTGAAGACCGCTGAATTTTTCCAGGAGCACACAGGGGATTACGATCTTTTATAATGGCACATAGGAAAAAGTCTCAAATTTTAAATGGAGGATGATCCCACCTCATTTGAAGAAGCCATGAGAAGTGATCATTCATCAAAGTGGTTTGAGGTCATGGAAGATTAAATGAAATCTATGAATGCCAATAAAGTTTGGGATATAGAAATAATTCCTAAAGGAGCCAAAACGGTAGGCTGTAAATGGGTTTACAAAACAAAACTTGACTCTCAAGGGAATATAAAGAGATATAAAGCGCGACTTGTGGCAAAAGACTTTACGCAAAGAGAAGGCATTGATTACAATGAGAACTTTTCTCTAGTCTTATATAAGGATTCCTTCAGAATCATAATGGCATTAGTGGCACATTATGATTTAGAATTACATCAGATGGATGTAAAGACGGCATTTATCAACGGGGACTTGAAGGGAAATGTTTATATGGCACAGCCAAAAGGTTTTGTCATGGAAGAAAAAGAACGAATGGTATGCCACCTAAAGAAATCCATTTATGGATTAAAACAAGCTTCAAGACAGTGGTACTTGAAGTTTGATCAGACAATAAGGAATTTTGGGTTTAAAGAGAATGTAGAGGACAATTGTGTCTATGCAAAATTTAAGAATGAGAAGTTTATCTTCCTTGTCCTGTATGTGGATGATATCTTACTTGCTAGTAGTGATGTTAGTCTACTATCGGAGACAAAGAAGTTTTTGTCCTCAAAATTTAATATGAAAGATCTTGGTGAAGCTTCGTTCATTTTAGGGATCGAGATTCACCGAGATAGAAGTAAAGGGGTATTAGAACTGTCACAAAAGGCATACATAAAAAAGATCTTAAAGAAATTCAATATGCACAAATTTAATCCCTCACCTGCTCCTATAGTCAAGGGCGACAGATATATGGATTTTTAATGCCCTAGGAATCAGTATGAGATCGATCAAATAAAAACGGTTCCATATGCTTCAGCTGTCGGAAGCTTGCAATATGCTCAAGTATGTACGCGTCCTGACTTAGCATTTGTTACCGGGTTACTTGGCAGATTCCAGAGCAATCCTGGAACAGAATACTGGAAATCAGTAATGAAAGTCTTGCGTTATTTGCAAGGAATGAAAGGCCTCATGATGACGTATAGAAGATCAGATTCACTACATATAGTGGAATATTCAAATTCTGATTATGCGGGAGATGATAGAAAATCCACGTCTGGATATGTATTCACTCTCGCAGGGGGAGCTATTTCATGGAAAAGCTCAAAGCAAACCGTCACTACATTGTCCACAATGTATGCCGAGTTTGTAGCGTATTATGATACAACGAGGCAGGTGAACTGGCTAAAGAAGTTCATACCCGGTTTGAAGGTGGTTGACGATATCTATAGACCACTTAAGTTATACTGCGATAATAATTCGGCAGTACAATATGCTCACAATAATAAGTCAAGTGGTGTTGCCAAACACATTGACATAAAATATTATGTTGTGAAAGATAAAGTCCAAGATCATGTCATAAGTCTTGAGCATATAAGTACCGAAAGGATGCTCGCGGATCCGCTTACAAAAGACTTACCACCCAACGTGTTCAGAGAACATGTAGCCGGCATGGGTTTAAGGGAAAGCCTATAATTCCTAGATAAAATAAGGCCCAAAGTTAAGTATCTATTTCAGAAAAGAGTGGTGTATTGTAGCTGTTAAATCTATCGGCAATTGACCGTGACGATGAAACATGCTCTATGCGCTAATATGTAATGGAATGAACAAAAGTAAATAATATGAAATTGAAAGATGGTAGGAGATCAAAGGGAGATTGTTAGATTGATCTCTAATCTCAAACTGGGTCCAACGGCCCACTATGGCTGGAGGGCCCCTGTCACACTGCGCAATAAATAGAGGTGGGGACCGGCGGCTCAGAGGACGAAGTTCACCTGAGCCGAGCTCCCCACCAAAATCCCTAATCCGATCTAGAGAGGCGCAGTCAGTGACGGAAGCACCTCCACCACTGCACTGCGCCGCCATCGGTCTTCACCGTTGGTCGCCACCGCCCATCACCGTCACCGTCTTCACCGACCGTCGTTGCCCTCGCGCAGACACCGACACAACGACCATGACCGACGCCGCTGGATCGAAGCCCTACGATGATTGGTAACCTAGCATTACTCCTCCCTCTAATCTCTGTCTAGTGGATGTAGTAGGACATGTTATCCATTTACAAGATACACCCACTAGATCTACGGCTAAGTCCTATTCGATTCAACATGTATGGCACTGTATTGTCGATGGCTGAATAATACGTATTCCTACAACTTGCATCCGAGGGAGCCACGAGTTTGATTTTGTCGCTAAATTTTCTTAGAAATTTACATATTGCAACAAGCTGCATGCCTCTTTTGCAGCAGGGGTGGCTTGCTTGCTTGCATGCATTCATGACGAGTAAACGACGCTAGTACTATTTGACAGCTTGGGATTCTCTAAATCTCTCTTACAATTAAGCTGCACGTTCTCCTCCTCCAGCGCGAAGGCTCACGTACGTGCACGGATCGATCACATGTCGAGCAGATGCGTGGAAGGTACCCCCGCGGCGCGTGCCTTGGGCGGCAGGTGCGCGTCGGAGGCGTGGAGCATGGTGGTGAGCTCCTTGGACGCGACGATGGACTTGTAGATCTCGAAGATGAGCCGCTGCTCGAACTCGGTGGGCTTGCCGCTGCCGCCGGGCGCCGGGAGCTGCCCCTGCTTGCGGCGCGGCACGCGCCTGGTCCAGAGCGCCTCGACGGCGCTGGGCAGCGCGAGCGCCGACGCGCGCTTGGCCAGCGCCAGCATGCCGCCCACGTACGCGTCCCGCGCCCGCGCCAGCGCGCGCCGCGGGCCCGCCAGGAGCACGCGCACACGCCGCCGCATGCGCGCGCCGCCGCCGCCGGAGGCCGAGCCCAGCTGCCGCGACCGCGAGCGGGGCTTGGTGCCGCCGTCCTCCGCCAGGCGGTGGTACTTGCGGCGCCGCCAGTAGGCGCGCACGCCCTGCGTGAACCGTATCGGGAACGCCTCCGCCTCCATTGGTTGGTGTGCCTTGGTGGTGCGAGTGGGAGGGGGGCAGAGGGGCTTCAGGTTTGGTGGATGGACGGAGCCGGGTGGCGCGGACCCTTCATTTATGCAGGCACGGTTGGTGGGTGGGGTGGAGCGCGCACGGGCAGATGACGCGGGCCAGGTGTGTGTGCTTCCTGTTCCAGGCAGGTGCGCGCCGGTTGGTGGCGTGGCGGCTGGTTTCTTTTCATTGGGGGGCCGGGGGCATTCTGGTGGACTGGTGGCTCGTTTAGGAACGGTAGGTCGTTTTCCGGGTCTCCTGTGTGTGATGTGATGCGAGGTGCTTGGGAGTTTTTGTGCTTCTTCCCGTCTCCCGTGAGATGTGTGAAAGAGTTTTCGATTCGCGTTGAACGTCTAGAAGCGAATTCTGCATTTCTGAAAGTCGACTATGTTCATACTAGTTGTTTGAGTTATTTAAGCCCTGTTTAGATTCCACCCAAAATCCAAATTTTTTCAAGATTCTTCGTCATTTCTGATGAAAAAAGAATCTAATTGCACTATGTTTGACGAGAATAAACTTTTAGTTAAATTGAATTGTTACCAAATTTCTTCTGATTATCTAAACGGGGCCTTATCAGTAGGATTCGGGTTTACTTTGCTGCTACGTGCTGGCAGATGGGTTGACTTTGGACGGGAAATGCATAAGCCTACTGAAATTTCTGCAGGTTTGATCGAGCAGAGAAATGCCGTTGCTTCACTTTTTGGAAAAAAAAAAGATGCCGGTTTTACTTGAAACACGCACGCTTGGTTTTCCGTTGCTGCGAAGCTAAACCGAAGTCAGAAAGAGAGGCTTCGTCTTCAAGGGTTGTTGGTACGTGGGAGGAATGGAGACATCGTCGTCGTCGTGCCAAGTCTTGGACTGGCATCAGCAGCAGCAGCAGCATCTTGGATTGGATCGTTGGATGGATGGATGGTCAAATTAAAATGCCGTAGCGAAACGAACCATGTGGCTGATTGAGATTTGAGAGGAGAAAAGAAAGGTCGACGAACGTGTATTATTTTAGTGAACGACGAACGATCGTCGGTTGAGGATCATGTCTGCCCGGTCATGGTCAATGACTTTGTTGGCTCACGAGTGTGTGCTTTTGCGTGCGCGTTCACGTGTTTGAAATGGCTAAACATGATCTGATGCATATGTATTCATTCAAAACATGTGATACGTACTTGCATGGTTGTTAAATATGCGAGTACACGTATATGGTGATGCTCCGTAGAAGACTAGAAGCAATGATGGAGGACAGGCGGGCGAGAATTATACACGGCGCGCGGGTAGGGGTGGGGACTGGGGACTGGGGAGTCCTTGCAGAACCGCCACCACCCAGTCAATTAGACTACTACATCTAAAATAAAATGAAACGTGAACGAAACATCTATCCTCAATACATAGTATCAATCAATTACTTTATAAACACTTAATTTCATAACTTGTATAGAGTTGATAATCGTGTTGAGAGAGTTTCTAGATAAAACTCAATTTTCTCTTTTCTTAAAAACGTTGTCATGTCATCAAAAACACATATGTGGTAGCTTATTTAATATAAATAAAACTCGTATAAAACTTCTAACGAGACTGGTCCAAGAAAATACGTTTTTTATTTTAAAAGATTGTTGTTCCAATAGATTGAGAAAAGTGCATTCCCTTCATCTACCTTGACACGTACAACCTAGGTATTAGTGGGTCCTCTCACTCTCTCTCTCTCTCCGGTGACCTTGTGCACGGCGGCGCAAAGGCAGGCATACGCTGCATAGTGGCGGAGCTAGAAATACGATTTTTACTTTCTTTGAGAGGTCAACGGTATAAATTTCTTTAAAATTTAGTCAAATTTAAAAATCCATATTAACTGATGGGCCTTAGGGGAATAGGCCCGAGTAGGCTCGGAATTGGGTGGGCCTGGGAATCATTTGAGGACCTAAGGGTGCAGGGACTACTGCTAAGGCCTAGACAACGGTTTGAGAGGAATCAAGTATTGGGCTGCTAAATTTTTTGAGCCAAGTTATTTCCAAAATCGGCTCGTCTACTTGCTGGTATAGCAGGCTTGCAAAATCAATTATGGCCCAAACCGCGTGACGACAACAAGTGCCAGGAGGCAAGGAGAGCTCCACCATTTGGTATTGAGTTTCTTCTTTCCGACACTTTACTAGAAAAACCAGGCGCGGCAAGGGCGTCGCCCCAGTCCGACGCGTGATTTCACGGTTCTAGACCTTTCTGCGTGGCGTCGGGCGCTGGTCGTCTTTGAGGCCTCTCGGACCATCAGCGCGCGTAGCTGTTGGGCAGCAACAATCGATTTCGAATAGCTAGTAAACACGTGGTAGCTTGGGAGGTCAATGGACCCTTGGCTGATGGTCCGACGCAGGGGTGTTGGCCGGTCCGACGGTCCCGATTTCCCCTGCTATGAAGGGGTAATGACTAGCGGTGCTCTTGGGATGTTATAAATAGATGTTGCTCAGTCTACGGCCCGCTCTCTTGGCACTCTAACTTATTGAACACCCGTGTGAGTCTAAGAAAACACCTCTCACTCATCTCTTGTCGATTACTTGATCCAAGTTGAGATTGATAGTGATTCTAGTGCATTTGCATTGAGTAGTTGCATCTAGTGGCACTAGTGATCGAGTTGAGCTGTGAGATTCTTGTTACTCTTGATGGTAACTGCTACCTAAAACGGATTGGAACAGTGGTGGGGCGTTGAGGAAGACTGGTGATTGTTCTTCGCCTCCGATCAAGTGATATTGTGAGAGGTTTTGATCCTGCCTCACGGGAAGCAAAATGATACTCCCTCCGTATCGCAATTAGAAGTCGTTTAGGACAAGATTACGCTTACCAAGGAGTGCCAAAGAGTGATTAATTAGGGGAGAGTTTTCCTTTTTTGCCCTTATTAAATAGGACTACGGGTGTCTCCTATACAACAATTCCTTATAGTCCGAGTGGTAAGCGATCTGCGGACCGAGGCAGGAGGTCCAGCGTTCGAATCCCTTGGCTGCACTATTTTTTTGGACGCTCGCGGGAATTTGCATGGCGCTATGCATGCGCACGCCATTGCTTGCTCTCGCATGCATCGCCGGTTCTGCGCTATGCCGCATGAAATTTTTCGATTGCTTGCGTGTGTAGACTTTTTTCGCTCACTCTTTGTTTCGCTGGTAGCGCTTTTTTTTCGTTTACGCGCCTCGGCCTTTCGTCGTCGAACGGTTCGGTTTCTGCGCAATATTAAAACGCCGCATCGGTTCGACCGCTCGAGTACTACTTGCCTTGCCTTGCTTGTTCATCTAGCCATGGCTTAGCTTCTTCTCTTTCTACCAACTCCTTCCACAAAGAATCCGTGCGGGCGCAATGGCTCATGTCCTCCATGGCTTTGATCTCGAACGTTCGTATGGAGGAAGATGACGACGGCAATCTCCCCTTCAATCTCAACGAGCCTATACTGGAGGACCACAACAACAATGGTAACGTGCTGATTCATTCTCACTCATTTTTTTCATTTATTTTTTGATATTCACAGCATGTTTGTGTGGTGGTCTCAACGTTCCGGCATCAGAAGATGACGTTCCCAACGACGTGTTTGATCTCCAAGAGCAACAAGACGACAATGCCAACGACTTGTTCAATCTGGACGAGGCAGAAGATCACCACGATGGTAAATGCATCACTTCGACGTATCCGTTCGTTGCTTGTTCATATTATTTCGGTTCTCATTATTGTTTCTTTTTTTTTACAGTACTAGATTTGAACTTACCACTTGATGAGTTCGGTGCAGTTGATTTCGACTTTGTACAAAATCTTGCTGGTAACTATTTTTTTGTCACAATCACATTCTTCTACTAGATCATGCTCATGATGCTACTCCATGAAAGTGTTTGTTTTTTCCCTATAATTAGAACATGCCGTGAATGTGTTTGTTTTTTCTCCTATGAAGCATGAACATGCAGAACATGCTTTTTTCTCCTATAATTAGAACATGCCGTGAGTAAGCTTCAACATGCATTTTTCTTTTAACAGAGCATGCTGTGGACAACCCAACCGTGGAAGAACAAGTTCAACCACCCAACCGAAGGGTCCGAAGGAAAGAAATGAGTGAAGAACTCCGAAAACAAGTTTATCAAGCTTTGTTGTGTAAAAGCAATGATGGTATACTACACAAGAAAGATATTGCATCTGTTGCTGCTCAATTTGACCTTAACATTCGCACAGTTCAGCGTGTTTGAAACCGAGGTAAAACACAACTTAGAAACTCTTTTTCGGTTGTGGTTGATAGTCTAAAGAAGGGTAGAGTTGGCCGTAAAGCAATCCCTGTTGATTTGGACGCATTGAGAAACATTCCTCTACAGGAAAGAATGACTATAGAGGATGTGTGCGCCAAACTAAACTTGAGCAAATGGAAGATTCAAAGGTATTTGAAAAAAGGATTGATTAGGCGCCACTCTAGTAGCATCAAACCATATCTCACTCAAGCTAACAAGAGGTCTAGGTTATAGTGGTGTGTTGACATGGTTAACAGGGAATTGCTTGATGATCCAAGGTTCAAGGAGTTGTTTGACTTTGTGTTCATTGATGAGAAATGGTTTTACCTATCTCAAAAATCTGAAAAATATTATTTGCTACCTGAAGAAGATGATCCTCATCGGACTTGTAAGAATAAGAACTACATCCCTAGGCTCATGTTCTTGTGTGTTTATGCTCGGCCAAGGTTTAGGGATGGGAATTGTATTTTTGATGGTAGGATTGGTTGTTTTTCACTTGTTCGTTATGAACCGGCTCAAAGAGGTAATGAGAGAACCGGCCGTGTCCGTGGAGACTTGGTTATGAAGCCCATTACTTCGATCACTAGAGAAGTGATTAGAGATTTTATAATCAACCAAGTGTTGCCTGCCATTCGAGCTAAGTGGCCAAGAGAAGATGTGGGCAAACCAATCTTCATTCAACAGGACAATGCACCTTCCCACTTGAAATTGGATGATCCAGATTTTTGTGAGGCTGCTAAGCTAGGAGGATTCGATATTCGCCTAATATGTCAACCACCAAACTCTCCGGATTTCAACATTCTTGACTTGGGTTTTTTTCGAGCTATACAAGCAATTCAATATAAGAAGAATGCAAAAACAATAGAGGCTCTAGTTCCAGCCGTGCAAGAGGTAATTTGCTCAAATTGATCACACATGTTTCAATGTTTTCTTCCACAAAAAATTTGCTCATTCATTCATTTCTTGCACACTTGTTTTGTAGGCATTCATGGAGTACTCGACACGCAAAACAAATCGAATATTTCTAACACTACAAGGTGTTTTGATGGAAGCTATGAAGAAGAAAGGTTGCAACAACTTCAAGATACCTCACATGAAAAAAGAAACATTGGAAAGAGAAAATCGGCTGCCATCTCGTATCCCTTGTGATCCATCTTTGTTGCATGAAGCCAAGTCTACTCTTGCTGCATGAAACAATTAGATAGATGCTTGTTAGCTTAAGTAGTAGAGACAATCTTGCAACAATTTAATTATAACTTGAGCTAGTTATCTTACCAATGCCTTGTTATCAACCTTCCTGGTATCGAGCTCGTCGAGCTTCTTGATAACGTGAGGAGGTAACATGATACTATTGCCTTTCATCACTAGCTCGTCAAGATCAGGAATGAAAAGCTTGCAATCGAACTCGCGCTAGCCGTAAAGCATGGTTGTTACCATGTATTCGTTGTGGACGAGCCCGCAACGAGAGCATGGCCAGAACCGTGAGTGCGCACGATTCCACGCTTGGTGGTCCTCATGGATGAGACCGCAGCGACCGCAAACAAAAGCTCCCGGCGGCAAGGAATCCGGCACCATCTCCACGGAGTCCTGCGAGACCACGGAGTCCGGTCCCTCGACGGACAGCAGCGGGTCGATGGAGTCCGGTGCCTCGACGACGTCCTCTGCGGCGACCTTCTCCGAGTCTAGCCCGACGTCGTCCACGGCGACATCGAGTCCGGCGCGACCTCCATCTTGGAGTCCGGCACCAACTCCATCTCCGACTCCGACGGAGCTCCAGCATCGCCAACGTGACGACCTTCGCTGCCTCCTGCGACTCCGACGTGATGGAGTCCGGCACCATCGTCTCCATCTCCGAGGATAGCGAGGCATCCATCGACGTGGCGTGCGGTGAACGGCGAGCGCGCAAACAGCAAGCACGCGAACGGCGAGCGGCGTGCGGCGTGAGGTGGAGATGGTGTGCGGTGGCGGCAGCCGCACGTGTTCTTAGCGGCGAGCGGTTGGCCTATTGACGCCGTGAGGGAAGCCAAGGGATCGATCGAGCTCTTAACGCGCGGCGCGGGATGAGAAGCACGAGCTCTTAACGCGCGGCGAGGGATACGAAGCGCAAGGGGTAGCATCGTCCAAACTTTGCGTTGGAGGCCAGAACGACTTCTAATCGCTCAGATCCGTCCGTGGCCAGAACGACCGCTATTTGTGATGCGGAGGGAGTACTTTAGTAAATTGCTCGTGGCTAGGAGTGCATGTGGGTGTGATTCTTGCGATACCCAACTATCCAAGTTGTGGGTTTTGCGTGTGATGCTAATTAGTGTGTGAATCACTCACTATTAGACTCGCCACAACACGGACTAAGTTGTCACCAAGCAATAGAACCTCAGGAGAAAAATTGATTGTGTCATCTCTCTTACCCAGTCCGGTATAAAGCTCTACACTTGTATTTCATTTATAATATAGCCTGTGTAGTGCTTGTTTGCTTGTGTTGATTGACTAGTAGTAGCTTTCTTGCTTAGTGTAGCACTAGAGTAGCTTGTAGTCATAATTAGTTGTTTGTAGCTATCTAGGTTGCTCTCTTGTGTACTTACATACTCCGTCCCTTAAAAAAGTTCATTCTGAAGGTTTGGATGGTTTTCACAAAGAAATCCATTATAGCTGGTTTACAGTGACATGAGACGAGTTTGCCCCGGCAACCTATTCGTTTCCAGCGCATGTAGTCATTAATGTGACCTCTTTGTTTTTAGCGTTTGCAAAAATCACCAAAAATTAATAAAAACACAGGAGGGGGATCAAACCCACACCTGCTCACCTAAGAGTGGCGCCTCGGTAACCAGTAGGACAGAGACAGATATTTGTTTAATGGATGCCCAAGGGTAAACATGGGAAAATAGACTCTAATTAATTACTCCTTGGTATCTTAAATCATGTCCAAAATGAACTTATTACTAGGATGGAGGGATTAGTTAGTAGCTTGAGTGGTGAAGTGAATTAGTTAAAATCAAACCTTGCTACTAGACTTGTGTAGGGGGTGTTGACGGTCGTTAATATCAATCATAACCCGTTAATGAAACTGGGATTAGTTAGTAACCCATCAATGTCCAAAACGAACTTATTACTAGGATGGAGGGATTAGTTAGTAACCGTCACCTCTTGTCATGGGTTTTGGCTCTTTCTGGACCGACTGATTGGAGGCGGGGAAAGGTGGAGGTCTAAGCACCATATCGAGACCGGATCTCAAGTGTGGGGGCTTAGAGTCCAAGTTTGGACGGGGACCTGAACCCCGTGACAGGAGTGGAATGGGTTGGTCTTGTTTGTGCCTGAGGTACAAACGGGGTGTATGTTTCGGGGTACCTAGCTGGGATACATTGGTTCGCGAATCGCCGTTTCCATGAGACGGTACGACTTGGCTATGGTCTAGCACCATAGTAAGAACTGGAAGATGAAAGATGGTGAAATGGTTCTGATTGCTCAACCCTTGCTCGAAAGTAGAACAAGTGCTTACCTAGAATGGTTAGTTCATGAAGTAATCATGACTACTAATTAAACTTGATCTTAAGGACGTACTTCTAGTAATGCTTTTCACAAACAAAAAGAAAACAACAAACCCATATTACCTATCATACCCCTTAGAGTCGGGAAACTATTCCCACTAGTCGGGTAAGTCTTGCGAGTACATTGCGTACTCAGGGTTTATTTTACCCTGTTGTAGGTGCAGCTTAAGGAGTAGCTCTTGTGTGGAGGATTCTTCTGGTGGATACAGATGGATCCTTGTATCATTTTTGCTAGATGTTATTTTAAATTCCGTTGTTTAATTATTGCACTCTGAACTCTAGTATTGTAATAAATAATTTCTAAGAACTCTTGTTGTATGAAATGGACTAAGTATTGTAAGCTCATACTCATTATTGGGTTCTGGATATAAAACGTGGATTGTTTTGAGTCCTCCCATGGGGTGTGCTCGATGGAACTGTCCAATGTAGCTAACTTTCGAGGTGATTAGTGTTTAGTGGAAGACGAGTGCCTCCGAAAGTGTGCTATTTTGGACGGTTCTGCCACATCATCACACTCCAGTGAAGAAGGTAACATCTTAAGGTAAGTGGTCATTATTTAAAAAACTTCCCTTAGATCTTTCTATTTATACAAATGAAGAAACAAACATGTTTGAGTTACAACTTTGCTTGATTCAACTTGATTAACTCAACATGTCTTGTTCCTTAAGCTTGTTCATAGCACCACTTTTTGATCTCATAGTCTTAACCAAATGAGCTAAAATATTACATATCTTATCCTTGGAAGATAGTCATAATCATGTAAGGTTTGATACATTATAGATAGTCCTTCCATAGGTTAAGCAACTCCACTCTTTTTGACAAATGTATTCAAATGCCACATTAATACTAATCCTTCTGATCTTATCACCCATGTTGTAAGAATGAATGCATATAACGTCAACTGTAACATGATTCGATGTGCCTAAGGCTAGAGAAAAAATATAGTTTTGGTTATGTTGGTGTTTTTCCACCAACAGAGCCCATGCACTTGATCTCTACCTTGTCTTCATGAGCAGAACACACTTTGAGCAAAGTGTGGAGAAATTGATCCCTCAAATTCTACAAGTAAAAGTTTTGAACCAACAATAATGATGCACTCAAGATGTCACCATCTTCTACTACTAAAATGTTGAACAAGGAGGAGGACAAGTCAAGAAAGGATGCGCATGTCAAACCTAAATCAAATTCAAAACCAATACGGGTTTAGTAGAAGAGGGCGTCATCACCATTGGAAGCGCCACTACTGGAGGCACCACCTCAAGAATAGGACAAGAGGTGGCCAGCCTCCAGCAACAACAGCAACAACAAAATCAAAATTGAGAGGCTCTGTTCCAACATCTCCACATCTGACCACCGCATTGAGAACCATGACAACAACCAACTTGGGGGAGAGGCACCCCATTATATCGAACTAAGTATTTCTTTCCCTTTTGTTTTATTATTTTTAGGTTTCCTTTATAAAAAAAAGATGAATAACTAAAAATAAAATAGATAGTTATCCTTATAGTAAGTATATATAATTACCATAATAATGTGTGATCTAAAAATGATAACAAAATTAAAAAAGTGTGTCTAGTTTGCTTTAATTTCTGGTTAAGAGCTGAATAAATAAATAGGGACTCTCTACATAATCTCTGAAAATGAAAATGATGCATAGTTGCTCTGTTGTAATTCCTTTAAAGTATCTAGTTTTCAGCCTTAAATTCTCCCGAGTTTTGGATAAGATTGTTTTGATATAAGGATTTACTCTGAACTTGAAACTTGTGAGTAGCATATGCTTGATCTAAGTCTAGGTAATTGACGGATATGATATGAGAAGGTCTGAGCTGTTGTTTATCTTGTTCCAAGTGATAATAAAATTCAAGAGATTTATCTTCTGAAAAACTTAAAAATGATACATGATGAGTTCCTGTATGACAAAGTTTAAATTCCTACCAGAGCCATACATGTTATTTAGGCTAGAAAAACTTCCACATATATGTTGCTTGATTTTGCATTGAGGTTTGTCAAGCTTTGTTGACCCTTATGAGAGATTTGTCATGCTCTTAAAATCAAGATCACGTACACACCACCAAAATATGCAGTACTCCTACACTGGGGGTAGGCGCAAAAACATGCTTTCCATTTAGATCCACCCAAAAAATGTTTTACTCCTACACTGGTAATGAACACGAAAAATATGTTTGATAGGTTTTTCCATCCACCAAATAAATGCTCCAAAGTTCTTGTTGCGATCTCTCAAAAGTTTTGTTGCGGAGTAGAGGCATGGGCTATGCAAAAGTTATTCATATAAAAAAGAAAAAAAAAAGTGCCAGGGTTGTAACCCCAGGTGTCTCAAGGCACCGATTAGTTAGCAGCCCGTGGCCCACAACACAGCAGCTAACAAAGGCCCGAGCGACCGAGGCCAAGCAAGAAGCCAAGCAGAGTAGGCCAGGCACTAAAGATGGGGTCAATCCTGACCCCTTCCACCCATCTTAGTCACATGGCACTAGCAAAGAGGCACGACCTCTCCCCATCATGACCCCCGGAAGGGATGAGGGGAGGTCGGGCACAGCTAGGCATGCCTGCTCTAACGAGAGTAAGCATGCCGCACTGACCCCATAAGGACCGAGGCGACAACAGTCACCTCGGCCTAGTCAAACACCATCCATGTGCCATACCACACCGACAAGACAACACCGCACCACGGTGGCAATGGGTACGATACCCACCATCCAAATACGGACCGACTAGACGCTTGTGCAATCCCACCCACTACGGGATGGGGATCCACGACAAGGGGCTCGAAGAAAAGGCCATCCAGACCAGCAGAGCGCTCCGACCCCAACGATCGGGGTCGTGGCCCTCGGCCTCGCAAAGCGACCAAGCAAACGGTGACCCAGGGCAGCTATCTACTTTGGGTACGACACCCCTAGGAACTAGGAGACGATGATGAAGGCCACGATGGATACCACGTTGCATAGGACAACTGACGAACTATCACTGAGGCTACAATGCCGCCATGGTCGACATAGTAGCGCCACATCGCAACCTACCACAATGTGGCTAGAAGACCATGACAATAGCCACGACCGGACATGCACCAGAAAACGGCATAGCTTGCAAGCTAAGTTAGCTAGGCCCTCCCTCAGGCTCTCGACCCTTCGATCGGGAGAACCTCCTAATTTGTATGCGCCCTGGCCCCGAACTCTATATAAGGGCAGCCAGGGCACCCACTCTAGACATTCTGAATCCTCTATCATTCCATTCATTCATCATTGTAGTAGGGCTCCTGGAGCTTTTCTTTGGGCAGCCCTTCACCTAGCATAGGTCCTTTCATCTCTTCCACCTTTCTTGCACCACCATTGTAAGAACTTCATAACATTCAAGCGAGAAACACGCACTCGATCATCTCTAAGACTAGATGTAGGGCTCTGTCCTGAACCAGTATAAATCCTCGTGTCCATTGTATGCTACCATCATCTTCCTAGAGCAGTGCGACAATCGATTAAGTTTACTAATCTAGTTACAAAACACCAATAAGAAGAGAGATGAAAAAATGGATAAGTGCCCGAGATATCTAAAACAATGGGTACTCAGATGCCCGCCTAAAAAGAGAAAGAAAAGAGACGAATAAGATAGCCCATGTTCTCTAGCAAATGTTTTCAAGTTTCAAAAGAGAGATAAGTTTTTAAGGAGTATAGTAGAATTAGGTTAGCCACCATTTATATATCCACACACATACACATCTTGATTTGATTGTATGACTCAACTCTCTTTGGATCCATTGTTTGACTTTACATTATATGCGATGCAAGTATGCTCTAGCTTTCTCCCTACCTATGAACTCCACATAAAGCCTTAGTGGTAGGAAGAAAAAAGGCAACAACAAGTTATGTCTTAGTGAGGATCTACAAATACCAAATATATTGAGAGACTTGAGAGTGTCATACAATGGAATCTCTGAGTTTTATTTTGAAAACTTATAAAAAAACTCTAGAACAATGGTTGAACAAAGAACTTAAGACATAGTGCTTGATTTGATCATTCTGTCTTTAAATTGCTCAAGACCCAAGTAAAGGCTAAGAAGCCCCATGGTTGAAGATAATATGGGTAAGTTTGAAAGTCAGATCAATTTATTCTAATCCGAAGGAGAATTTTTTATTGAACGCATGTGTACTTTTGAGGAGTGAAAGCATTGTAGCAACTCCTGATCCATTGCTGAGTTTAGCTTTGCTCAGGGGCAAGCAAAGGTTAAGTGTAGGGGAGCTTGTTGACGGTCGTTAATATCAATCATAAACAGTCAACATAACTTATATAAATACATAAAAATGACCACCAATATAGATTTAGAGGTTTAAACTAATAAATTCTACAAGTTTTGGCGAATCTGTGTTTTCAGCAGGGTTTATCTAGAAAACCATCAAGGGCAACCCAAACGTCAGACTTAAACATGCTTAACCATGGCATAAATAACTCTAGAATGTTCTAGAGGACACCAGGGGACACCACACCGAAGAAGACTACGAGAGGCTTCTAGGTGGGGCTGGCTGGCTCCACCTACAGGCCTGCCAGCCTGTGGGGCCACCTGTCAGCCTCCGCCTCACTACGTCGGTTCTCCACCACCTTAAAGATCGCATCTACGCCATTTATTCAAGTCTATTTGATCCAAGGGTCTAGAATTGACGCTACCCCCTATATATACAACCCTATACCCCCTCCCTAGAGACATCTTGAAAACCCTAATTCATATCCCTCATTCAGATCAATACACACCAGGAGGAATAGGTCTAGAACTTTCCAATGTAGTAGATTAGTAGCTCGGGAGTGAGGGTCGAGTTGGGCTCATGCTCAAGTTCCAGATCTAGTCTTGAAGGCTCGACAAAGCCTTGTATCTTCACTTCTACATCTTGTAAGACTTATTATCAATTTATCATATTCTTATCTACATGGCTATGCTTACTTTGAATATATATCTTGCTTTGTTAAGGTTATCATTACTTTTGTGTGCGGGTTCATAGAGCGCTTAGCTTGCTAGTTTACCGGTTAGGCTAAGTAGCCGAGCTTCGTGTAAGCATGGTGCTTATACGATGCTCTGCCTGTGAGTACATCATGTTCCCTGGTTGTGTGGTAGCAGCGGGAGGTGATAGCCCCGTCTATCCTTTGTAGTCCATATCAAATTGAGCAGGCTCTTAAATTGTAGGACCGTAGTCGCGTCAATAGAGTTATCCTTCATGATACTCTATTGTCTAAGCGTTGTCCTGAAGTGCACAAGAGTAGAGTTAGTCTTAGCTATAGTTGGGTGTATATATACTTTGACCATGTAATAAGAATATCATAGGAATCTACCTCACCCGTTGTTGTCCCGAGTTGACTAGTTTACATTATCTTAGTGATATATCCCCTGAGTGTCATCATGCTTTATTCCTATCATTACATATTACCCCTACTCTAGCCATGCTGGTATGTTGACCGATAGATATTCTTTTATTACTCAATAAGTCTTTATTCCATTGTTTTCCTATGGTAAAATATAAATAACGATACCTGGAATACTCCCGGTAAAATGCTATAATGGTATTCTGTGCGCTTGCGGAATCCTTCATATTCTATTTGCGTTAATAAATACCAACAGGGGCTTGCTTGAATTGAACTAGAGCTAGTGCTTGTAGTTGCTATTAGGGTCACCTTTTGTTCTCTAACACTTTGCTCTAGTGAAATTGTGTTTTGGAGAAATTTTTATAGGTTGTTCACCCTCTAGCCATCTAGATCCTTTTAGATGCGTAGGTCTTTTCCTCTAGGACCTCCTTACATAGATCTTCATCTCTAGGACCTTGGTGTTCAGATCTTTGCCTCTGTGACCTTCTCATTGAGTAGATCTTCGTCTCTATTGGCATTTCTTAGCGCAATCACCAAGTGTGGAGGGTTTTAAGTCCATCGTCGGCAACGGTGCCAAAAATGCTTGTTGGTATTTCTTAAAACCATCACTAAGATTGAGTTAACCTTAGTGCTAGTGAGCTTCCTCCCGAACTTGCACATGGCGAAAAAGACAACAACACAAACTCGCAAACGGGGCTCCTCGGCAACGGCGCCACAAATGCTTGTTGGTATTTCTTAACACCATCACTAAGATTGAATTAACCTTAGCGCCAGCGAGCTTCCTCCTGAACTTGCCCATGGCGAAAAAGACAACAACACAAACTCGCAAATGGGGTTACGTTAGTGAAAATAAATCAAACAACCCGTGAGCTTGGCTTGGTGGTGATGAGCTTAGGAAATTTCTCAGAGTTTCCTTGCACTTGAGCTTTGTGGAAAATATTTTTGCAAGTGGTGGAGTAAGTGAGAGTGAGAGGGAGTGAAAATGGAGAGTGGAGAGTGAGTGAGGGCTCAGACCCGAGCTCTCGAGATTTATAGAACAGAGCACCGGCCGAGAGGGGATGGGTGCAACGGCTAGGAGCCGTTGGAGAAGAAGCGGCGGCGGCGGCGCCTGGCAGGGTGTGCCCACACTAGAGGTGGGTCCGCTGCTGCCCCCTTTGGCCAGTAGCACCCAATGGCCATTTCAAACTTGTGACCGTTAGTGCTCTCCTCTGTTTCAAAATTTTGCTCCCGAAATTGATTTTCCACAAAACTTTTATTATATTTTCAATTTTCAAAAATGTTTTTAAAAATGAGAAATGATAACAGAAAAATCTATACTATCAGAAAATGATTTTTATTCTATTTTTCTGAAAAATTTATTCTGAAGCAAATTTTAAATTTTGAATTTTAAAATTTTTAATTTTTTAATTTTTAAAAGATAACTACCGATTTACCTTCGGCAAGGGCTCGACATTTATAGTCTGTCAGCAAGACTTCTCCTCCCTTTATTGCTCTGCAGCTGCATGAACAAACTCAGGCGAACTCTCGGGTTGCCTCAGGATTTTTTACGGGCGGGACTAATTGTTCCACCCGTTATTGTTACCTTGTCGGAACCCGTTGCTGATGTACGATGCTTCTTCACGAGTCTCAGGGCAGTCATTCCCTGAGTGTCCGACTTCCCCACAGACCTCGCAAGTCATTTGCGAGTCCATGGCCTTGACGGTGCCCTTCATCGCTTTTGTAGGGGACCGTGACGCCTAAGAGGGAATGGTGAATTAGGCAACTTAAAATTCTGATTCTAAACTATGGCCTCTTTTTCTACCATTAGCAAAACCTATGCAAAACATAAACTATCTAAATGTGCAACTACGGTTTTGCTACTGTGTTGCTATCTCTACCACAAAAAAAGTAATATAAACAATGTAAATGCGGAAGCTAAAGAGCAAGGTAGAGATATGCAAACTCCCATCAATGACTCCGGTATTTTTAATGAGGTATCGAGAAGTGCGCAAGCTTCCTCCTAGTCTTCATTGGAGCCCCTCGCAAGGGCCAAGCTCCCAGTCGGGTAACTCCGTCGATAGCCTTGGGCCTTCCCCACGCAAGTGGGTCTCCGACGTGCCTTCCGGCAAGCCTCTCCCAGATTCTCTCCGCCGTCTTCACTATCAAGCTTCCGGCCAAAACGCCACGGACCTTGTTCCCTCCTATACACGGTGGCAGCCACACCACAAACACGGTTGATGTGATCTCGCAAGACAACAAGCCCCTCCGATGTACAATAATGGTGCGCGTAAGCACTGAGTGGTAAGAGGTATGCAAATCTCACTAAACACTAGGCCTAAACCTAGAGCAAGCGCATGAGCGGTGGTCTAATCAACCTAAGTACTTCGCAAAGCACCTACGCTAATCACCTAATGAATCACTAAGCACTATGCATGTGAAGATCACTAAATTGGCATCTCAACACCCTAGATATGTTTTCTCAGCTCCACACACTCCAAATGGCCGGTTGGGGGGTCTATTTATAAGCCCCACGGAGAAAGTAGCCGTTGGGGATGAAATCCCGCTTTTCTGCTACTGACCGAACGCTCAGGTTGTCCTGATCGGACATGTCCGGTTGTCTCGACCGTTAGAGTCGTGATCAACTAATCGGACGCTGCTAGTGTCCGGTCACATGCCACTAGATGCGTCCGATCGCAATTTCGCCGCTCTGGAACCTTTCTGTACTCGATCGAACGCTACAGTCATGTGTTCGGTCGATTTGCCGCCAGCATCCAGTCAGTACTGAATGTGTTGCCGGTGATGATGAACAGTACCATCGGTGCGTCCGTTCGATTTTAGTACTTAGCGTCTAGTCACTGTTGTTGATGCCTGCTGTTGCCGAGCCTCTTGATCGGAACATCCGGACGCTTTCCACCAGCGTCCGGTCTAGTATCCGGTCACCTCTGTGAGATCGTTTCTTTGTGATCTTGCATCTGGCTTGGTTCCTATCTTCGTGCTTGGACTTTGCTTGATATCTTGGGTCTTCTCTTATACTTCTAAGGTCTTGCTTATGGTGTTGATCATCGGATCATCACGTTGCCTTTGTTCAAGTCACGTCTTACACCCTATTAGACTACAAAACAATTACTTGCAAATTCATTAGTCTAATTTGGTTGTGTTGGTCATCAAACACCAAAATCCAAAGTAAATGGGCCTAGGGTCCATTTTCCTTACAATCTCCCCCTTTTTAGTGTTTGATGACAACACGACCAAAACAAGCAAATAATAAAAAATTTGCAATTTAAAAACCACATACTTGCTAGGATACAATGCATAAGGGCAATGTTATATGATGCTAACATATACAACTTGTAGGAAATAACTAGATGCTTAAAGATACCAATTTGTAAGAAATATCACTTGTAGGAAATGCAAATTGATACTACTTAAAGGAAGTTGAATCTAGTTACCTAACATGGGAAGAGGAATTTGGGTCCATAGTATTCACTAACCCACTTGGCAATGATTTTGTCCATTATGATGCACCCCGTAAAAAGCACCCATACTTTGCTAAGTCTTCAAATTCCCCGAAGTCCATTGGACTTCTCACTTCCCTTTCGGGATCCAAACCTTCTTGGCGCTCTTCATGTTGGAAATGATTTCCTTTGGCACCCAAAAATGTTTGACCCCATTGATGGCTTGCTTGTTCACCTTGATGGCCACCACCTTGTCATTTTTCTTCTTCTTCAAGAGATAAGGTGTGGATGCCTTCTTGTCTACCTTGTTGGTGTAGGTGTTGGAGAGCTTGCTTGTTTGCCTTTTCTCTTTCTTCTTTGCTCCTCCCCCATTCTTCATCTTGCACTCATAGGACTTATGGCCTTCCTTGTGGCACACGTAGCAAACCACGGTTTGTCCTTCATCAAGCTTCTTCGCTCTCTTGATGGTGTTATCTTGATGAAGTTGGGCTTGCTTCGTCTGGCCTTTCACTTGAGTCAAGTTCTTGGTGAGGCGAGCCACTTCTTGCTTGAGTTGCTCATTCTCCATTGCAACCTCTTGTGTGCATGTATCTACAACAATTTTTCAACACAAACTTGGTTGCACGAGGGTGAGTCTAAATATAAATCATTGCAAGAAGTGGAAGCATCCTTTTTAGATGCCTTGGTGGGGGTTGTTCCAATGGCTTCAAGATTAGCAACTTTATTAGTTAGCTCATCACAATGTTTGCACATGGTTTCCATTTTAGCAAGCAAACTTTTATAAGCATCTTGTGAGCTAGCTAATTTTTCTTTTAATTTTTCATTTTTCTTTACAAGTTGCTCATCATGGATTGTGCATGCATTTGTTGTTGCACTAGCCTCAAGTTGTTCAATTTTAGTGGATAGTTCAATATTGAGATTAGCAAATGTCTCATATTGTTCAAGCAAAGTTTTATATGCTTCTTATGAACTATCTAGCTTTTCTTTTAATTTTTTGAGCTTCTTTTGTTGACTAGTGCATACTTTAGCATAATTAAGATTTTGTTGCACAATTTCATCATAAGAAAGTATTTTATCATCACTATCACTCTCACTAGAGAATGAGCTTTCGTTACCTCGTGCCATAAGGCACATACGGGGGGAGCTTGATGATGAGTGCTTGTGGCCTCGCCTCTTGTGATGGTGTTCTTCTTCACTTAAAGAATCATCCCATGACCTTATTGATGTGAGGGCTTCATTCTTGCATGCCTTCTTTTGTCTTGGGTGTGAGCTTGTTTGGACAAACTTCCATAAAGTGCCCCAACTCACCGCATCCATAGCATCCTCTCTTTCTTTGCTCATTTCTTTGATTGGTGAAGATGATATCTTGAATTTGGATGGGCACACCCTTGACATTGAGCCTTTGGATCATCTTCTCCACCTTGTTGATGAGTTTGATTAATTCTTCATCAAGGTCGGAGGTGGAGGAGGAAGATTGATCATCATCACTTGAATCTTCATCATCATCATCATCGTCCTCATCTTCTTCTTCATCTTCACTTGAGGAGCTTGAGCTTGAGTTTGGCTCAACTTGCTTGCCCTTCATCTTTTTTTTCTCGCTACATGCGAGAGCCTTGCCTTTGCTTGATGAAGAGGCTTCTTCTTGACCCATCTTGCGTGACATTTTTCAAATGCCACTATCTTGTCAATGACTATGGGCGGGGTCATGGTGCTCAAGTTCTCCATGTTGTGAAGGATGGTGATAATGCTTGCATATTTCTTTTGTAGTAGCACAGAGATGATCTTCCTCACGATGTCCACATCATCTAGCTTTGTTAATCCTATTGAATGGAGCTCATTGATAATTAGATTCAAATGAGAATACATATCATGAACAAGCTCATCATCATTCATTATAAAGGAATCATAATTTTGTTTAGCTAGACAATATTTTTGCTCACGGACATTAGATGTGCCATCATGGAGCTCTTGAAGTTTTAACCAAATTTCATGTGCCGTATTTAAAGTGAACACTTGGTTAAACACATCCAAGCTAAATGATTCAAACAAACAATTTTTAGCTCTAGCATTGAAATGAATTTCCTTTTCTTCACTCTTCGTGGGTTTATCGGGATTCTTAATGGGTTTCATCCCGTCACGAGTGACTCTCCAAACACCCAAATCAACCACCTCAAGGTGGCAAGCCATTCTAGCTTTATAATAGGGGAAGTTAGTGCCATCAAAGTGCGGAGGCCTAGAGGTATCCATCCCAATCACTCTAAATAGCGCCAACTCAACGACGGTTAACCCAAAGGTCCCAACTGAGCCAACTGGCTCTGATACCACTTGTAGGGGACCGTGATGCCTAAGAAGGGGGAGTGAATTAGGCAACTTAAAATTCTGATTCTAAACTATGGCCTCTTTTTCTATCCTTAGCAAAACCTATGCAAAAGATAAACTATCTAAATGTGCAACTACGGTTTTGCTAGTGTGTTGCTATCTCTACCGCAAAAAAGAGTAATACAAACAATGTAAATGCGGAAGCGGAGCAAGGTAGAGATATGCAAACTCCCATCAATGACTCCAGTATTTTTACCGAGGTATCGAGAAACATGCAAGCTTCCTCCTAGTCCTCGTTGGAGCCCCTTGCAAGGGCCAAGCTCCCGGTCGGGTAACTCCATGGATAGCCTCAGGCTTTCCCCACGCGCAAGTGGGTCTCCGACGTGACTTCCGGCAAGCCTCTCCTGGATTCTCTCCGTCGTCTTCACTATCAAGCTTCCGGCCAAAACACCGCGGACCTTGTTCCCTCCGGTACACGGTGGCAGCCACACCACAAACACGGTTGATGTGATCTCGCAAGACAACAAGCCCCTCCGATGTACAATAATGGTGCGCGCAAGCTCTAAGTGGTAAGAGGTATGCAAACCTCACTAAACACTAGTCCTAAACCTAGAGCAAGCGCATGAGCGGTGGTCTAATCAACCTAAGTACTTCGCAAAGCACCTACGCTAATCACCTAATGAATCACTAAGCACTATGTATGTGAAGATCACTAAATTGGTGTCTCAACACCCTAGATATGTTTTCTCAGCTCCACACACTCCAAATGGCCGGTTGGGGGTCTATTTATAAGCCCCATGGAGAAAGTAGCCGTTGGAGATGAAATCCTGCTTTTCTGCTACTGACCGGACACTCAGGTCGTCCTGATCAGATGCTTCCGGTCGTCCCGACCATTAGAGCCACGATCAACTGATCGGACGCTACCAACGTCCGGTCACAATTTTGCCGCTCTAGAACCTTTCTGTACTTGATCGAACGTTGTAGTCCTGCGTCCGATTGATTTGCCGCCAACGTCTAGTCAGTACTGAATGTGTTGCCGGTGATGATGAATAGTACCATCGGTGCGTCCGGTCGATTTTAGTACTCAACGCCTGGTCGCTGCTACTGACGCCTGTTGTTGCTGAGCCTCTTGATCGGAGCGTCCGGTCGCTTTTCGCCAGCGTCCGGTCTAGTGTTCAGTCACCTATGTGAGCTCGTTTCTTCGTGATCTTACGTCCGCTTTGGTTTCTATCTTCGTGTTTGGACTTTGCTTGATATCTTGAGTCTTCTTCTTGTGCTTCTAAGGTCTTGCTTATGGTGTTGATCATCGGATCATCACGTCGCCTTTGTCCAAGTCACATCTTGCACCCTATTAGACTATAAAACAATTACTTATAAATTTATTAGTCCAATTTGGTTGTGTTGATCATCAAACACCAAAATCTAAAGTAAATGGGCCTAGGGTCCATTTTCCTTACAGCTTCCTTTTCAACAGCGGCATGTCGTCTAGTCTTTTTAATAACCGATCCATTTTTGCAGCAAGCATATCCACCTCCCTCACGGTATGCATGCCTTTTTGTGGTTTTCATTCCTCCTCCGGCTTTGATTGGCCACCATCTTTTCGATCAGAGCCATAGCTCCATCGATGGTCAGGGAAAGGAACGCTCCTCCAGCAGCGGCATCCACGTGCCCCTTCGACATGGGCGTAAGCCCCTCGTTGAAGTTCTAGAGCAAAGCTAGTTTTCCATTCCATGGTGTGGGCAGGGTTGGATGTAGTCTTGAAGCCTCTCCCACACCTAGGGATGGATTCCTTTGAAGTCTGCTGGAAGTTTGAAATTTTCCTCCTCAGGGCATTGGTTTTGCCCATGGGGAAAAATTTCGTGAGGAACGCCACGGAACATTTGTCCCACTTGTTGACAACTTCCTTTTCTTTGTAGAACCAATGTTTCGCCTTCCCCGTGAGGGAGAAGGGAAACAGACGGAGCCTGATGCTAGCTTGTGCGACATCTTTGATGACGATGGTGTCGCACAGCTCTAGGAAGTACTACAGGTGCACATATGTGTCCTCACTTGGGAAACCACAGAATTGGTTCGCCTGCACCATTATGATCAGGCCAGTGCGCAGCTCAAAGTTTCTAGCTCCCGTGTTGACAGTGGACCCAACGGGCATGTTGGCAACAGTGGGGGTGGGTAGTCATGGAGTGTCTTGGCCATAGCGGTAGTAGCATATGGTGCGGGGGTAACTAGCTCAACTGCCGGTGGAGTAGCCGAGGAAGAAGTAATACGGGACATGTTCTTCCTTAGGTGCGCCTCTGGATTATCGATGTAGTTTTTCGGCAGGTTGTAACCGGTCATACACTATCCTGTTTTCATCCACAACAGGAAGAAAACAAGCAGAGTTAGCCTGCATATACTATGGCTACCATTACATGCATGTGCTCATGATCATATCCTACTAGATTCTTTAACCTATGCCCTCCCTGGCAGCGGCGCCAGAAATGCTTGTTAGCATTTCTTAGCGTAATCACCAAGTGTGGAGGTTTTAAGTCCATCCTTGGCAATGGCGGCAGAAATGCTTGTTGGTATTTCTTAACACCATCACTAAGATTGAGTTAACCTTAGTGACACCGCCAAGAAACACCAACTATGATAGTTCTTAATATTTAGAGAAAATATCCGCAAGCGCACAGATCTATCGTTATAGCATTTCACCCAGAAGTATTCAGGGTATTGTTATTTATATTTTCCCAAAGGAGGGAAAGGTGTAAGAGTCTAGCATGAGCATGAACAAGATTACATACTTGCATAGTGGACCATAGTTCATGATAGGGGTAAAAATGATATTTTCAGGATAGTGGACACACATCTGGGCCAACCTCAAGGATAAAAGAAAAACAAAGAATAAAAGAATGTTCCTAAGTAGAGCAGGCATGTTCTAGTATAGTCGTGCAAAGAATAGTTGATGATCATACAAATTACATGATTAGAGCTAGAGCTAAGTGTAAGATAGGTCGGGAGGCCACTGAGTACTGGTCTGCTAGCAACCTCATGTGACAATTTAGACTCCTACACCCTACCCAAACATGGGGGATTACAAGGGATGGATAGGCCTATCACCATATGCCGCCTACCCCTCAACCAGAGAGTAGGAAATGTATTCACCTATCTCTCCATACCCAAGCACCATGCTTGTGTATATAGAAACTACCCAAATCCCCTGGGTCCCCGACCCTATGGATCGACAGGTAAAAGACTTGGGCACATTCGAAGGCACGATGAACCACCACCTCAACTTTGCTCTAATTCTACTCATATAAGTTATATGAATGATTAAGCATAAAGTTCTACATGTTAATATCATAACACACAAACTATATGCTAGTTCATATATCATGATTATAACATGAGAACTATAGTCTAGTTCATATGTATTGCTATATTGTTTTCTTCCAAGGAGCCAAGCCCTCCTTGATATCTCTTGCCTTGCTCACAAACTACTACTAAAAGCTAAACATGTATTCAAATGTGTGTCCTGCAAAACATGTTTTTTTCCAATACAAGTGGAACTATGTCAAAGTAAAAGCATATGTGTATAAGTTTGCTTAGGGTCCGTTTGGTTGGGCTTTTGGCTTTGGCTTTTGGCCCCAAAAGCTAAAAGCCCAACCAAAGGGGCTGCTTTTGGAGGCTGCTTTTTCAGAAGCAGCTGTTTTTCCGTAGTACATTTTTGAAAGCTGGTTTGACCCTGCTTTTGGCTTTTGGCTTTCTGCTTTTCGAAATTGGTGGAATAAAAAGCTCTTCCATAGTTGTTTCAAGAGAGATAAAGATAGAAGGTATATTTTATACTTGTTTAACCAAATAGCTTTTATCTTTTCTACAGCTCACAGCCCATAGCAGCTTTCCCACAGCTCATAGCCCATAGTAGCTTTTTCCCATAGCCATAGCTCAACCAAAACACCCTTAATTTCTCTTGTTTTGGATAGTAATTGGTAGTCAGATTTGATCGTTAGTGACCGCCAACAGTCTCTAGGACCTTCTTGGTGTGTGGATCTTCACCTTCGGGACCTTCTTGTCTGAGGCTTCACATAGAGAGACACCTTTCTCTTTACGATGGGTGTAGTCATCGTAGTCATAGCCGAAAGTTTCAGCGAAGCCTCCAAATCTTCTCTCATGAGCGTCAGGCAAAATACTTCAACCTTTGGAGTGTTAGGTCCTCTAGTATGCTCCCCTAGCTCTTGAATCATTGTAGTGGCCAAAGATGATAACGAAGCCCCTCCTGCTAAAGTGTTGGTGGAGGTGAGTCATCATATATAGTCATTGAAGATGTTGGTGAAGCCCTTCATGCTAAAGTGTTGGCGGAGTCGAGTCGTTGTGGATGTCAAAGATGTTGGCAAAGGTCCTCATGTCGAAGGTGTTGACGGAGGTGATGTTGGTGTAGATGTCGAAGATGTCAGCAAAGCCCCTCGTGCTGAAGTTTTGGCGGAAGCAAGTTGTCATAGTCATTAAAGATATCGACGAAGATATGTCATCGGTGCTGACATCAGAGATGTTGGAGAATCCCCTCTACCAGTTGGCATCAAAGGTCAGTCATTGCAATCACCGAAGATGATGTTGAGGCCCCTCGCATTGAAGTGTTGACGTGGGTGAGTCATTGTAGTCATTGAAGTGTTGGTGAAGCCCCTCCTGCTAAAAAGTTTGCCGAGGGTGATGTTGGGGGAGACCATGTGGTATATGGGCCAAGTCTCCTCCTAGAAAAGGCCCAACTAGTAGCTAGAGTAGTGTCATATGAAATCCAACCCCACCAAGGGGCCACATGTAAATACCCATTGCCTATAGAAGTGTCCAAGGGTATGAGGGCAAGGGACCTCACCTCCAACTTATTTCTACTTGTTCAAAACCTTAGTCTGTCTCCCTCTCTCTCTCATTTGGAACCGCCAGTTTTAGCATAATGGACTTGAAAACATATTCTCCTAGATATTATGCATGTATTTGTGTAGTTGTGTTTATAAAACTTTTGTCTAGTTAAATATTTCTGTGCATAATTCATTATGAATTTCATGTTATCTATAAAACTGCTAAATGAATAGCTTTTTCTATAGCCCGCTATAGCTTTTTATAACTTTTGGAGAAGGTCACCACTAAATATCATAGCCCTCTATTTAAAACATTAGTCAACGGGTGGTGACAACTTCCTCTGCCCCTTGGCAAAGTGCTTCTCCCATCACCTGCCCAGCAACATGACTTCCACACTCGCCATGCCGAGCACCACCCCACACCAGCCACACCCACGTGCCATGCTGAAGCGACGTAGCGGGATCCTCTACCACCACCGCTAGCTGCTATGCCCTGATAAGCGATGGTGACGACTTTCTTCAATCGCTCGATGAAGTGCTTCTCCCATTGTCTGCCTAGCAATAACGCCTCCACGCTCACCAAACCCAGCACACTCTTCTTCCCCAACACTAAGATCATTCCTCCCAACTTGTCTACTCGGATGCTGGTACCTGGTGACTAGAAGACTGTGCTCTACAAGCATTGGGCCAAAGCAGGCTCATGTGCATGAGGTGCCGACTATAGCTTCGCACATGGCCTCGACGACATGCAAAGGGTTGATCCTAGGGCGACGTACCTCAACGTGCATAGCTCAGCCAGAAACAGCACTCTACAGACCCAATGTCCTGCCCATTGGGGGTGAATTGCCTATTTGCGAATGGCAAGGAGGAAATTCATCGAGGCTTCATATGCCTGTAGCTATTGTAAAGTTGAGATGGTTGTAGCTCCTATATTCTCATGGTTGTAGCTGCTCGATACTGGCAGCATGTCTGTATGCTGATGGTAGATGAACTTCTTCGAGTCTTTGAGCCATGAGAATTATCTATACGCGAGGAACTACTTTGAGTCTTTGAGCCATGAGATAGTCATAACTCTTGAAGTCCTTGAGTCATGCCTGACAATGTTCGCTTGTGTTCACTTGTGTTCGCTTGTGGGTCTATTGTTTGTATGTGCTTCTGATGGTTCAATGTCAGAGTACACTGGTGCCAAGGCCAACATCGGTTGAGATGTGAGATGTTTAGTTAGATGTTATCCTTTTATTCCATCTCAACAGAACTCAGATAGTGCCTCCATGACATCCTCGATAGTCTTTTTCTTTTCTCCATCACTAACTTAAACTAGTTAACTTCACACTTGTCGAAGAACAACCACATCTTCCCTTGTTTGCATTGGAGTTCTCTATGATTAATGCATGCAATATTACCTTCCAAGCTTAATTTCAGATGGTCAATGCGTTAAAGAGTGAAGTCCCCAAATTAGTCACTAAATTTAAAAGACTTCGTCGAATTTCAATGATGAACAACAAACACACCTTAACTTTTAAATCCACAAAAAATACCCCCTGGACCATCTCAAAGTGGTTTCTAGGTGGTTTTGCTGATGTGGTAGTGGGACCCACCTATCATTTGGGCTCTCTTGCTCTATGTTAAAAGCATAACATTTTCGTATGAAGTCGTATGAATACAAACTTTATATCAAAGTTGTAGATCTCAACACGATCTACAACTTTGTAGTTGATAACTTTTATTTAATATATTTTAGAGGCTCAAATATTTGATTTAAGTTACTAGTAGATTTTAAAACTCAATTTTTGAATTTTTGAAAGCATCTCGGATGTTGACATAGTTGATAGGACCTAGATGGCTAGATGGGGTGAATAGCCTATAAAATTTCTCTACAAATACACCAACACTAGAGCAAAGGTTGATAGTACAATATGAGGCCTTGCTAGCAACTGCTTTCTCTAGCTCTATTTCGCTCAATGCAAGCCCCTACACAATTCTAGTAGCTTGGTTTCTAGTCTATGTCACAACAACACACAAGCTACACCTACCAAGGACTACACTAGAGAGCTACTAAACTAGGTAACTACCACTAGTTACAACTACAATTACCACTAAACTAGGCTAGCAAGCTAGACAAACACTACCACTCACAAGCAAGCTATGAATGTAAATACAAGAGATATTAGAGAGCAAACCAACAAGGGCAAGTGATAGAGAATGATTTATGCCCGTGGTTCAGTTGTTTGCCAGCAACTTAGTCCACATTGTGGCGAGTCCCTAAATGATGATTCGAGCACTCACTAGCATAAAAAGTTAGACCCACAAATTGGGTGCCTCAAGAATCAATCAAGTAGTCTACTCCAACTAGCAACGCACATTCCACTAGTGTATTCCTTTGCACTCCACGAGTTGCGATCAAAACCTCTCACAATATCAACCGGTCGGAGGCAAAGAACAATCACCAATAATCTTCCTCAACGACCCACAACTGCTCCAAGCCGTCTAGGTAGCGGCAACCACCAAGAGTAACAAGAAAATTGCAGCCAAACCGATGAACTAGTGCCACTAGATACAACAACTCTAAGCAAATGCACTAGATCTCTCTCAATCTCAATTTGGATAAAGCACGAGGCAAAGAGATGAGTGAGAGGTGTTTTCACAAGCTCATAAGGGTGCTCGACCAGTTAGAATGCCAAGAGAGAGCTCCCACAACCGGTGCCCTTCTATTTATAACACCCCCTTTGAGACTAGCCATTGGAAATTGTTGCTGGGCCTTCTACGGGGGCATCGGTCCGGTCAATGCCACCCTATTGGACTAAGAGCTATGTTGTATGAGGGCGTAGTGCATGGTCCGATGCACTCGTGCTCCTCAGTCCAATGCTCGTGTGCGCGCCAGTGAAGGAAATTAGCCGTTCACCGTGTCAATGGATAGCACAACGCATGGTCCGACGTCGCCAATCCGATGTCCATCGGACCAATGCCCTGCACGGTCTGATGTCCACTAGAGAGGTTCCAAAGAGCATTTTTGGCCATCGAATTGAGCCAATGCTTCACATCGGACCAGTCCAATGCCTCCTTTGAATCTCCCGCGAGCTGACAAGTGGACCCACCCTGAGGAACAGTATTAGCGCATAGTCTAATGGTGCCCTGAGGACATCCATTGTACCATACCTCTCAGTTTGAGTGACTCAGAGGCGCCCTTGGTTAGGGTTTACTACCCATCAGACTGAGTAGGCATCTGCCAGTCCAATGCCTTACCCTAGTCTTGCCGAGCTGCTACACGTAGCGCATGGTCCTATGCCCTTCACTGGTCTAGTCCAATGGTGCATAGGAACCCTTTTAAAGCTCGGTTTTCACCTTTTTTCAAATGTGCCAACTCCACAAGTGTCCCAACAAGTGTGCAAGTGAGTTAGTATTTTCACAAATAATTTTCAAAGGGTTTTGCACATCCTCACTAGGTCAAATGCATATGCGAAGAATTAATCCACTTAGTGGCACTTAGATAACCAATTTGAACTTTGGAGTTCCCCTCTTAATAATACGACTATCTATCCTAAACCCGATCACGCACTCTATTGCGTCTTGACCGCAAAACAAAGAGCCCTATCATATACCTTTGCCTTTAGCCATAGGGTTTTGTTTTTCTCTTTTTTTTTCCAAGAATTGAGCACTTGATCACTTGTGGACACCATCATCATCTCCATAAATGTTACTCTTGCTCAACCTAGGTGTGGACATAACATATCTCAATCACAACACTTAGGATAAAGGTTAGTCCACTAGTTGTCTCAATTACTAAAACCAAACATAGGGGTTTTAATAGTCATATCAAAGTTAGTTTCTAGTAAAGTATACAACTTTGTAGTTATAATTTTTTATCTGAGATCGTTTAGAGGTCCAAATGTTCAATTTAAGTTCTCTAATTTTGATTTTTTTCAAACAACCTCCCATATAGGCGTGGTCTGCGCCAAAGTTGTAGTTCTCAATGTGAAATATAACTTTGCAGTTGACAATATTTACTTGAGATCATATAAAGGCCTAGATTTTTGTCGTGTGGAAAATTTAAATAGTTGAATTACAAAATCTGAGAATTTAAAATGAATATTTATGTCTCTAAATGATCCTAAATAAAAACTATAAAGTTGTAGAACATATTAGTTCAACTCAATAAGTTTTACTTGAACCTAATAACCTAGAGGACGCAATACTTATGTGGTGTTTGGTTTGAGGAATAAGTTAGTCCATCATCTACTCATTTCTCACTTTTTGTTTACTTTATGAAATGGAATGGGTTGGTTCATGGTTATTTTATTCCTCACAAGCTAATAATTAGTACTAGTACGAGAAATGCAATTATTGTACTAAATTTGGGAAAATAGACTCCTGGTACATCACCTTATTTAGGATGAAGTGATTTCTCAAATCAAATACTCTATTGCATCGCTAAGGGTACCTGATGTCACTCTGATAGTCTGATCGCCCTAACACCCCCGAAGAGAATCAAAAGACTAAAGATTGCCTAGCATGTGGCAGACTAGGTGCAACACCTTACTATGCCACTATTATACACTTATTTTTCATCCTACCCCAAGACAGAGACCATGCTAACCAGGGCGATGGAACACATGCCAACTCCAATTCTGAGATGGAGCAGCCTCGGGATGTGTAGGTTCAGCACTAAGGGCATGCCCAACAGAGCCGCCATATGGGTAGCAGCATGAGTGAGCAGTGGCAGCACAACCTGGGGAAAATCCCAGGCAATATCGGCAACAGTTTGGAGAAGCAAGGTTGCCGTTGGACGAAAACTGAGCAAGTTCTTTCAACGAGCAGGTCCAAGCTGGTACGATACTTCCTTGCCGGCCAGACAACAACTTGTCATCACTCTGCACTGGTGGCCATCTGACCATGCACTCGTTACCGTCCGGTGAGATATACCCAATGAGGCATTCGAAGAACAACGTGTTATCTACGATGACTCCGAATTTCCGGACCGTATTGACGACCTCAGATTCTTCATAGTCGTCACCCAATGGACCAACAGATATCTTCAACATGTCGCCAACCCGGTAACTACGTTTACGAGACCCAAAGACCCGTTGGCAGAGAGGCTTGTACTTATAGGCACTTCTTGGTTTTGCTCTTGCAACATTCACCTGGACATGCATCGAGTACATTTATTTTTACAGAAATTTTACAATGGTTAGGATACTACTTTCGTTCATAAACAAACAAACAGATCCTGCATGCCAGTTTCCCTTCAGACAAAATGTTTGTATACCTGCTCGCCATTGATGACGTGGTGTGGGTCGGCGAGGGCACGGCCGGCGTCCGCGGGGCGGGGAAACTGGACGAACGCGAAGCCACGGGGAAGGCCGTTGAGCCTGTCCTTAGGCTGGCAGACGCCGGTCACCTCCCCGTAATGACAGAAGTGGCGGCGGAGGTCCTCGTCGCCGGTGCCCGGGGCGACGCCGCCCACGAAAAGCCTGCCGTTATTGTCCGGCAGCCCCATCGCCAGTGACTCGTTTGAGGCACCTCGATCGCCGGCGCCGGGGCTCGCTGCTGCTCCGAATCTCTCCGATCCGTGGATGCGACCAAGTGGAGGGGCTAGGAGGCGGCGACGGGGGTGTTGGGGCTTGAGCGACATCGTCCCAATTTATAGGATCGATTTCTTTTGATGATGCATATAGGGTTATTTTTAGGGTGGGCTTCCAAAATAAATGTCCGTGTCCGATCACAATACTAGTTCGAACCAAACACTATACCGCCATGTTTTGCATTGACGGGAGAAATACGAGCACACACTGTTCGTCTAAACGGTCGTTTAGCCTGTTTAAACACCGTGTAAACATTATACGGTGATGCTCCGTTTTCATTTAATCATCCGTTTAAATTGTTTAATGGACTGTTTAGCCCGAATACCATTTAGCGTTTAGGAAAACAAGAAGAATCATAGGAGGAGGGCGTTAAGCAGGTTGCCATGCATGAAGACGAGTCCTCTTATGATTCAACTAATTACCTAATTACACGAAGAGAAAGATCAAATTGCCAAAATTAACACCATACGTGTCCTAGAGGAAAGAAGAGGAAATTGCTTGACAACACGGGAGGGGCGATCGGACCAGAGTACACACACGCAAGACGGCAAGAGGAACTACGAAGAAGACGACAGCGACCTAACCTAGCTAGCGGCAACACGGACGGCCGTGCAGTGCATGCCGGCCGGCGTGGCGCGGCGCGGCGCGCCTAGGCGCCGGGTGCGGCGTCCTTGGAACGGTTGTGCAGGTAGCCGCCGTACTCGCGCGCGTAGTCCTTGACGTGGCTGGCCGTGTCGGCGATCCGGCTGCGCGCGTAGTCCACCCGGTCGGCGCCCACGGGGTGTCGGCCCGTGAAGTAGCGGTACATCCAGGTGCCCACGGCGAGCGCGGCGACGAGGAAGCCGCAGGCGGAGAGCGCGGCGGCGGTGAGGACGAAGAGCGCAACGGCGATGGGCACCCAGATGGGGCTGGTGAGCAGCGCGATGGGGCCCAGGAAGACGAGCGCCACGACGGCGCCCGTCAGCGTGAGCCCCGTGAGGAGCAGCAGCACGGCGCCGGAGACGAGCAGCGTCAGGAAGCCCACCACCTGCGTCGAGTTGGGCGCGTGGGTCTGCACCCGCCGCAGCAGCGTCGCCGACGAAGGCGGGTCCGCCGCCGGGTGCTCGCCGCCGCCGTGCCCGTGCCCGTGCCCGTGCTGCTGCCGATCTCCCATGCTCGCTCGCTCGCTCGCGCCCGCGTGGCCGGCTTTGAGGGAGTCCGGTCGGCGGTGTCGATCGGGGTGATGGCACTGTCTGTCTGGGTGGCAGCGGGGAAATGCCGGGGAGGAGTTAAAGGCGCGGAGAGGGACGTGCCCGCGCCGGCACGTTTCCGGGCGCCGCGCGTGCATGCGCGACGTGTGTGGCGGGCGAGCCGACCAACGGACGTACTGCCTCGCTCGCGCTGCACCTCCTGGCGGCCGTGCATTTTGTTCTCACCGTGCTCTTCGGATCACGCACTGCTTTGTCTGGGCCTTCCAGCCATCTACTACTCAGTGCCAGTATCTATATCTATGCTCACTGGCACGTGTGCAAGGGCATCGAGTCACGACATGGCGACGGCGCAGGTGGCCGGCACGCGTCACGGTCGCCATGTGGGCGGGGCAGGTTTTGTCGTGTGCGCTCGCACGGAGATGTCTATCTGGTTTTGAGAGACGCGCACTGGTGAGCTGAGCACCCGGCGGTGTTCACCGCGACAGGGCCGGCGTGGCACTCCAGCGGTGATTGCACGGCGGCAAGTTTCGTGGCCGGCCCCGAAGACGGCGGGCTGCGGGAATCCGGTGGGCTGGATCCTGCTTTACTTCGTGAACTTGAGATAAATTCGTTCGCAGACACGTCAGCGAGATGGGCCCAAACAATAAGCTCACAGTCACAGACGTGGTGCCCTATGCCCAAGTAATCACGATTCACGGCGACCTCGTCTCCTGTTTGGATTCCCCGGCAAGCGGCCGTGGCCGGATCCGGAACCCACGCGACGGTGACACTGCAACTGTGCTCGGAGGCGAAGCCAGCCGAGAGGTGAGGCCCGACCGCCGATGACTGGTAGGCGGCCAGCTCGCCGCAGCAGGCCACTGGAAGTGTTTGGTTCCACTTCCACGTTTAGGTGGAGCTCGCCGCCGCAACCTCGACCTTCTCCGTTCAGGTGAACTTTTGTCTTGGTATATGATTTTTCAAGTCAGATCTGCTATTCTAGCACTGTATGTGTGTGGGTGGTAACTGGTAACGGGTCAATTTCTTCAAAATATCGAATTTAGTGAGGCAGCATTTTTTTTTAACAAAGACTTGTTCATCTAGAGGAATTATCTCCATGGGTATCAGACTAGCAAAATGGACGCTTTTGACATTTTATTAGTAGTACGCAGTAGCAAAAGCATGCCCAGCTGAAATAAGCAGTTGCCAAACTATGCACCTAATGATTCATTTTCTGGAACGTATGTTTACAGTTACAACCTTTAAAAATGAAAAGGTAGCTTGCCTCAAAAAATAAAAATAAATGAAAAGGTAGCATATACAACTTGTTGATAACTTACCTACACAACTACACAAAACTGTTATACGTATGCACAGAACCTAATAACTTTACATTCTCTTAACATATACAACTTGCTTCACACAACACCAGGATTTAAACTTCTCTTTTGTACACTTACGCTACAAAACTAAAAATTGGTCTCCAGCAAGCAGGAGTGCAGGACCAGATGGTTGTTGAATCCTGTGTTCAACTTACGCTTCAGCCTTCAAATATCTGTGGAGCAGATGTCTGTGTAGTCATCTTGCTTCTTAGCTCGTCAAAAGCTTTCATGCTTTCTACATCAAAGCCCCCAGCAAACTGCAGAAGGTAGAGGAATGAGTTACTGATTCGAAGTCTTTAATTCACTTGTGAAGTATCTGGCTTTTGAATATATATAGATGTGAGGATTTTACCTGATGAACCCAGAAGGTGAACCTCACACCCTGGAGAAGCAAAAACTCTCTATTGGGTTCTTTCTCAGTGCCTTCCAATGCATCAACTTCTGAGGCAACCCTCTTCATATACTTGTTCGCATGCTGAACAGATGCCAATTTGATCTATTCCAACATGCAAATAATATATTGAGTTTATGTAGGTGCATACTTTGAGTAAAAGCATACTCAACTCTGTACGGAATTAAAAATGCTTGTTTTCTTTAACACAAGGTTGGCAAATTTGGAGTGTATGCTAGAGATGCACACCTTGCCAACTACTCCAGAATCAGACAGCCAGTCAAATGGGATCCCATACTCCATGTAGCGTGAGACGGTCATGTCTCTTGTATGGAGTAGTGCATAGACACTCTGCTCCACTCTAGCATAAGTATTTACGCTAGTTAGTACCATCACTTTGGGTAAAATTATGTTCATCACATACATATCTTAAACCAGGCAAAAATATTGTTGTTTCACTCTGAAGGACTATGTTAGAGAGAATACTAGGTCTGATGAGACACTTACTTTTCAAGCAAAGAATACATCTTCTTGAGAGCTTGTTCACATGCAAGTTGTGGATCATCGGTAAAGGATGAAACCTTGTTCTGTAACTTTATCAGATCCTGGTACTCAAAAGATGCTTCTCTTATTGCATCTGTTTTGCTCTCTAGCCAATCAAAATGCTTTAGCACTGCTCGCTCATCATCAACCTAAAATGTTGTTGATCCTCTTTAGCATTAGAACATGTGTCATAAGTACAATAACTGGTACTTTGTAACAAAGGTGTTGTATGAAGGGCATCTTCGGGCTGCTTACCAAGAAAGATAACTCCTCATCTAACCAATTTACAAATGCAACAACATCATCAATATTTACAAAGCTTGCTGCTTGGACCTCATTTGCTAGAGACTCAACAAATTCTCCTTGTGCCTCCACATCAGCTTTTACCTGAAGCATTCCATGTTTTTATAAAACATTTGTCACTTTTTATTATTATAAAATTTGATTACTAGTTATAATTATGCATTAATAGCGGAACTCATAAATTTGGCAGGATTCTTATGCAAGGTGGTGCCAGCAGAAAATACTTACAGCTAAGAGGAATGTTGATCTGTTCTCAATCTCTCCAATCATGTTACTCCTGGCATTAGAAACATTGGATGACATTGATCCTAAAGATGTCTCTCTTTTTGCTTCACGCTTCATGAGACTTTGATAGAACTCCACAATCTCCGACGCACAGTGTACCTTGTCACCCCCACCAAGATTCCTTGGTAGAGCACCTGGAGGTGGCGGTAGTGGCGGTGGGCCACCAGCTTTCCCTGGAGGTGGTGGTGGAGGAGGAGGTGCACCTGGTGCACGTGGCGTTTGTACTCCACTTGTAGTATTGGTAGCCCCTGAAGCAGTGGTTGATCGAGGGGGAGGTGGCCTGGGAACTCTTGTTGCTCTCTTCTCAATGTTGGCAAGCTTCATCTAACTCACCACCAGGGTGTTGTTTTGGTTGTCACTAGATTGCTCACTAGATTCAACATTAGTTGTAGGGGATCTCTCCTTGATTTGAGCAAGTTTCGGAGGGAGTGCACCTTTAGGAGAGGAAATAAGAGCTGAACTGTGTCCACCACCAAACCTTTGTGCTCTTGCTTGCCCAGCCTTCTCTTTTATCACCTTCTCCTGTTCAGTTGTAAGTTTGTGCCTATCTTTGTAAGAGGGATACTTCTCATCAACAAAACCTTCGACTGTCTTGGACATCAATTGGAATGAGGACGCGGCATTTTCATCGTCCAAGGCATCATTGGGATCCTTCTTTCCATATGTTGTTATGGTTGTACCATCTCCAGCATTTTTTAGCATGAGAGCTTCCAAGGGGGCCTTTGGTTTCCTTAGTGGAGAACCACTGATTGGGGGAGGCTAAACTACTGCTGTCATCCTTGCTCCTTTCCCACTTTTTGATTTTTTGCATCAGATTAGACCTTTTGCTTAGGAAGCTGTATCTGCTGGAAGAACTGTCAATTGAAATGTTGTCAAAGTCTTCGCTTCCAGGTGAAGAAGGCATTGAAGAAACACTCTCAAGGTCTGTGTCACCGTGACCCCGTTCAGATCCTGTGTACTCCAATATCAGTTGTTTGGCCCTCTCCCGTGATTTGGGGCTCAGTGTCCTGTTAAGATCATGTGCAGACACCTTCCCTGATGGAGTTTGATAGTTGTGGAGTTTGAATCTCAGATAGACATTGACCCAGTGCAGGTATACCAACTCCTCTACTTCATTGAACCTGTTCATCTGTAGGCCTTCCACTTGCTTTGTGAGGTCCTCATTTATATGCCTCAGCTTGTTTATTTCTTCTCTTGCATTGGCAACTACATCACTCTACATGATAAACGGTACAGTATGCCATTAGCACATGTTCCTGCTTCCCAAAGTATATCAAAAGTATATGATATACTTTGTAGAAATCACTAGGTGCATTCTTGCCTCTTAGAGAACCTTAAATTCTAATGTAGTTGTTAAATGTAATACTACCTCTTAAATCATGCTTTAGTAAGTACTATAGGTAACTGCATTTCCATTGTACTGTTTTGAAAATATGTTAATACTAGGCTGTGTAATATCCTGCATAATGATAACCATGTATAAGAGGAAGTTACAATTTTGCTGTCATCTTCATGAGATTTGTCTTCCGTTTATGAGAAAGACAACTTGTAGAGACTTAGTACTAAGATACCTCAATTATTTTCCCTTCAACTGCATCCAACTTCACAATGAGATCTCTCTTCTCGTACAACTCCTTGTTCTTCCTCCTTAGCTCAAGTACCTCCATTTCCAACTCCTTGAGCTTCTTCACTTCCCTCAACCTTGGCTTCCTTTTTTGCCTCCTCTTCCTCCTTGGCCTTCAATCCGATGACCTGCTATTGCAGCAGCATCAATTGACCTTTTGTCTGGCCTGCTTCTAGCTGTATCTGCAGCTACAGCTCCTTGATCTTGCTCCTAGCCACTTCGAGTTTTTCCTTGGCAACTTCTCCACGTGCAACGTCATCTTGCAGCTTCTTTCGCTCCTCCTGCAGTGAGTTTATGGTGTCGTTGAGCATGTTGATCTTCAATGTCTTGATCATGGAGACTTTTGGAAAATGGTTGTAGACTTTTGGAGATGGTGATCATGGAGATCTTCGCTAGGTTTGGATGGAAGTTACGTTCTCGAATAGAATTGAAGTTTAGTTTTCTTTCTATTCAGTTATCTAGACTTTGGGTTTTTTATCTTGTCTCTCTGATATATTCCAATATATATGAGCCTAAGAGCTCGTGGCTGTATTGAATAGTTGTATATGTCATCAAACGATGTAGAGGTTGAAACCCGTTCCATTATCTAAAAAAGAGAAATCAGATTTCTTAAGAAACACATGCAAAGCTTAGAAACCATATTTTGTTAATAATAGTGGTTAGTATATATAAATTTTAAAGAAAATACTTCAAACAGGAAAAGGGGTTCGTCTGTTTGTATATTCAGGTGTTGCCCCCTACTATCCAGGCATGGAATTTACATCCTTAGATATTCATCAATCATTCATCCAATGAATCTTCCTCATTATTATTGTACCCCATCATCTTTCTTCTCTAGCTACCATTTCCTTTCTCATGGTGCCCAATCATCACAAAATGCTATACTAAAGGACCTTTTTAGATCTCCTAAGAAAAACGAGAATGAGGTAGAAAAAAGAGAATAAAATCCAAACACTTTAATTCTAGAATGAGATCCTATAACCCAGTATCTACTCCAAACCTACTATTTAGATATTTCACTATGCAAAGACAATAATAATTACTATAAGAATGAGATTTCCACGCTCATTTTTTTATCCAGAATTCAAATTCTACATTCACTATCTAAAATCCAGAATAGACATTTTATAGATTCAAATTCTAAATTCCAGAAAGAAAAAAAAAACAGTTCGCTTGCTAATCGCCCATCGGGCTGCTGCGCCGACGTTTATGTACGCTCGTGCTCGTGCTTCCCACCCCCGTCCCACTAGGACCGGACCTGGGCAGTTGGTTGGCAGCGTCGGGCCCCACGTCCATCCCCACCCCCAACCGGCACGAACCGCCACTTCCCCACACGGCCCCTCGACCGCCCTCGCCTCGACACCATCCCGCGCGCCACGGCCTCGGCCTCGCTGCCCTGTCCTGCCCTGCTCCGCCTCCTCACGCTTCCCACCGCGACGCGCTCCCCGCGGCAACCGGGCGTCCCCAGGAGCACGCACGCCCTTCCGCGGCGCGCGCCCAATGCCCAGGGCGCGCGGTTTATGGGCGGCCGCGCCCGGTCCCTCCTCCGCTGGCTCCGTCACCGCTCCCGCCGCGTCTCCTCCTCTTCCTCCTCCTCCTCCTTCCACCTGACCTCCACCACCACTAACAACAACGACAGCACCGCCACCAGCGAAGACCTCCGCGCCCGCTCGCTCCCGCACCAGCACCGCGCCGAGGAGGAGAGGGAGGTTGAAGAAGAGGAGCGGGTGACCGGAGAAGAGACCGCCGCCGAGGGCGCCGAGTCCGAGGGGTGTATTGTCTTGGGGGATCCAGAACCGGGTGCAGGACCGCGCGCACCGGTGCGCACCGAGCCGCTACTCATGGATCCGAGCAAAAAGGTGGGTCAACTCAACAGCGTCCCCGTGATCGCGCTCTTGGATCCTTGCGACTTCCTTTGCTTCTTTCATGTTCCCCATCCGCTTCTGACGTCATGTCTGGATCCGTCCGCTGTCGGTGACGGCGGCTGTTCACTTGCGTCACGAGATTCCTAATGGTCGCGGTTAGCCCTGTTTCTTGTAGTGGTGCTGGGCAGGCTGAACGGAATTTCATCGAATGATCCTGTTCTTGCGAGTTCTTTGGATGTGCGTACGTTGTTGGGTTCAGAGATGGTGGGTCATCCGAATGATGCTTCGATAACGGGGGTCATTATTCGTGTGCTCTTCTGATTTACAAATCGCCGTACTACATCAGCGATAGCTGTCTGTTCGAGTCCTTTTGAATGCAAAACGCGTGTCTTTTGAATGCAGAACGCGTGGCAGTTTAAGGAAACGGCTTGTGCTTTATGGAAACAATCGTACAACCTGCAGTACTGCCTTTTGGAGGATTTAGGGGTCCTACGCTTCCACTGCTCCATTGCCCTTTTCTTGTACCTGTCATTTAAAACCGAATTAACTTGAACAGTAGTCTGAGAAATTGCTGCTGCATTGCCTTTTTCTTGTATCTGTCATTTAAAACCGAATTAACTTGAACAGCAGTTTGAGAAATTGCAGTTGAAGGGTCTTGGTTTTTGTTTTTGCAGCGTTCCTTGTTGACTTTTGATGAGGTACTGTTGTTTTCAAGCTTAATATTGTTGATTTGGGAACAATCACCTTCAGTGTTTAGACTTTAGATTAGAGTAAACCAAGTTGCTGTTACCCTCTAATAAGTACCCTTGATCTGCACATGTTGTGTTGTGTTATGTGTATTTCTTTTGAAGATGTTGTGTTGTCTATTACGATGTTGACAGTTCACACTATTCAGTATTTGCAACAGGCATACTAAGTTGAACTCTCTTGCTCCTTTTCAGGAGTCTGAATTCTTCACCGAGTATGGTGAGGCAAGTCGGTATCAGGTCAGTGAAGTCATTGGCAAAGGGAGCTACGGTGTTGTGGCTGCTGCTGTCGACACCCAGACTGGTGAGCGTGTGGCGATCAAGAAGATCATTGATGTCTTTGATCACGTCTCCGATGCAACTCGCATCCTTAGGGAGATCAAGTTGCTCCGGTTGCTGCGTCACCCAGACTTAGTTGAGATCAAGCACATTATGCTTCCTCCTTCGAGGAGGGAATTTAGGGATATCTATGTGATCTTTGAGTTGATGGAGTCGGATCTCCATCAAGTAATAAAAGCAAATGATGATCTCACAGCAGAGCATCACCAGTTCTTCTTGTACCAGCTGCTCCGTGGGATGAAGTACATTCATGCAGGTTGTTAGACTCCACATTGAGGGGACTTGTTAATAGTTTGTTGGTTCTTGTGAGATTTGGTTTCTATGCTTGTTCTATAAGTCTTGGTTTTGCAGCAAGTGTCTTCCATCGGGATCTTAAGCCCAAGAATATTCTAGCCAATGCTGACTGCAAGCTGAAGATTTGTGATTTTGGCCTTGCCCGCGTTTCATTCAATGACACCCCATCAGCCATATTCTGGACGGTAGCCATTTTGATATTGTTGAGCAAAATTATATTTGTTGAACAGTCAAAACTTGTTTTTCTTATGATGTAGCATCTTTTGCTGTAGGATTACGTGGCCACTAGATGGTATCGAGCTCCGGAATTATGTGGCTCGTTTTTTTCAAAGGTGGTGTTTCACCTTAGCTTCATTTTGAGATCAATATATCAATGTATTTTTCCTCTGAAATTGTTACATTTGTTTGATAAGTTTGATCCAATATAGCGATACTGGTTCCAGATTATCTTCTGTTGTTGAGGTTACCCTTAAGCATAATTTTGAGTTCCTGACTTTAACCAACTGTATTTATATCGGCTAACTTCCCTGTATGCAACAGCATTTATCCTTTTATTTTTAGAGTTTCTACTACTTTTGCAAGAAATCTGGTTCAGATATTTTATTCAATATATTGTGGCGTCCTTTCTTTTGACAGCATTTAATTGTAATATGCATGGTTTTCTTCCCAACAATTTCCAAAGAAAAAAAAAACCTCCATTCCACTTCTCAATGCCCCTTTCATTAAAATGAATATTGAACATAGAGGCGTGTTTTACATGCAGATTTAATGCTGCAGAATTGGCTGATTATTACTTGAACAATGTGTACATGGTGTGGAATTGATGTCTCTGCTTGTTTTACAAATTTTATAGAATCACAAGGTTCTGAATCTGGCATTGACTTTTGCAGTACACTCCTGCCATTGATATTTGGAGCGTAGGGTGTATATTTGCTGAATTGCTCACAGGGAAGCCACTCTTTCCAGGGAAGAATGTTGTGCATCAGTTGGATCTTATGACTGATCTACTCGGTACACCTTCAGCAGAGTCTATCTCCAAGGTATGCTCACTCTTTACTAGTGAGACCTTGCATCTGATTTCTTCCATAGTTTTGTTAAGCTTAATTGTATTCCAGGCATTACTCTGTTTCAGATTTTTAGGTACAACTTGTATAAAATGCTCAATCTTTCATTGATAGTGCACAGTTACTAACTTACCAATTGTTCATTTATTTTTATTGTCCTTTCTTTTGAGGACTATTTCACTATGCCTCTTTAAACAAGTGCTTCAATGTTTAGTTACCAGAAAGTACAAAGTTTTGTACCAATTGACATCAATATTCAACTATGCCTCACAGGGCTTTGTTGTTGTTGTGACATCAATATTCAATAGCAACAATCTTTGGCTGTTCCTCTAGATTATGTTGGAAACAAAATTCCAACTGATGGATGACACAAAATCATGTGTCCTACACTAAACTATTGAAGCATTGCAGATAAGGAATGAGAAAGCTCGACGATACATGAGCAATATGAGGAAAAAGCCCCGGGTTCCCTTTACTAAAAAGTTTCCAGGGATAGATCCTATGGCTCTCCGTTTGCTTGAACGTCTTCTTGCTTTTGATCCTAAGGAACGGCCAAGTGCTGCTGAGGTAGGTCTAGTTGAGTCCAATTTTTGTTCACCATAAAGATAAATTTCATCTTTTAAGCATCCCTGGTTGGTGCAGAAGGCAGAGATTACCCCCTTTATCTATATTTCACCTTTAAAATGTTGGATAAGTTGTTCCGCCAAATACCAATCCATGTAAATTTTATTTCAGGCCCTGACAGATCCATACTTTAATGGATTAGCAAATAATGAACGTGAACCCATAGCACAACCTATCTCAAAACTTGAATTTGAGTTTGAGAAGCGGAAACTGGCCAAAGATGATGTCCGAGAATTAATTTACCGAGAGGTACTATTACTCAATTATATTCTTGACATCATCGTAGAGCTGCTTCTTTCATTACTTTCCTAACTCTTGTTACCTCTCTTTAGATTTTGGAGTACCATCCTCAAATGCTAGAAGAATACCTACATGGAGGAGACCACAGCCAGATGACCTTCATGTATCCAAGGTGGGGTCCACTTTTTGTTTAGCAAACACACATGCGCTAAACTCTTCGCTGAGTATAGTAGTTGCCTAGTTATATGATTGGTTCAGGATTTATTGGGAGTATAACCCTGATGTCTGTGCATGACAGTGGGGTGGATCGCTTTAGGCGCCAATTTGCTCATTTGGAAGAAGGTACTGCCAAAGGTGAAAAACCAAGTCCACAGCTGCGACAGAATGTTTCTTTGCCAAGGTTCTCATCAAAACTGACACTTTATTTTCCTTAACCATGCAATATTTTTGTGTCTATAGCGTGTGGATCCTATTTTTCTATCATCTTTTGGCCCTCCTTAGTTGTTTATTTATATTCTTTTCTGAGAATTTTTACGCAGTCAGAGGGAGGTTCAATTGGTTATTCATGTAGAACTTGCATAGATACAGTAGTTTTGATTGAATAAACAAAAGAGAGACCTTAAGCACAATTCCATTAAGGTTCCTGTTATCATAGTTGTTAAAATATATTTGCATTATGAATTTTTTCATAAAATAGTTAAAACTTATATTGTTAGTCTATATAAAATTTCAAATATTGATGGTCAAAGCTTAAAGATTTGACTTAGGAGAAACCTAAACAGGAGTAAGTACTTGAACTAATAATCTTTGTATCTTGTCTCAGGGAAAGAGTAATTGGCAATAAACATGGAGATGGCAATGCAGGTGATAAGCTAGTGCATGCCTCAGTGACGGATGGCATCAGCCAACCGGTCTTGAGTGCGAGAAGTTTGCTGAAGAGCGAAAGCATCAGTGCTTCCAAGTGTATAGGTGAAAAACCAAAGCATGTCAAAGATGTAAGTACAGCAACCACATCAGTTCATAATTTCTTCATCATTAGAATACATGCTTATCCATATTTTCTTTTGGGCTAAGATTTCCAGTATACTTGATTCCTTCTTTGATGTAGTGAACTGATATTTTAATTTAATCTGTACTTTTCCAGGGGGAATCTGTTTTGGAGAGCGTGGATGAAACAGTCGATGATGTGACGAAGAAAATCCCTCAACTGAAAACCTGATTTTTCTCAAGTTCACTGGAGCAATGAATTGCTCGTAGTATGGCACGTTAGGTTCTCAAGTTGAGGATGGGCCTACGGCAAGGGTCTATAGCCAATGAGACCACAAGTTCTTATGCCAGTAAATCTGTTGTGATGTAAATTTTCTCCCGTTTTTTGTACTTCGTGACTGCATACAACCTATGTCTGACTGAATGGCTCCTCGTATTTTCCTCTGGAGCCATCACCATATCCTGTAAATTTTCAGTTGGAAGTGAATCTTCAGCTGCAGCTGATGCATATTTGATTTTCCCCCAGCAAGTAGGCCTCGGTATTCAGTTAATTTTGTGAAATTGGTTGTGGAAATTTTCAGTTTTGATGAAACATTAACTGGTCCATTCTAAATTATAAGATGTTTTTAGTTTTTTTTAGATACATAGCTTTTTGTTTTTGCACTTAGATATATTATGTCTAGATATACATAGTAAAAACCATATATACCTAGAAAAGGCAAAATGTTTTATAATTTGGAACATAGGGGTAGCTTAAAACAGACAAAACCGATTTCAAAAGCGACAAAGAATGATATTCAACCTTTAGTGTTTAATATAATAGTCACAATGAAAATTAGTTATTTCAATTAATGCCACCTAATAACTGAATAAATAGCCGATCATTGGATAATGCTAAACCACTGCCACAGCCGGCTGTTCCGAGCATGCCCAAAGTTTTCACCGTGTAGATCATAAAAGTTTCGGAAAGGCTAACATCCGGACAGGGGCCAGCGTCTGGACGTCCACGCCTGCTTCACGTAGGCATGCTGCTGGGTCCGCTTGTGCCTGCTTCACATGGGGCCCACGTCGCTTCGTATCCCGCGCCCACTCCTCGTCCCGCGCCGCTCCGTCTTGATCTACGCCCGCACGGTTTCCCACACCTGCCGCTCGTGCCCCTCCACACCCATGCGCATGCAAGGGAGCCCAGCAGCTGCAGCATGCGGCTGCTGCAAATGGGTCCCATTGCAACATGTGCAACACCAGATCTACTTTTGCAACATTTAGAGAAAATATTTGCAACATACGTCTGAAAAAGTTGAAACACTTGCAACATACGTCTGAAACACGAGGAAAAACACGTGTGTAGCCATTGCAAAACATATGCAACATCTAGATGAAACACTTGTAACATATGTGTGAAACATATGTAACATCCGGATGAAACAATTGCAACACCCAGATAAACACACATGCAACATACGTTTGAAACAGCTAAAATATTTGGAAAAGACGCTCGCAACATACGTGTATAACCATTGCAACATATCAACATCCCGGTCTACTTTTGCAACATCCACATGAAATACTTGCAACATGCATATGAAACACCTAAAACATATGCTTGCAACATGAGCTTTTTAGCGCAACATCTTCTTGCTGCTAGGGTAAATTGAGGCCCATCGACGCGGAGCTTGACGCCGGCACAAAGCTCGATGCCGAGGTCGCCAGTGCAGAGCTCATCGGCGGCACGGATCTCAGCAGCGCAGAGCTCGCTGGCGACAGCGCGCGCAGAGCTCAGCGACGACGCGTAGATGTCGACGATAACGCATGTGGAGCTCAGCGAGGCGGTTGAGGCCGGCGAAGAGACATGCGAGCTACGCGTGGGAGGTGGTTGGTTTGGATGGAGGTTGCACGGAGGAGGACGCTCGGAGGCACGAGTGCTAGTGGCGGTCATGGAAGCTAGGCGGATGGCCATGGGGCTCGATGCCTGCACTCTTGAGCAGAGCGAGAGGGAGAGGAGGAGGGCAAGCAAATAGGAGTGGGAGAGAGGGCGCCGGCTTGGTCTCCACACTTGCGTGAGTGGGGACGTGAATGGATCATAGCGGCCATGCGTCAGGCATGTTCTATCCTGGACATCCTTCCTTTTGCTTTGAATGGAGAGATGGAGGAGAGAGACGAGATGAAAACGGAAAAGATATTTGTGTGGTGGGTAAAATATGTGGATACCATGAGGCCACGTAGCGTCCAGTGTCTAGATGCGGTACGGATGCCCGCAGTGGAGCATTATCGTAAACAATAATGATATGCAGCGGCCGTTCGGATGGGGACGGAGGCACCCGACCCGCGCCGAACCTGCCTCACCCGTGCCGCTCACTCCCACAACGCTCGCGCCCCTCTCATTCTACTGCCGCCCCGCCTGCTTGCCGGGACGGACACCGCGCGCCACGCGCCTACTCGCTACCGCGCCACCCGCCCACCGACGCTCCCTCCCTCCCTTCCTCCCTCTCTCCCTCCGCGACCTCCATTGTTACCCCGCGCCCCAGCAACTTGGCTCCCACTCCCTCCACCGAAGACGAGGACGACGACGGTGACTCCGACCAGGTAGGTCGATCCTCATCTGGATCTGAGCCATCCTCCTTCTCGTCGTCGTCGTCGTCCTCCTCCTCCTCCTCGTCCTCCGCCTCCTCCTCTAGATATGAGGGGCGCGGCGGTGTCTAGGGTTCCGGCGAACCCTGGGGTCCTATTCCCTCCTCCCTCTGGCGAGCTCGAAGGTGATGGGCCAGGGGCTGGAGCAGCCTGCACCTCGAACCCATCCCCTTGTTGTTTGTACGTTTTTTGTTGTTTTCTCCATGTTGCAAGGGGATTTTTGGGATGGTGTAACAAATGATTGTCGAATGTTGCAATAGGGTGATTAATGTGTTGTAGAAAGGAAGTTCTAATGTTGGGATTTTATATTTTTTCCTTTAATGTTGCAACATATGGTTTTAATTGTTGAAATTACCTTTTTTCAAATGTTGCAGCACTAAAAGATGATTTAAGATGTTTCGATTTCCATGTTTCATGGTTGATTCTGCGATGTTGCAGTAATACTGTTTGAGATGTTGCAGTATATTTTTTTGATGTTGCAGTACATAATTTTCAATGTTGCATTACATATTTTTCGATATTGCACTACATAGTTTTGCGATGTTGCAATATTTATATTCTGATGTTGCACTACATTTACATATATAATTTTGCGATGTTGCACTTGAAAGTGTTTCGTGCTCTTGGGACAGGGGCGCGATGGGGGACAAGGGGCGCGGCGTGGATGGCGGCGCGGATGGAGACAAGCCGCGCGCGAGTGGCGTGGGACGGGCCACTGCGACTGGCGTGGTTCGCTCGTAGTGCTTCTGAATTGAATCGTTACGCGGATTGATCGGGATCGGATGGTTCCTTTTACGACAATCGAATGCCCCGAGGTGCGTCTGGACGCACGCTCGCGCCGGCCGTCTCGGCGCTAGGATAACCTGTAACATAAAAAATTTTAGTTAACCAACGTCTTCAGTTAATTTAGTTCGGTCAGGAACGTTTCCACCACTACCAGCTAGTTTTTTCGTTGCTTCTTTTAGTGCTCAAATTTTGTCTAGTCCCGAATTGTTTCATGTAATTAGCTGCTACTGAATTTTGTTGATTGATGAGTTTGTTTTAGTAGACTTACTAGAATCGTGTATTATAAACTTTATTTATCTTCTTCAATTCATAATGAAAAATATGTTTAGCGTCTGCTCTTTCTCGATCTAGGCCGCCAATATCGGGTCGTATGGGCCAATTTCTGAAGCCCAGGCTGAAGAAAGCAGATCGTCCAAAAGCCTCCTCGCCGCGCGTTGTTGGATCACGAACGGGTCGGGCTCATGGGCTGGCATGAAAAAGGATCACGGTGATTGCTGTTCATTCCGCCAACGATAGAAAACAAAAAACCTGCAAGGCTCGCTGGTTTTGTATTTATATAATATACTAGCAAAACATGCCCGTACGTTGCAATGGAAGAAAACAATCAAACTTTTATGAAAAATGACATGCGCTCTTGAGGACATCCCGGCAACGGCGCGTCACCTCAGACCTCGCCAACAGCGTGGGCGCACCTAGCCATGTCCGCGGGGGGAGTCGACGGCGCGGGCACCCTGGCCGTCGCCCTATTCTGCAGCACTGCTTCTACAGTCCCCGCAGCGAACGAACATTGTTTTCCTCTCACACATTTCAACATAAGCATAAGCATAAGCCAAAATTTAAGCGAAACAAATAGGGCCCGGAGGCGCGACCCCATCTAATGTCCTTCTCAATTCTTTCTTTGATTTTCTCGATTCAATTCTTTCTCTAATTTCCTCTTCGGTCAATTTGGTCGATTCGTGTATGGAGGGAGAAGGAATTGATTTTTGTTGATTTTTGGTGATTGTTGTGGTCGTCGGCTGAAGAAATAACAAATTTATTGATTTGATTTATAAGTTGTTGTCTTTCTAGAGTTAGTATGACTTTGGTTTGGATTTAGATCGATGTGGTGGTTTTGATTTAGTCTCGGTTTGGTCCCTTGCACCTTGCTTACCGATTTGGAAAATCCTTGGTATGATTTGGGGGACCGGAGGAAATCTAGTTGATTTCGGATTGCGGATGGTTAGAGATGAATGTAGAGGCAAGACGAAAATTTGGGCAGAAATTTGACTCTTTAATATTAAGTATCGATAGATATAGGTAATGGACTACACACAGCAAATTGCTCAAGATTTCAGCTTCCGTTTAATTTAATTTAATTAGTGAGATTGAACCAAGTTATTATAAAATAGATTTTATTTCTAATCAAAATTATGACAAAAACTTGATTGTGAAAACCTCTACTTATTAAGAAATGAGTCAAGGGCTCAAAGATCTATAATTATTATTATATTTATCATTTATTATGATATTTATATTTATGGAAAAATAAAAAATAGAAGTATTTAGAAAGGAAAGTGATGTACGTGGAGGGCAAAAACAAAACGGACGCCAACACCATCACCTATCCATGATCAGCGTACGGCCAGGGCATTGTTGTTTGCCAACACAAGGAATTGAAACCAGAGAAATCTATTTGATTAGGATTGCTAACGGAGACAGTTTTCTTATTCACGTAGTTAGTTAGAGGAGAACCGAACGAAAAAAAATGGGTGGAGAAAAATTTTACCTCTTTAATATTATGTATAGATATAGAAGATAGATATAGATAATATTACCATAACATATTAATTTGTGTGGTTTTGTATCCAACTGGATATTTTTATTGGATGATAGCTGTATATACGAGGAACTATAGCTGTAAGCATATCTCCCAAGATTTCAAATATATAAACGTATATAGTAGTACATCTTAACTCAGGATATACAAAATAATATTTTTAAAACCATTTATTTAATTATTACTTTAAACATATGCTTTTCACAATAGTGAAAAAATATATAATCAAGCAATCAGTTAACGACCATCTCACATTTCTTTGGTTTTGTATATCCAACTGGATTACTGGAATAATTAATATTACTGGGTGATGGTTGTATATATGAGCAACTATTAAGTATATATATCGTCTGTCAAGATTTCACATAAATGTAGTACATCTAAACCTAAGAAAGATAATTATTACCATGATTTTTGTTAGAAAAATATTATTTATTCAAAAAAATGTTTATTACTTTAAACATCACCTACTAACTCTAGAACGTTGGTGAAGTAAACAGCCAAGATAAAGATGGATGGCTTTGCATACTTTGGCCATGTCCATCCAGGTAACTATATTAATTATATTAATTGGAAGAAATTAACTAATAGCTAATTGTTAGTTGGTAGTGGACTAATTATATTAGTTGGAAGAAAATAACTAATTGTTAATTGTTAGCTGGTAGAAGAGTAGTAGATAAGACATTAGCTAGCTTATTAACTAAGGATCCAAACGGATTTTCAGCTAATTTTTAGCAGTTAACTGTTAGCTAATTTCTATAGTTTTGTATCCAGCTGGAGTATTTAATGGTGGCTGTATATATGAGCAACTATTGTTGGAAGAATATATCTGTAGATTTTACATATAAATGCAGTACACCCTCAACCCCAGCAAGACAATTATCGTAGTTTCTATTTCAAAAAAAGTATTTTGAATCAAATGTTTCTTATTTTATATATTATGCTTTTTCACAATAATCTAAAAATATCAAGGAATCTTTGACAAACATTATTACGCTTTTCACAATGATGAAAAATATCAAGAAATCTTTGGATAGATCATTAGTATTCCTATAGTTCCACGGTCATGTTTTCACCCATAACTCCATAAGGGTACGAGCCATGATGAATCCTCAGGCCCTCATGCGTGGTTTGTGTCGCATATTGCGGTGAAAATGCAAAAATAAAAGAAAAAAAGAAAGAAAAGAAAAGAAAAGAAAAGAAAACATTTGCTAGGCCACCCATCTAAAACCATCGGTGAAGTTCAGAAACAACCTGGATATTTTGCATACTATATTGATTTTTATGGTTTTATATCCAATTGTATGCTGGTTGATGGGTTTACATTTGACCAAACATTTGATAGAAGCATATTTGTAAATATTTCACATAAATGTGGTACACTTGATCGACACGACAAGATGATTACTAAATATATTTTTTGTTAAAGACATTGTATATGGCAAAATGTGAATTGTTTTACAATACATTTTTACAATAAATGAAAATTTTCAAGTAATGTTTTGGCTATTTAACAATGTTGCACTATGAGAAATGCTTTTACGGGCACCTTAAAGTAATTATCTAGTTCAACTCAGTTGCAGCTTTAAGTAGCTTTCATTCAACTGAAGCACAACGACATTCCTATTGAAAATTATATGCATGCGGGCGGTCTTGCTTTGCTTCACTATTCACTAATGCAATAATCGTTATTATTTACTTTTGATTAATTGTGACTTTTATTCAACAACCATAACAACCTTCCTACTAAACACATTTGTGCACAATTTTATTTACTTCATTTGTTATTCATGTGCACTAATCCAATGATCACAATTATTTACTTGAACTCAGTTGTGGCTTCTTATTCGACTAATAAAGCACAACAAATTTCCAGTTGGAACACATATGCATATACATAGTCTTTTGACAACCACCATTGTATGCTTGAACTCATCTATACAGATACATATTATCTTATTTGTGTGCGACTTTTCTTTATTTTGATCTTAGTCACTAATTAATAATATAACTTGGTCCGATGATTATGAACCAGATTTCAAACGACATCAAGTTGAATTAATATTGACACTAAAGATAAACACCATACTCCAAGGGAATGGAATATAGTATATGCACTTGAACAAATCATGTTATATATACATACACTTAGACTCAATCATGGTTTTTATTTGAGCAAGCACAACAATGTTCTTCTCCTCTGGAACACATATGGACCTCTTTAGATGCTTCACCTTGTAACTACTTTTTATAAAAAAAAATATTTGTAATTCAAATTTCCATTAGTAACAGTTTAGTAAAACATTATACTATTCCATTATATATGTATGGTTGTTGGTATATGAATTACCACTACCAGATCAGATACAGATCTGGCTACTGATTAATTATCTCCAGCTAATTCATTTAATAACTGCTACTTATGGTCCTTGTACCTTCTATAAAACCCACCCCCAGGGGCCATATTCTCTTCAGTCATCTCAACTCAGCCTCTCAGGTGTTCCTATTATAGAGCCTTAGGTGTTCGTTCCTTTTAGCGCCTGAGGTGTTTTTATTTTTTGTTGGATCCATGGACTCCACCGACAAGTCCTCATCAGGTTTGGAGGCTACCATCGTCGCTGTTGGTACGTACCCCTAGAGATACTCATCCTCTGGCTTCGGTATATATGTAGTAAGCTCACAAAGCAATCGGTTTTCAAGCATGAAACATGATTGACTGTTCACATATTTGCAGATGGTGCTAATACGCCCAAGAACACCGGCAGCACGAGATCGATGGCCCTCTTGGACATGAACCAGCCAGCGGATGTTGGAGACGAAGATGGGTTACATGTAGATGTTGTAGAGGCAGAGGGCGGTGGCAGTGGGTCGTCATCCCAACAGCGCAACTATACTCGGCTCTCCCAGGAGCAAATTGATCATTTGGAGACAATGTTTCAACAAAATCAATTTCCCGACACAGTGAGTTCGTAGATTTAATACGTTGCATGTGCATTACGTATGTGCTAGTAGGGTTCAAAGTTACATGGTTACTTCTATTGATGTGTGAAATGAACACGACATTTTTGCAGAAAACAAAGGAGGAGTTGGCCGATAGAACTGGCATGACACTAGACAAGGTGCACGTCATGGTTCCGAGGTCGCAGGACAAGGTAATGTGTGATCATACAACAAGCTCAATTGAGTGCTAGAGTACTAGTTCAAAATTTCGGCGAAATTGGCCGAATTTCATGAAAAAATATACTTGACCATAATTTTTTGTTAATTGTTTTCTCGAAAATGAATAGCTTCATCATGTCTTTGTGGTGTGCATGTATGTGTAGGTTCAACCAGATAAAACGCGACGAAGGCCAGAAGCAACAGGTCAACACATTGATAGATGAAATCAAGTCACTGGCCAAGGAAAATACCTCATTGACTGCGCACAATACCTCGTTGACCGAAAAGATCATCTCGCTGACTGAGAAAGTTTGCTCACTGGCAGAGAAGGGCATCTCTCTGTACGAGCAAAACAGTTCACTGACAGAGGAGAAGCATCGGCTTGAGAGCGAGCTTTCAGAGATCAAAGCGGCTCCTATGCCGCCAATGATGCTACCTATTCATGGGCTGCCTCAGGTATTTTCAGAGACACGGCAGCTGCAGCAGGTGCGCTTCCAGGCTCGCAGAACGGGAGTGCTAGTGCTAGCAGCAGCGCTTCCACCAGTACGGCCAAACCGTGCCCTGATTGCCTGAAGACCTTGGAAAACATGGAAGCCATGGTAGCTTCCTTTGCCCAGCGGCAGTAGGGCGGTGGCGGTGCTGCTGCTGTTGCTACTACTCCGATGCCACCTGAGGTGCATGCCGCTCCGCCTGATGCATGTGTTGCTAGGCATATGCATGCATCATGCTCCCACAAGGATGGAGGGTACAATGCAAGATTATTCATCCTTGGTGTTAGTTGTGACTCTTGATCTGATGGGACTTTCAAGGATTAGCTTTTGGTTATTTTTCCTTCTGTTTGAATTTATGTCTGAGTCCATCTTAATTTAGTTTATTTTGGTGATCATGTATCGATCGCGTGAGGGTCAATTTAATATTTTCTTCGGCTTCGTCTTAGTCAATTATGTTATTCTGAATTAAGGCACATGATTACCGGTTTATGAGAAACCATTGAACCCATCTATTTCTCTCTGAAATATCAAAACAGAAAATTTATGTGTTTGATTATGTTATGAAAATGCACAGTACCGTAACAATCATGTAATGACATTACTGTTTAATCTAATGTGGAATTGGGAATAATAATACAGACAAAAGACTTTCTAGTATGCACAGAATGATTATTGGCAAAAAAAAAATCTCCTAGAGATAATTCAGAGGGGGTTGTGTAGACAAGCTTCCACTTCCCTCAAATTAAACAAATAAATTCAAATTTTTGATTCAACTGTACGTCTTCCTTGCGAATGTCAACTGCTGGGTCTGCCTATTTTCCTAAACCACACTAAAACAACAAATCTTCTACAAAGTACCTTCTATCTTCTATAACTAAATATAGGAGATCCCACTAGCTGATTTTCATGCAATTTTGTGAAGCCACGTCATCAGAGAGGCACCTTCTGTCCATCGTAGTTGTCTCTCCAGTTCTCCTTCCCTTCATCAATTTTTCATCTGTTTCAACTGCGTGTTGAGTGCAGGCACTAGACAGTCACGAGGGACTCAAAGAGACTTTTTATTTAATCGCCGCCTGATCCACCGATCAGATCACTTCGCCTACAGTTCATACAAAAATCAACGCCTCAAACACCACTCCGTCTGTTAGCTTGACAAGATTCATCCGCAGGCTACACTCCCTACAGGCTGCAGTGTGCTGCTCTTTGTTGCTGGGTTAATCCAATCCAGAGCCAGCGATGCTTGCTTCCATGGCGACGCCGAGACACGCCGTTTCAAGGCCATGGCGCTGGTGGCAGCCGTGGGCGGGGGTCGACTCCGTGGTCATCACCGGCGATGGCAAGGACTAGGTCGTCGTCGGTGGCGAGGGCGTCAACTCCATCAAGCTCACCAGCGCCCTGCATGCGCAAGAAGATGGGCAGCGCGCAGCTTGCGGAGGTCAGCGAGGACAAGGAGGAGAAGAAGCCAGACCCCATCGTCGAAGCCGTCGCAGACTCGCAGTGCACAACCAGTACTACTATCCCTACCCACCGCTGCCGCCGATCGTGTACGACCAGTACCTGCGGCCGGACACCAGCTCCAGAACACAGACCGTTAGGTTTAGTCTCACATCGGTGATTGATGGTGAAGGAGCATAATATATAAGACGGAGGAGCCTTTACCTATCATACTAGTCTTTTTGGACGAGTTAGGCCCAAGTCCTAGGCATGTTGTGGGCTCCTGGTCACATGGTGACGGGGAACCCGTTAACGTCTCGGAGGTCACACGGGTTGTGTTGTGACATGGAGCGTTGGACTCAGGGCTTGTTGGATAACGTCTTTCAGAGATCACACAGGGTTGTGTGATGTGAGGAGTTGGGTTCGACATGTGACGGAAGAGATTGATAGGTTTAGTCCCACATCGGTAATTGATGATGGGGGAGCACAACATATAAGGCGGGGCAGCCCTCATCTATTAGATTAGTTTTTTGGGTTGAGTTAGGCCTAAGACCTGGATATGTTGTGGGCTTCGGTGAACTCTTAAGTACGTACAATTGATCGATCCATTCATGAGAAGGCAATGCTTCCATGGTCCGGTGGGAAACTGCCTTCATTTTGAGAGGTATATGTTTATGCGATCTTTTAGGTTGAGTTAGGTCCAAGGCCTGGCATGTTCATCGGTAGAGAAACGACTTTCGGTTCGTACTTTTAGTCTCAGTTGTGTTGGGGTTCGCATTAGTCTCGGGTCTAAATTTCACAGGCACCGAAGATCCTTTTATCCCGGTTGATAACACCCACTGAGACTAAAAGCCATCCTAAAGGTCCTCTAACTTTTTACCAACCGGGACTAAAGGGTAACCTTTTAGTCACGGTTGGTGACTAAAGGTCTCCCATCCGAGACTAAAGGTCCCTCACAGGTGAATTCAAAAGAAGAGTGTCCAGGACTTTGACATATGTGGTGTGTAGTTGAGTTGGTAAGGAAATTATACGTGAGGTAAGGGGTCTTGGGTTTGAATCTCACACACCGCAAGAGAGGTCTCTCAGGGTTTGAACTATTTTTTTAGTTCTGAGGATAGGCGTTAGTCCCGAGGGCCTTTAGTCCCGAATTCGCAATCTCGGTAACCAAGACTAAAGGCAGTTTTCAACCCGGATTGAAGCCCACTTATGTACTAGTGATTGTGGCAATGCTTCTATGGACCGGTGGGAAACTATCTTCATTTTGAGAGATATATGTCTATGTGACTCAGTAGATGCAGTTGATCGATCCATTCATGAGAAGGCAATGCTTCCATGGACCGGTGGGAAACTGCAAACGCACGTGCCAGTTCCAGCCTCATTCATACATGCCAACGAAATTAAAACAGAAGTTCCCTGAAGTACCTTAGAAAATCTCTCACACTCATAGATCTGAATTCGAGGCCACTCGCAAATTAATTAGGAGTTGATTCTTTTAAAACGTGGTTACTGCCGCTTCAGTGTTACGTTATGTATCATTGTTCTGTTGAATTGATTTGCCAGGATGAATTTAGAGAGTTAAATAGTAGTATATGTATTACATCTGTCTAAATTTCTTTGTTAGAACTCTCTGTGGCTTTATAAAAACAGGGTTTCCTCCCAAAAAATTATCTTAGTTAGAATCTATCTTCTCAGGTACTGGAAGGTGACTGTTTCTATACCACAAGCCAGCATGATTCAACAACACACCTGATCCAACCATTCGCTCAATTAAATAAGAAATCAAGAAGCAGCGGCCCAATCGACTGATGCATGGTTTCAAGAAGGCCAAGATCTCGATGAAACAAGGCGATGAAAAAACGATGTCCAATTCTGTTCCCTTCGTTGAGACCGGTAAACAGTTTATCTAATTCATCTATAAGTTCCCGCAGCAACGTGCAGGGTATTCTCTAGTGATTTATTATTTCTTTGTCCGAGAAGAAGCATATTTTTCATCCCCTTGCAGTTTCCCTCTCACCAATAATGTCATTTTGCAATATTATTAGCTACATGAAATTCTTGATTTTAAGAAGTCGTTTTGCCTTCCAAGTCATTTTATGAGATAGACCAAACTTATGTCTACATAAATGAGCGCATGTAAACTTTAGTGAGAAAACACCAAATTTCTTCCAAATTGGTTTATCATTCTCATTTGTCAGCGCAACAGAAGAAACAAGACCACCACCACACGTCTAAACTTATTTTGCAGGTTTTCATCAAGCCATCTTCTAAATAAAAGTAATTTGAACCCATCTCTTTCTCTCTAAAATCTCAAAACAGAAAATTATGTGTTTGACTATATGTGTTATAGAAATGTACAGTACCATATAACAATCATGTAATGTCATTACTGTTTAATCTGATGTGAATTTGGGAATAATACAGATGGGCAAAAGACTTTCAGGTATGCATCGAATTACCCCCCTCGGGATAATTCAGAGGGGGCTGTGTAGAGAAGCTTCCACTTCCCTCAAATTGAACAAATTCAAATTTTGATTCAACTGTACGTGTTGTCTTCCTCACGAATGTCAACTGCTGGGTCCACAACCTCATTGTCATTTTTGAATAAGAACCTCACTATCGTTTTTGAATAATAAGTTAGTGTTTTCCTTTTTAACCATTCACCCATCTATGGGAACAATCAAAATTATTGCCATCTCGTTTTAAAGCCACGAAATATTTGAAGATTTGCGGGTATAGCTCTTCTATCAAATAAGATTGCAGGAAGGCTCTTATCCTATTCCAAATTCTTTAATTTTAGACACATTATATTCTTCTTGCAAAATTTTCTTATCAGCCACAAACCTTTGCTACAATATTTTTAGTTTTTATGGTACATTATATATGTTGTGTCGTACTGCAGCAATCACAGCGGAGCGGAGCCTATATCTTTTAGTATCCCACTTCAAACTAATACCCTACCCTTTACGTAATTTTAACTCTATTTATTTTTTACATCCCTCACTCTGTAATATTTTTTAACAAACTAGTTTTTGAACGTATTTTTTTAATTTTTTAACAAACTATTGGTGCTTCAAACCAGAAGGATTTTGGTTTCGGTGGATCATCAAGGTCAGTACTAGTACATAACAGCAAATAAAGGGCTATGGTTCACTTTGTATCTAGGAATTTTATTTAAAGATCAAAGGGGAATTTCTTTTCCCATCCTCACTCATGAGGAGTCAAGCTTTTCCAAAGTTGGATCCAAGGGATTATTGTTCCAAGTGAATTTGCCTCTAGATATAAGCAGAGATTTCTTAGTTCAAAAGAAGTTAAACATATCAGAGAATTTGCCGGAAACTTTTATTTTTGTCTGAACTAAATCTTAATATATATGTTAAAGTCTCATCCAATAAGCATTGGAGTACTTTTGCTACCATAAACTTGAGACAGATCAGCGAGGAATTTATCCTTGTTCTCACCATGAGCTGGACAGTACACAATGACTACTCTCCGTTCTTCCTCACCTTTTTTATCGAACACAATGGTAATCAAAGAAAACTCCTCCTGTGTCAAATTAAAGGCTTCAACATTAAACATGTCATTACTCACCCCACAGAGCATAATCTGAGGTTTACAGAGAATTTTGCAACTGATGGAAAGCAAAGGTTCAAAAAATATCATCAGAATTTTAACTTATGGTTTAATTTCTTGTAGTCCAAGCAAGTCAACATGATAATTCATAAGCAACTGTTTTGAACAAGAGTCATCAACCCCCTTTTGCGACTATCTTCACAGTAAATGACAAATCAACTAAGGTTTTGATTAGTAAAGTATGATAATGGTTAAATATGAACAATGATTTTATGTACATTGTAAGGAAACACAAATTCGCGGAAGTGGTCCGTTGATTACATGCACTATCCCAATACTCAATACTATTTACTTTAAATGAGCTGCAATAATGTTCGACGGGAGCACATACAACATTCCTATTGGAACATTATTTATATGTGGTCTTGCTTCCTTAACTTTAGTTACTAAATTCAAATGAATTATAGAGCTTCTCTATTTTAATTTGTATCTTAATATTGAATGTCACGCAGAGAAGTAGTGATCAAGAAGAGTTCTCATGCCCTCACTATTTGCATCGCACATCATGGTGAGACGGAAAAACTAAAGCTACAAATAAAATTAATCGAACGTGTATAATAATGTGATATGTCTCACTCCTTTACCTTCTAGAACACAGTTTGGATTCAAATTGCTGGTTTTACATACTTTATTGATTTCCTTTGTTATGTATCGAATTGGATGGTGGCTATAAAAGATATTGTTTAGAGCATATTGTGTCAAGATTGGACAAAAATATATAGAGTAAATAAATCTTGGTATCTGATCCTAACAAGATCATCACAACTCTAGGCCAATCTTAATTATGAAGGTAAAGCAAGATTTTTCTTCCGTTTGGATCCTTCATAGTTTAAGGTGGTTTGCTGGTTAAATTCTGGAAAACAGATGGTAAGGTAACACACCATTGTGTGAACAAAACCCTTTCTGTATAGTATACCTTGCATATCATTATAGCAGATATTATTCAGCACATCGCCACCTTATGCATAGTCTTGAGTTCTTGACTTTAACCAATTATAGATGTATTGATTAGCATCCCAATGTGCAAGAGCACTTATCCTTTTTATTTTTAGAGTTTTTACTACTTTTGCATGGCATTTGTTTTTTTAACCTAGCAACACATCTGGTTCAGATTTTAATTCTACACATGTTCTTTCTTTTGACTGCATTAAAATATGATATGCATGTTTTTTCTTCCAAGAAATTTCTGAAGAAAAAAAAAACATCACTTCACCTCCCAATTCCCATCCATTAAAATATGAATATGAACATAGAGGGTTTGTTGTGGTACTCCTAATTGATTGTGGACCATTCATTTAGTTAGATCTAGATGGTTATGATCATACCGCATAGGAGGTAATGGGAGAAAATTGTATTTATCTATTTATTAATTTAGAAAATAGGAATAATTAAAAGCAACAAATCGTCTAGTTAGAGCTAACTACCTTTCATGATGTGTCATGCATGCAATGTGATACAATAAATTCACAAGTTTCCAAAATTCATGGTGATAAGTTATTTAATGTGGCGTGATGCTTGGAAAAATGTGCCAAAAAAATAATGTGGCATGATGCCTAACATGACAAAAAAACGTGGCATGGTGCTAAAAATAATGTGTCATGTTGTTCTAAAAAAGAATTAACTTGGCATAATTTGCAAACATGTTATTTGCCACCACCCTCACTAGCATTAGCTAGCGTCACCAACCAAGGAACTTTGCGCCTATGCTATGACTACGGGCACAAGTTTAAAAACATGATAGCTGTGGTAGGTTTTTTTTCCCCAGTGTTGCATGACAATGCTAGTGTGTACTCCCTGTGTCTCATAAAAAAAGCGTTATAGGACTCAGAGCAATATTTGTATCTCCAAATAAGTTTGCTATATAAATATATTCAACAATCTAACTAATTAGGTGGTTTGTATTATCCTATTGATTTAGTGGATTACTCGTGCTTGACCTTTTTGGTCACTTGAGAGTTTAGAGAGGTAGAGAGGTGAAATATAGACGTTGAGAGAGGTAGAGAGGTGAAAAATAGACTCTAGATCTTTGTAGTCACCTCAACATCAAGGACGCACATCTTTATGATGAAGCCGAATCTCGATATAAATATCTTTATGTCTTATGTGCTTACTTATGATCACATCAATTACGAAAAGGTTTGATATATCATAAGTAATACTTTCATTATGTCTTATATGTACGTGTAGGTTCAACCAGATAAATTTCGTCATGTTCGCTTGAGCTTATTCAGAACTACTTTTTAGGCATGGAACAATGTTTTTCTCTCACAATATTTCAAAGTATATGCATAAAAAATTTCAGCATCAGCGAACATGATGAAAGTATATACAAGCAGTTACAAATTTGGTTAGGCACTTGAATTACAGGTCAAAGCCTTCTTAGTCTCACCTCTCACGTGAGTTGAAGACCAACGCCAATGCTATTGGATTTTTAATTGAATTTATTCAATGCTAAAAAATGGCACTTTGTATGCATCAGATTGAGGTGCCGCACTTGAAGAAAGCTGGTTCTAGACGTTGTTGTAATACCATATCGCAGCACCATTGAGATGTAAATCAGCCATGATGCCTACTTGATCGGATTGTAGAAACCGATGAACCATTTCTTCAATTTGTTCTTCTTAGATCCTTTTACTAGCAAATATGCCACAACGAGAGAAAATCTTCACATCCCCTAGCCTAATAAGAAGGCCAGTAGCGTATGATTTTTTTTCAGCGCTTCTATTTAACATCTGACGGGTATAAACCTAGTGCATCAAAAAAAAAAAAAAAGGCTAATTGAACTTTGGATTATTATATAGATCTACTCCCACTTCTTCTCAAAAGTCTTGTAATTACAAGAGGTGTTTTGGATATATTTACAAGTCAGTCTTCCAGTGTGTTTAATATAAGTTTTGTTATGATATGCATTATGAGATCCGGACATTTTTTCTGATAGGATATCTTTTCCTTAAGCATACTCCTTATTTAATAAGTTGATATTAATTGAAATATATTTCGTTTAGATTTTTGCAAAGGTTTCATTTACGTCATATCGAGTAGGCCATTTGCATTGTTGTGAGAATTCTCAATTCATGAGTTGTCGGGTGGGAGTTATGTCAACACAAAATGACACTAAGCCTTGGTGTTGGATTCAACGCCGGTGTTAGATTATAAATTGACTTACTACACCTTGTTCGTTCTAGACAGCTTTGCCCGGATGAAAGATTATTCTTCAGACGAGGTTGGCTATTTTCGGGAGTGGGAACCCATTTTAGCTTTGAGAATTGCCACAGATAGTGCTGACAACCACTTCACAGAAATGATCTTGGTTAACATTTCACCTCAGAAGAAATGCGTGCTGGATCTTAATTGTCATTACTGAAGATCCTGTAGAAAATAAATGAATGGTAGCCCAGGCAATAGTTAAAGTCTTGTTTAAATCCAGGGTGTAAAGTTTTGGGGTGCCACATCGGGTGTCGCATGGGATGTTCGGATACTAATAAAAAACAAATTACAGTCATCCATCAAGCTAATCCATAAGATTGTCAAATTTATTTAGGTTTAAAAGATTCGCCTAAATTAATCATGCAATTAGCACATGTAGTAGGGAGTAAATATTTAGGAGGAGAAACTTTAGGAGGAGAAACTAAACAATGCCTAAAACTACAACCGACTTGAAATGTGATACGGTGCGCCATACAGTTGTCAGCACATTTGCCAGCCAGTTTATGAAGCGGGAAGATAATAGCTGATAACCATAAGATTTGCCCCGTTTGGAATGGAGGAATACCAAACATAGGAATGAGAAAAAAAAATGCAAGAACAAGGAAACATAAGATTTGAATGAAATGGTAAACCAGATGATTAGAAAAACATAAGAATCTTATAGGAGTTATGAAACACAGCATATGCATCCATCTTTGGGCTCGAGAATTTCACGGAGTCCTATACTCTTCCTCCCGGGTCCGATATTCTCCCAAAGTTACGGGGCTATTTTGCCGAGTTCCTTAGATCCTCCTCTTTTTGAAACAAGGGGCGCTTCCGGTTCCGTGCAAATTAGGAGGAACCTAGAATTAGAGTCTTATGGGCAAGGACAAATTTATTTTTTTGGGAACTTGCCGGAATGTCTATTTTTAACATCTAATTAGATCGGGGAATCCTTTAGTAAGAAAGTAGGTTTTTAGCTGGGGGAAAAGAACTCTGTTGCATTGCCAGAATCCATGTTCCATATTTGAAGTGGGTTGACCTCTGTGCTTCTCTCTATGCTTTTCTTTCTTTTTTTCAGCCCCCCATGGGTTCTATATCCGATTCATAACTAGAAAGCTTCTCTGATGTTTCAAACACAGGAATTAAAATATCTCAGGAATTTGAGAGCTAGAAATAAATCTAGGTGCTCAAACTAATATGCACTATTCTTTCTTATAATTAGAGATCAGGTCAAGAAGGTCCAACAGATGGAGTGGGCCCAAATACCAGTTATGGTTTCTTTTTCTTTCTTTTTTTTTTGAAAGGGGGTATATGCTTCCATTAGATAAGTAAAACGACAATACACAGGAGTGCAGTACTCATCACCACATCATCATTAACAATAGCAACGTCTCTTCGTGACCGGCAACTCCTTGGCGCAGAACTCTTCATCGTCTTCTCGCAAGCAACATCAAAGAGAAAGGGACAGCCTCCACAACCATCCTTAAAGATGCATCAGCAGAGAATGCCACAAAGGGCTACATAAACTGCAAAAGAAGCCTGTCCCAAGAGACGGAGCGAAAACACCGATGAAAGACCCTCGGTGGGGCAACGCCCCACAAGAAGCTTGATGCTAATCCATCGCTGCCACCCGAGGAAAACACGGAGAAGAACTATGTTGTTGTGTCATAGATCGAAAGGGAAGAGTACGGACTCCCCATCCCTTCCCGAACATGGAACTCCTGATTGAAGTGCCGGACAAACCACCTAAACAGAAACCACCAAGATCCAAAAGAGAACCCTCGCCGATCTAGATTCCAGATCTAGCGAACACCACCCTCAGCCATCTCGCCGGCGATGAAGAATATGATGATGAGATGGAGACAATGTCGGAGGGTCTTATTCCGAAGCTGCATCACCATCACCACCTTGACGCCGCCGCCGTAGACATCAAACCTAGAGAAACTAGGACCTAACATATCGGCACATCGGCGATCCATGTTCTACCCCTCCTCCAGGCAGCGGGAGCTAGGCGGCGCAAGCTTGATAGTTGAGATCACGGAGATGAGAATGAGATGGTAGCAAGCCAACAGCAAATCCTTATTGTTTCTTGATGATTGCTGCTTCTTCTCTTGCATCTCTCTAGCTAGAGCCTCATACGAGTGATCTCCTCATAGGCGTGAGTGATGGCTGGTGTCTGCAAGTTGTGGTCGTGCCATGTCCACTGCTCCTCCTCGCATGTCCACGGTCGGCGCGTCGGCGACGATACTGGCTCTGTACAATCAATGTGGCAAGACAAAGTGGCCGGGCATCCAGCCGAGCGTAGGAAAGGAGCGCCAAACATCCGGCGCCAAGCGCGCCCGGACGCAGTTCAGCCAACCAAACCGTAGGCTTGCGTCGCGGCCCACCAACAAGACCGTCCCATCTCAGCATCCCGTGTAATTGAATAACTGAAGGGACCACGCCGCCATCCCGCGGCGCTCCCCCTCCACCGGCCCCCGCCGCACCCCTCCGCAGTCTGAGAAGGATGCAAGACAACAAAAGGTGATGAGAAGACACTAAGGCGAGGCAGCAGAAAGCGAGGAGGGAGATGCAACATCCGATCTACTTTTGAAACATCCAGATACAATACTTGCAACAAATGTTTGAAGACAGAAGAAACGCTTGAAACATCCGTCTGAAACATTTGAAAAAAAAACACATGAAACACTTGAACCCATTGCAACACATACACAACATCTAGATAAAACACTTGCAATATGTGGAAACATATACAACATCCAAACAAACACACTTGCAACATACGTCTCAAAAACAGATAAAACATTAGGAACATATGTGTACAACTATTGCAACATATGCAACATCCCGATCTACTTTGCAACATCCATACAAAACACTTGCAACATATATCTGAAACACTGAAACATACGCTTGCAACCTGCGTTTTCAGTGCAATGTCACCTTGTCGCTCGAACGAATAGAGCTCGTCGTTGTGGAGCTCGACGGCGGCGCATGGAGCTCACCGGTGCGCCAGCGGAGTGGTGGGCACTACGCGACCTAGGCGAGCACCCCTAGCGAACAGAATGGCAAGGGCGAGCACCTACGGCTGGCAACGTGATTGGGAGTAAGGCGCCACGTCGGGAGATGGAGAGCGAAAAAGGTCGCTGGATAGTGATGGAGGGGAGGACCATTGCATTCGCGGCTGGCAGCGTGATTGGGAGTAAGGCGCCACGGCGGGAGATGGAGAGCGAAAAAGGTCGCTGGATAGTGATGGAGGGGAGGACCATTGCATTCGCCGGACGCCCTCACCATAGCATTAGAGTTGGGAAAGAGATGCTAACATGCAAGGTACTGCTAATGATGCTCCACAGTTTCTATTAGCAAATCGTCAGTCCATCCCTATTAGCAAGTCGTCAGTCCATCCTTCACGCGCAGAGGAAAATTTCCAAGGGATCGAGGTAAATGTTTAATTTCCTATATTTTTGCACCGGTTTCCTCCATTCAAACATAGGCTGACGTAATCAAAACAAAGGAATCTCATTCCTTCGAAAATTGGCTGACTAATATTTAGTGCTTTCATGGTTGCAAATACCTATACTAGGAAAACAAGGATGAAGAGGCAATATCGACATGTGACAGAATAGTTAAACAGCCAGGAAACTGAGGTAATCAATTCATAAGATAGAAAAACTTTGGTTCACCAGTAAAACCCCAACCAGCATAGCAATCTACGGCTGAATACAAAATATGAAGACAGTAGCTGTCTTTCCAGTAATTTCCAACATAAAACAAGGTTAAAATCTAAACATGACTCTGGTTTTCGTCTGGTTCCACTGCCCAAAACAATACTCTGATGACCGCGCATCTTAGTCGAAGAGGCTGAAGCCCATGTCCTGCAGAAAAAAATAATCAACATAGTCAAGTCTCTGGATGTAGTCAACAGCAAAGGAAACACAGCAGTGCAAAAGAATTGGTGGCCATGATATCAAGATGGAATTCAAGTGCGAGGGCATTAGAGTGTAGAAAGTAGTATTTTGCTCATGATGACAATATCAGAACATAGTTTAGTACTGCTGCTTTGATAGGAAAAACTATTGTGCAGCCAGAATGGGAGAACAATGATCTTACATCATCACTTTCTTCCTTCTCTTCCACCTTCTCTTCTTTCTTCGCCTCAGCTGCAGGAGCAGCTCCGCCAGCAGCAGGGGCAGCTGCCGCGACAGCTACACCGCCGCCGCCACACGGGACTGAAGCAAACTTCTCCCTGCCCGCTGCAATAAGCTCGGTAATGTCCTTACCGCTCAGTTGGGACAGCAGGAGTTCCATCCTTTCATTGTCAACTTCACAGCCAACTGCAACATGTACAAGTAGGAATCAGTGAATACAGGATCACTATTGTGATGAATACACTACCAACACAAATCAAACCAACTGTGCTACATAATTGTCAACTTGTAGTTAAACATAAAAAACCCCAAGAATCCCTAAATTCAAGAAGCAGGTAATGCTATTGGCAGAATTGAGTCTTTTCCATAAAGACATGCAGAGTTAATAGTAACAAGAGTTATCCATTGGATGTGTTGCACTCCTTGAAATGGTAGTTAACTGAAATTACCTGACTCCAGAATGGCTGTCAAGTCCTCGGCTGAGGGGCTGGAGTTCCCAGCAAGGACAGCAAGCAGGTACGCAGCAACGAACTTCATCCTGCACAAACCATCAGAAATCATCATATCAGTTATCAGTTATTTACCAATTTTTAGCTACATAAGCGAAATCGTCATATCAATTAGTTCCCAATTTTTAGCTACATGACCAAGTGGGGTGAGGTAAAATGGTAAAGCAACAGACCCAAGAATCTAAAGCAAATCAACCTAAAATCAAATTATCAGAGTAACATGAATCTATTATCTGTTACAATAAAAAAATCAAGCACTAATATATGATAACAACAATGGTGTTGAAGGTGTCGAACTGCAGGACAGTGGAGCACCAGAAAAATACAAACAGGCTTAGCAGAAAACCGAACACAAGCGCATTGAGACCAGTAACAAATAACTATGGTCAAAACACCAAAATATACTTGGTGTACAGACCACTACAAGTCAACATACACGCTTAAGGACCAGAGCAAATCTCAACAAGGCCCTCCTCAACTAGAGATCTAAGGCAATAAAGGTTCAAGAATCAAGACATGTTATAAGGGTTAATTGGATTCATGCCATTATAATTTTCGACGATCGGAGAAACGTCATTACTATTCGTCTATTTTGAAGCATGTCATTACAATTCTTCGTTTGCCACAAAAATGCCACTGAATACGTATGGACATAACCTGGGCCCAGCTGCAGGCGTATACGAAGACGTATACTTCATCTCCCTATCACTGACACGCGGGCCCCACCTGTCATCTTCTTCCTCTCCTCATCTCTCTCTCCTGATGGGCGCATCGAAGGGGTGTGGGCGAGAGCCACCATTGGCAGTGTGCTCGACGGGAGGAGTGGAGGGATGGGGGAAGCGACCTCGCTGCTGCTCGCTCCCGCGTGGCCGATCGCCGTCGCTAGTACCATGGCAGGCAGAGCTTCTCCGCCGAGCCCCCCCAGCGCTGGGCGGAGCTGCTCCTCTGAGCCATGGTGGGTGGAGCTCACGTCTATGGCGGTGTAAGCTCCTGCCCGGCTCGGTGCGCCACAGAATGGGCAAGCAGCAGCTTGTGGAGCCCCATGCGACTTGACGAGGCGGAGCTTCTCGCGGTGGCCGGAGCTAGAGGCGGGCGCGCCATCGTCCCGTCCACGCAAGCCGATGTTGGAGCTTCGCCCCTGGGGCTGCTGCTACTGCTGCTCTAGGCGGAGGAGCTCTGGCCCGCCAGCTCCGCCTGCCGTGGCGTGCGCCATGGCCGGGTGGGAGCTCCGTCCGCCATGGCAGCGCGGGAGCTCGAGGCGGAGGAGCTCCGGCCCGCCATGGCTGCGCGTGCTGCTGCCGGCGTGCTGCTGCTGCTGCTCGGCGTGCTGCTGCTGCTGCTCACGGGCTGTCGGCCTGCTGCTGCTGCTGCTCGCCGTGGCCGTGGCCGTGGCCGTGGCCGTGTCGGGATGGAGAGAGAGAGAGAGGAGGAAGAAGAAGATGACATGTGGGGCCCGCGTGTCAGTGACAGGGGTGATGAAGTATACGTCTTCGTATACGCCTGCAGCTGGGCCCAGGCTGTGTCCATACGTATTCAGTGGCATTTTTGTGGGAAACGAAGAATTGTAATGGCCTGGTTCAAAATAGCCGAATAGTAATGGCGTTTCTCCAAACGTCGAAAATCATAATGGCATGAATCCAATTAACCCATGTTATAAATGGTTCAAGGATTCATTCAAATCCCAATATGAGAACCCAGCGCGGACAAATAGCATCTCATCTCAACAACAACCACAGCAGCAGGGGCCGGATCTAGTTCTCTATGCGAAAGATGACAAGATGCCATCAGCCAACCCTTGCAACTCAGTAAGCCCATTGTAGACCTAAACACCACAAACAGCCTCGCTAAATACCGATGCCGTCGCTAGTCCCGCACAGCAGCCGTCGCTACTCAGATCCTCTGAGCCACACTACGTCGCCGGTGTAATCGAGCCCGGCCGGTGACAGAAAAAAACAAACGCTAGAAGGTAGAATCGGGCATCGACGGCCACGCAAGCCGATGCAGCTTAACCATGTGGCGACCCGGCAAACGCCTCAAGGTAAACATGAGGCCAAACTAAAAACACTAGCACAAGAAGCAAAGATCCGGTGGGAGAACTTACGTGATTCTCCCGCGCTCCGAGAACCCGGCCGACAGCGAAAACCTGGAACAATCAAGCAAGCGGAATGAACGTCAGTGGCGATTTGCTAACGGGACTATATAGTACGAAGAAGGGGAGGGAGAGGAACGCGCCGCCACCTCGAGGGGACGGACTGCCGAGCTGCTAGGGTTTTCGCGTGGGGAGGAGACGGTTGGGAGTTTTGGTAACCTTATATTGCAGATAACGGGCCTTCTGGGCCTCAGCGGGCATAATATTTTACTGGGCTGATCCGGCCATCGCATGTTCTTTGGGCTAGACCCGTGCTGCAGCCCCTTAGCCCGGGCCCTAGACCCGCCCTTGCATGAGACATACTGTACTTTTGCTATAAAAAAAAAAGACATACTGTACTGTCCATTTTTATGAGCTGTTCCACAGTGAAGTTTATGAATCAGAGTTTTGTAGAGCAGTTCCAAATAGAACGTAAGTTTGAACTCATTTCTGATTTGGAACATCGTAAATTATTGAACTAATGTCCATGCTAACTCAAGCCATATTTTCATTTTTGTATGATGTCTCATATTGGATTTCAGAGTTCCAATAGCAACAATGTGGGACGTAGTTTTTTTCCCCCCTGACATATGCTCCCTCCCCACTGCCGTTGGATACGAAGTATATGCCCTTTGGGGCATATTTAACTTCCCCCAACAGTGTGCAGATATGCTTTCTACCTTTGTTTGTCACTTGGGTGTTGTTTCTGGTTGGTTCCACCAACAGCAAGCGGCAAGGTTAACGCAAAGGAAACAGCAATCCAGAGCCCAGAGGTAATGGAAACGGAATCCTTTTTTCATCATACATCAAACAAACAAAAAATAGCATAATACGATGACGCTGTGATTGGATCACACCAGAAAACAAACCAATCAAACAGCTTCCAGCTTCTTGATTTTCAGTTACAGTTTCCAGTCAATTGTTTTTTTTTTTATTTATGTTTTTCAGTTTGGAAAGTAGGCTCAAATAATGGAAAGCCTATGACGCCTTCTGCAATGCTACAACTATATACACCCTTCAACCATAGCTTTTTAAAGTGTCCAATGTTGTGTTGGGACGAAATTTCTTCTATCACAAACTAAAATATTTTCCTACCTGTTCCACTTAAAAGGCCTAAACTTAAGATATACAAAATGTCTGGTTTTGAATAAAATGCTATTTTTGGTTTCACCATGCCTGATTCTAAGAAGCTTCTTTCCGAAGCATTATATTGTCTAAAGAGACTCTTCGTGTCTACACACACACAAACCCTGCATAAACAGAGGCACCTGTTCCACTTAAAAGCCCTAAACTTAAGATATACAAAATGTCTGTCCCCCCCAACCCCCCCACACACACAAACCCTGCATAAACAACCATCAAAAGAATGGGCAGCAGCGCCGAATCCGAACGGAATGACAAGTACAAGGAAGAACACGCGCAATACTAGCTCTTGCTGATTTGTATTAACAATAGATGAGAGCACTTCAAACAAGAGTTGAGATATCCAAATCGTTCACATGAATCCTTGGTTCACTTGAAATATGTTCTAATCTCCTAGCAAAGCCCAAGAACCCAGCACAAATTTAAACTCAGGTGCAAAATGTAGTGTAGAACACAAGTTCCAGATACTGACACACTGTATCTAGTTTGTATCTAGTGCGATTTGACGTACTCCTGCACTATGTTAAGGCCTTCAGATTCTTCGCCATAGTCCTGATGATCCAAATGAAGCAGCCAAAATTCAGTTTTATCCAAATATAATCGGAAGTAGTTGCTTGTAGTGGTAGAGTAGGAAATCGATAAGTCACCTTGACAACAACACAGGAGCAGCCTACAACCTTCCTCGCCTTGCCCTCAGAGTCAATCTTGCAAAGCTACAGAGGACCATAGATGAAGGTTGTTAAGATTAAAACTCACTTTACACAAAAATGAAATGCAATAGATACTGAGAAGTACAAAGCAAAAATGGAGAATGGCATGCTCAGCACATTTGTATGTTAACTCACAGCGCAACTAAAACAGAATGTACATGCATATTAACATACCAAAACCATATTGTATTATCCTCTCTCAACATTAGGCAGAACAATGTAAGCCATATTAATTGCTTGGACCATCTAAGAGATGGATACAACAACAACAACAACAACAACAAAGCCTTCTTTAACTCACCCCAGCCCACTCGCCAAGAGTTTTAGCGCTAGGCACAGTAACCAGGTGGACATTGTGCTCAGCGCAGAGAGCCTTCACCAGCTTGACATAATCAGGCTGGTCACAGTCCTCGGCAAGCACGCAAAGCTGAGCAGCATGCTTCTCGATGGCTTTGGCAGCCTCACGAAGACCCTTCACAAGGCCATCATGAGCACCTGACTTCTTCATGACGAGCTGCAGGGCAGTCATCAGGTCCATCGGCTCCCCAAGAACCGGGGTAGGTGCCTCAACCACAGCTGGGGTCTCCTGATCCCTGCCAAAGCACAATTTTGTCATGAACTGATGAGCTTCCTGTGTTGTAGGCATGCAGCAATCACCAAACAATCGAATTCACAATACAAATACCCATAGTGAATCACTATTACAGTTACTAAACAAACCCACCCAACTAAAACCCCGCCAGAATCTACCATGGTTATGATTTACAAAATATGAAGACTCAGCTGGGTTGCCTTCCTGTGTTTTGGCAGCAATCCCCAGATCAAAACCAGGGTAAAACCGATTGGATCGCCTTCCAATGTTGTACAGCAATGTTGCTTTATATGAAAATCATTCTCTATAAACCACCAAAATGCGAAAGATGATAAGATGGCTGGGCCATTGCAACTCTTAGATCAGCCAACCCTTGCAGCTCTGTCAGTCCACTATCCACCTGAACCACAAACAGCCCGCTAAATAACCATGCGCTAGCATCCGAAACCAACCGCTCCACATAGCAGCCAGCGCTACCTCCTCTCCTCCCTTCTGCCACCGTTTCTGCCTACTCTACTCCTCGAAGAGTCACAAGCGGGCAACGACGGCCACGCAAGGCGATATAGCGTCGCCATGACCATGTGTAAACATGACGCGACTATAAACAATAGCACAGGAAGCAAAGATTTCGGTGGGGAACTTACGCCATCTCCTGCGCTCCGAGGACCCGGCCGACTGCGTATGGAATACCTGGAACAGTCAAGCAAGCGGAATGAACGTCAGTGGCGATTTGCGAGGGAGACTAGTAGCAAGAAGAAGGGGAGGGGACGAGCGCGCCGCCACCTCGAGGGGGTTGGTTGGAGGGAGTGCCGAGCTGCTAGGGTTTTCGCGTGGGGAGGAGATGGCTGGACTTATATTGCAGTTGGCCTTTCTGGGCCTCAGTGGGCATAATACTTTACTGGGCCGAGACGGCCATCACATATCCAAATGGAATGTGGGCCGCACGGTCAGAGACTCGAGGGCCATCATAACAGTCCAACACCCTCTAAACAGTCGTACACATTTTCAGACAAAAAAAACAGTCGTACACGGCTGCCCGCTCGGTATTTGAAGTTCCAACAATGTCAAAAAGAAACAATCTCATCTCAGTTTCAAAAAAAGCTGTCATCTCATCTCATTGACGTTATGTCATTATCTATTGTCAATGCGCATCTACGCAACCAGTCGCTCCCCATGGAGGGCACGACCCTATGGCCGCACATAAAGACCTCGCCGACTTAGAGTTCAAGACTAGGGTTTTAGGGCTTACATGGTTTCTGGACTTAGAAGGGATCGCTAGCAGACCATCGGACCAGTGGTGGTCGCCGTCAAGACGACGACACAGACATCGGCAGGAGCGGCACCCGTCGGGCAGTGGAAGAGGCCATTTGAGTGGCGCATGTGGCGAAAATGTTGGCTGAAGAAGGAACAACGTATGGGATTAGTAATGGTGGAGGACTATGCTGTCAGAGCTAAGGGGAAGCGGTGGCGCTTGAACCAGAGATGAAGAAGGTGATGGTAAAGATGGCAACGGGCCCCAATACTCGATACCCGATGGGTATTTGATCCATTATGGGATGGGGATGGGATCATATCTTTACCCGCGGGCATCTAAATGGGCAAGAATCCATCCTCGACGGGTATAGCGGGTACGGAAACGTTCCCTGTTTACCCGTTAACCGTTGAGGAACCCGACTATTTGAGCTGTCATGCGAGTATTAGGCCCAAAAAAGCTCAACATAGGTATTTTGGCCAAAATCTGAACAATCATATATATAGTTTGTGTGTTCTAGGAACTCTAGTTCAATTTTTCCTCACCATCTCCGCCAGCAGCACAAGCACGCCTGCCTCACGAGCGCTCGTGCCCCTCGCTTCCTTAGTTCGGTCTCTCTGCCGCCTTTGCTCGTCCTCCTCGCAACCTCGCTCCTTCTCCTCGGCATCTCCGAGACTCCGACACTTATACCCGGGTGAAGAAGAAACGTCTCCGATTGCAAAGCTGCGACCCCAAGTGTCCTTGTTTATCGGGTATGCAGCACCCGTCGGGTATCTGTTACCCGACCGATGCCCGACGGGTACGGGGATGAGCAAGAATCTATACCCGAGACAGTTAACGGGGACGGGGACGGAATGAATTCTCCGTAGCGGGGAAGAGAACGTTCCGGCGATACCCGACGGGTACATCCCCGTTGCCATCTTTAGGTGATGGGATTTGCATCGCGTGGTCGTGGGCAATGGCTAGAACGTGAGCAAGGTCACACGATGTGCTTTACGCGTGCCTAATCGTACATTATCTTCCTCTTTTAACAAGGCTACTCATATTGGTACCGTGTCACATACATTCTTTGACCCGTTAATAAACTAACGAGAGAGAGAGAGAGAGAAAACTACAACTTTATGAGAAAATTGCTTGAGCACAAAATCTAGCCATTGGCAGCCTGTTCGGTTGGCTGGTGGATCTCGTATACGATCGTAAATTTCCAGCCGGAACATTATTTTTCTCTCACACCAAACCAGACAGCAGTAATAATCCACGATCCAGCCACGAACCAGCCAACCATCCAAACAGGTGTGGATATATGGCATTTAGGTGAAGTTATTCACGTGGTATTGTTATGTGGTGTTGTTTTGAGTCCTAGACACTATTAGGACCTGTTTGGTTTCTACCTAGACAAGTCGGACCACCTGGGAGCCATGTGTCTTGGAGGCTTGAAACCAAATAGGCCCTTAAATTAAATTGTCATAAGACAAAATGCCAAGATAATGTGCAACGATAGGTCACATCACATTTTTCTATACTTGTTCTGAGTACAACATTTGACAGCTTTAGGAGTATAAGATAAAATGCCAAGACTCGTTGTGTTGGGTTCATGAACTCAGGGTCCCCAATGGATCCGCTTTCCTATAAAACTAGGCCCAGCAGGCGGCGCAACGACAGCACACGCCTGGGCCGGACCAGATACACAATAACAAGCCAAGACCACGATTCGGTTCCCGACCGGCACCTCCGACCTCTGGGGGCAGGCAGGCCCTGCACTCGCCCGATATCTGGGTCACGGGCTCCGCCTCGTCCGTCCCCTTTCTCCGACCAAGGATAGTCAGACCTCTGCTCGCTGCTCTTTCCCGACCGACACGGTCGGGGACTACTGGGAACAACCGACCACGGACGCCCGCTTGGTGTGGGCCTCGGGAGCAGGCGGAGCAAATAAGGTAAGGCGCTCAAGTCAAGCGCAATACCGAGGACCATACCCTGCGCACCTGCAAGACGGTGCCTCCAGGTCATGACAGACGGACACTATACAAACCTTCCAGACACGTCAGACCACAAACAGTATTGTGGGCGCCGATGTTTGCCATACCAGGCGAACACGATAGAACCTGCCAGACGCGTCTGGGCATAAACAGTATTATGGGCGCTGGCAGTCATCCCGTACTCGATGGCGTGAGCAAAAAGACTAGGCAGCACAAGTATACATTTTCTCTCTTTCTCTCTGACTTGTAAGGCCATCCCTTTCAACTATAATAGGGGATGCGCTCTCTCCTGAAAAACGACGCTCTCTCTCTCTCTCTCTCTCTCTTTCTCTCACTCAGACTCTCTTGACGACTCGAGAACACAACAGCTCAACAAGCTTTAGAGACACGCAGAGCATACGCCCCCGTCACTCTCAGCCACTTGGTTCAGAGTCCGACCGGGCCTCTAACACCCCCCTTCTCATTCGTTACTCGTTTGTAACCCCACAGCAAACTTCGAGCACCTAGGCTCAGGAATAAAGTCGCTGACCGACCTCAACTGGACGTAGGGCCCGTTGTCTGAACCAGTATAAATACTGTATCATTGAGTGCTAGGACACATCCTGTCACAACGCACGGCAAAACTACAAATATTTACTTGTCGGTCACATTTCGCACCGACACGTTGCATTGAAAGTGTTGTATCATCCTTACTTTTATATGACGTGTCAATTTTAAAGAAAGTAACACTAGATAATAGATTTCGAGTACCTTAATACTAGGACTTGGATATTTCAAAATATTTATGCCATACGGATCCTACAATGTGAAAAAGATTTTGAGTCCAAAAGACGATGGCTATCTTACAACATGGATTTACTTTATAGCATATATCTCTTTCTCACACTTCCACATGGTTCATCATTATTTTCTTCCTCCCAATTTATCTTCGTAACAATATGATTGAGAAGTGCATGTGCCACAGTGTGGCACAAAACTTGTGAATAGTAGATTATAGGATTGTGGTAGTCTAGGGTTGGGTTGCGAAAGCTAAAACAAATTTTGTGTATTTATTTCACTTTAGAGCTTATAAGAAGTTTTTGAAGTGGAAACAAAGAGGCTATTAGCTTGAGAAAGTTGGTGGATCTTCTAAGCATAATTAACATGTGTTAGGTTGCATCTATGGCAGTAACCATACCAATATATGTGTATAAACAGGTCATGCTTAGCATGCCAATTGGTGCAAGAGAAGAAACCACTGTACAAAACAAAGAGTGCACACTTCAAAAATAGGTTAGCTCTGAAGAGAACATGAAGATACAAAATGACGAGAAGAGATATTCTTCAAGATACAAGAAGTTGGCATGGCGCACAGGTAGTTTTTGCCATATAGAACATAAATGGTTGAGTTGTTAAATCTCTTATTCACCCATCTGATCAATATTTTTGTTCCTTCAATCTCTTTCTCTTGTACGAACAACTACAGGTTCCAAGTCTGCTCCTAGTGTCAATGCCGACTCAACTTCAAGGAGGCAAATGCTACGCGGATGCCTCTTTACCTTGAGGAAATGCCACAGGTACAAGAATTAAAGCAGAGCTTGAAATATTTATTTGTCAACACAGACGCTACTCCTACCCAAACAATCTGCATCCTCTACATCTTATGGCTGAGGCTACCTCTCTAGCTTTTGGAGCAAGAGTGGCCAACACTTTGAAGTTCAGGGATCTATCTTTTTTCTCGATCATGCAAAAGGTTTGCGCGTATTTGTATTAAGATAGAGGAAAAGTTCAATACAACACGGAATACCAAGATACCTAGGGCACCGTTAAGCCATGTTACATTGGACACTGATCAACCTGAATTATGACGCCGGTAGGAGGCTATGCCCGAGATACCGAGCGGGCGTGGCGCTGCTTGCACGGACCCACATCGACATCCGGTGGGAACAACTCGCGTAGCGCCTACATATCACCTGGGTCCCCGCTGAAGATTTCATCGTACGTCTCAGGGCCGAGGTCGAAGGAGTCGTCATCCCGCTGGTTAGTCCCAAGCGCTTCAAGACAAGGTGCTCACCTCGTTTGGACGCCGAGATATGTGATATGCTCTGCGCCGCTATCTGTCTGCTCCTCTTTGGGAGCGCGGGCGGTGTACGTCCGCCGTGGGCCATGACATCGGGAGCTCCAGGAGTGGTGACTGCATCGGCTTTGTGATTCGCTCGATGAAGAGCTTGAGGCGTCTGTCGGTAGAGGTCGGGGGATGGGATGGGGATGGAGTGCGGTCATCCGCGGCTGCCATGGGGTGGCTGCCTTGACCAGTGCTGGGATAGGGCGCGTCTCGACTGGTGGCGTGACGTCCACCTAGGATGCGCCTGCATCCTGAGAGGCCACAGCCGACGCCAATAGGCTCCCGGGTACTGGTGCTCTAGCTAGGCTCACGATGAGTGAGGCGGCGAGCTCCTCCAGCATAGGGTCGACCCACATGGGAGTCTCCAAACTCGCGCATAGCTCCAGCACTAGCGGATCTAGCTCGGGAAAGCACAGTGTAGCAGCGGCAGCAACAGTGGCGTCGCCGGTAGGTGTGCCCAAGCTGATGTCCACCGACGGCTGACTCCGACATCGCCATCGTCGTCGTCAAGTTCCACCGGCGCCCCCCGCGGCACCCAACACGGCTCGACCAGAGCTATCGTGTGGCGCTTGCTGGGAGGCCCGTGGGTTGCCAGCGCGAGTGGAGTGGCATGGCCTGTCAGCACCCTTTGCCGCTAACTTTGCCGCATGCCTAGGCTGCTTGCTATCCCTGGAGAGGTGGCGGAACTCGTGGCATCGCAGACAGCGCCGTGGCAACTAGCAAGTCGCTACTCGATGTGAGTAGAAAAGACACTTGAAACATCTGCCGTGAAGCCCCGCGAGGATCTTCTGGGACAGCAGAAGCTGCTTCTCAACCGAGAAGGATGCCGGTCGCGTCTCCTGCCAGTGGACGATCTCCCGCCACCCATCAGCGCTGGGGATGGAAACCTATCCGCGACGACCAAGGCACTAGAGGGCGAGGACGTGGCCTTCCGTGGGTCGAGCAGACAGGCCGTGCACGAGCTGAGGGTGCGGCCGGCTACGCTTCCTCCATCTTCGCCCAGACCCTCGTCGCCCCTCGTCTGCTCCGCCACAGCCTAAAACCACGACCGAAACGAGTTTGGGCGCGCGACGAGGAAGCAGCTATCGGCTTGGCTGGCCAACGAACAACATCCAGGTAGGTTGCTAGGGGCATTGTCAGAATTCTTGCCACCGTCATCTTCGTCCTCATCCGCCCACCGACGACGCTTTTACGTCTTCCCGAGGCGCAACCTAGGTAGAACGGAGCCGCCACTAGTGAGAGGGTGGAGGAGCTTGGGGTGTCCGGCTTCACCACGACAGGCCCAGAAGGTCTAGACTTGGGTCTAAAAGGCGGCGTGGAGTGGTCATAGATGTCAGGAGTAGCACTCCCATTGCCATCCGGCTGGTAGGGCGCGCAGGCCCCATGCTGGGTGGCCGTCTCGGCTGCGGGAGCCGGCCTCGGCGGCGAAGGGGATTGCGGCGCGTCGAGCCTTACTAGCTCGGGCTCCTCCGGTGGCGGCCCGTGACCGGCGGCCGCGCGATCGTGCTGTGCGCGAGGGGGGGCGCCTGCGCTGGGCTCGCCCGAGTCACCGGTAGCCATGGATCCGCCCGCCCGGTACCCGCCCGCACCGGATCCGGCCATCGTCGAGGCCGGTGACGGCTGCCGCGCCCCAGCGTCGGCATCCGAGGGCTAGGAGGCCACGGCGGCGGCGGTATCTAGCCCCGGTGGCGGAGGAGGAGAGGTTTGCTTTGGGGAGGGAGGGGAGGGCGGGTAGGTGGATCCGGCGGCGGCCCACGTCGGCGCCGGCGAGGTAGTGGGTGAGCTCCGATCGCAAGCCTTGGAGACGGGGACTTGTGGGGAGGGAGGAGGAGGGGGGGAGGAGGGAGGGGAGGGCGCGGGGGCGGCTGGCGCCAGCGTCGGCGGCGGTGGGGGTGGCGGTGTTGCCAGGGGCAAGGGCTTCGGTCCTTCCGCGACGCGGTTAGAGTCACAGTTCCCTCAGAGATCTATCTTACTTAACTGATAATCAAAACGTGGTGGATTTCCTCAACTCAAGTCAACCAACCTTACCCCACCACATTCAAAAAAAACTCACCACCTCACTTGAGGATCAAGCCTTCAACCTCTCAATGTCTTCAATCCGACAGATGAATGCATCACAAGGCCTAGAAGGCCGACCGAGCTCTGGATTGAATTGTGCATTCTCTCTAGCCACAAGTGAAAATACTACGGCGTTTTGGTTGTACTCCTATTCACTCTAGGCACGCAAATAAATGGGCTTAGTAAACCTTTGACGTGGTGTGTGTTATGAGAGGGGCTTTGCTACAGTACCTCCAAATAACCATGAGCTGTTGAACTAGATGATTTTTATCATATATTACCCTCTAGGAGGTAATAGAAGGAGCAAGTATATATATTAACAAAATAGGTAAAATATCTTGCAAATAGATCTAATTTCCACATCATTTTAGATCTAGCTTGCATGGATGACGTAGATAGAATCAACAAAACAAAGTTTCTGTATTTGTGATAACGTGACGTAACATGCTAAGGTGCTTTTTAAACATTTTTTTGTAACCCTTCTTTCCACACACGTTTACATGTACCACGCCACTTGCTAAAATGCAGTGATATCCCACACAAAGTCATACATGTATTACTCAATCCTTTTTCGGTTAACCTTTTTTTTTGGATCGGTGTGGTCAACCTTTTTATGATACAGCTTCCACGCATTAGTGCATAAGAAAAAAAATCATTTGAAACATAAGTGCTTACGTGACATTCTGTTCTTACCCGCATGCGACCTCAAGGCCGCAAAACAGGCAGGGCCGCTGCATGATCCTGGGATGATTTGTTTCTTTAATTGTTGATCACGATTTTCAATTTTAGACATTTTAGTTACTTATAAACATTTGTACTTATATAAAATCAAGGGCTGTGATTTGTTGGAACTCTTACCTCCTGCGAGGTAATAGATGTACCATAGCAAAACCCTTATGAGAGAGAGATTGAGGAAAAAAAATGGCTACAACTGTGGTGCTCCGCACGGGCACCGCGGGCAACCAGGCAGGTGACTAGGTGAGTGCGAGGGCCTGTTTGGTTCTGACCCTGATGAAAGCGCCTGGGCCAGACAGCTCCCCGGGCCGTCGATTTTGAGCGTCTGGCGGCCGGATCGAGCTGCCTGGGCGAGTGCCCCGCGTTCAGGTTGCCGTCTCGTGCGGCGTCAGTGCGTGCCAGCAGCCGGGAACGGTAGGCCGCCTGCGCCTGCCCCTGCGGCCTCCGCGAGCGCCCGGGCGTCAAGGGCGATGGCCTCGCCGGACTGCAAAAGTCCGTTGTCCGAGGAGAAGATCTCCCAGTCTGCCTCGGACGTCACAGAAGCCCGGCAGCTACTCTCCCAGTCCCAGCGGCCAGAGCCACAGCTGTGGTGTGCGTTCGGCTCCATGCTCATGCTCCTCGGATCGACGGCCAAAGCGAGGGTCGAGCCGTCGAGGGATCACATCACATGCCGGCTTCTCCCCGTCAGAGACAGAGACCTCACACACAGCAGTCTCCTCCCCGCTCTTTTATCGAGGGCCGCGCTCCGTTACCCAGACAGACGAGGGTCCTGCAAAAGCAGGCGCCGCGCCGCCGCCACCCCCCACCATCGGCACCATGCACGGTGTGTGGTAATCATCGTCATCATCTAGCGGTATGATGCGAGAATGATGGAGGGCCATTGGCCGCCTATTGGGCCACCTGCGGACCTGCTGCGTTGGGTCTGCATCGCATCCTCTCCAAAGACCCAAATGGTTGGTGCGCTAATGATCACCGTTCAGCCAGCAGGGGCACTTTTTCTATTTGCACTGCTTGATGCGTGCCTGTGCGGGCAGTGGGTGTGGGCATCAGAAAGAGCACGGCGATCCCTACGCCATTGCCATGGGTCACGGCCTCATGGGAATACGACGACGGTAGAATAGAAATGGCCTGAACCCAAAGATGACGGGAGAAATGGTCATCAGCGCCGTAAGCAAAGCTGCTCTTGTAGTACCATCGTCTCTGATCTCTCTCCATCTGCATTGATGATCGGGTGCTGCGGCCCAGTCCGAACCCTCTCTGATCCGATGCCGTGCTGAGGTGCCGCTACAGCAGCAAGCAAAGGCCAGTGTGGGTAGTGTGGCCTACGAGTACTAGTGGGCTAGCGACAGGTTAGGAACCTGCTCTCTGCTCGGGCATGCCGCTGCAGTCCGCAGTCCGCACCGTGCCTCGGGATGGGAAACGGGGATGGGACCGCGACTAGGCATGCATATCACCACCAGCCTATGCCTACCTTCCCCGGTGTCCGTGCGACTAGGGGCCAGGCCCGATTGCAAGTTTTCTCTCTCTATCGTATCAAATCTTTAAACATATGCATAGAGTATTAAATATAGATAAAAAAATAATTAATTATACAGTTTGATTATAAATTACGAGACGAATCTTTTAAGCCTAGATAGGCCATGATAGTACAATAATTATCAAATACAAACGAAAGTGCTTCAGTGTCAAATACTGATTTCTAACCATCATCCAAACAAGGCCCCGGTTTTGGATGCCAAATTTTTTGACAAAACGCTACTGTAACGTTTTCGTTGTTATTTGTCAATTAGTGTCCAATCATAGTCTAATTAGACTTAAAAGATTCGTCTCGTGGATTTCGTCTAAACTGTGTAATTAGTTTTATTTTTTATTTATATTTAATGCTTGATTCGATATGACAGAGAATCTTGAAAAATTTAGTATTTTGGGTGCCTAAACAGCAGGGCCTAGGCATGGAGATGGAGCACCCACTGCTCGCTGCTCTGCCGCTTCATCCTGCTGTACTAGTACACGACGAGTAGTAGTATATATATATACTACTACAGTTTGAAGGAAGCTGCGAGCCTGGAGGGTGGAGAGCCAGGTTTCTGTTGTGATTCTTGGTGCAACTGGCACCACAACTCACAGATTCATATACTCCTCCTAGCATAAACTTGGATTGAAGTATTGTAGATGGTTTTTTTGAGAAGGAAATCAGATATGGAAAAAGCAGCAAAACGTAACAAATGTCAGACGAGCTAGTTGTACGCCAAACCAAAGGAATGGTACAGGCCCACCATAAAAGCAGGCAGAATTCGAGTCTTTTGAGAGCAACAATGGCGAACTGTCCTTAGTCCTGCCTGCCCAACGTGACCTGTTTTCGTGCCAGAATTCGATCGCTCAACCTTTGCACGTACAGTATTGTAGCGGAAAATACACGTACTATATTTCACGGAGAGATAATACACGCGTAGTAGTCTTTCACCGTTGCTCTCGTAATATGCTTCAAAAATCGAGAACTTTCGTGCTCTTTCTTCATGAATTTTACAATACAAGAAGAAGAAAATAAACTCAGTTGTCTCAGATGCGAAATTGAAGATTTGAAGCTAGTAAGTAATACGGGCTACTTTATTGAGCATTACACACCATATGCAGAACAAGGTGCTACTACTACAACAATTCGATCACCACATCCATGCCCATCATCAGCTACTACGCTTGAAGCTACCAGCTACCACCACCTAGTTGCCCAGTCCATTTTCACAGCTTGGCATGCACAAAAAAAGAAGAAGAACAGGGAGGCGTGATCGACGCGACAGGTGTGCCAGCGCCATGGCGGGCGATCAGACTCTGAGGAGGTAGACGCTGAGCTCTGGCCCGCTATGGCCGCCATGGCCGCCGCTGCTGTTGTCCGGGTTCATCATGTAGAAGGCCTCCGAGTCGCGGGATCCCACGACGCGCTCGAACCTCGCGCGCATGTACATGACGTCGCCCTCGCCGCCGCCGCAGCTGGCGGCGGGGATGACGCCGGCGCCCATGGACACGGGCTCCAGCGCGCGGAGAACGCGCCAGTCCGCGGCGCCGCACTCGCGCCGCACCGCGTACCCGCAGCTCTTGCCGTTGCAGTAGGCGCGCCACACCGTCTCCTCCACCAGCTTCTTGCCTCCGCCGGCCGGCCCCCTCGCCCCGGGGGAGGGCAGCGCGGCCGCGGCGGACGAGCCCTTGGCGCGCTCGCACTCCAGCGCGATGCGCACCAGGCCCGAGGCCATCTCCCGCACCAGCGCCGCCGTGGGCGCCGCCAGCTCCAGCAGCAGTGCCGGGCACGCGCGCGGGTCCACCTGGAACGCCAGGTGCACGTGGCCGCGCCGGTGGCCGTACAGCGTGCCGGTGAGCCGCGCGCCCAGGCCCACCTGCCGGTGCCGCCCGGCCACGGCGTTGGCCAGCGCGGAACGCAGGCGCGACACGGCCGTCCGGACCTTCCTCCTCCTCTGCCCCGCCGCTGCCGGCGGCGGCGGATGCGGCTGGTGCAGCGCTGGCGCCGCACCCGGCGCCTTCAGCGGAGGGGACACGACGAAGCCCTCGGAGTGGAAGGACGGGCAGGCGGAGGAGAAGGCCATGGTCGCCTCGTCCTCCTCCTCCGCCTCCGAGCTGTTCATGTACTCGTCGGCCCCGAACGTGGCGGCGCCGTGGCTCTTGCTCTTGCCGAGAACGGGCCACTTGAAGTGCCGCCTGGAGAAGGAGAGCGAGTCGTGCGGGTTCCTCGCCGTGATGGTTCTCATGGTGGTGCGGTGCCTTGCTTGTCCTCTCCTTCTCCTTCCCTGAGCTAGCTCAAGCTTTCTTGAAGCAAGCAGAGGAATGCAATGGACTGGAGAGCCACGCGCTTGTGTTCGGCTGTGTGCGCCGCGAGGTTATATTCAAAGCTCAGCTGAACGTAGCTGTAGGAGTACGCTGCTCTGCTGCTCCCACTCGTTCCTAGTACTAGCCACCTCTGTCCCTGCACCACACCACAGTCCACAGGCACTGGTAGGGCCTTTGTACTGGGGAGGAGGCTGGTGAGCAGAACCCACCCGAACTGAGCAAACAGGACACGACACAGGAGAAAGATGAGAGAGAGAGACAGAGGAGTGCTGCTATGGGCTGTGGCTGAAGGCCCTGAGCCGGTGGGCCCTGCAGGTCTGGCCCTTGTTTCTTTCTCGTGAGGAAATGGTAGACAGGAACCGAGGCCTTGTTTAGGGGTGTTCGGATCGGGTCAGAGGTTGTCACGTGAGGACGTCACGTGAGGATGTCATACAGAATGTTTAGATATTAATAAAAAATAAATTATAGAATCCGTGAGTACTCCACGAGATGAATTTATAAAGCTTAATTAATCTGTTATTAGCGCATGTTACTATAACACTAAGTTGTCAAATCATGGACTAATTAGGCTTAAAAGATTCACCTCGCAAATTAGTCGCAAGCTGTCCAATTAGTTTCGTAATTAGTCTATATTTAATATTCCATATATGTGTCCAAACATCCGATAAGACAGCGACTAAAGTTTAGAAGGAGAAACCAAACATTCCTTTAGTTCCGGGAGTAAAGTTTTGGCGTGTCACATCGAATGTTACATGAGGTGTCGCACGGGGAATTCGGATACTAATAAAAAATAAATTACAGAATTCGTCAGTAAACCGCGAGATGAATTTATTAAGCCTAATTAACCTGTCATTAGCATCTGTGTGTACTGTAGCACTTTATTGTCGAATCATGGACTAATTAGGCTTAAAAGATTCGTCTCGCAAATTAGTCGTAATCTGTACAATTAGTTATTTTTTAGTCTATATTTAATACTTTATGCATGTGTCCAAACATTTAATGTGATAGGGTGCAAAGTTTTGACGTGGAAACTAAACAGGGCTGAGATCGTGGCAACGGGCCAGGATCGAGGAATTTACGGTTTAGGTGGTGTTTGGTTGCTCCTCCTAAATTTTAGTCGCTGTCTCATCGAATATTTGGACACATGCATGGAGTATTAAATATATACTACTTACGAAACTAATTGCATAGTTTGCGACTAATTTGCGAGACGAATCTTTTAAGCCTAATCAGTCCATGATTTGACAATGTGGTGCTACAGTAAACATGTGTTAATGACGGATTAATTAGGCTTAAAAATTCGTCTCGTGGAGTACCGATGGATTATGTAATTTATTTTTTATTAGTATCCGAACACCCTATGCAACATCCTCCCGACATAACTCCTAAATTTTAGTCACTGGATCAAACACCACCTTAATTAGATAACTGGGCCCCCTGAGACTGGGTGTGTACGTGTGACAGACAGAGAGTGACAAGAGAGAGGAGGGGCAGTGTCTGCTTTGAATTTGATGTCGAACTGAAGCTGACAGTACGCTGGAGGGGATTGTTAATTCGTGAGCACCTGTGAATGTGATTATGTTAATGGATGATGATGATGTACTGATGAGGCTAGAGTGGAGTGTTCATTGCCTTGTCGTCAGAGGTTTCTGTCTCCAGGTTCTCAGCGGTTTTTATGGGCAGCAGATTAGAAAAACAGCTACCGTCTTGATTAGGTTCCGAACAAACGAAGACTTGATCACCTGATTGGTAGTATGGTTGTCTGGTTGTCTGCTGAATTCTCATGGAGAAGAGTAAAACTATATATATAATTTGTCAGGGTAAGTAAATTCTCTGATCGGCGTCTGCAAGCTACTGTTGGAGTATACGTACCTATAAGCACGTCTAGTCAGTGACCACTGCTGAGCATTGACATGCTGAAAACTACGTTATAAGAATCGAAGCGTCTTTGTCAGAAACACAAGCGAAACCAACGCAACTAATGAAGCATGTTCCTTTAAATACGGGAACAGATGGCCATGCAGTGCCGCTTTATCTAAGGGCTTATTTGGCAGGACTTCATTTCACTAGTAAAGCTTTTTATTTTCTTCAGCTTTACGAACAGTTTCACCGGTGGAGCTGAAGCGGTTTTGGTAAACCGTTTGATAAAATGGCTTCTCTGTGAGAGCATGTTTTTAGGGGCCTGGAGGAGAAGCCAGGAGAAGCCACTTTTTTTTCTCCATCCCACCCCAAATCATTGTGAGAGCATGTTTTTAGGGGCTTCACCAGTGAAGCTATTTCACTTTACACCGTTTGACAGAAAACGGCTCCAAACGGCTCCTGAATCTGGTGGAGAAGCCTTGCCAAACAGGACCTAACTGTACCGAACGGCGGCTCGTAGTCGTAGCTGCTCTTCTCCTCCCAGTGCGACGGTGCGAGGACGAGCACAATTAAAACCGAAACAGAAAAGCTAAACATCACCCGGGTGATTTAGAAGCTCCCATCAATCGATTCTGTAGCCACCGGATTTGGGGCGCGGACGGCCGAATCTTCTCCTGTCGCAGCTGCCTTCTTCTTCCTCCCCCGCAACTGCGCCCACCGTCTTCTTTCCCATCTCCGGCGCGACGAATAGGGTTCCGGCGAACTCTCCCCCGGTATAGAAGAGGCCGGCCGGGGGAGACAGGTAGGCCAGATGGTGGGAATGGTAGATGGGCGGCTTAGGGGAGCTGGCGGCAACAGGGACGGACGGGCCAGCTCGGGGCGGGGGAGGCTCGCTGGAGCTGGAGAAGATGGCGGCGAGCAAGCTCGCCGAATGTGGCAGAATCGTCTAATCTAATGCCTCCCAGAAGTATTGTCTTCCATTAAACACTAAGTACCAAAGAGAGGATACTAAACTACGTAGTTCTGTCGAGCACACCCCAAGGGAGAACTCAAAAATCCATATTTTTCCATCAGGATCTTAAATAAGAGAATAAAGCTTACAACATTTATAAGTTATTTCTTACATCACTTTATTACAGTACCATAATATTACCTTAATTTATTATAACAGCGGAATATAATAATGTTATCAGAATTACAGGGGAAGCAGGATTAAGTTAAGGACATGGTGGAGCATTAATATAGTGGACATTATATACAAGAGATGTTAACAGATTTTACATCTTTTCTTATAAAAATCTTTAGTAAGGGTTATAAATAAACACTATAGTCGTAGCGTAAAAGGATCCCTCCCTGAGCCCACCAGGAGGTTTTCACACACAAGAGTCAGCTCTAAGCATCCTCCGATCACCTGCAATAGAGGAATAAAACCTTGAGTACTCGAATGTACTCAGCAAGACTTACCCGACAGGAAAAAAATAAAAGACTCCAATGATATACAAGGCTATCTGGCTTGTGGGTTATTGTGTCTGCGGAAACATTACTAAATGTGCGTCCTTATATTCAATTTCATTAGCAGTCATCATTAGTTCATCAACTAACAATTCTATGTAAGCACATGTGCTACTTTCAAGCAGATGGTAAGCAATCAGAACTATTTTACTATCTTTCATATTTCAGTTCTTACTACGGTGCTAAATCATAGCCAAGTCATACCGTATCATATGGCGATTCGCGAACCAATGTATCCCAGCTGGGTACCCCGAAACATGCGCCCCGCTTGTACCCCAGGCATAAGCAAGACCAACCCACCACTCTCACGTTAAGGGGTCCAAGGCCCCGTCCAAACCCGGACTCTAAGCCCTCACTCCTGAGTCCCAAACTTAGTGTGGTGCTTAGATATCCACCATCCCCGTCTCCAATCAGTCAGTCCGGAAAGAGCACCTAATAATATAAGGAATTTACTGTGAAAATTTCAAAGCCAAACTATCACCTATTTATCACAAAAATCACTACAAGTTTATATTTTACAATATTAAGCATCTCAATTTAATTAGATAACTCTAGAAAATATTATAAAACTATGTGAACAAAATATACTAGCAAATAGATCATGATTTTAGGAATTTAACAAAATTGATTTCACAATTTTTGGTTAACTACACAATTTTATATTAAATTTACAAATTTATCTTAGGAGATAAATTAGAAAATGCTTAGAAAAGAAAAAGGACCGGTGGCGACCATTTTGGCCCGGCAGCCTTGCGCGGCGCAGTTGCGAGCGCGTCGCGACGGCCCAGCACGGCCCATGGCTGGGGGCGCCCTCGCGTGCTCGCTTTTTGCAAAAGAGGGCTCGGGTTTTTGAATAATCACACGGAGCAACAGAACACTATTACTACAGACTCACGTTTTGCATTAAAGACCCTGGAATGTGTTGCCTTTGCAACAGGGCGGTCCTCAGCGTACCAGCGCGTGGCGGCGCGGCACATCGACGGCAACGACGGTTACGTCGGGCAAACTAGGCTCGCTACGGCGGCATTAAGGGACCGACCATCATTTACAACTAAACGCGCAAGGATGGGTGGCGGTTATGGACTCGGAGGCGCACTGTCGCGGGCTGCAGCAGCGAGCGGTTATTCACGGCGGCGGCGCGACTGTTCCAACGATCCTACGTACGCTTGGCGGAGTAGAAGTGGCGGATAAGCATTAGTGGCTCACCGTGGTGTACGCCCTACTGACGGTTGAAGCAGGGGAGCGCTGCGATGGTCTGCCCACGTGCGACCGAGCGAGGCGGCGGCGCTCTACGATGGACACCGTCGCGTCACCCCACCGACGATAAGCACCCTTGAAAAAGCAGTGCGAGCACCAGATAGAGGGAGTCAAGGCGAGCTTAGGGTTACGAGCAATTGAACTGCTACCACTCCTACCTACCTTACCCCCAACCCTCTGGTCACGGCGGAGCACATGACCGGCGGCGAGGAGAAACCGAAATTGATCATTGACAGACCACGGCTGGGCTCGATGAGAATGCGACACCTAGCTAACTTGCTATGCTACCCACCGGTGCGAGGAATTGGACTAGGAAGCCTCGGACTGGTGATTAAGAAAGGGAGAGGGAGAGCGGTGCATTGCCACAGTCACATCGCGGAAAGCGGCCCCAGCAGAGATGGCTCGGCCATGACCCGATGAGACACGACAGCGCAGGGATATGACCACTCGAGCGAAGGATAGGTGGCGCGTCGGTTAGCGCTAGACGAAGCCAAGAGGTGTGCCCGTGTGCGGCCACACGCACGCAGCAGCACGGCGTCACGATGTAATAACTATGTACGACATCGAGGTCAGGTTCGGTAGGTAGGTTGTGCGGCTAAGGACGAGCGCTGCAGTAACCAAAACAACAAGAGGACAAGACGCCATGTCGGCAGTGTCCTGCGCACGGCGGAGCGTGGCTGCGGCCACGCCTGGCCCGGCGGGCAGACGACGCCACTCGGCTGGTCAGCGGGACAATGGCCACGACCACAGAGTATGCCAACCAACTTACGGCGCAGCGCAAGGTAGCAGTGGCCAGCAGCGGTGCAGGTAGCCTACGATGGCGAGACATCGGACGTGGTGACCGCACCCCCGGGCCCGAACAGCCGAATCACGTGTGAAACACGAATTTTAAAGCGTCAAAACCAACCGCTTAGAGCCCAGTTGAGATTAAAATAAGGGTTCAAGATTCTAGTAGCCAATAAGTGCTTCTCATCCGAGCAACGAGCATGGCCGGAGAGTGAGCATCGAGGGAGATAGAGAGGTGTCAACAGGAGCTCGTCGCGATGAACACCAGTTCACGAACCGAGTACCGAATCAGGGTTCACAGCGCGTTCTAGTGAAGTTAGGGCAATTTTTTAGCGAACAACGTGACATCCAACACAATTTCAACCTATACCATGCTCAAGCACTCACTTTGATGCAATCAACAATACAAAAACATGCAACAAGTGTTTAAACATTTTAGCTAGAATTTAAATGTTAAGATATCATTGTATTACTACTTTTTCATACTTAGGAAAGTTAGGGATTTCAATTGAGGCTAAGTACCCATTAACTCTTTTGTCACAACTTTTAATAGATCTAAACCTTGTTAACTTCAACCAACAAATACTTCATGCAATAGTCCATACCTTATACTAATCCATAGGAGCAAAATATTTAAGCACCATTTAACTATTTTGTTCAATATAATTCGTCAAAAATGGTATTTTATCAATAGTTTAAGTGTTTGCCGACTTAACGAAAAGAGTTTATGTTAACATCAAATTTGATTTTTGAGCTCCCAAAACACTAGTTAACATCTATTTTTCAAAAGTTCAAGTTGCATTTCCATCTACTAAACTTGTACATTAATTTTTATTTAAGTACTAAAAACAAGTTATGTTTGATCTGTGTTCCTAGAAATTGTTTTTCTCCTCACGTTCGTTATAAATTTTTAAAACTCAGAAACTTATTAGGCTAATCCTTCTCGGACCTAAATCTCGGTGCTAAGCAAACTCGTAACACCAGGGGTGTTACACCGGAGCTGGAGAAGATGGCGGCGAGCGAGCTCACCGGAGCTAGAGAAGATAGCGGCGGTGGGGGGAGGGGAAGAGGGCAGCCGCCACGGGCGCTAGGGTTCGTCGAAGCTGGACGGTGGTCGGGGGCGACGAGGAGGAGAAGCGGCGGAGGAGGGGCCCGCACGGCCAGATCCGTGAGGAGGAGAAGGAGGCCGCCATGGCCGCCGCTGGAGAGCCCGTCGGCGTGGAGGAGAGGTGCGGATGCAGGGATGAGGGCGTGGGGGAGAAGACGAGTGAGGGGAAAGGGAGAATCACACGAGTTTTATATAGACAGATCCAACTGAAAACAACACATAGGAATACACCGTCCAAGTGTTTCTCCATTATCAAAAGCAAAGTATACTCCTGCAGTGTTTCTCCATAAATCTTGCAAACGACACAGTGAAACTGTGGGAGGACATTTCTCCATTATCAAAGAAAAGGAAATAGAAGGAGCATTTCATGGCAGAAATTTCAGAGTTTTTGGTCATTTCATTTCACAACAGACTGTTTCGTCTTTGTGGCTATCGGCATGTTCGCTGGTTGTTTTCTAGACTGATTTAGACTGGCTGGTCCTGGTTTGTTGCGAGAGAAAAATACTATTAACTGATTAGTTTGGGCTGACCGAAACCAACGACCGAACCGGCGGTATGTCAGAGCGTTTCTTTAACGGAATCTTTCTCAAGATCGACTACGAGCTGAACACGCTACTGTAACATGCAATTCCTAGTCCTTTTCCTTTCAATCGTGTACGGTGTGCACCTTTATTTATTTCTTTGTTTTGAACGGGGACTGAGCAAGCGAGTGAGAACGTGAGATCCAAAGTCCTACTAGCTGAGACTGATGGCGCCTGCGGCGGCAGATTGCAGGGGCAGAACAGAAAGACGACGGGGGGAGGGGAGAGCAGCGGCGGCGGCAGAGGGAAAGCAAGCAAGCAGCCGAGCACAAAGCAGAGAGGAGGAGGGCGTTGCTGTTTTTTTCCTCTGCCAAAGCTGCTTAGGGATCGGCGCCACGCGAGGCGGGTCCCAAAGGTGTGGCTATGGCCAAAAGCGAAAGCTGCTGCGTGCTGCCGGCCTGCCGCTGCGCTTGCTTGCTTTGACCAGGGCGGCAGGGCCTATGGCCACACACACCGCCACAGCCCCCAGGACACAGGTGGCAGGCCACCCACTGCCTGCCACCGCCACTGCCAGCCAGGGGACCGACGCCGCGACGGCGACGGTGCGTGGCGGCAAGGGACCGGATCGGAAGCGCCGGGCGCCGGCGCAGGTCGGGTCCAGGTGAGGACGTGACACGCCGTACGAGCCGCCGGCCCCTCGTCCTCGACTCCTCGTCCTCATAGTAGCTACTAACTGGCACTACGCCTGCCGGAGCCTCCCTCCACGAGACCAGACCAGACCAGACCAGAGTCCAGACCACGACGCCGTGCCCGTGCTGTGCTACGCTGCGACGCCGACGCGCTCGGCGCTCGGCGGTCGGCTGGGAGAGACACCAGACACAGGGCCGCGGCCACTAGCTCCGTCGGTGTCCGTCCGTCGCCGCCCTGGTCTAGTGCTGTCGTCCCGCCGCTGATCTGATGGCAGCTGGCCTTACTGCTACTGCTGCTGATGGATGCTGTTGGCCGCTGGCCGCCGTGCCTTCTTCAATCCAATCCCGGTCTTCAATTTTCGCGTCTGCTCCATGGTTTCGTACTGTGCGTCATGTTGCTGTTTACTCTGTAAACGTTGGTCGCCACGATTTACGTGTATATTTCTATCTCCAAATAAATTTATTAAAAAACTAGATTCAAATATCTATCACTAATATTAACGGTATGTTCGCTTGTTGGTTTCAGCCAGGGCTTATCAGACAGCCAACAATGTTTTCCTTTCACAACAAATCAGTACCAGCCGGACTTATCGGCGTAGAAACCAACCAACGAACATACTCTAATTATGTAACATAAATATTAATATTTTTTAATATACATTTAGTCAAAGTTGTTTCTCTGAATAAAAAACGATAGATCTGAGTTTTTAAGCGCCCATCTACGCGCCATGTCCATCGCCACACGTATTTTTTGAGAAAAAAGATATAATCAAAGTTGGGTTGTATTTTGATTTGAGAAAAATCGAGGATGTTTTCGCAAAAACGGTGAGAGTGTCTGGGAGCGCGAGTTGATTTTCGATAAAGTGGAGGTCTTTTTTTTGAACAAACTAGTGCCCATCCGGCCCGGATCGAGCGTTGATTTGGAAATAATACGAGGCGTTTTTGTAAAAATTCGAGAGGACGTCTGAGCGCGGTTGATTTCAAAACTTAAAGGGGTTTTTTAAAAAAAACGACCGCTGCTCGCCCGATCTGGGCCGGGCCCACTGGCCACACGTATTTTTTGGAGAAAAAAGATATAATCAAAGTTAACAGTATTTTGATTTGAGAAAAATCGAGAATGTTTTCGCAAAAAAGCGGTGAGAGTGTCTGGGGCCGCGAGTTGATTTTCGATAAAGTGGAGGTCTTTTTGCGAACAAACCAAAGCCCATCCGGTCTGGATCGAAGGCGTTGATTTGGAAATAATACGAGGCGTTTTTTGTAAAAATTTCTGAGAGGACGTCTGGAGCGTGGGTTGATTTTCGAAAACTTAAAGGGGTTTTTCGTAAAACGACCGCGGCTCACCCGATCTGGGCCGTCCGCGCGGCCGATCGAACGGCCGCGAAAAGCCGGCGACGTGGCCACCCTGAGGCCGCGCCGTGGCTACACCAAATCATATCTTTAGATTAGAGAAAGTACTCGTACACCAACAGTCCTTGTCCTTCCACTGATGAACGACGATCGATGGCTCTCACTGGACACTGGCTCAGGGATTCAAGCAGGGGGCTTACGCTTACCCCACTGTAAAAACACCAAGCAAGAAGAAAGAATGACAGGTTATGATACTGTGCAGTATTTCACACCAGGCTGCTGGTTGCATGCATGCATGATGATGATCCTACGTACGTCACGTGTTACTGTTAAATGGTGGTGATTGTTTCGTTTGTCTTGTGACCGTATTTTGCTTTCACGCACTGCGCGTGCAAATGTGCTACTCACTTTGCCTAAAATATAAATAATTCAAGCATTCCCTAAGTTAAACTATACTAAATTTATAGAGAAAAGCTTTAACATCTGCCACATCAAAGATATATATTATAAAAAGATATATTTCATAATATATCCAATTAATCTAATTTAAAGCCATATTTTTTTCTTCATTTTTTTTTTAAAAATTTAGTCAAGATTAGTATAGTTTAACTTAAGACAAAACTAGATCCTTCATATTTCAGAACAAAGATAGTACTGTACTGTAAAGACGGTTCATGACTCTTAATCACTTATTTATAGCTGCACCATCAGGTATTTTGCTCTAGCTTCGCCACTGGTTTAGGCTTGTATCACATGCGGACATGTCGAGTTCCTGAATTGACTGCTCCACTCTCTTCGACCCAAGAATGAAACTCGAAGGGATGATGCATGGCCTAGCTTCAGTTAGACCCTTTTAGGCAAGTGTGGAAGCCATAAAAAGTATGGTTAGAAAATTGTAACCAAACACCAGTCGATTTTTTTCATGTTTCCTACATTTTTACTATGATATGAAAATAAGCTAATTTTTTAATAAATATTCTTTATGTTTCAAATGAAATTCCTTTGTTCGAGGCCTTGCACAGAAGAAAACCGGTCCGGAATTCCGGATGGACCGGATGGCCACCGAGACTCTTCGCGTGGAGGCAAGAGACCATCTCTGTCGTCGTGTCAACAGTCAACACCACAAATTGCTTGCAAGTGCAACTGCGTACAAATACTATACCAACGTCTAAACTGCGATGGACTATTATCTGGGCGATGAGGATTACATGTGTCATCACCAACTCTTTTGACTCTCTGACACGTAGTACACGTGTTTACAATTAGGTAAGCTAAGGTAGACATGCAGAGTGCAGACGTGACGTGATGCAGCCAACCATACGGCGAGCAGAATACAAACAGTTCTTGAGGCCGGACCATTTCCTCGCATGCCGATACGGCTGCCGGCACAGCACGGCCGCCGCATCCAATGCCGGTCACCTAACATGCAGCACGTACGGTGAGAATTCTGGAAGGACGGTGACAGACAGAACTCAGGAGGCACAAGGCCAACATGGTCTGACTGCGATGGGTACGAGAGGCTGCGACGGAACTACAGACGGGAGGCACCATGCCGTCCGGCGACACCGACGCGACACGGCATGGAGGCGGCCGGCAGTCGGCACCGACCTCCGCACGCTGGCACGGCGGTTGCCGGCACTGCGCTCCGCTCGACCAAGCAGCGGAAATTGCCAGGCCATCTCGCCATGTACAAACGTCTGGCCTCACTAGCAGCAACAAATCTATGCTCCTGTATGATATTTCCTACTGCACGAAATTCTACATCACTCTTTGAACATTTTTCACATGAATTGGCGATGTGTTCTTATTTTTGATGAACAAGCTCATATTCTATTTACAGAATTGTATTAGGATTCCATACATTTTGTAAAAAAGAAACAAGGAAATTAAACAGGCGCACTGTATATAGTAGAGCACTGCCTACAGCCTAGAGGCCCCTCAAAAATCTTACTTCTTCGATCAGTGGCAACTGGCAGCGCCCCCGAACAAGGATTGAAGCAGCGTTTGCTTGACCCCATGTAGTTCACCATGTTGGCACACATGCACAGATGCGTAGCTTTCTTGCTTGGACGAAACCGTTTCTCTTTACAGACCTATCACAAAGCAAGTAAAATCTCAATATAGCATGAAAAGCCCGCTCATTCGAGCACTCGAAATACTGATTGAGGAACAGAAAGACCAAAGCTGAACCAAAAGATCATATTGACTGCACAATATTGAGATAGAAAGAAGCAAAACCTCTTTAGAAGGGACTAATTTGGCGGGCCAATTTAATTTGCCACTCATAAACCAGGCGCTCCGGGGTAGGTGCCGAAGCGTCCCTCTCACGCGCACTTGCATCATCAACATGAATGACAGATAAAACATCTTCAAGCATTTTGTCCCTGCCACCCCTTAGTGGATCCTACAATGGAGCATCAAGTCATTGGGCTACAAACAAGTAGAAAAGGATAACTATGTGAACTTTTGGATGGCAGAAGATTTCAGTGGATTTTCTGCAAAACTCCTGTAAGATGCCAGAATTTCAAATAGCTCTGTTTACTATTTTACAGTGCTTTCTTCATCAATTCAAACACAGCTCTAAAAGAAAGTAGATATTTTTCGGTCAATAATTTTTGGCTTAAGGTTTCAGTAAAGTGAACTGAAAGGGCATAGTCCACGACATCCTAAAACCTATAAATCTCACGAGCATAGGCAGTTAGGCACACGCTGATTTTTTTTTCCTTTCCTTTGGAATAAAACATGCTGAAGTAGATGCAGTAATGTATGTAAAATGAGCATTGTTCTGCAATCCTTCTGACTGGAGTTATACAACCAATACATGAAATTTCTCAAGAGCCATTCGTATAGCAGCATATTAGTTGATCAATTAATGATAAAAGCTTTAAAAACTATTTGTTTCATAAAAGCTTTATTAAAAACTAAAAAGCACAAGAGCCAAAGTGATATGTCTTCAACACTCATATTGTGGTATTCAAGATAGCCTACCTGTAAAAATACATCAGTATGTGTTTTCCCTTCATACAATTGTAACTCTACTTTTCCACCAGCTTGTTTAAGGACATCCGCAAAAGCTTCACTGTATGTAAATTAAACAGAGCTATTCAGAGCCAAAAGATGGAGCAATAAAGGATTATCTTGAACAGAAAGACAGATCAATGTTCCCAAATAATGATATAATGGTTATAAGAGCTTGATTTCAGAAATGAAAACTAATATTGGCAAGAAACTAGTTTTTAGGGGCACAATTACAAGTATCAAGAGACGGTGTTTGCATAAAACAATACAGCTATAAAGTATAGGTGTCTCTAGAACTTGTAGCTCTTGCTAATTAATCCTGGCTTTGAACTTTTGTAAAATGTTATTAAAAGTCAGTGTCTAAATTGGAGTAATGGTTTCTATTTACAAGTAGGATTTCAAACCAAAATAAATTGCTAAAATATGCCTACAGTTTTGTTTGTATATTCGATTTAAATTTGATGTTAGCATCTTGATAAAAAGAAGAAAAATTAAAGCAGTGGAAAATATATAATCACTTGAGGTTGAGGTATCAATAACATGGTTAGAATAAGCTAGCCCAGAACAAAAATAATCAACCTGGCCGATGATGGTATGGAGTAATCTGCTGTTCCATGCAATAGTACAATCTGAGGTAGTAGAGATATGGTTTCTGCACTTAATTTTTTGGCGACAATTTCAGGTGAGAAACGTGGCAGCGATTCCTCTCCCTCCATTATGCTGAAATCGTGACTTGTAATTTAGTCAGCACTTATTCAATCGCAAAAAGAACACCTCCACAAAAAACTACATCCACATTATTTACCTGAGAAATATTGAACGATAAAGACCACGTTCATGAAAGTGATCAACCAAATTTTGGATGTTGTATCTGTAAATTGCAAATAAGTATATATGTCATGTAGGATTGGCAAAACTACCTTAGTATCTCAGTTTGAGACCAGCAGAATCAGAGTGGTGGTAGTATGTTTTGTTTGACAGATCATTTTATATTTTTATTTGCTAAAATGCAAAGATCAGACTGCTGAAATCCAAGAAGTCTGGCCTTTTCTAGAAGTGAAGGGCTAGACCCAGTTTCATAAATCAGATTCCATTATTCAAGCATGGTGCAAGCATTTTTTAGTGCTCTATCAGATAAAATTATTTTCTAGTACTATTGAGCAATGATTAATAATAGGATATGTGATTAAGAATATAAATTTATAGACATATAAAACAGATGCCTAGGCTTTCAAGTTCTCACCCTCCAGATAAACCAAAATATGCTTTTATTTGAGCCACATTCCAATAGGTATTCTCTCCCTTAGATTCTTTAACTGCTTGCTCTAAGAGAGCACAGGCCGCAATATGTGCTCCTGCTGATTGACCCATCAAGTAGATTCTGCAGATTCGTCATAAATTGATTTATTAAACGTTAACAATTAAAATACAAGATCTAAAGCAGAGACGATACAGAGCTCAAAGAACAAATGTAAGTACCACCACTTGCAAACAAATGGCAAAGTATCACTTACTTATTAGGATCCCCTCCAAAGCTAACAACATTGTTACAAATGAATGATATCGCCTCAGAAGCATCACTGAGCATGTCGCTTATTGTTCCTTGAGGGAAATTTCTGCCAGCCATATTTAAATTTTGCCAATCAAGCAAAAAGAAACCAACCAGTCAATACTCAAAATTAATAAAAAAAATACAGGTCGAAAACATAATGGTGAATTACATGTATGTGGTGTATACATCACAAAATTCTTTAAGGCATCAGCACCTGTAATCAATACAAGCTACTATAATTCCTCTCTCTGCTAACCGTCTTCCAAGGAGAGCACCCCACGCCTTGTAACTAAATATAAGCCACATTACTAACAAGGAAAGTCACCATGAATTAACCCTGTAATGTATTGTGATTTGTGAGGAAACTGTCACTTACCCAATGATCCAAGCTCCACCAGTTACAAATGCCACAACTGGACTGGATTTGCTGTTATCTCTGGGCATGTACAAATCCAACCTGCATAATATCTCTGGATCTACTGTCATAAATGCTCGAGGACACTATATAGCACATTACTTTCTTTAATCTTTACTTACCTATTTCTTGGTTGTTCTCCATAGACTACACTTCTAATAACCTGACTTGAAAAGAAATAGTAGTACCCAACTGGAAACAAACAAAAAAAGGGATATAAATATTAGTTGTTAGAATATGTTACGCCAACCATATTTCAGCACCATCTATCAACAACATATAAGGAAGCAAATTGTTTATCAAGAAAAGGTAGGGGGAAAAATACCCGACAAAGAGGCAAAGAATATGTAAACATAATTAATATTTTGAGATAACCAAAAGGTAAATCCCTTATCGCACACCTTTTATGAAACCAGGCATGAGTAAAACTGCATACACAAGGAGTGCAATAAGCTGCGATATCCACCGATAACCAACCCTGAAAAATCACAAAGCATGTCAGAAATTCAATCATGAAGCTCAGTTGCATTTGTGCATCGCGGTGAATGGACATCAAACTGTATATTGCATAATATGAATCTTGAGCTAGAAATACAAATTAACATTTTGCTCTATGCAAGCAAAAGATGCCACAACATCCCTTAGAAACAGTTGAAGAAAAGGGAAAAACAATGTTTAGTAGCTTGCTCCCAATATTACAGGTTCTTAGGTTTTTATCACCATAAGAAATAGGGATGCAGGTTCTTATAAACTACTATTACCCTTGACCACTCCGCATATAGGACACATCAACTGTAATACTACACTATAATCTACCGGAGAGGTGTCAGACAAACGGTAACCACCAGCGATCTAGTAACTGAAGCGAAGCATATCGCAGCACACGAAATTTCAGAGCGATCGGTGCCAGTAAGATGCGCGGGGGTGGTCGTTAACAATCGCGAGCGAGTAATATTGGTAAACGCAGATCACCCGAGGTATCCGAGCAGGGTGAAGGCGAGTCCCGTGACGAGGTAGGTCTCGGCGGCGGCGTGCCCGACGTCCTCCCGGAAGGTGGAGCGCCTCCCGTCGCCCGCGCGGCCGCTGCGGGGGCTCGAGAAGTCGAGCGGGACGGGGCCGGTGCGGCGGCGCAGGCCCTGCTGGGGCCCGCCGCGCGGGACGAAGGCCTCCCCCTCGGCGCTCCCGCCCCCGCCGGCGGGGTGCTCGCTGGCGAGCTGCATTGCCACGGCGATCGATGGGTGCGAGGGGCCTGGCGGCAGTGTAGGGTGAGGGGAGCGGGCTCGGGGTGGCGTGGAGGTGGAGTCATGGAGAGAGAAGGAGGGGTGAGAGGGGAGCGGGGAGGTTGGGGAAGCCGGAAGCCAAAATTAGGAGGCGGATGAGCGCGCTAGTCGCGACGGCGAGAGTGCCCGCCGCAGCCCGCGTGTGGCTGTGTGGTGGGTGTGTGACTGGGAGGAGGCGAAGAGGACGCCGAGGCGCGGCGGTGGCGCGGGGGCGCGGGGCGAGCTATCGGGCCTCACGGGAACAGAGAACTCACGAGGCCCCTACCCCCACGTTGGAGCCCACGAGTCTCTACAACAGCTGCTGGTGGGCTGGGCCTCGTTTTGGTTGGGCCAGGCCTGGGCAGCGAGACTACAAATGTTGGGCCTCTCTGACTGGGCTACCGTTGGCCGGCGACCGCGAGTCCTCGACGACACGCTGCGCCAAGCTGGCTTTGCGCGTGCGCCGGCGCCGGCGCGTCTGCTGCATGCGGCTGGAAACGGACCACGGTTTGGAGCTAGCGGGGACGACAGCTCGGCCCCAGTCCACGGTCTCTTAGGCTGTTACGATGCGCGTCGGCCGTTGCGCAGCGCAGGTCGGTCGGTGCACGGATGGGCAGCTTTGCATCTGCTCAGCGTGAAAAGCGGATCGCGGTCACGTTTCTCGGTGCTACCGCGCCACGCCACCACCACAAGGTTTCGGTGGAAGAATAGATTTTTTTTAAAGCTCCCAACGTAATAAATAGTTAAGAAATTTTGTTTTGTTTGATCTATTATCTGTGTTAATTTTTTGTGGTTTGCAGAGCGCGCTGCCAAATGGCAGTAATCCGCAACAAAAAAATGAATCGCATTAGCATATTACTATATTAGAAACAAGAGAGAGATTGAGCAGCAAGGTTGAACAAATTTTCATCGAAAATATGTACACATTTTCTGCGTTCATCCATGTTAACAACCATCAATGAGTTTCGAGTTACAAGATCTGTGTCAGTTATCCTAGTAGCTACAAAAAAGAGAAGAGAACAAGTAATCAACGCGGCGGGCGAGGGACGCGGGCAAGCGGCAGCCGGTGACCGAGACCCACCGATCAGGCGACGCCGAGGAAGTCGAGCGCGGACTTGGCCATGACGGCGGCGAACTCCTGAAAGCTGATGACGCCGTCGCCGTCGGCATCTGCGTCGCGCATCATGCGCGTGAGCTCCTCGAAGGTGAGCGGCTGGCCCAGGCGCGCCATGGAGCGCGCCAGCTCGGCGGCGGAGATGTAGCCGTTGCCGTCGCGGTCGAAGGCGCGGAACACCTCCAGGAGCTGGGCCTGGTCCACGAGGTGCGTCTGCGTGGTGAGCAGCGGCGCGATGGCGGCCGCCAGCTCGCCGAACTCCACGGCCCCGTTGCCGTCCGAGTCCATGGCCGCCAGCAGCGCGCGCGCCTCCTCCCCCGTCGGGCGCAGGCCCAGCGACCGCAGCAGCGCCGCTAGCTCTAGCTGCGTTAGGCTGCCGTCGCCGTCCATGTCGAACCGCCGGAAGATCTCGCGCAGCTGCTTCAGCTGGCTCCCGCGCAGCTGCGGATGTGGATGCGGCTGTGGCTGAGGCTGAGGCTTCGGCGCCGGCGAGGAGGACGCCGTCGCCGCCGCTGGTGCTGCTGACCTTGTCATTGCGGGCGCGTAGAGGAGACTTGTGGAGAGAGACGGACGACGAACTCAACTGCGGAGTGCAGGGAGAGATGATGAGGAGACGCCGAGACGGCGACCGGGGTTATTTATGGAGGGGTGGAGGTGGATCTACCGGGAAGACGCGTCGCGAGGGGTTTGGTTGGTTCGTTTTGGCTGGAGACAGTGGAGACCTGCGCCGCGACTGACCCAGGAGAGGACCGGGTCGGTGCGTGCATGGGTGGATGCAGGGAAAAGTCCCCGGTGGCTGCGCGTCAAAACGGCTTCGGCCTCGGGGCTCTAGTTTTTTTGGTTGCAAACTTGTTATTGCAACTGACTGAGAGGTCAAGTTAGCTGCACTTCTAACGCTCAGTTTTGCGAACCACGGTACAGGCATACAGGTGTACAAAAGAAATACAGAAATTAGTTCAATTTCATGAGAAAATGTAGGACTGAAAAAGAAAAATCTTGTGTTTCATTATATTCAGCACCGTTCCATACGGGTGTGGCAACGGTGGTTGAAGTGTCCAAGGCGATTCCGTCTCTGAACTCCACCGACGACAAAACGATTCCTGTTCGCGTGAGCTTATTCAGCACTATTTTTCAGCCACGGAACAGTGTTTTTCTCTCATAACATTTCAGCATAAGCCAAATTTCAGCATAAGCGAACAGAGTGACCGGGAATGAAGTATGAAGTCATCAGTCCATGCCTGCCTGAAACAGAAAGGGCCAAAGGGGTACGGTTGACGGTGGGCATCAGCGGCTCAGGATTAGCAAAGAGAGAATCTTACAGCTCCGGGGCGGCCCTGCTGCTGGTTGGTGCTCTCCCGTAAACAAAAATAGATAGACAGGAGTGGTTCGTCACTCAAGAGGACATGATCGATTGGTCATGCATGCAGTATCGTTTTCTTCTACTCAATAATCGGGCCTGTTCGTACCTGAATATTTTCAGAGCTATCTGTTCATGGTTTCAAGGTTCTGCATATTTTTATTTAAGTCAACTGATTAGCGGCTCAGAGGCAGAAACCTTTTATTGTGTTCTCCGTTTCTGTGCACTCAGAATTACATGTATTCTTCGAGAATTTTTTCTACATCAACCATGAACACACCAGATTGACATGGCATCCATTTAGTTTTCATTTCAGTTCGATTCTCTTCAATTTTTGCAAATGCCACAGCCTTAGTTTTCCCTGAGTATGAAAACAGCTGGGTCAACAATCTTTTTCCCGTTTTCCATATGCAGCAAGTGATCCCACCTACATGGATTTACATTGCCGGTCAACGACCCTCAGTTGAGGGTTTCTGCCTAGCTGCTATTTCCTCTCATATCCTGAAAAATTAAAGGAATTTCCATCGCCCAGGAAACATAGACGAGCAAGCCCAGTTCTTTCATTCATTTGATAAAAAACAGAGTTACAGAATGGATGGACAGAGAATTTACATAAGCCGATAAGCGCACTAGCTCCATTAACCAGTTTGCTTCCCCAGAAAATAAATGAAATCGACATCCACAAGATCTAGAGGCCATTCTTCAGACCACAGCTCCAGCAGGTTTCCATCTATCATGGACCTCTGTACTGCCGGAAGCATGCAAGGCATCCTGGTCGCTGATCTACAGGGATCATGCCTCCACCCTTCGATGTGTCGATTGCTTCCAACATGGACACCACTTCAGCCATCTCAGGTCGCTTGTCAGGGTTCGCGTCCCAGCAACGCTTCATCACATTTGCTAAAGAGCTTGGACAGCAACGTGGTATCTCTGGCCTCAAGTTCTGTAAACCAGGTACTAGTATTGTATCACCCACTTGCCCAGAATTCAGCAGCTAAAGAGTGCTAAGCAGGAAACATGAAAAGGCACAAAACAGATCTTTACCTGACGGACAACAGCAGATGTGACCTCTGAGAAGCTCAAATCAGGATATGGCATATCACAGCAGTAAATCTCCCACAAACAGATCCCGAAGCTATAAACATCACATTTCCTGTTGTATGGATTTCCATTGAGAACCTGCACATGAAATGCCAAAATAAGGCACATAATACATAAGCAAATACAACTGCTTGCTGCAAAAATGTCTTTTTTTAATTAGTTTATTATGTTAGAACTAAAAGTGATGACATCACGAAATAAAAGAGCAGAGCAGCTAGGGGGGATGAATGTCATTGCCCAGAAAAAGGTACCTCAGGTGCCATGTAACCAAGTGTTCCAGTTTCACCGGTCATATCACTGGGATTAGAAGCTTCAAGGCGAGCAACACCAAAATCAGCAATTTTCACAGTTCTCGTTTTATCAAGAAGCATATTTTCAGTCTTCACATCACGATGCACAATCTTCTTGGAATGAAGATAGCTTAATCTAATAAAGATTTAAAAGTCAATACAGACAATACTTATATCAAATAAAAAATAATAAGACAAAGATTCAGAGAATGAGGATGAAGCAGTAAAATACTAACCCCCTTGCAAGGTCAAGAGCAATTTGGACGACGACCTTAAAAGCTAACTTCCTTCTCCTGTTCTTTATCAGGAATGATTTTAGTGCACCACCAGGAAGGTACTCCACAACAACACAGCAGATATTAGTTGGCATGCCAATGTGACCGTTTTCTGTTTGAATATTCAGATCCCTTGCGCCCATTATAGCTCCTATAAACTGTATGGGAAAAATCTAAGTTGTTGTTACAGTAGCTGACAAACGAACATAATACTGAAGAAACATGAATCTTGATAGGTCGATTCTACCCCATTTTCTCTAATGCTAGAACTATCACCCAGCTTTTCAAAAATGAAGAAACATGTCAGCAGAGTACTGAAAAAAACATGAATCTTGATAAATCAATTTGAACGCGTGAATATTGAGATTTTCATCTTTATCGTGACTAGAGAAATAGTAATCATGGATGTATAATAGCATAACATGTAGGAAGCTGCTCGATTGACTTACTTAAACTATGCTTCAAGCATTGGATCAGATATCTGATTTTGCGTACAGCAATTACTTAGAAAAAAAAAAGCATGGCAGAATGTTTTACCCGTACAATGAGAATCATTACATTGTTCACCTTTGATGTGGATATATTGCAAGGAGTGGTGAAGGAAACAAGATACCTAGTTAAGTATGCTACAACAATGGGACAGCACACTAAATCTATCAAATGCAATGACCTGACTAGTAATGCATGATACCACACTGAAGGCCCATCCCAATTTATCACCATTTCTTCAAATACAGCTTACTATAAAGTAAAAAATATGAAGAAACAAACAATGTTTTCTTTAGCCGAACAGTACCTTAGTTACATTTGGATGGTCAAGCTTATGCCAAACAGAAACCTCTTGTGAAAAAGCTGCTCTTAGTGCTTGAATGTCTTGTTCTGACCTATGCCCATCCTCTCCCCAATCAAGTAGTTTCACTAGAAAGTATCAAAAGTCAGAATATCACATAAAAAGGTAACATTTGTAACAATAAGTTCTCATTTTAGTAACAAACTGGCAGACTAAAACAAGAACACAGACTTGTAGCGATCAGGCATCCGAGGTACCATGGTTTGCCAGGAGCAGGAGTTAGATTTGAGAATTACAGGCAGTAGGTATGAATAAAATATAGGATACTATGTGCTTCACTATCCAAGCTACAGTTGACTATACATGCCCAATTTAGATATTTGTTTTGGAAATTGACCGTAACTACTACTATCCCCCTATAAAAGGATAACATCATCCAGCATATTCTTTTGGTATTGAATTGTGGCCAAACGACTGATTGCCAAATCATGGAAGCCATGCCAAGATAAGAGAAATGAGTGAGGGCAAACCATCACTGTAACAGGGCATGCAAATTGCTCTACATGTACTGGAATATACTTAACATGTACTGGAATATACTTAACATGTACTGGAATATACTTAGCCAAGTACTGTAGGATGGATCAGCAAATAAAGTTCTTCTATGCTTGTTACCATGTCATGTTAGACAGTCTAAATCTGGTGAGAAAATCTAAATTGCATCTGGCCCTACAAAGTTCTCTGCCTTTGTGGAATCCCCAAAGCAACTTCGCATCCAACAATTGCCGCATTTCGGCTCCAAATGATCACAAGAATCACGACTAGGCGATGGTCCCGATTCACATGAGTGACCAAAAGCCGCCCTATCCATCCAACTGATGTCACGGGGTCGCACTCGCAGCACGGGAAGCCACCAAAAAAGCAGCGTGTCAACTCCCGCAATTTGCCAAAAGAGGCAACAGAAAGGAGGGGAGCGCGTCGGGCACGCACGCACGCTAGCCGCCGCCGGTCCCAACCGGCGCCGCATTCGCAGTCCGTGTCCGGCGCGGCGATTCCGGCGCCACGAAACGAGCGCGGGCGGGAGCGGCCGTGTGGCGTGCAGAGAACGGACAGAGCGGCGGCGGCGGAGTAGGCTACCTGCGACGTCGTGGGCGTCGTAGATGCCGCGGTGGACGGTGCCGAAGGTGCCGCGGGCGATGACGCCCTTGACGACGAGCTTGGCGGGGTCGATCTCCCAGTCCTCCCTCCGCGGGCGCCGGGAGTGCTGCCTGGCGCCGGCGCCGGCGCCGCGATGGTCGGCGCCCGCGGAGGCCTCCTCCTTGCGCTTCTCCATGGTCCAGGCGCGGCTGAGGTGGCGCTCCAGCTGCTCGTCCAGGCTCTTGAGGTCGATCTGGTCCGCCCGCACGAACCCCACGTCCGCGCCGCCGCCCTCCTTCATGGCGTCAGTTGGCGCGCCGCTTCGCCTGATCGCCTCGGGACTCCCCACCCGCGTGCGCTCGGTGTCGGTGTGATGACTGATCACTGGTGTGGCCTGCGGTGGCTGCCCCTGCCCTGCGGTTAGGCTAGCGAGGAGGTGGAGGCGGAGCAGCGGAGGCGGAAGGGGAAGGAGGGTGGCGAGGCGTGGGAGCGGCAGGCATGTTTGCTCAGCACATGGGCTGCCTGCAGCCTGCCTGCCTGCCGAGTGGCCGAGGCAGCGGAAGCGGACGTGTGGGCTCGCGTCGCGGGGCCCAGCGTGGCAAGGGCTTTTCACGCTCGTTGGCAAATGCCGTGGGCTGCGCTGCGCTCGCCGGAGCGGCTGGATCGGCGGCGGGTGCCGCGGGTGGGTGGGGCGCGCCGTATTTATACGCGGCGCGGGTCGCGGGACGGCCCGGAGCATGGCTTCTGCGTACCAATACGCTACTAGTACTAGTCTACTACCAAGTGGTCTTGTAGAACAATTGTTCAGTAAAATCTCTCATTTTATTCAAGTACAAGTACAGAAAAATCTATATTAATTGACTCATCTAGTGATCCTTCGACATGTGTACACGTATAAACAAATATGTTTCTATGTGTACGAATAGACAAATATGAATAAATTACATTTCATTATTTTTTTAAAAAACAAATAACTTAGAATTACTCTCTCCTTTCAAAAAAAAAACAGCCCACTTTCTTTTATACCAAGAAGGCAAGAACCCGTTTGGTAGTTTCAGCTCTAAGATTTACTACCTCCGTCCACAAAGCAATACAGTTATAGGTTGCGTGCAGGTCAAACTAGTTTAATTTTGATCAAGTTTATAATAAAAAGTATTAATATTTATATCTCAAGCTTGGTTTAGGCCCTGTTTGGATTGCAGCTGCTAAATTTAGTCCCTCCTAAATGGTTTAGTCCCATTTAGTTGCTAGAGAGGACTAAAATCCTTTTAGTCTCATTTAGTCATCGTGTTTGAGTAAAAAATAACTAAATATGACTAGATTTAGGAGCTCCTAGCTGAACCAAACACCCCTTACTACAAAAATATATTTTGTAATCAATTTAATATATCATAAATGTTAGTATATTTTTATATAACTTTGATCAAATTTTAAATTCTTTTACTTCTAAAAAAACGAGAATTTCATTCTTTTCTAGACGGGGGAGTAATATATTATATCTACAATTTATAGATCAAATTAAAGTGATTTAAATATATATATATTTAATACAAACTATAAACAAAGTGAGTCATTAATTGCATTTGATATACCTATGGCTCCCGCTCTAGAAAATCAACATGTTTTCTAGAGCTAGAGATCTACCAAACAGGGCCTAAGTTAAATTTCTCCAACCTCATGTCTTAATGATGCACAACCAAAACATGTTTTTTTATTAAGAATGTAATGCACCAATTCATATTTAGATGCTGATGTGTGTTTTTTCTATAAACCTAAGTTAGAGGAGTTAAACCTGTGACAAAGCTAAAAAAAATAAACTATGGATGTAACTGGTTTCCTTCTCACCATGACCTGACTTGCACTAGCGATGCATGTTCTCACTGGCCAGGCTTTTTAGCTACAACATTAGTTCGTTTAGTTCCCGTTCACATGTAGCTCCTAGGACACGTAGGGAAGATGTTTGCTTGCATGTGTCCCGCGGTTACAAGCACTTGACTGCACGCGTGAGTTTGCATCTAGCGAGCCAGGCTCAACCAGACAAGACAACCAATCATCCGTGAACTGCATCAAAACGACCGGGCAAAGCTAAATTCGTGTAACCAATCACGCACTACGACTTAGAACGATGGGTCGGCGTATCTGTGGATCAGACTTCCAGTATTGGGCATTCACCAATCACCGTCATTCCATCGACGAAACGCTGCGCGGTTAAACTGAAACCACCAGCGACCAGCCACACACACCGAAGTCAAATCCAAGCGCTAGGCCGCCACATCTACGTTGAAAAATCAGCCCTTGTTTAGTGGGATGAATTTGGATTTTGGGGCTACTGTAGCACGTTCGTTTTTATTTGGCAAATAGTATTCAAACATAGACTAATTAGGCTCAAAACGTTCGTCTCGCAATTTCCCACCAAACTGTGCAATTAGTTTTTCTTTTCGTCTACATTTAATGCTCCATACACGGGCCGCAAACATTCGATGTGACAGGTACTGTAGCAACTTTTTAGACTTTGGGGTCCAACTAAACAAGGGCTCAAGCTAAGAGCCAAATCACCAGCCATCCCTACCCAATTGCTGAATCACAAGAGCAAGACGTACAGTATTCTTGTCTCCTCCCTTTCACACTTCTTTTTTGCCGATCGGGGCAGGGAGCCAGCCAAGAAGATTGCTGGCTCACTGGCTGATGGCTGTGTCGCCCACGGGTTGGCGAGCGCGAGCTGTTTGTGGCTGTGGATAACGTTTTCTTGTGAGGCCTGGCGGCCTGGCCCCTGCCTCGCTTTCTCGCTTCACATCCACGTCGTCGTCGTCGTCGTCACATTTATCGAGACCCGGCATGGTTTTCTTGCGAGTCCAAACCCCGGTGGTGGCCGGTGGCCACCTGGTTGTCGCCATCCAGAAACTGCGGCGCTTAGGCTGCGTGCTCGTGACATGGAGTGTGAAAGGGGACCGTGACGTACAGTACGGCCGAATTAGATAATTTAAAACTCTAATACTGAACTATGATTTTTTTCTAACCTTAATAAAATATATATAAAAAAATAAACTATCTAAATATGCAACTACGGTTTTTCTAGTACGTTGTTATCTCTACAGCAAAAGGAGTAATACAAGCAATGTAAATGCAGAACCTAAAGAGTAAGGTAGAGATATGCAAACTCCCGTCGACGACTTCGGTATTTTTACCGAGGTATCGAGAAGCGCGCAAGATTCTCCCTAGTCCTCGTTGGAGCCCCTCGCAAGAAATCCCTCGCAAGAGTCAAGCTCCCGGTCGGGTAACTCCGTGGATAGCCCCGGACATTCCCCACGCGCAAGTGGATCTCCGGTGTGCCTTCCGACAAGCCTCTCCCGGACCGCTCCCCGCCGTCTTCACAAACGCGGGCCAAACCACCGCGGGCCTTATTCCCTTCGGTACACGGTGACGGCCACACCATAAACGCGGTTGGTGTGATCTCGCAAGACTATAAGCTCTCCGATGTACAACAATGGTGCACGTAAGCACCGAGTGATAAGAGGTATGCAAACCTCACTAAACACTAGGCATAAACCTAGAGCAAGCGCATAAGCGGTGGTCTAATCAACCTAAGCACTTCGCAAAGCACCTACGCTAATCACCTAATGAATCACTAAGCACTATGCAAGTGAAGATCACTAAAATAGTGTACCAACACCCTTGGTATATTTTCTCTGCTCCACTCTACTCAAATGGTCGGTTAAGGGTCTATTTATAAGACCCACTGAGAAAGTAGCCGTTGGAGACGAAACCCACCTTTCTGCTACTGATCGGACGCTGCTTTCGTCCTGACCGGACGCGTCCGGTCGTCCCAACCGTTGGAGCGCGCGCATTGATCGGATGTGGGGCTGGGTCCGGTCACTGTCGATCGGACGCGTCCGGTCGCGCTGGTGCCGCTCTAAAACCTCTCTGGACTCGATCGGACGCTGCAGTTCCTACGTTCGGTCGATCACCCTCCAACGTCCGGTCAGTGCTGAGCTAGTGTCGCGACAGTGAACAATGTCATCGGTGCATCCGGTCACTGCTTTGCTCAACATCCGGTCACTACTTCGCTTAGCGTCCGGTCACAGCTGCTAATGCCTACTGTTGCCGAGCAACTGATCGGACGCGTCCGGTCCCTATAAGGGCCGCGACCGGTCACCTCTGCCGAGCTTGTTTCTTCGTGATCTTATGTCTAGCTTGGTTTCTATCTTCGTGCTTGGACTTTGCTTGATATCTCGGGTCTTCTCTTGTGCTTCTAGGGTCTTGCTTATGATGTTGATCGTGGGATCATCATGTCGCCTTCGTCCAGGTCACGTCTTGCACTCTATTGAACTATAAAACAATTACTTATAAATTCTTTAGTCTAATTTGGTTGTGTTGGTCATCAAACACCAAAATCCAAAGTAAATGGGTCTAGGATCCATTTTCCTTACAATCTCCTTCTTGGTGATTGATGACAACACGACCAAAACAAGCAAATAATAAAAAATTTAGAATTTAAAAACTATTTACTTGCTAGGATGCAATGCAAAAGACAAGGTTGTAAGATGCTAAAAGATACCACATGTAAATATCTTTGCAAACTTATCTTGCCCTTTCAAATGTCCATATGTGGCATTATGGATTTAAGCCTCCCCCTAACTCCATAATCCACTATCCTCCCTTTCTCGGACCATTACCACTTGTAAATTATTATGATCGGGCTTGCTTTTGGTCTTACAAATTCTCCTCCTTTGGAATCAAACACCGAAAAAAGGCATTAGTAGCACAAGGAGGGTCAAACTTTGTGATCCTTTGTATGTGGAGTGAAATATGTCACAAAATTTGACTCTCACATTATATAAACTAAGCTCCCCCCTAAATATATGCATACATATGATGTATAATGTAGTTTATGCATAATTGGCAAATTAATGCTTAAGGGAGTTTAATCTATATAATACATGGAGAAAGCATATAAATACCAAAGTGAAATCAACATAATGATATCGGTTTAGAAATATCACATGTGGAAACCAATTTGATTTATACCACTCACAATAGGTGGTGGATATTTGAAGTATGATGCTTAACTCCGGAGACTCTATTTTCCTTGCAATGAGACTACTATACACATGATAAATTTGAAAATGTGTTAGTCTCAAAGCATCCAACGTGTAGAGTAATCTCTCCCTAAATTTGTGCACACAAGTATGGAATACTTGTAGGAGACATACACATTGATTTTAGAATAAAAAATACCACTTGAAAGATGACATCACATGAATGTGAGAATCATTTTCGAATGAGATATTTGGGAGAAATTATCTACAATTTAGACTTTGGCACATATTAGATGAATAATTATAAAATAAGCTATGTGCCGTGCTCCTATACAATTTAAACCACGTAGGTTTGCTCCAAGGGTTAAGAATGAAACCGAGCAAGCCTACCATAAGATATACCTAGTATATGTAAGACAAAAGATTAAACATGCAAATATAAATCTAGGCATGAAAAAGAACTAGATGCTCATTGAAATTGCAAGAAATTAAATCTAGTTATCTAACATGGGGAGGGAAATTTGGGTCCATAGTGTTCACTAACCCACTTGGCAATTGATATGATCCAATATGATGCACCCCATGAAATGCACCAAAAACTATACCAAGTCTCCAAATTTCTCGAAGTCCATCGGACTTCTCACTTCCCTTTCGGGATCCAAACCTTCTTGGTGCTCTTCATATTTGAAATGATCTCTTTTGGCACCCAAAAGCGTTTGACCCCATTGTTGGCTTCCTTGTTCACTTTGATGGTAACCATCTTGTTATTTTTCTTCTTCTTCAAGAGATAAGGTGTGGAGGCCTTTTTATCCACCTTGTTGGTGTAGGTGTTGGAGAGCTTGCTTGTTTGCTTTTTGTTTTTCTCTTTCTTCTTAGCTCCTCCCCCATTCTTCACCTTGCACTCATAGGACTTGTGGCCTTCCTTGTGGCATACGTAGTAAACCACGGTTTGTCTTTTATCAAGCTTCTTCACTTCCTTGACGGTGTTATCTTAATAAAGTTGAGCTTGCTCCGTCTTGCCTTTCACTTGAGTCAAGTCCTTGGTGAGGCGAGCCACTTCTAGCTTGAGTTGCTCATTCTCCATTGCGACCTCTTGTGTGCATGTTTCTATAACAACTTTCTCAACATAAACTTGGTTGCACATGGGTGAGTCTAAACATAAATCATTACAAGAAGTAGAGGCATCCTTTTTAGGCATATCAAAAATTGAACCTTTCCTTTTAGGTGCCTCGGTGGGGGTAGAACCGACGGCTTTAAGATTAGCAACTTTATTAGTTAGTTCATCACAATGTTTGCACATGGTTTCCATTTTAGCAAGCAAACTTTTATAAGCATCTTGTGAGCTAGCTAACTTTTTCTTTAATTTTTTATTTTTCTTTACAAGTTGCTCATCATTGATTCTGCAATTATTTATGTTTGCACTAGTCTCAAATTGCTCAATTTTAGTAGATAGCTCCATATTAAGATTGACAAAAGTTTCATATTGTTTAAGCAAAGTAGCATAAGCTTGTTGTGAGCTATCTAGTTTTTCTTTTAATTTTTTAAGTTTTTTTGTTGACTAGTGCAAACTTTAGCAAAGTTAAGATTTTATTGCACAATTTCATCATAAGATGGTAGCTCATCATCACTATCACTATCATTGTCACTATCACTAGGGATAGACTTTTTGTTACTTTGTGTCATAAGGCACACACGTGAAGTACTTGATGATGAGTGCTTGTGCCCGCGCCTCTTGTGATGGTCTTCTTCTTCACTTGAAGAATCATCCCATGACCTTATTGATGTGAGGGCTTTGTCCTTCTTCTTCTTTATCTTAGGTGTGGGCTTGTTTGGACAAACTTCCATAAAATGCCCTTTCTCGTCATATCCATAACACCATTTCTTTCTTTACTCATTTCTTTGATCGGTGAATATAAAATCTTGAATTTGGATGGACACACCCTTGACATTGAGCCTTTGGATCATCTTCTCCACCTTGTTAATAAGTTTTATTGATTCTTCATCGGAGGTGGAGGAGGAAGATTGATCATCATCACTTGATTCTTCGTCGTCATCATCCTCATCTTCTTCTTCATCTTCACTTGAGGAGCTTGAGCTTGAACTTGTCTCAACTTGCTTGCCCTTCATCTTCTTTTTCTCCCTACATGTGAGAGCTTTCCCTTTGCTTGATAAAGAGACTTCTTCTTGACCCATCTTGCGTGACATTTCAAATGCCACTATCTTGCCAATGACTATGGCCGGGGTCATGGTGCTCAAGTCCTTCATGTTGTGAAGGATGGTGATGATGCCTGCATATTTCTTTTGTGGTAGCATGTAGATGATCTTCCTCACGATGTCCACATCATCTAGCTTGGTTAATCCTATTAAATGGAGCTCATTGATAATTAGATTCAAACGAGAATACATATCACGAACAAGCTCATCATCATTCATTTTGAAGGAATCATAATTTTATTTAGTTAGACAATGTTTTTGATCACAGATATTAGTTGTGCCGTCATGGAACTCTTGGAGTTTTAACCAAATTTCATGTGCCGTATTTAAGGTGAACACTTGGTTAAACACATCTATGCTAAAAGATTGAAACAAGCAATTTTTAGCTCTAGCATTGAAATGAATTTCTTTTTCTTCACTCTTTGTGGGTTTATCGGGATTCTTAATGGGTTTCATCCCGTCACGAGTGACTCTCCAAACACCCAAATCTACCGCTTCAAGGTGACAAGCTATTCTAACTTTATAGTAGGGGAAGTTAGTGCTGTCAAAGTGCGGAGGCCTAAAGGTATCCATCCTAACCACTCTAAATAGCGTTGACTCAACGGCGGTGAAGCCAAAGGTCCAAATCGAGCCAACCGGCACTCCGATACCAATTGAAAGGGGACCGTGACGCCTAAGAGGGGGGGTGAATTAGACAACTTAAAACTCTAACTCTAAATTATGACATCTTTTTCTAACCTTAGCAAAACCTATGCAAAAAGATAAACTATCTAAATGTGCAACTACGTTTTAGCTAGTGTGTTGCTATCTCTACCGTAAAAGGAGTAATGCAAACAATATAAATGCGGAAGCTAAAGAGTAAGGTAGAGATATGCAAACTCCCGTCGACGACTCCGGTATTTTTACCAAGATATCAAGAAGCGCGCAAGCTTCCCCTAGTCCTCGTTGGAGCCCCTCGCAAGGAATCCCTCGCGAGGGCCAAGCTCCTGGTCGGGTAACTCCGAGGATAGCGCCAGTCCTTCGCCACGCGTAAGTAGGTCTCCGGTGTGCCTTCTGGCAAGCCTCTCCTGGACTGCTCCCCGCCGTCTTCACTATCAAGCTTCCGGCCAAACCGTCGCGGGCCTTGTTCCCTTCGGTACACGGTGGCGGCCACACAACAAACGCGGTTGGTGTGATCTCACAAGACTACAAGCCCTTCCGATGTACAACAATGGTGCGCGCAAGCACCAAGTGATAAGAGGTGTGCAAACCTCACTAAATATTAGGCCTAAACCTAGAGCAAGCGCATAAGCGGTGGTCTAATCAATCTAAGCACTTCGCAAAGCACCTACGCTAATCATCTAATGAATCACTAAGCACTATACAAGTGAAGATCACTAAAATAGTGTATCAACACCCTTGGTATGTTTTCTCAGCTCCACTCTACTCAAATGGTCGGTTGGGGAGTCTATTTATAAGCCCCATTGAGAAAGTAGCCGTTGGGGATGAAACCCATATTTCTGCTACTGACCGGACGCTGCTTTCGTCCTGATCGGACGCGTCCGGTCGTCCTGACCGTTGGAGCGCGCGCATTGATCGGACGCAGGGCTGAGTCCGGTCACTGTCGATCGGACGCGTCCGATCGTGCTGGCGCCACTCTGAAACCTCTCTGGACTCGATCGGACGCTGCAGTTCCTGCGTCTGGTCGATCACCCTCCAGCGTCCGGTCAGTGCTGAGCTACTGTCACGACAATGAACAGTGTCATCGGTGCGTCCGGTCACTGCTTTGCTCAGCGTCCGGTCACTGCTTCGCTCAGCGTCTGGTCACAGCTGCTGACGCCTGCTGTTGCCGAGCAACTGATCGGACGCGTCCGGTCCCTATAAGGGCCGCGTCAGGTCACATCTGCCGAGCTTGTTTCTTCGTGATCTTGCGTCCGGCTTGGTTCATATCTTCGTGCTTAGACTTTGCTTGATATCTTGGGTCTTCTCTTGTGATTTTAGGGTCTTGCTTATGATGTTGATCGTGGGATCATCATGTCGCCTTCGTCCAAGTCACGTCTTGCACCCTATTGAACTACAAAATAATTACTTGTAAATTTATTAATCCAATCTAGTTGTGTTGGTCATTAAACACCAAAATCCAAAATAAATGAGCCTAAGGTCAATTCTCCTTGCAGAGTGGACTGTGTTGTTTAGGGCGGTTTGCGACGAGGCGTGGATGTTAACTAGTCAGCCAGCGCGAGTGCGATGCTGCGCCTTGTGTGATCTGCTTGACTTCTGCCAGCCTGTTCGCTTGCTCGTAAACGATCGTAAATTTTCAGCCGGGAACAGTATTTTTCTCTCACACCAAACCAGCCAGCAGTAAATAATCCACGATACGATACGGCCTCCCGAACAGGCTGTGCGGCTGCAGGTTGCCTCACTTCTGCTGGCATGCTGTTTTGATACTAAAGGCTAATTGTTAATCAGCTCAAATTTAGCTAAAATTTCCTAGTCCGTCAAAAGAATAGGCAAGCTAAGCTCTAACCAGTTGTTAGCTAACTTGCTAGCCAATCTTACCTAATTTTGACTAGTTTTAGCCCCATCTAATAGTAGGCTTAGTTGATCCATCTAAACAGGAGGTCAATAGGTGAGCTAACTTATTAAACAAGCCTCCAATTAGTTGTTAGCTAATTAGCAGGTCAATCTTAGCTAATTTACATTAATTTTAGCCCCGGTTAATTACTAGCTCTAAGTAATCCAAATATGTCCTTAAGATGAACATTTGTAAAGAAAAAATATTATATAAGTTTAGAGGTATAATAATTTTTTAGGCATAGATTTCAAACATCAGTGGCTTGTTTGGTTGGGACCCCGAGACAGGCAGCCGTGGCCAGGCATCCATCTCAACTCTAGGCGTGAAAAATCCAACGCCTGAGAGTGATGCTATACCAGATAGCTCCAGCCAATCCTAAGTCAAAAAGTCTTATAGCCTTATATGTATGGACCGTCGTGAATCTATCACAGATTCTTAAGGGCGTGTATTCATTTCAATCCACATATACTGTAGTGGATTGAGGTGGAATTAAACTGAATTGCATTCCATTCCATTCCATTCCACTCCAACACATGTGATTTAAAGTGAATACACATGCCAAGTTGTCTTACGTCCCCCAACCAATCCTTTTTTTTCAACATTTTAGAATCTTATTAACACTGACACGTTCTGCTGTGGGCGTCAATGGTCCCTGGCATCGAAGAGATGCAACAACTTTGAAGACGAGTAGATGCGTTTAGTACTTTAGTTTAGATATGTAGTGTAGGAGAACAATATTATCCAGGTGATTTGAGTTTCAACTTCGACATGTTGAAGAAGTGATCTTCGACAAGTTGGACAATAATATATATCCAGGTGACTAGGTGATAATTCATCCACTGGACCACGATTCGATGATATAATATATACACATACATGGATAAGGATTCAAGACCGGCCGTGTACTGCATCATATCATTATCCACCCGAGTAGGAGTAGTACATGATAATGCAAGAAGCGTTGGATTGTTCTGACTTTCAAAAGTCACGCAGCTACCATGACGAAATCAGCTCACCAGTCAATGAAACGCACTCTGTGGTCAGAAGTTGATCGCCTTTCGTTGCGTGGAACTCCATCTGGTCACAGCAGCATGTCCAAGGACTAAGACGGGTAAGATTTACGTGGCTTTGCAAGTGTACTTGCCAAAAAAGCTCCCAGAGATTGAAACATGACCACAACCAGCCTATGGTTAGAATATCCTGCCAAGAGGCTTCAACTCTGTTGGCAAACGATCGTAGTTGCCCGAATCAATCTGCGTCTGGAACATGGGCCGCTTCCCGTACTCGCGCAATACACCTGGTGCCAAGTGCTCCTTGCTTGGTGTCAGCATGACATAGTTTGGATCAGCTCGTTGGTAACTGCATTTCGTTAATGTTCACAAGCAAAGGACAACATTTTTTAAATATAGTAGTTGAATGAAAGAGAATGATTCAGTCACAGGGCATAAATAACAGAACCTGGCTCGTCTAAGATCCTCGACACGAAGGCCAAATCCATATGATGTTGTGCCCTTTGAATGATCATTCACAGCTGTAAACAGAAACAGGGAGTCAATCCAGCCAGTAAATCACCAAAAGTAGAGCGACAAGTCATATCTTGCAGCTCTCCCAAATTATACTTATGTCATGTCCTGTTTGGAGTAATAACTAAACTGTAAAGTAACTTCCCCAGCTGTAAACCATAACCAAATGCCATATAGTAATAACTGAGTAAAGTTACATTTCCAGACTACATATCGCCATGAAGTTTGTGCTGCTCATCATGCTTACATTAAAATTATTTTACAGCTGGGGAAGTTATGGAAGAAACTTCAAATTCTAAGTGCAGAGTAAGAAACAGTACATACTAGAAAGATATCATGCGGTCAGCAATTACCAATTTATACAGAAAAATGGATCAAAGAAACTGAAAATGACACTTTTACTGCAGCTCAGCCTGTTCGCTTGCTCGTAAACGATCGTAAATTTCCAGCCGGGAACAGTGTTTTTCTCTCACACCAAACCAGTCAGCAGTAAATAATCCACGATACGATACGGCCTCCCGAACAGGCTGCTGGATGTACTGGATCTTGCTTTTAAGAAAAAGATAAAAGAATACAAAAGCTCGATTGCTTGGATACCTGTTACACTAAAAGTAAAGGATGGTCTCCACCATGATTTGAATGCCAGAGCTACAGAAGACTTGGAAGGACCAAGCTTTCCCTGATAAGCAAAGAGCAATGTACATCAATTGAAGAAGTGCTGAGACAGTCTAGAAGTGAGGGCGTGCAAATCCATTCCACCTTTTAAAGCAGCACATATTTATTTCACCTAAATGGCTTCCAAAATTCCAGAAAAGGGTGAAGGAGTGCCATAATTCATAAAATGATAAATTACATATATGAAGATTCAGAAAACATTACTGGTCTATATGCTGTGTTTCATTTTTTGGACGAAACAAACTTTCTTAAATTGTTAAGGTGAGATATGTGTGCAGTGCAAGGTGGAAATGCAACACACATCCTTTCTAAAATACAGGCCTAACAGATAAATAAATATATTTAACCTTCAGTAGAAAGTTTTTGTTAGCTTGCCAACTTGCAGCCAACTGAAACAAGGAGTTGCCATCCCCACTCACTTTATCTTTATCAACTCTGCACAGTTTGAAAATGTAGTAAGCCAGTTGGGTTGATTTTGAACAAAGTATATTCCTTCACTAAAGGCTTACCTGGCAGCCAACTCAAGTCCAAAGTCAATGTAGTTTGTAATGCCAACAACTTGATCATCTTCAAAAGGATTTTTACCTGGTAAACATAAGCCATGCATACTCTCACAGAAATTTCAATTCGAAACTTATATGACAGCACTCTACTACTGAAATGATCTAAACCAGAAAAAAAAGTAAAACAGATGAGTCCTTATTAGGGGGAAAAAATCCTCCTACGAGCACAATAAGGAAAATAGTGGAAGTCAATCTATAGTCCTCTCTAATAAAAAAAATATATGAAGGACCATAAAAGACTATTTTGATGACATGTATTGGTTTAAATACAATTAATCAATGGCATGGAACAACGTCCCAAATGACATGTTCAGCTTCAGTTTAATAGTGGCGGACGTGGACCTCAATTAATGACACAGCAGCAGATATAACCTGAATCTCAACTGTAATTAATAAGAAAGGACAAGGACTATTTGCAAATATGAAATGAAAGAACTGCCCTTACCCTTCTTTGAACAACCAGGTGCTGATAGAATGATGTGGTTAGCTGCACGTTAAGGGGAAAAATTCAATTCGAGGTAGCCAGTATTATTTAGATAAAGAAATTCTTTAGCCAGCATCATTGGCAACTGCTTGACTTATGTCAGTGTTGTAATTTCTGATGTTTAGCCCATAAGTAACTAAAAGTTTCTAAAAGAACAGTTGACCATTTGAACCCCACACAAAAGAATAAAAGAAAGCATATCCATCCACCTCATTGTTCATTGCATGTTTCGATGTGATTATAATTGAGTTCTTTGACACCTATGAATCTACAAAATTACAAATGAGATCAAGCAGCAACTTTTAAAGCTCATACGTTATTGTGTGTAAACTAAGACTCAAAGCGCATACAATACGCCAATAAAAAGCGAAACATTACATTTTCTTATGCATCGATGATGTTCTTAGATAAATCACGAACATGAGTATATAGCTACTTTGCAAATTACATATTGTAATCCATGCACAAAAAAATCCTCACTCCATCAGAGGCAGCAAATAGTTTATAGTCTTGTTAAAAGATCATAGCAGTTGCAAACTAATAAGCTATCTGAAGCTTTCTTATTGAAAAATATGTACAATTATAAAGCAAACCTGTGTACTTCTGGCAAGTTCCAGGGAGAAAATGAATGAAGGGCTGAGCGGGCTAGTTGAGCCAACACCATAACTGATTGCACAATTCCAGTTCTCCAGTTCTGTAAATGGCATAGGATGTTTGCTGCCACCTATTGCAGAATAGACAGGATAGAGAATAAGGGTTAGCAGCAAAAACAGAAGGCTCAAAACATATAAAAATAATAAACATCCACATGTATTATCTGCTAGCAGGGAAGGCAGAAAACATTCAACAAAATATTGGAACTTAGCAACGACGATGACAACAAAGCCTTTTAATCCCAAGCATGTCAGGGTAACCTATGTAAATATTGGAAGATCTAATAGAAATAGTAATCGTAGAGAACTTCAAAGCCTGATACATCTTTGCAGTTGCAGTAGTGACAACTTGCTTTGGACTAAAAGGCTTTGTTATTTTGGTTGTTGCAGCTCAATGCCAAAAGACAGCTACAGCTTACAAACAACAGTACACCCACAACATGCAAGTATAGTAGCTTCAGTGGTGAATAAGACAAAGAAATGCAAAACAATGAATTGATGTTTTAAGAGTCATATTATCATATATCCATCTAAAGAATAGAACTTTGGACCATTTAGCCTGGTAACACTCACTAAGTGGCTTGTATTGTACTCCTGCAGTTAAGCTCCCTTTTCTCCCAACCAACCATGCACCCAAGGGTACCTCACCAGATACTGCAAAGAAAAGAATGAGCATGACATGTTAGACCTGAACATAACCACATAAGAATATTATTAAGGAACAATCCAATACATTAAATAGATTCAAAACTATGGAGGTGCATCTACTTGTTATATCAACCTTAATCAAAATTCAATAAACAACAACAAAGGCACTTAATCCTGAGCAAGTCGGGGTAGCAAGCCACCAACAGAAAGATAGAAAAGAAAAGAGGTGTTTTAGCAGTAGATAGATGTATACAAGGAATTGGCACAAATGATGCCCCAACAGATAAATTCTCTGAACCATATCTTACACCCACGACCCCATAATCTTCTGAATGCAACCTGCAAAAAAGACAAACATAGCTCCCTCATTGTGATCATTTCTAATTATATTAACAGAATAAAATATAATTAACACTGGACCAGAAAAAAAAATCTTCAACAACCAACATTAAAGCTTCTGGAAAGCTATCTAACAACACTTTGCATTATTTGGAAACAGAAACAAGATATATGGCCTACCTGTTCCCCATTAGCAAAGGTAGTGTTCCGAAGGCACCAAAACGATACTTAGGATCATAGGCACATGACCTAAGCTGCAACAAGCTGCAAGAAAAGGAGATTTGCAAATTGTTACTCACGTGTTTTTAATACATAAAAATGCTGACTAACATTATTATAGTCCATCGAGCCAGAAAGTGCATACGGATTTGAAGTTGACACAAGAAGGTCCACAAAGGTATGGGGGTCATCCAGTTCTCTAAGAAAAAGTGAAGTGTTTTTGTTAGTATAACAAAGGTGGGACTAATATGAAGAATTTAGAAGCTATGAATATCCACCTCTGCCAGCGAAATAGAGCATCCCCTTTTACTTCTGTTCCACTATTTTTATCAGCAGCAGCAGACACCTAGTGACATTAAGGTAGGCAAAAGCTTTTCGTGAAGTAATAAAATATTTAAATATGGATGAATTGGAACGAAATCTCTTAAGATTCCAGTTGCAGCAGCTATAACCATTCTACAAAACTGCTAGCAAATCAGTGGCTTTATGGACATGCGATTGCACTAAAGGCACCATTTCAAAATCTGGCACAAGGTTGTCTGTAATATCAACAAATATATATGTGAAAACCTCAGTTTGTGGCACTATGCAACATCCAGGCAAGACTATATTATCATAGTTGAAACACAAGCACAGGGAACATCAACAGAGTGTCCTTTCCAGAACAGATGCCAATAGGTCCTAGATGTTCTAATAACGATGCCATGCTAATGACAACTAGAGATATGAAATGATAGTTCTTTGAAATTCTTTCTTTCAAAGATAAATGAAAAGGACAGAAAATGATAGCAGCATTAACAAATAAAAAAAATGACAATAGGGTTCAGTTGGTGCACTTAACACCAATTACATCCTAAACAGACAGGTACCATGATATTGAAAGGGTAAAGAAAGAGAAGACAGTAGCAGAAATGATAGGTAATGTTTGACAGGATACAGTAGCAATCAAATCAACGTGAGGATCTTCCAGCGGCTTCAACATGATCCTTGAGGTCATATTCCCAGCTTGATCGAAATAGTCCTCAAACAGATTGTGCAGCGAGAGCTTCCCAAACATTAGTTCATATGCTGGCACCGCCATCCTGCATGTTCAAGACTAGCACTGCTTTAAGTAAAGCACAATGAAGGGCCCAGGCTGACATAAGTGCAACCCCAAGTGCAATGCGGCAATGTCTCATCCTTCCAGGAAGACTAAAACTAACCTTAACTGTAAAGGTGCATAGGAAAATGCATCTGCTAGAGATGTGCGTGCTCCAAGGATAAAAGCAACCTACCAAAATTGAGACGCACAAGTGCACAACCTTACAACTAAGGGAGAATTCCTTGTGAGCCATTAAAAAATATCGCAATCCCCTGTGAGCCACTGGAAAAATTCAGCGGTCTTCAGCGCCACTGCTCCAACTTTTTTTTGTCCTCCATGCCACTGCCGTCAGATTGGGCTCTAACGGTGTCAAACTGCAAGTGTGAAAAGTCGAAAATACCCTTAAGTCTAAATATGTCATTAATTTTTTTGAGCATCTTAACGACTTCAAATGGAAAAACTCAAAACTAGAAAGTTGTAGATCTCGTCGAGATCTATAATTTTTATATAAAAATTATCTTCATTTAATTCCGCAAAAAAAGATATGATTTTTCTAAGATATATTAATCATATCAAATCATATCTTTTTTTGAGGAATTAAATGAAGATAATTTTTATATGAAAATTATAGATCTCGACGAGATCTACAACTTTCTAGTTTTGAGTTTTTCTATTTGAAGTCGTTAAGACGCTAAAAAAAATTAATGACATATTTAGACTTAAGGGTATTTTCGACTTTTCATACCTGCAGTGACACCGTTAGAGTCCAATCTGACGGCAGTGGCATGAAGGGCAAAACAAAAAGTTAGAACAGCGGCGCTGAAGACCGCTGAACTTTTCCAGTGGCTCGTAGGGGATTGCGATCTTTTTTAACGGCTCACAAAGAATTCTCTCTACAACTAACTGATGTTAACGATCTGACGCATTTCACCAATCCACAGTTCTATTTCACACCATGCGAGCAATCAAGCGCGATTGCCTGGAAGCATGATTAATCACGACCATTCAGCCGTTTAAGTGGAGCAGTTATGCAGAGCGTAGGTCTACGGCTGAATCACCAGCCGAGATTTGTGCAGAGTGAGGCTACCAACCAATTGGCTTCCCTGCCTTAACACAAAGCAGAGGGTTCGGAACGGAGGGGAGAGAGGAAGCGACGAACCTGGTGCGGGCGGCGATGGGAGGGTAATCGAAGAGCGGCGGCACCAACACCATCGGCGGCGGCGGCTCCGCCTTGCTGAAGAATATCCCCATCTCGCTCGCCCTCGGCTCACCGATCTACAGCAGTTCTGCGGCGCCTCCTCCTCCCTTGAACTCCACAGCGGCCGCCTCTTTTGCGGCGGCGGCGAAACACCAATGCAATTTTTTTTTTTTTTTTGATAGGAACACCAATGCAATTGTTCCGGTAGCGGGTCGGCGGCGCCGCGGCGGGGGCTTAAAAGATTGCGCAATGGTAATACAGGCTAGTTCAAGGGGCTCCGCTGTAAAAATGTTGTAAACTGCCGCTCTTGTGCAGATCCCCACCGCTAAGTCCCGATCGTACGGCCGACTGAGCAAGGGGATTTGGGATAGCGATTGATCTCCAACGGCTCGCTGATCAGGCTTCCTACAAGTGAGCGCTCTCGTCCTAATAATCCCCCAGTCACTCACACACGAGTGGGGAGCTCTCCGCTGCTCCCGTCTCTCGAAAGGCAAAACTCTAACCCTCGCCGCACGCCGCCCGCCGCACGCCGCCCGCAGCCATGGATAGCGACAGCGACGAAGGCGACTACACCACGTACGCGCAAGTGGAGCGGGGCTTCAACACCATGGAGGGCCCGTCCGCGCAGGAACGCATCGACTGCATCGTCCCCTTCCTCGTGTCCCTCCTGCCCGCGACCTACGTCTCGGCCCCCGAGGTCGAGTCCGACTCCGACGACGACCGCTTCTCGCTCACCTCCTCCGACTCCGGGGCGTCCGACGACCACGACGCGCTCCCGTTCGCGGCGGCGCCGGGCGACGGCGAGGACCGCATCAGCCGCCTCCCGGACACGCTCCTGGCCGACATCATCCACCGCCTCCCCACCAAGGACGCCGGCCGTACCGCCGCGCTCTCCACGCACTGGCGCCGCGTGTGGGCCGGGACCCCGCTCCTCGTCGACGACGCGCACCTCCTCGGCGCTGGCGGGACCAACGACGTCCCCGTCGTGCGCGAGCTCGCGCGCTGCGTGGCCGCGCACCCGGGCCCGGTCCGCGGCGCGCGCGTCACCCGCGTCTCCTTCCACGCGCACGAGTACGCGCTCCGGCGCTTGGTCGCGGACCTCGCCGACAAGGACGTCCGGGACCTCATCCTCGTCAACCGCCCGTGGCCGCTCGACATGCCGCTCCCCGACGACATCCTCCGCTGCGCCTCCCTCGACCGCCTCTACCTCGGCGTATGGAAATTCCCCAAGACGACATCCGCGCACCCGCCTGTGTCCCCCGACCTCCGCGAGCTCGGACTCTTCCACAGCATCGTCCGCAACGAAGAATTCGAGTCCCTGCTCGCGCACTGCCCCAAGCTGGAGGTCCTCTCTCTCGTCATGTCATACCACGAGCCGTCGCGTCTCCACCTAACCTCCAACAGCCTCAAGATCGCGGTGGAGTGGATGTCGTCCTTCGATGAGGTCGTCGTTGAAGACGCCCCAAGCCTCGAGCGGCTGCTCTTCCAGAGCATCCTTGAGAGGAGGCCCGTCAAGATTGTTCGTGCTCCGAGGCTGGAGGTGCTCGGGGTCCTCGACCTCGACCTCCACATGCTTGAGATCGGTGGCACTGTCATCAAGGCTGGGATGAAAGTGAGTGCTAGCAACATGGTACCAAGCTTGAAGATACTGGCCGTGAAGGTTTAGTTTGAATGCAACAGGGAGGCCAAGATGATGTCTACTTTGCTGAAATGCTTTCCTCGCTTGGAGACGCTTCACATCATGCCCACTACATCCGAGACACCGGACAGCATACATGAAGATGACTTGAGGTTCTGGGAGCACCGGGGTCCTTGTGAGTGCCTCGAGTCGCATCTGGAGACTGTTATGCTTCATGGGTCCTTGGTGGAAGGTCATGGGGCTGGTTTTATCAGGTATGTCGTAAGGGAGGGCAAGGCACTCAAGACTATCGCCATTGTTTGCAGTGATGAGAAGGCAAGCGGCTTCAGAGAGTCAGCTGTTGGCGGTAGCGGTGAAATTGTTCTTTGTGTTGCCACCCTACACTGGAGTTTCCAAGCTGCCATTGATTTATCACTGGATGATCCCTTTGGCGTGGTGAAGGCTTAGGCATGAGGATGCTGGTACTAGTATGTCATGCGTTTTGGAGGTGCGGTTTGCTGTGCTTGTACTAAGTCTTTATCAGGAATTATGTTTCGTAGTAATAAAAACATGGGAAGAAACTTGCATATGAATGTCTTTTGGATTATGTGGTGATAAAAGTATGGTAAGGAACTTGCACACGAAGGTCTGGAAACCAGTTTAAGTGTCTGATTTGGGTTGCTTGGGGAGGGATTAAGATTCTGGTTATGGATGTACTTTTTTTTCCAAGCATGTTAAGTTGGCCGTCATTTGTCTGTTATGGGTCTGTAATATCTGGAACTAATACCTGTCATGGGTCTGTTAAGTTGGCCGTCTATTTGTCTGCATGTTTGTCCTCCCAATGTGTGAAACTTCTACATTTGATTATCAATCTGTTAAGTTCCGAGCTGTCAGTCGTGGGCTGTGAGGTGCACACTTACATGATCATCAGAATGAGGCTTACTCTAAAACACAGTTACAACCAAGGAACGAGCACTAGAGCTAGAAGTAGCTTAATGCCAAGCAGTTTCTAACCGTGGGCATTCTGCTCAATCAGCGCAATGCAAACCAGATAGGCCATTATATGGAATGTGGTGTGACAGTAACATTTCTAGCGGAGCACCCACTCTAGTCATTCACAACTATTTTTCAGCGCCTGCATCAACTAGGGACGCACACCGACATGGACAACAAAGATCTGTTCACTTGGCTTATAGGCCGTACTTTTTCAGCCAACGAGCAGTATTTTTCTCTCACGACAAATCAATCAACAGTACTTTTAGCCATGACTTATCAGCCAAGCGAACAGGGCACTGGAATGCAGTAATTGTTAGTCACTATCAGTAGGCAATCGATGATACAGATGCATTCGTACATCGTCACAAGTTCACAACGTTAGCTCAGAAGCAACGAGAGGAAATCAGACGACAAATGAACCAAGTTCATTGGTTTGATCTGTTTATAGAATTTGTAGTGGAGCCCAGATGTGCTCCATTTCACAGCAAATCTTCAACATTATTTAGAACTACTACTAAATATTATCTTGCGGTTTAAGGAGACCCCCCCAAAAAAAAAAAAAAAACCTAGAACAAAATCAAGATTGCTAGAATTTTACAGGACTTTGCATATACCTATCAATTCGCAGAAAAGCTACTCCAACTGCCACGTGAGCAAAAGCAGCCTAGAGTTACATTATCCTGTCAATTGGCCTCAAGTCTGTTGGTAAATGATCATAACTGCCTGGAACACGGGCCGTTTCCCAGTATCTTGTGCCAAGTGTTCCATGGTTGGTGTCAACATAATGTAGTTTGGATCAGCTCTTTCGTAACTGCATTTCATTGATATTCAATGTCTTATCAGTACAACATTGCTAATGGAATAAACATAAAACAATTTCAGGGATAAATACAGAACCTGGGTTGTCTCAGATCTTCTGTTCGAATGCCAAATCCAAATGATGTTGTACCCTTTGAATGATCCTTCACAGCTGCAAACAGAAAAGGATGTGAATGCAGCCACCCCACAGTTAGAATTACTTTTATGTTATATGTGTTTTTTCTACTTCACTGTAGTATCAATAAGTACAAATCTAAAACTGCAACAAAACCATAGCTGCAGTATACCAAAATACAAATATATAAGATTGGGCAAAAGCATAAGTAACTGCTATTTCGTTACTGGAAGAGTAAATGAAGTTCATGTTAGTAAAAGTGGTTCAGTGCTGCCTGATTAAAATTTTGTATGACTAAGGACTGGAACTTCAAGTCCTCACTGCAAACTAATAGACAGTACAAACTAGGAAGACGACTAAATTCATAAAGCAAAACTGATAAAGAAGTTAAGAAGAGCCCCCTTTATTGAGGCAGTATTTATTCGTGGTTCTAGATGTAAATGACTTTTTCTTCTATGCTAAAAATGAAGGATGCATAGGCTTGAATACCTGTGAGACTGAATGTAAATGATGATCTCCACCATGATTTGAGTGCCAGAACTATAGAAGAATTGGAGGGACCAAGCTTTCCCTGCAAGTAAGATCAATGAGCATTTGGTGAGGTAGGATTGTATTTCATGTTCTGTTTGAAGACGAGACATGAAGGTGTAAATGATAAATGGAATTTTAACCTTCAATAGGAAGTTCTTATTAGCTTGCAAACTTGCAGCTAACTTGAACAAGGAATTGCCATTCTCAGTCGGTTTATCGTTATCAATCCTGAAACAGAGTCAGCTAGTTGTATTTATGTAAGGCAGAGTAACACACAATCTAAAGCTTACCTTGCAGTAAACTCAAGTCCAAAATCAATGTAGTTTGTAATTTCAACCACATCTTTATCTTCTTTAGGATTTTTCACCTGGTGTACGCAAGCAGCGTACGATTAAAAATTTCAAATTTCAAAACTTGGATGGCATGACTCTAATACAATGAGTTCATACCCGATAATGCACACAACTAGGAAAAAATGAATAAATATTAGTCCCATGTAATAATGAGTTTGATGGGGCCACAGATAATTTCTTGGTGGCACAGATATTTTTAAACGGAACAATTTTCAATGGCTTAGAACACCAACAAAGTATTTCATCAGGTTCACTTTGAGAAGTGGTAAGATCAAATTAATGTTCCAGCAGATATATCTGATGTTATTTTCTTCAATATATAAACTCGCTTCGTGTTGTCCACACGACCTGGTGGGGATGACAGTTCATTAGAGTGTCCCTACAATCCTACTTCCTAGTTCCTACTAGTGCATATTGTCTAAGCTATGTTATTCCTATTGTTGGGCTGTTGCCAACACTAGACAAACACCAAAGGATAGGTTGTGTTTTGTATGAACACATAAATTTTCCTCCATATCACATGACTCAAAGTAATCTCGATAACTGACAAATATTGATCAAACCTAACATAATAAAGATGCAGTACAAAAAGCCGTGTACTTGGCTTCCGCGATCATCATGCCCTTTTGAATGAAATAAACTCTCACCACAAGTTTGATGAAAAAAAGATTGACCCTATGACCCTATAACTCTGATTAAATTAATATCATGTCTCAAAGATAGATACTTCCACCTTTTCTTCCTGAACCTGAGCTGTAGCTACATTGTGATGCGAAAAGAGAAGTAACACTTTGTAAAGACAAAATGAAAGAGAACTGCCCTTACCCCTCTTTGAACAACCATGTGTTGATAGAATGACATTGTCAACTGTAGACCAATGAAAAGAAAATGTTATAGGAGAGTTGCAAATTAGATTCAAAGATTGTGCAAAGGCGACACTGATTACATATAGAAATGTACTCTGTCTAACACCGTCATGTACTATTTAACTTGTGCAAATGTTTTACTTCCCAATGTTTTGCCTATTCATTGTTCTCTACTCAAAAGAAAAGAAAACATATGCATCAGAATTGTTGTTTCATGCCATTGTTTAATGTGTCTAGTATTATAGTAATCCATATATTAATTCATGCACCATCCATCATTCCATCTGAGGCAGTAACTACTCTATAGCTTTGTCAAAAGATCCTAGAAATTGCAAGCTAATAAACTGGGTGAAGTATTTTGATTGAAAACGATGTGCATTTAGACGAGACCTATTTACTTCTGGCAAGCTCAAGGGTAAAAGTGGATAAAGGGCTGAGTGAGCTAGTTGAACCAATGCAGTAACTAATTGCACCATTCCAATTCTTTGGATCTGTAAACGGCATAGGATGTTTGTTTCCACCTATTAAATATTGGACAAAATGGAACATTAGCAAAAACAGAGGCTCAAAGTTGACTTGTAAATACATATATTTTGACTAATAAGTGATGGTCAAAGTTTACAATGTTTGACTTGTTTTGAGTTATAATGCATCCTAAATTTTTAAATGGAAGAAGTAACACCCACAACACACATGTATGGTCCCTACGGCTCCGTTTGTTTTTATGTTGTAATCATTTGAGAGCATCTCTAATTTTGTGGAGCTACAAAAGCAAATCCCTACTAGATAAGTTAGAGAGTTCACAGCACATCAACCACAAATTGGGCCATAGTGATTAAAAAATTATGTATATGCAATGCAAAGTGTCAAAATGAAGTTTTAATAGAAAAGAAACCCAGCTACATAGAAAAACTTCAAAAAACAGGTACAAGAAAATACGAAAAGCTTCCCAAGATAGCTAAAGCTAACCAACTAGTGCTAGAACTATTTTATTTCTCTACTTCAAATGAAACGTAAAATTACCATGGAATTTTATAATCATCCACTTCCACTCTCTAATAACCAAAAAATGAACTAGACCAACATAGGAGGATTAGGTGGATTTACATTAACAAGAAAATGAGCACCCAGATTCGTATTGTCAAGGACTTAAACCTAGGAGGTTTGGGCATACCGCAAACTTCCTACCTCCACAATCTAATTGAGTTCAATTTAAATGGTGTACCATCTAAATCTTGAAGCTAGGAGGATCAGACTATTGAGGCCTATGCGCGAACCCCTTGGAACACCTTTGGGAATTATGGAAGCATCGAAAATGCTTGTTTTTTTGAAGGTGCTAGGCCTAGCATAGAGGGTAATCTGTGGTGTATGGCGGGAGCCTCAGCATTACAAGAGTTCCTTGCTAGGTCACTGGTCCTAGATCCCTAGGTCCTTAGTTGTTTGTAGGTTGTGGGTCGTGTTTTCCTTGTTTATTTTTTAGAGTGCCGTTTTGGTTAAAAACCGTTGGGTGCCTGGGAGGGGGTTTCTTACTTCCCTCCCTTTTGTATCTATTTTTTTTTTCTTCTTAATGAAATAACACACAACTCTCCTGCGTAGTTCGAGAAAAAAACTTCAAACTCAAGCTCTACAGATTGTTTTCATTCAATCTTCTATTAATCTTCATTAGCTTAGTAAATGGCTGATAACTCTGCATCCATTTGCTCAGGAACTTTTCTAGTGGAATTTCAGGAACTTTTTTTTGATGTTCCTACATTAACAATGGACTCAAGAATGCTCCAGCATGAGGATAATATTGAGTCACAACTCATGGCCAATTCGTTTTATTCAATCTTTTTTTTTCTCGAGAACGTGCCTGAGAGTTTTATTCCATCTTACATTACTCTAATTTGGCCCTCAGCTCTTTACAGCTGGTTAACTACTTTGCATTGAGGAAGTTTTGTAGTTAACATAACGATTCGTACAATAGTAAGAAACTCAGAAGAATGATATAGCTGTAGTGCACATATATTTTTATTTTATTTTAGAAAAAAAAAGAGCTCAGACGCTCCATGTATAATAACCTCAAAATTCAAGGGGACTGAGAACACAACTATTGTGACAAGTTAACACTCACCAAGTGGCTTGTATTGAACTCCTGCACTCAAGTTCCCATTTCTCCCAACCAACCATGCTCCAGAGGGCACTTCCCCGGATACTGCAAAAGTAGCATCAGCATGACAAGCTAATACTGAATATGAGATATAATTGCGAAATAAAGTAAACCCCATTAAATCGGCTTATAATTACAGAGAGCATATACTTGGTTAATATCGTATTTAATCACAATTCGAATAAAATGCATGATAAATGTATAAACAGATGCATACAAGGAAATGGCACAAAAGATGCCCCAAGTGATAAATTCTCTGAACCATATCTTAAGCCCACAACCCCAGAATCTTCTGAACACACCCTGCAAAAAAGATGAACATAACTCCATCAGTCTGATTATTTGTAAAATTCACAGGAAGAGACAAAAAGTAATATCTTACATCGTATTTGGAGAAAGAAGTCTTCAACAAAAAGATACGCATACAAACTAATTTGTTCCACGCATGATTTGCATATGTAAACAAATATAAGTCTACCTGTTTCCCATTGGTAAAGGTAATGTTCCAAATGCGCCAATACCATACTGAGGATAGTACGCAGATGACCGCAGCTGCCACGTACTGCATAATAAGGAGATCGGCCAAAACAGCATTGTGGATACGATTTCCATAATAGAAAATATGTATGCTGAGAAATGATATAGCACAAGCAAGAAAAAACATACGTTGAAGTGGACACAAGAAGGTCCACAAAGGTATGGGGATTGTCTGGTTCTCTAAAAAGGGTTCCAGAGAAAAGTTTTTGTGTTAGAGTATAACAAAAGTTGCATATATATAGAATACTAGAAAATAAGGAATACACACTTTTGCCAGCGGAATAGAGCATCCCCCTTTACTTCCGTTCCACATTTTTTGTCAGCTGGGGCAGAGGCCTAGTGAAATTAAGGTTTGCAAACGGTCTTTTTGAAGTTAACCATTAGAAGATATAAATAGGATTGGAATAAATCCTCCTAGTAGTCAAATTTTAGCTACTGTGACCATAATACAAAAGTACAGGAAGTGAAATTATAATTACTTGAAAGAAAGGTGCTTGAAAAGGGGTAGGAGACGATAGATACACAAACAACAATAATAAGGATAAGGATCAGTTGGTGATCCACTGAACATTAAACATTGACAGGAAGGAACCACGCAATTGAGGGAAAAAAGAAAGCCTTAGTAACAAAAACAGAACCCTTGTCTGAAAGGATACAGTAGCAATCAAATCAATATTTGGTTCTTCTAATGCCTTCAGCATGATCCATGATGTCATATTCCCAGCTTGATCGAAGTAGTCGTCGAACAGGCTTTGCAGCGAGAGCTTTCCAAACATTACTTTGTATGCCGGCACTGACATCCTGCACATTTACAAACCCACAACACTTCAGTTGCACATTACTTGCAGAGCTATCAAATCCTACCAAGAGAACTAACTACAACTAGTCCTAGGACACATAGAGAGGGTCTCAAATCTCGTGAGAAAAGGAGACTTCGTCTGCGATTCACATAGATGTGCCACAGTGCCAAAATCTAAAAGTTCAACTCTTCAGCCACAATAAACCATTGTTGGATATCCTACACTTCACGTCTTGGTTTCCACAATCTACGAGTGAATGATGAAATGCGATTCCTTGGACACTGTGAATTGATCAAGCATAGTAGCTAGCAGAGTATAATCTAACATTGTTGATCAAGCACAGTAGCTTGCAGAGTATAATCTAACATAGCAGAGTATAAGCTAAGAGCGTTGCGCGGTCGACCTTGTGCGCGCGGCGATGGGAGGATAGTCGAAGAGCGGCGGCACAAGCACCATCCGCTTCCGCTCCTTCGGCGGCGGCGTCGTCTCCTTCCGCCGCGGTGGCGCAGTCGCTCTCCACATCTCGGCCTCGGCTTGCGCACGCGACGGTGGAGCTGCGGCCTCTTCCCTTGTCGTCCGGGCCTGTGTTCCGTGTTCGGACTCGTGGATTTCTGATCCCCGAGACTAGGATGGTTTATGGAGGTTCTCATTGCCAAAAGCTGCAAGTGCAAGCTAATCACGGTCTGGCCCTCAGAAAGGAAAAAAAAAAAGGTTAATCACGGAACTGGGCCTGAACCAAAACAGTAAGATCGTATAGCCCATACAATCTGAAGGCCCGTACAAAATAGCCCAGCATTATTTTAGAACAAAAAGGCCAACACGGCCCATTTGGCTAGATGACTTGCCTGGGCCCTGACCGCTAATTGAGCAGGGCGTTCGTCTTCCTTTCGTCCTCCGGCGTCTTATCCCCACACGCAGCTTTGCCGCCCGGAGCAGGACTGTTGGAGGTCCACAGAGGGCAGTGATGGCGGAATTATCGACGTCTTCGGATGGATTGGTAGCCGAAGAAGCGAGGCAGCAGGAACCAGGTTCGATTTGGCAAGGGTTTCTCCCCCTGTCCTCTTCAGCTTGTGTATGCTAGTTGCTTGTGATGCTATAGCTAGGGTTCCATCGCCTAGCCTGCACGAAGGGTTAGTGGTTCCTATTGTCCAAAATTCACCTGATCCAACTTCGTCCGTTTATACTGTTTGCTGATATGTACTACATCACATCCCAGAGATGTATTCACTTCCAATTTTGAAGGCCTGTACCGACGAGGCTTAAGTCCTCCAGATCAGCTAACCTGTCCGGTTGAGTGAGTACTGTTTGTGTGGATCTCCATCGTGCCTTTTGTGAATTTTATGTTCAACTTCAGTAGTATCGTTAAATTATAGCCTTATTGAGCCCATATGCTTAAAAGGGGAGGTGGGGGAGTAATATTGCAGCCTTTATGAATAGTTGAATACACCAGTGGGGTATCAAGCATGGAGCACATTTCCTCTGTTCCTGTTTATATAGTGTGATGCCTGTTTCGTTATGGTTTATATGGAAGTCAAACTGTTTGCTGGACTGCATACAGGCCAAGGAAGCTCTGAAGGTAGTCATGGTTTACAAGACACAAAGGAGCAGGAAATAAGAAAGGGGAAGGCGGCTCTTGTTTCCACTGAACTGCTGAGGGAGGATCTGGTTCAGAGTGCTGTTAGTTTTCTGAAACACCCGAAAGTAGTAGCCTCTTCGGATGGACAGAGGCGGTCTTTCCTTGAAAATAAAGGACTCACTGTGGATGAAATAGATGAAGCGTTTCGACGTTTACAAGTAAGATTTGTTTGCTTAGTTTCTGCTTGAGCTGATTTCCTTCCCTGGTTATTCTGATTTCTTTTACCTTTTTAACTCTTTTTTTTTTGTGTGTGTGTGTGGGGATTAAAGAGCCCATCATCGAATTCTGCGAGCTCAAATATGTGCACATCTCAAGGTATGGCAGAGAGAGTCCATTTACTAAGTTAGCTTTTTACATGATATTTTAGTTCTTTATGATCGTGGATCATATAATGATGTTTCATTGTTTATGTGTGTTTTCCTCTGTAAACAATGGTGATTCCATATGAAATTCCCCATTCAGAGTTTTAGACCTAAATGGCTTCATCATGACAAATCTAACTTATTAACTTCATTGCCTTATCTGTTGCCTGCATTTTGTCAGGGGTGTTTGATCATCAATGCAGGATTACTGAGGTCAGCACAAACTACAAATAATAGTATTGGCCAGGCATGACTGGTGTTTATGCTGCAAATTTTAAGCTACCGCCATTTTCTTCACTGCAACAGGAGAGTAAAGTTGACAAAAAGTGTATGGATGATTCAGGTTTGCCAATGCGTCCCATTTAAGGTAAGTCTTAACTATTTTCCCTGATTCCTTTTGTTCTAACGTTCCTACTCCCTCTATCCCAAATTGTAAGTCATTTTGGCTTTCCTATAGGCGCATAGCTCAAAAGCCAAAAAGACTTACAATTTGAAACAGAGGGAGTACTTCTTTTATAGAGAGGGTGGAACCTGAAGCTGAACCTGTGGCCCCTGTGGTACCTCATCATCCAAAATCATATATGGAGGTCAGTTACCTATCTAAAACGGGAGTAAAATGGCTGCAAGTTTAATCCTTACACTGCTGCAGACTACTGCATACGTGATATCTGAAGATGTCTGTGAAGTGTTCATTCTTAGTATACCGCTTCATCTCAATGTAATTAAATTAACTTCAGAAAGTATAACTGTCCATTGCAGGTGGGATTTTAGTTGTCCTGTTTAGCATGATGTTGGTTCTCAAAGATTAACTTAAACTGGACTTAGATATTAATGATGGACTAATAGATTAAAAAATGAAGTTTCATTGTTAGATCTAGCCAGTTGTAATATCAATCCTCTTTGAACATGCATCAATGTGGGGTTGCTTCCTTCTTCTAGTGATGCATCATACACTAGGACATGGGATGGTGGGTGAGAAGTTCACTCATATGCGCTGATGGATATTCAGGCATGCTTGTTTCAGTTAGCTGTTGCATCATGAGAATTCTGCTATCCACTTCATCTTATCATGCATTGCCCCCCTTGTTAAGCTACCAGGAGTATATTAAACAATACAAGGTCTGAAATTTTGGTATATGTGATTTTGTCTTCCAAATACAAGAAGTTTTTGCGTATATATGATTTCAAGTTCATATTGAAGCAAAAAACGTCTTTTGAATGTATTTGACCTGGCAGATCATGGAAATGATACAAAGGGGTGAGCGGCCAGATGATATCCAGGTATGTCTTGATTTGTAGTTATCTTCCTATAGTGCTGTTACATGTTAACTCTGTAACTCAGTGGTTTTGTTGTTCATAAACCCTTTTATTTCTGTTGTGATATAGGATATTAATGATGACCCTCCAAATTCTGATCAACCAATCTCAGAACCTCGTATGGCACCGAAACCAAAGGTTTGTGCAATTGTGCTCGAAAACTGACTGCCTAACCACACCTTTCTTAACATAGATTTGTTTCTTGCATAGTCATGAATCATGATTGCTGGGGAAGTAGCATATGTGTTGCTTGATTCAGATTATCTCTTGATACCAGTTTGACTTTTTTAACATCAGTTAGCTCACATTTAGAAGGGCAGGCCTGGTGCAGGTGGTGAAAGCTGTCTCATCGAGTCACCAGCCGTGGGCCTTTCTGCAGATTTTGAGGGGAAGGCTTGCCTTGGTTTTTCCTCGCACCCCACACTCATGTGGGAGCCTCCGCGACTGGTCTGCCCCCCCCTTTTTAGTTAGCTCACATTTAGTTTCCTGGTGAAACAGCCATGGGAAAAGCAAGGTCAAGGAAGTTTGGTCTGGGATTTGAAATCACCACAAAGGGAACCCGACGTGTTGATATCAAAAGTTCAGCACGATGGCACCAACAGGGCTGCAGAGTCGGTCGATGGCTCCAACCAGGGGGGCTCATTGCTGCGAGCAGAAGTAGCTGCTGGTTCTGAATCTCCTGTGATTCCAATTGACGCTGCTGCTTCGCTGGAGGGTAACCGCGAAAACAAATGACGATGTGATCAAACGTGATAGAAAAGAAAAGGTCGTCTCGGCCTGGCTAAAGAGGCTTCAGTCTCATTACCACAACACTGCTCTGAATTCCGATGCCCTCTGAGCTTTTTGAGTTTACAATAAATGTATCTGTCACTGGATAAACTTTTTAGTTTCTGGAATCGAATGAGCATGTACAAAACTTTGTCTCACTCTCTTTCGTTTGCCGATACAGCCTGTACTTGTCTGTCGTTCAAATGCACAGAAGTGTATTTTCATACATGGAAAAGCCTGAACCAACAGTCCTGCACCTGTCTCATATGCCTGCTTGGCCGCGAGTTGCAAAGCAATGTTTTCTTTTCTTTGTATTTGAAGAATTATAAGCAATTTCTTTTGTTTTTATTTGAAAAATTAGAAGCAACGTTTGCTTGGCCAGAATCCAGATGAACAAGCAGGTAGCTCAGCTTAGGTCCAGTGTGAACCCGGTGGTGCAGGCACAGGCAGGGTGTGAACCGAAGTCTCCCCGCACGCACGTGATTAATGCTAATGCATGCACCAAGGCAAAGCTTTATGGCACGGGATATGCTATGCTCGGTGCGCGTCGTTAGCAGCGCACAGTACTAGCATAGCTGGGCTGGCTGCAGTGTACTGTACGTCACAGGCGGAGGAGGAGGCTTCCTGTAGGCGCCGGCTGCCGGGGCAGCGGCAGGCTTCTTGTGCCTCCTGAGCGCGTCGTGCGGCGGCGCGGCGGCGAGGAAGAGGAACTTCTCCCTGCCGTCGCTGTGGCTGCGGCCCACCACGAGGCTGCTGATGCGGCGCCACCGCGCCATGGACCCCGTCGACCCGCTCTTCCTGGGCGGCGGGGAGGGCGACGCCGACGCGGATGAGCCAGGACGCCACACGCAGTAGCTCTCCGGCGCCACGCCCTCCAGGCCGTCGTCGTCCGTGGCGGCCCCTGACGACGACGACGTGGACGCCGTGGAGCTGGTGGAGGAGTTGCGCTCCCGGGTCTCCTCCAGGAACAACTGCCCCAGCTGGCCCCTCACCCGCGGCTGCACCTCCGGAGCAGCCGGCAGCGCCGTGCAGCCGCTGCCACGGCCGAACACCGGGTAGAAGGTCCTGATCCGGCCGTCGGCGAAGAGCTCGTCGGCGGGGGCGGCCGTGCCCGCGGGGGATTCTCTGCTGACGAACGGGAACTCGAACTCGAGCTCCCCCTCGTCGTCGTCCGACGACTCCTCGCCCGAGGACGAAAGCAGCTGGACGACGGGAGCTAGAGCGTCGCCGTCATCGCAGGGCGTGCCGGTCGTCTGCGCCGGTTCGGCGACGGTGGGTCCTTGGGACTCTCTTGGCTGGGGAATTCTCTCCTCCATGGCCGCGACGCAACGCAACTCGTGAGCTTTTGTGACAGACGGCGTGACGCTTTTTGCGTGGCGCGGGCGCGGCGAGGGTGGTAGGCGGAGGAGGGCTGAGGAGTGAGGAGACGGGCGGCGGGGGATAAGAAGAGGCCGGCGTTTATATACAAAGGAGGGGGCGCGGGTGGGGTGGGTGGGGCCCGGGGCATTTGAACGGCGGGGATGCCAGTGCCGGGGGTGGGGTGAGGGTGGGCCCAGCCAGGGAGGCGTTCCAGAAGGTGACTCGGCAGTCTTTGTTTTGTCCTCGACGATGACCATGACGACGACGGCTGTGACGCGTGCAGACGGAACGAAGGAATGAGCGAATGACCGACCGAACCAATGAACGAGCCGCCCGATGCAGGAGATTATCCAGTGCATGTCCGTGAGATTATGCTTAATTTCTCGTCATATATACTGCCATGTCATCTGGCCTGACCCCGAGTGCGAGTTGTTTTCACTTTTCACCGTGGTCCGCACCGGTCGGTCATCGCCGGCCCTGCTAGTGATCGGAGACTGCAAGTCCACGGTGGCGTCATTGAGTGAGTGACCACTACTGCACTACCACCACTACCGGTGGGCGCTGGACGGGTTAACGAACAACGACTACTCTCATCGCATCGCATGATCACTCCCTTGTGCTCCAAGCCTCGTATCCGGGCCCTATCCTAACTCCTAGCTCCCTTTCCTGTTGGAAACGGACCGAGGAGCACAATTTGTCAATCAATGCACAAAATAAAGTGCGTTACATAGCATACTGTGTACTGTACGCTACGGCCGACAGGGACACGCCTAGCTACCATGTAGCAATAGGATTGTAGTAGAAGACTGCTGTTCCACAAGGACCTCGTGCCGTCGCCGTCGTTCTCCCGGTGCCATGTCGTGCCTTCATTGACATCCCACCCAGAACCTGGGCATCCCAGCGCTCGCGCGTCGCTCAGCGGATGCGTTCGTTCCCACGCCAACAGCGATCGCCTACCCTGTGCGGGCACCGGGCTGTGGCGGTGCGCGCGCTCTCGCGTTCCCACGTCGTTTACACCGGGCGGCACCGACCACGGCGCGCGGCGGGTGGCGGAGATGCACCGGAGCAGTTGCTGTAATTTGTTTTATTATTTTTTTATTATTACTATCAGAACGTTCTCACGTGACACTCCTAGATTTTAAAAGGCCTAAGCTATGTCTCTCTCTCACGCTCTCCACATCGCTCATTAATTGCGTCCACACCATTGCTGCGTGCCTGGTCGGACGTTAGGCGTGCAGCTACAAGGTGCGCCGCCGTACGTGCCCTGGTCTGGTCCTGTGCTCTCCAGTGGGGCGACGGTGAGGCGGAGCTGCCGCTGCGCCGGTGCGCGTCGGCGGCATGCGGCCCGTGCGGATGGGCCAGGTTCAGCCCAAGTACCGAAGTACGAGCTCGCGTCTTGGGTAACCTGGGCAGCTGGGCTGACAAGTTCAGCCTCGGTGGGCCGATCAAGTGTTGGGTCTCGCGGACCCAAAACAAGTCTGCGCTAGGCTACCAAGGTCAGCCTCGGCGGCAGTGCCAACACTTGACGATCACCACCTGGCTTCTTGTTCCCCACCTCCACGGCTCCACTGCACCCCCGCCGCTCCTCAAACCTAGATCCGGCCGACGTGTCCGCGCGAGGGGTGCGCCCGGTGATGGCGGACGCGCAGCCCGGGAAGCTCCAGCGCGCCGCCGCCGGGACCGGGAGGCAGCCGCTCGCGGACGCACCGCCGCCACCGGCGGGGGAGCCCATGTTGTTCGCCATCAGGGAGGACGACGCCCTCCTCAACGAGAAGATGAAGCGGAAGAACAAGATGGCCTACAAAGTCTGTGGCTCCATCCCTCTATCCCGTACCCTCACGTGTGTTGTTAGCTGGTTAGCGTATCAGCAGCGTTTCTGGACCACTGAAACTACAGGAAAAATGGACCAGTCACTTGCCATTCAATGTTTCCTTTCAACAACTGAGCATCAGTTAATTGGATAACAAACTGTACTTTGTAGGAAGAAAATGAAAGGCTTCAACCTGTAAAAACAGAGATGTTTAATTTTTAATTTAAACAACAAAATGATAAGCTTCTGCCCATGGTACTGACGATGATTCCTCTGAAAGTAGCTCCTAGCACGTTTACCGCGTGTTTAGTTCCAACTCCAAATTCCCAAAAAGTGTTACAGTACTCATCACATCGAATCTTGCGATACGTGCATGGAGCATTAAATATAGACGAAAAAAAACTAATTGCACAGTTTGGTTGGAAATTACCAGACGAACGTTTTGAGCCTAATTAGTCCAACACTAATTGCCAAATAAAAACGAAAGTGCTACAGTAGCCCAAATTCATCAAACTAAACACGCGCTTACAATCAGCCTGTTTGTTTCGTCGTAAACGATCCCAGATTATTTACTGCTGGCTAATTTGGTGTGAGAGAAAAATACTGTTTCAACTTATAATCCACCATCGTTGGCCACGCTTTTTTGTTGAATTTGTTTATGGAGAACTACCCTGATGTCTTGATCATGCTGTTGTCCTTGTAGTCTTTGCAAAATGAAGTTGAAGGTCTTAGAATGAAGCTTCAACATGTAGACACTAGATCTGCTCAAGTAGATCATTTGCTGGCTGTTATTGGAACATACAAAGAAAAAGAAGTGACTGGAACAGTTGCCATTCAGTTGGACAGCCATGCAAAAAAAAAATATATGCCCTTCAGGTATGATTATGTGTCTAGATAATTTGATCGTTATCTAGATAAGTGAAACTGGCTAACATGTTTTCAATGAAATAGAGAACATATTTATCCCAAAGAGATAAGGTTCAGACGTCGCTAATTAAGACCCTGTTTGGTTCTTTAGGCGCTCCTAAAATCTCTGTCATATCGAATGTTTGGACATATGCATGGAGTATTAAATATAGACTAATGGAGTATTAAATATAGACTAATTACGAAACTAATTACACAACTTACGACTAATTTGCGAGACGAATCTTTTAAGCCTAATTAGTCCATGATTTGACAACATAGTGCTACAGTAACATGTGCTAATGACAAATTGATTAGGCTTAAAAAAATCGTCTCGCAAATTAGCCTCCATCTATGTAATTGATTTTGTAATTAATCTATATTTAATACTCCTTATTAGTATCTAAACATTCGATGTGACATGAATTTTAGGAGCGACTAAAGAACCAAACACCCCCTAAGCTTGCAGCTGCCAATGAAGAGCTTGCAGATGTCAAAGAAAAGCTTGCAGATGCCAAAGAAAAGTTAAAGGTGTGTACATGCCTATTTCTTCATTATATAATGATGTTCGTTGTTGTTTTCTCTGTTTCTCAGTGTTTCCCGTTGGCATAGTTTGTGTGTTAGGCTTTCGGCCTTTTCAGTTTTCAGTCTTTCTTTTCTTCTCTTGTTCATCAGATAGTTGTGTTGGCCTGTGCAGGTAGCTGTTCGTTGTTGTTTTCTCTGTTTCTTAGTGTTTGTAATTGGTTGTAAATTACCATCAGCCCATAGCCAGAGCCAGAGGAGATGGTCTCCCGAGTGTTTGAGAAAAGAAAAAAAGAAGAGCCAAAACCTAGAAGAGATAGCTTATAAGATGCTGTACCTCAAACAAATGTAGTACCTAAGGTAGTACATATGTTATACAGCAATCGAACATGCACTGGCCATGCATCAGGCAATAAACTAACCCGAGCTTGTCAAGGCCAAGCTGTAGCTTCTGAGACTGCGCGTAAGCCGTAAGGAGTGGACGAGGCGAAGGGCTTTCCCTGCAGCGGAGGAGGACGGACGAACGGGACGGCATGAGCGGCGTCCGGAACGACGACGGCAGCGGGGCCGCCAGCGCCGCAGACGAGCGCGGCCGTGAGCGCTACCTACGCGATGGAGGAGAGGAGCCGCGTCCGGATTGGTGCCGCTGCTGGAGCCGGCGGAGGACCTGGCGGCGGAGCCGGAGCAGTTGTGGCCGGTGGCATCTCTGCCGGCCTCTTGTCGCCGCCGCTCATGAATCTAGTTGAGCGCCCCGTCCTTCCCCGGCCCTTTGTTGCCCGCGCCTCGCCGCCATCGCCGCGGCTCAAGCTCGCCCGCCCGCTGCTCTTTCACCGGCACAGTCTCGCGCTGCCGCCGCTCTTGCGCCGCGAGCACTCGCGCGAGCCAGGAGGCCGCCGCCAGGCCAAGGCATCCGTATTTGGGGGGAAGGGAACAGACATCAGGGGCCCGCCGCCACCCTGTCTTGTCTTTCCACGTTGGAGTGCCACACAGGCAAAACCGGCTTCCAAAACCACTCAAGGGATTAATTAAATGATTTGAAAAACTTTAAGGTGCTCATTAGACGATTTCAAAGTTCAGAGGTGGAGTAGCCACAGTGTCAAAGGTGAGAGGATTTTTGTAGACTTTTTCCTTTATAATGGCCACCCTAAACCATGTATAATTTCTTGGTCGCCCTTTCTATATTTGTCTTCAAGCCCCCGCAACTACTTGTATATCCATATATTTACTACAAGCCTGGTTAAACAAGTAAAAAACATTAAGGATGGCTTCACAGACCCCCAACATCACTAAAGTCGTGATCACGATTCCCTTGACTCCGGAACTCAAGTCATTCCAGGCCATTGTTAGTTAGAGAGGGAAACTAGCAATAGCCTGAGAGATCAAATAAGTAGTGACACTGCAGCAAGTAGTGGCAGCCTTGATACTGCAGCAAGTGAATTGCGACAAGGGCATCTCGATAAGACGAAAGCTCTGGCCACTCATTGGGCCACGTCGCCTCGTTTCTCCAACCGTCGGATTTCGATCGGGCTGTCAAAAAGCGAGCGCTGCATCGGGTCTTTCTAGAGCCTTGGCCACGCTGTGTTTGTGTATCGGGCTATCGGCACGCCTCCCACGCCCACGCCTCACAAGCCGCAGCGAGTCGGCGAGCTCTCTCAACGTCCACGAGCCTCGCGCGCAGCGAGGAAGCTCCCCCCTCGTCTTCCTGTGACCCTGCGTCCTCGGAGAACGAAGACGGCGGGGGCTGACCCATGGCGCCATGCGCCCATGCCCTCTCCGCCTTGCAATTGCAAGTTCCAAGCACTGAAAGATAACAGAGCAGCAAGCAACTGGATGCCTCCCGTCAACCACCCTGTCGCTCTTCTCCAGTTAATCTCTCCCCTCAGCAGCGTTGGTGCGATACATACAAGCAAACCACCCCGCACGCCGGGCGCATGGCGCCGGGCCGGCGGAGCGCGGCACAGCCACGGCCGCCGCGAGTTCCGCTCTGCTGCTAGCATGATGACATCACCATGATGTCACAACAATGTCATATACTCCCAGTTTCCCTTGGTAATAAACCCCAAAATACATACATAAACTCATCCTCGGCCGTCCATTGGAGCATGCACTCGGTCCGCACTCCGCAGCATAGTAGAGGCCACATTGCACTCTAGCCCATGCTATGTCCATTTTGTTAGAATTGATCTCATCCGTCTTGACCCAACGGTCGAGACGGACCCCTTGACCGCGTCCTGATCAGGGACGTCCAGCCATCTCGTGGCTAGTGGGCCCCCGTCGCACAGTGCCTATAAAGAGGAGGTGGGGCAAACGGCACACGGTACGAGGTTCGCCGCCACCACAGCCCACTGTCCTAACCCTAATCCGATCTAGAGGGTGGCACTGCCAGCGGCGAGAAGCACCACTGCCTCCACCACCACCGCCGGTCTTCATACCTACACCAAACGTCGCTGCCTAGCGCAGATCTTCATCGACGAACCAGTGAAGGCAGGGAGCTCCTCCGACGGTCAGATGCTCCTACATCTCTCTCTCTCTCTGTCTCCTACCCCGAAGCAAACTCATGATTCAACAGGAAAGAACTAACCCACTGGATCCACACCTAGACGATCCAAAGTGATTAACAATGGTATCAGAGCCGGTTCTCTAGTATGTGGATCCAGATCGGGGCAAAGAAAAGAAGAAGGAAAAGAAATAGAAACGAACTTCGGTTCGGAGAAAATGAAACCCTAAAGATATTGGATGGTCTGGGGAAGTTTTCCCCACCGCCGTCATCACCGCCTCACGCGGGATGGAGCACCCGCTGCCGGTTTGCTGATGCGCGGGAAGAGATGGATTAGATCCTTTCGGATCTGAGCATACAGACTAGGTTTTTCCCTAAATCCGTGAAAACTCATGGGGAAGAAGAACAGTGAATCGATTCGGCCCTAACCCACCCTAACCCTAATTCCAATCCCCGTCCCCAAATCGGATGAGATCCGAGTAGAAAAGGAGAAATACAGAAGGGGAAAAGGGGAAGAGGGAAACTCAGAGGGACTACCTCGCCGTTGTGCAGAACGGCGCGCGGGGAAAAGAGGGCCGGGCCGTGGGCTCTCCTTGCCGTGCTCCGACCAAAGGGGCGCCGCGGCCAGGCCACTCGACGGCGGCGCGCTCACCCGCTGGGGAGCGCGCACACCGGCGAGGGGGCCGGCGACGGCGCCGTTGCTCCATTGTTTCGCCTACTCCTCACTCAGTGGCTGGCTCCATCTGCGCCGCGAAGAGAGAGAGAGTGGAGTGAGGCGAAGAGAGAGAGAGGGCCGAAGAGAATGAGGTTAGGGTTTTCCTCGGGGGCGTGTGGTGTTGGGTTTTTAGCCTCCCGAAAATGGAGCTCGACCGTCGGATCCTGATTGACGGCCAACATTGTTTCGGGCCGAATAGAGCCCAGGCGGGCAAGAGGAATCCCGGCCCAGGCCCAGGTTGCGGCCTGGGCGCGGGGGAGAGGCGCCGTGAGCGCCACGCGCTGCTGCTGCTGCTGGGCCGCACGCGCGGGCAGGCCTTCGGGCCGAGCAGGCTTCAGGCAGGCCGGATTACTGCTGCCACAGGCCGGGCCAGAATGAATAGTAAATGATGTTTTGAAGTGTATTTATTTTCAGAAGCATATTTGAATGGATTTTGATTAATTTGAAGATGTAAATTTCTGGTAAAATTGCACCAACGTGTTAGATTTTCCAGCGAGTAGAAAAGTACAGTAAAATGCTTCTGAAAAGTATATAAAGAAATTTTGTCAAGTTTCCACTGCAAAGTTAAAGATGTTGTCTTCTTATTAAATTTGAACCAACGGGAGAATTTAATTTTGAAGAGCAGTTATAGTTATTCAGTAAATGATGAAAAGTTTATCCTCCAGTTAAAATTGGAACCAACTGGAAAATTTTTTAATTGGAGGAATAGTCGGTTGATAGTTAAGATAAATTATAATATTGTTATTTTCTGACCAACGTTGATGATAACAATATTATAAGTTTATTTATGAGTTTAAGTTTAAAGTTAAATTATGGTATTGTTATTTTCTGACCAACGTTGATGATAACAATATTATAATTTTATGAGTTTTATGATTAAAGTTTAAATCTCTGATAAATTTTGCATCAAAGTGACCAATTTTCAGAGAATAGATAAAGTTCAAGGAATGCTCTTAAACTAGATAAATGTATTTTCATGTTTCCGCTGCAATGAAGTTGATTGTCTTCTAATTAAATTTGAACTAACGGGAGAATTTAATTTTGAGGAGCAGTTCTATGTTTTCAAGATTATTGAATTTCTATACGTTAATTTCATTTCTGCCCAACGGTGATGTGGAATTAATATAGAAGAATGATGTTTTATTCTATTTGTGCCCAACGGTGATATACAATAGAACATAAAGATTTCAAAGTTAAATGAGCATTATTATTGAATATTTTCAGACAAAAGACCTCCAAGCTTTCATTCTTGAAGGCAGAAAGAGAAATAAGCTGAGTACTTGTGACTCAGATGATGAAATGCCTAAGGGCAAGTTAAGGGACTGTGTTCTCTTTAAAGAATGGCTTCAAAAGAAAAGAATTCTAGGATATTGATCCCAGAAAAGAGATAGATCAATGAGAGTCTTCATTGAGAAATGTCTTTTATGTACTCTCTGTGGAGAAGAATTTATTTTCAGTTTCACTTATGAGAGTTGTAAAAGTCATATACATGTTTAATTTGACTAACATTGGATTAAACATGTGTGTTAAAAGAATATTCGGATTTATTTCTGAATTTGATGATTGAACACGAGCCAATCCTGGCAATTATGTCCGTTCAAAGGAATATTTCGCATGGCGGGAAAAAGTTTATGATAGTACCCGCATGGCGGGAAAAGTTTGAAAAAAATACCCGCATGGCGGGGTAAAGTTGGCATAGTACATATGTTAACCAATCCTGCATGACGGGAGAGTTTGGCATAGTACTTATCCCGCATGGCGGGAGAAGGATGTGATGACTCATGTGCTCTAAGTGTATCCCGCACATGGAGAGAAGTTTGAGATAGCTTTTATGCTATCCTAGTATTGACCGTACACTCTAATTGTGTCATGGTCATTAAGTATTCAATGAGTTTAAGAACAAAAGAAAATTGCATGTGAACCAAAAGATAAGAATGATATGCAAGCATGACTTGCAGAAGTATTGATAATAATAGACTATGTTGAGTTTTGAAGTGTAATGAGAAAAATGTACTCGCATACGAATTTTGTTTGCATGATGTAATCATGTGGATGAAGTAAGTAATCAAAGTTTCCTCATTCACAAGAGTTCTGAATGTTTCGAAATTGTGGTAGAAAAGTTCATACCACATTTCGAGGGGGAGAAATGTAAGATTAATTAAGAAAGATACTTCCCCATACTTCAGATAATGCAATGCATACTATGCATTGAAGATAAAAGTGATCTATAAAAGATGAATGTGATCGTTGAGTAAGTAAGACGGTCATAATAACGATACCCCTAAAGTAAAGAAATGGCTAAATTCCTGGATTTTTTATAGTTCCGATGGGAAGATAGCATAGTCGGCTAGTATTCATACCGGACGAGTTCAGAGTTATCAAGGCGGTGCTAAATGCGCCGTATGAGTTTTAGCAGATTAAACCCAAAATAAGAAATTTGAAGATACACCATCTTTACAGAAGATGGAGTAATCTGGGGAAGCATGGTATGTAGATACCTAAGGCTTGAATAGAAGTGGGATTACATATCCACTACAGTGTTTATTAGAGCAACAAATTGCTTTATACATGCTGATGTTGTATGACATATACAACACCAGATGTTAGCTCTTAAAGAGGATGAATGAGTAAACAAGGATCTTGTGATACATGAGGCTATAGAACAATTGTCTTTTGGCAATGAAGAGTAACAATAGCCCCATATGAAAGAAGTGCCACGAGGCCCTAGAAGGTCTCAAAGAATAAGAAAATCAGATATTACTGGTGACTAAGAAGTAAAAGTTAAGAAAGAAATTCAAATAGAGAGTGATTCCACCTCATTTGAAGAAGCCATGATAGGCGTTCACTCGTCTAAATGGCAAGAAGCAAAGGAACATGAAATGAAATCGATGAATACCAACGATGTTTGGGACTTAGAAGTAATTCCCAATGGAGCCAACACAGTAGGCTGTAATGGGTCTACAAGACAAATGAGACTCCAAAGGAAATATGAAAAGCTATAAAGCGCCACTTGTGGCGAAATGATTTACACAAAGAGAAGGAATATATTATAATAAGCTTGCAAGGATTCTTTTATAATCATAATGGTATTAGTGGCACATTACGATTTACAGTTACATCAGAAGGATGTAAAGACACATTCCTCAACGAGGATTTGTATGGAAACATTTACATGGCATAACTCAAAAGGTTTTGTCGTAGAAGGAAAAGAACGTAAAGGGATGTTGCCTAAAGAAATCCATTTATGGATTAAAGCAAGCTTCAAGACAGTGGTTCTTGAAGTTTGACAGTACAATAAGAAAGTTTGGGTTTTAAAGAGAATGTAGAGGACAATTGTATTTATGCAAAGTTTAAACATGGGGAATTTATTTTCCTAATCCTGCATGTGGGTAGCACCTTACTCGCTAGTAGTGGTGTTAATCTCACCGTTGGAGAAGAAGCGCCTTGTCCTCAAGTTTCAATGAGAATGGTCTTGGTAAAAGCATCATTCGCTCCAGAATTGGAACTTACCGAGATAAAAGGAAAAGGGGTATTAGAACTATCTCAAGTGTATACTTAGAGAAGATTCTAAAGAAATAAAGTATATATGTGAATAAACCTGCGCCTGTTCCTATAGTCAAGGGTAATAGTTTTCGAAACTTTTAGTGTTCCAAGAATAAATGTGAGATCGATTAAAAAGGACGTCCTATATGCTTCAGCTGTTGGAAGCTTAATGAATGCTTATAAGCAAGAACTTACCCTGACATAGTTCATGTATCCGGGATATTTTAAGCGAAGTCCAAATCCGTATATAGATCACTGGAATGGAGATGAGAATGTTTTGCAATTGTGCAAAGATTTGTAGGCCTCATGGTGAGTAAGAAAGAATAAGTACTCTCAAATAGTTGTGGGTACAAATGTTAAATTTTGGCGAGATGTTTAGTGAAACCCACATAGTAGCTAACACTCGCAGTTGGAGTTTTATTGTGGAAAAGCTCCAAAGAAATAGTTGTGGTGTCATCAAGGATGCATACCCACAGTATAGCTTGATATGAGGCTTAAAGGACAGGCGAAGTGGTTAAAAGAACTTACACCCTAATTGATAATGGTATACAACAAAGAATAACCATTTAAGTAGTTCGCTCCTATAACAACGGGTCAAGTGTCTTTGCCAAACACATTGACGATAAAGTTGTACGTTGTGAAGGAGAAAGTCTGGAATCATACTAAAAATATTGAACATAAAAGTAACAAGCAAGTGCTTGCGAATCCGCGTACAAAAGGCTCACCACCCAGTGTGTTTAGAGAACACACAGTTGACATGGGTTTATGGTATAGCCTATGATTTCCGGACAATAAAGGGCCCAAAGTTAAAGAATCTGTTTCAGAAGAGAGATGTGTACTGTAGCTGTTAAGTCTATCGGCGATTGACCGTGACAATGAAGCATGCTCTATACACTAATCTGTGATGGAACAAATAAAAGTGAAAGAGATTAAAGTCAAAGTTTAAGGTTAAAGTATGAGTTGAGACCAAGGGGGAGAATGTTAGAATTGATCTCATCCGTCTTGACCCAACGGTCGAGACGGACCCCTTGACCAAGCGTCTGATCGGGGACGTCCCAGCCATCTCGTGGCTAGTGGGCCCCGTCACGCACAAAGGTTTATAAAGAGGAGGTGGGGCAAGCGGCACACAGTGCGAGGTTCGCCACCACCACAGCCCACTTGTCCTAACCCTAATCCGATCCAGAGGGTGGCACTCGCCAACAAGGGAAGCACCATCGCCTCCACCACCACCGCCGGGTCTTCATACCTACACCAAACGTCATTTTGCCTAGCGCAGATCTTCATCGACGAACCAGTGAAGGCAGGGAGCTCCTCCGACGGTCAGATGCTTCTACATCTCTCTCTCTCTCTCTGTCTCCTACCCCGAAGCAAACTCATGATTCAATAGGAAAGAACTAACCCACTGGATCCACACCTAGACGATCCAAAGTGATTAACACATTTCAGAACTATCAAGCTAAAAAGTTCACACACCTTGTCACCAATATATTAACATTACATTGTTTTGCCAAAAGTTAAAAAAGTGTTTTGACAAAAGTTAAAAAGTCAATCGTGAGCTAAAAACGTACAAATACAATTCAAATGCTCAATAGGCCTAAAAATTAAACTTCTCCGGCTTATCTTCCAAACAAAATTATAGATGGCGCTTCTTTGTCTATTCCAGGAGATCTAATCCGTTAAGAATGTGCAATACCTTTTCTACTCCATCCGTTCCAAATTATAAGTTTGACTAAAATTATGGAGAGAATTACAAATATTTATGACATCAAATAGGTATATTATGAAAATATAATTAAATAAGAATCTGATGATATTTAGTTGGTATCAAAAATATTATTACTTTATTATATAAATTTAGTTAAACTTAAGATGCTTTGACTCTTTAAGAAAGTCAGAGTTACTTATAATTTGGGATAGAGGAAGTATTATGTACCTAAAGAGCTTTTAATATTTTTACTAACTTGCACAGTCATAACCACATATAAATTACTTAGGCCACAAACGAGAGGAACAATTAATATTTTGAAATATTAACATAAACATAAGCCTTTTCCTCCACTCCTCATTATTCCCCACACCATGATGAGCATTGGTGGTCACAAGGCCACGCATGCCGACCTCGCCAGCGCCCACGCTCACGCTCCACCCTGTCCCAAGCCAAGCAACGCAGTATCGGCTGCTGACCCGACCCCTACCCGCCACGAGTGAGCCTTAGCAGCACACCAAGGCTGCCTCGCCCTGCCCGCCCTACCCCACCACGGCCAAGCACCGCAAATCACAGTAGCCCGCTTGTATCCCTCTCTGCGCCCTCTAGGGGGCAAATCCGCCTCTGCTATGTCGGGACTCACACACATAGGAGGAAGCTCTGAGAAGCTTGTTTTTTCAGCTTCACCCAACCTACACAAGATGTGAGAGCAGGTTTCGGGGTTTCACACGGGTTCACATGGGTAATTAAAGATATGCTTAGGCTCACTGCAACACACAAAGGATCATGTTACTTATGTTATGATAATGTAATCCCCGACTAATGGCTCCCTACAATGGATGGTTAATTAAAAGTTGGCTTTTAGCAACATAGGGGGAATAAGTGCCTATGGTTTTGGGTACATATGTCCGCCCTACCTAAGGACCGGTTCGTGGAGCAATCACCCAGGATATACCGTACAACCCAAGCTAATATGGCTCGCTTGACGACAGCGCACCTTCCGCTAGTAGTGTGGCGACTTACCAGGTAGGCGCAAAAAGGGAGTCTTGGTTACTAAGTATGGTAGTCCTTGCTCATGAGGGATGCCGCCATGGCTACTTGGGCTCCCTACGAGGATGGCTAACCATGCGCTAGACCTGAAACCTAGCGGGTTGCTTCATTACTAGTAGAAACGTGAAAAGTCTCATAGTGAAACCCCCGCCTACTCACCTTGGAAGTGTTTGTGGGTCTTGCAAGCCCCGGGCAAATGGGAATCATGACTTGGGGTGAAAGTATACAACCTCTATAGAGTATAAAACTGATATATCAGCCGTGCTCATGGATATGAGTGGCTTGGACTCTCACATGATTAGAAATGAACCTCACATGATTAGAAATGGATCTCACATGTTTATAAATGGAGTTTCTAGGAAGTTGCTGGGCATTGCTATGTCCGTCGATGATGAGGTGGCTACCTCGGTTTTGATTTCGGACATGGCTACGTCGTATGATAATGGAGATGGAAACCTTTGGAATATTTTCATAAAATTAATGATGATACTCTCATTTAATTAAGGGCTTGGGATATCTCCTTACACACTTAGTAAATATAGGTTGTTTTAATAAAACTATGCCAACTAAAAATACGAACCTGCAGTAAGCCCGAGTCAGCTTTATCCTTGTTTTAAGCCTTGCATTTCATATTACTTTCCGCCTATACTTGCTGAGTTCGATAAGTACTCACCCTGGCTATTCCTCAAATAAAATTAAAGGCTGCTCAAAAGATGAAGCTTGGGATGGGCATCTAGAGGATATTCTCTGGTGTTAGGCGCGTGTACTATTGTCAACCTTCCTGTGGAGGGCATTGATGTTTCGCCTTTTCTCTATATTAAGATGCTTAGCTTGTAATCAAACTCTGATGACCATATAATATTTGCACACATATGATGTGCACCCGATTTTGGCTCTACGAAATAAGGTGTGACAGAAGTGGTATCAGAGCCGTGTTGACCATAGGACACGTAGCCTTATAGAAATGGTCTTACCTAGCTGCTTTTGCTTCTTATCAGGTTCTAATCATCCTTTTCTTTTAGGTGGAGCTTACCCATTTTACCACATAACATTTCCTTACACCAGTTTTAAATATGTTCATCCATCTTGACCATCTTTTGACCTTTGCCTTGTTTTATTATCAATAGATGGCTCGTCAACTATTGGCTTGCCGTAGGAGCTCGGTTCTCTATCATCGAAACCGCCCAATCGAGTTTTCGCTTACGGGTGAGACCGCTCGTTTCCACTTCCACCCCAGCTAGCGGGTGGATGACGGGGCTAGCCTCCCTATCGGGGAATCAGTGGGGGAGGTGCCTCCCTAGGCACTGCCCTAGGAATAGCCCCTAGATCAGCCCCAGGGGGAGTACTAGCCACACAGGGGGCACCCCTACCAGCGTCGGGCGGGGATCCCAGTGATGATGGGGGTGACGACCCCAACGACGACAACAACAACGATGGTGGCAACAACCTCGGGGGAGGGGGAAATCATCCCGACGCCCCTAGAGGCTGGAACACCACCCACTGTTTCTAGGACACCGAAGACGTCTTTCTACCACTGGAGGCTCCGTGACCTCCTACTCCGCCACTACGGCTTTGGCATGTATAGCATTCAATATGAGTGCATCTACTACTACCACCCCCGACATGAGCAGTACTGGATGGCCAGCATCCACATTGGCAGGCCAAGCCCGTATCTCCAGGCCCTTCGGGTGATGTCCACACATAACGCTCTATCTCCCCGCTCCACCCAGATGGCAGCCCTCGCTGATGCTGCCTGTCAGGTGTTTTTCGCCTATCAAGACTACTTTTGGGCCACCATCAACAAAGACAAGGACCACTACTACCCGTCGACGCCGAGGGGAGATAGCGACCCGGATTGCACCCATCACGGGTGCGGACAACCTAAGGATGGCAACGATGGTGGAGCTCTTAGAGATCCTGAACACAGAGCTAAATGCTACCCTGTTGGAGCTGAGACGAGTGTGTCTACAGCAGGAACAGGACTGGGATGCGCTTGATAATCTCTAGGCCATCCTGAATGAGCAGGAACAAGTCCCAGGGACTGTTTGGCCGGCCTCCTCTCCACCATGTCATGAGGACCCCCCTTATGGTAGTATCCATGGCCGCACAAGGATTGGCTAGTCACAAAAAAATCAATGTAATAAGGAATTTGGAAGCACGCCGAAATCACTAGGTTTTGATTAGGCAATGCTTTTTATTTGTTTGTTTGATTGTTATTATGATCTTGTTTGAGTTGCTTATTTTTGTAATTACTGTTGGAAATGTGGCATTTTTGTCCACATTTTCCCTTCTATAAGTTTAATAAAAAGTTTAGTTGGGTTTCCTTTATATTACTGTCTAGTCCCTTCTTTTTCTTCCACTCTTAGTTTGACCCTAATAGTTCCCTAGAAAGTTTATCTTCAAGTAGAAGTTTCTCCTGCTCACTACTTTGTGCTCATTATGCCCTATCACTCTTTACTTTAGATGGCCAACACCAGGAGTGGAGCAGGCTACACCAACAATGGCAACACCAATGCCAGCAACACCAACAACACTAGCAACACCACCAACAACAACCACAACCTCCCTAACCCACCACCTCAAATGACAATGGAGCAGATGATGATTATGTAGACCTAGCTCATGCAAAGCATGGCCCAAGTATTAACGGCTGTGCAGCAAAGCCAGAACCAAAACCAAAACCAGAACCGCAACCATAACGCCAACCCCCCACTAGCCCCACCAAGAGACAAGAGGGGAGAATTCATGAAGGGGTGCCCTCTCGTCTTTGCATTCTCCACTGAGCCGCTTCACGCTGATGATTGGCTGAAGGTTGTTGAAAAGCAGCTAGACATAGCCTAGTGCAACGATCGAGAGAAGGTCCTGTATGGGGTAGGACAACTGTAGGACACAGGGTCAGATCGATGGGATGCCTATTGCTTTGCACTGGCAAACCTAGATGCTATCACATGGGATTAGTTCAAGGAGGCTTTCCAGGCGCACTACGTGCCCGCTGGCCTCATCAAGCTAAAAAAGGAGTTTCTGCCCTGAAGCAAGGGTCGATGTCTGTGTGCGAGTATCGTGACAAGTTCATACAATTGTTGCGATATGCTCCAAACGAAGTGGAGGAAGATGAGCAGAAACAGGAACATTTCTTGGAAGGCTTGAATGATGGCATCTAGTACATGCTAACTGCCCACACTTTCGAGAACTTCCAGAAGATGGTGGACAAAGCTATTGTGGTGGAGAGTAAACACCGCAAGCTAGAGGAAAAAAAGAGGAAGTTCAATCCCTCCCTACCTCAGACCAGCAGCAATCGCCCTTGCTACACCTATTAGCGGGGATCTCAACCCCGCCCTACCTACCCAACCAACCAACCAACAACAACAAACCCAACAACATCAGTACTAGCAGCAACAACGCTATAATCCCCAAGCTCCAAGCCCCAACAACCTAGCACCCCGTCAACAAGCACCTAACAACACCCAAATGAGAGCCAACACCAACAATCCTCCTACAGGCAATGCTTGCTTCAAGTGTGGTGCCGTTGGACGCTACGCTAATGCCTGCTCTTAGCGTCAACACAAAACGGCTAGCCATAACAGGGCCGTAATATAAACCAAGGGCAAAGGCCACCACAACAGGCCGAGAAGGTGAACCATGTAAAGGTGGAGACAGCAGAGGTGGCATAGGATTGATGCTCGGTATGTTCCTTGTCAACTCACAACCAGCTACAATTTCGTTTGATACGGGTGCATCGCATTCCTTCATCAGCGCCCGTTTTGTAGCTAAGCATAGCCTCATCACTCGCCCCATGAAAAAGGCTATGCTAGTAACATCACCTAGGGGAAATATGAACACTAATCTCATGTGTCCACAAATTAGCATAAAATTAAGGGGGGTAGATTTTCCTGCTACACCTATTATTCTAGAGTCAGAAGGGATTGATGTGATTCTCGGGATGAGTTGGCTTGCCCGATGGAAGGGGTTGATCCAGTGTGCTGAGAGGACGGTGTCTTTGACAGCACCCTCCGGGGGGAGAGTAGAAGTTATGGCCACCAGACCACCAACTATATAGGGAGAAGTTAATCACTTGGAAGGCACTATGACCGAGAACATCCAGGTCGTATGTGAATTCTTGGATTTTTTTCCTGATGATCTGCCAGGTATACCACCTAAGCGAGAAATTGAGTTCATTATTGAATTGTTACCTGGCACTGCACCCATATCCAAGAGACCCTATAGGATGACCGCCAATGAGTTAGTGGAATTAAATAAATAGCTAAGAGAGTTGCAAGATAAGGGGTATATCCACCCCAGTTCTTCACCTTGGGGAGCCCCTGTCTTCTTTGTAGAGAAGAAAGATGGAGACAAAGAATGTGTGTAGACTATAGATCCCTAAATGAGGTGACCATAAAAAATAAGTACCCACTCCCTAGAATTGAGGATCTGTTTGACCAGCTGAAAGGTGCCTGTGTGTTCTCCAAGATTGACCTGAGATCGGGATATCAACAATTGAGAATTTGGCCTAGCGATATACCCAAAATAGCTTTCACCACCAGATATGGATTGTATGAGTACACTGTTATGTCCTTTGGCCTAACCGATGTCCCCGCATACTTCATGTACCTTATGAACAAAGTTTTCATGGAGTATCTCAACAAGTTTGTGGTTGTCTTTATTGATGACATATTGGTATTTTCCAAAAATGAGGAGGAACATGGGAGCACCTGAGACTAGTCTTGCAGAAGTTAAGGGAAAACCAATTATATGCCAAACTTAGCAAGTGTGAATTTTGGTTGAAGGAGGTTGCATTTCTTGGGCATGTGATCTCTAATGAAGGAGTTGGAGTTGACCCTAGTAAGGTTGAGGATGTGTTAAAGTGGAAGCCACCCCACACCGTTAGTGAGATCTAGAGTTTTCTCGGGATGGCTGGTTACTACCGAAGGTTCATCGAAGGATTTTCCAGCATAGCCAAGCCAATGACAGCCTTGCTAGAAAAGGGGAAGGAATTCATTTGGTCAGATAAATGCCAAGTTAGTTTTGAGGAGTTGAAAAAGAGATTAACCTCAGCACCTATCTTGACTCTACCTGATCTCAGCAAGAGTTTCGCTGTTTACTATGATGCTTCACGCCTAGGATTGCAATGTGTATTGATGCAAGAAGGCAGAGTAATTGCCTATGCCTCAAGGCAATTGAAGAAGCATGAACAAAATTACCATACCCATGACCTAGAATTGGCAACCGTGGTACATGCCTGGAAGATCTGGAGGCATTACATGCTTGGGCACAAGTGCAAAATCTATACGGATCATAAGAGCCTAAAGTATATTTTCACATAGAGCGATCTGAACTTCAGATAGAGGCAATGGTTAGAATTGATCAAAGACTATGAGTTGGAGATCCACTATCATCCCGGCAAGGCTAATGTAGTGGCAGATGCCCTTAGCCAGAAGAGCTATGTAAACATGCTGGTAGCTATCGAATTACCACTCGAATTGCTTGTAGAATTTGAGCACTTGAACTTGGGGTTTGTAGCTAACACACAGGGCACTGCCTTGGAAGTCAAACCTACCCTTGAACAGGATATCCGAAGGGGTCAGAAAACTGATGAGAAAATCCAAGAGTTTGCAAGACTCATCAAAGAGGACAAGGCACCTTGTTTCCATTTAGACCAAGATGGGATTGTATGGTTTAAGCATCGGATCTGCGTATCGGACATCCAACACATCAAGAATGTGATCCTAAGTGAGGTTCATGAATAAGCTTATTCCATTCACCCAGGGAGTACCAAGATGTACCAAGATCTGAAGGAGAGATATTGGTGGTACGGTATGAAGAGGGATATAGCCGAGTACGTGGCATCATGTGACACTTGCTAAAGGGTAAAAGCCGAGCACCAAAGACCAGCCGGGTTACTACAACCTTTGAAGGTACCCGAATGGAAATGGGATGAGGTAGGTATGGATTTAATAGTTGGGTTGCCCTACACTCAAAAAGGGTATGACTCGATCTGGGTCATTGTGGATCGCTTGACCAAGGTCGCTCACTTCATACCCATCAAGACTACATATACGGGTGCCCGTTTGGCAGAGAGATACATGGAATGGATTATATGCCTGTATGGGGTTCCTAAAAAGATTGTGTCAGATAGGGGCACACAATTCACTTCAAGATTTTGGGAGAAGCTACATGAAGCTATGGGCACTAAATTAAATTTCAGCTCAGCTTATCACCCGCAGACAAACGGTCAGACGTAACGAATTAATCAAGTACTAGAAGACATATTGAGAGCTTGTGCTTTACAATTCAAAGACAGTTGGGATAACAGCTTAGCCTATGTCGAGTTCTCCTATAACAAAAGTTATCAAGCCAGCCTAAAGATGTCCACATTTAAAGCGTTGTATGGCAGGAAATGCAGAACACCATTGTTTTGGGATCAGACGGGTAAAAGACAAGTCTTTGGACCCGAATCCTTAAAAGTGGCAGAGGAGCAGGTCCAAATTATCTGGGAGAACATAAAATCAGCTCAATCTCGACAGAAGGGCTGCGCTAACGTACATCGTAGAGAGTTGACTTTTGAGGTGGGTGCTTATGTTTATCTCAAAGTATCTCCCATCTGGGGACTCAAACGATTGAAGGTCAAAGGAAAGTTAGCACCAAGGTACATTGGTCCTTTTCCAATTCTCGAAAGGAGAGGAGAAGTGGCATACCAATTGGGTTTACCTGCTAGATTGTTGGATGTGCATAATGTGTTTCATGTGTCATAACACAAGAAGTATTTAAGAGTTCCAGAGGAGCAATTGTCTCTAGGAGAACTGGAGGTAAAAGATGATCTGACTTATGAAGAACAACTTGTCAAGATCTTAGAAATAGCTGAGAGGATCACAAGAAGTAAAACCATCTGAATATGCAAAGTGCAATGGAAGCACCACTCAGAGGAGGAAGCCACCTAGGAAAGAGAAGATGAATTAAAACCAGATTTCCCACAACTCTTCGAGGCACCACCCAAATCCTAAGGATGAGATTCATTTTAAGGGGTTGGTTTGTAACACCCTAATTTTCAAATTCTAAAATTTATAATTTATTTGAATTAGTTTGAATTTAATTTGGTTAGTTGCATTTATTTTTCTAGGGAGGAATAATCATTTTACAAAATAAAGTAAAAAGAAATATAAGGTAGAAACAATGTTTGTTGCATTCATGTCGATGCAAAGTTTTTATTGGTTGTTGTCGTGTGTTTAGTTTCATGTTTAAGTCATAATAGTATAGATGTCTTTCCCAAAAATCCTTTAGAAAAAAAGACTTCTTTTTCTCTCTCTCCCCTCCTCCCCCTTTTAGCCTGCTGCCGCTGAGCCCCAGCCCAGCTGGCCCCTCCCTCCTCTCTCTCCCACACTTGCATTGGCCTATACTAGCCGACCCTCCCCCTCCCCTTTGTCCTGCTCGCGTAGACGACCCAAGTGGCCAGGCGGCCCAGCCGCCTGCAATGGCGCACCCTCCCCTTCCCTCTCACTGCCACATGGGACCCACGCGACAGGGTCACCGACAGGTGGGACTTACCCGTCCATGACCCCGCTACAGGGTCATCCCCATCCCTGCGCCCCACACCCACTCTGGCACACCGCCGCCGCTCCACCGAGCGCCGCATGCCCCTTTCCGCGCCTAGCCATGCAGGCCACCATTGCCGCCCTCTCCCGCAGCGCGTGCGCTCACGCAGCGCCGTTGCCACCCTAGCACGAGAGACGCGCTCGCCTTGATTGCGCGCAGCCGTGCTGCCGTCGCTGTTCTTCCCCGCGCCTCGCGCTCGCTGGCATGCCGCAATGCCTGGCCACGCAACGACCACGCTCGCCCACACCTTCGCAGCCACTCACGTAGTAGGCGCCGTCGCTGCCCCGAATCCGCGAGCTGCGCTCGCTCACATGCACCGTCGCCACGCCGCCATGGAGCTTGCTCCTCCACTCGCAGTCGAGGTCGAGCACCTATAAAAGGCGCCCCCTGCCTCAGTCTCTCCTCCACTCACTCGCTGTCTCACTCACACTCTCGCCACTCAGCTCTCAGCGCCCAAGCTCGCCATCGTCGAACACTCCTCTCCGTCATGTTCTAGCTACGCCGAGCTCACCGACGAGCTTCGCCACGTGGAAAGGACCGCGCCGATGCCCTCCGTTTCCTTCCTCTCCATCTCCGCACGTCGCACGGGCTTGCCGGAGTTACTCCGACGAGGCCGAGCCGCCCCTCCATGCGCCCCGCTGCCTCCGGTCGCACCTCGCCGCCGGCAAGGGCCCTGCCGAGTCCGTTGCCTCACGCATAGCATGCCCACTTCCTCACCTCGCCCCACCGCGCACCACACCGCTGCCGCGCCGAGCACGTCGGCGCCAGCCATGGCCGCCGCCACACCCTCGCCACCGCCGGTCCATGGTGGACTCGTGGACCCACGGACTCGCCCCTACAGGCGCGGTCCACCGCCGGTCCATGGACCGCGGCCGACAGCCGCCGCCATTTTTGTGGAAAGACCCTTGGCTTTTCTACAAATTGAACCCGTAGTCTAGATTTCAAATGAATTTTTGTTTTATTTATTTTAAACCCGTAGTCTAGAAATGGAACTCAAATGATTAGAAATGGATCTCTCATGTTTGTAAATGGAGTTTCTAGAAATTTGTTGGGCATTGCTATGCTCGTTGATGATGAGGTGACTACCTCGATTTTGATTTCGAACATGGCTACACCGTATGATAATGGAGATGGAAACCTTTGGAATGTTTTCATAAAATTAATGATGATACTCTCATTTAATTAAGGGCTTGGGATATCTCCTTACACACTTAGTAAATATAGGTTGTTTTAATAAAACTATGCCAACTAAAAACGCTAACCTACAGTAAGCCCGAATCAACTTTATCCTTGTTTTAAGCCTTGCATTTCATATTACTTTCCACCTGTACTTGTTGAATACGACAAGTACTCACCCTTACTATTCCTTAAATAAAATTAAAGGCTGCTTAAAAGATGAAGCTTGGGATGGGCATTCGGAGAATATTCTTGGGTGTTAGGCGCGTGTGCTATCGTCGACCTTCCTGTGGAGGGCATTGATGTATCGCCTTTTCTCTATAATAAGACGCTTCGCTTGTAATCAAACTTTGATGACCATATAATATTAATAATATACTCTTTTTCATACACTATTTTTGATTGTCACTGATGATGTCAAGTCATATGTGTGGAAAATTGATCCTGGCACACATATGATGTGCACCCGATTTTGACTCTACGAAATCGGGTGTGACAAAAACAACTTCACCTAGCTGAGAAACTATCCAAGAATCCTTACCAAACAGACCTGATACTCACACAATTTCAAAAAGAGTGATATTCTAGTGCTCAAAATCTAACCCTCTAGACTAACTACGTGGGAATATCTACATTAACTTGAGTAACCGACTCTTCCTTACAAAATTTTGTACCAATCCACAACTAAATGACTAATGATACATACATGTGCAATTAGTTATCGTATGTATCCAAAAGTTTGCATGCTTGGAAATAGAAAGTACCACTCTTTGGTGCCACTCCTTTTTTGACGGATGACGGGATGAGTAAATATTTGAAACCAAAGGGAGTAGCTGATTTTGATCTACGCAATTCTTATGGAACTACTATATGAAAATGTTATATTCCACTTAATATTCATCTAGACTTGGTTTACAATTTTGCATAAAAAGACTTGGTTTACAAAATTTAAACTTACGAACTATGTAAATTACTTCCTTGCTTTGGATCAAACATGAGCCATGACCTGGTGGTTGAGTAGCTAATTAGTATTTCACAAGAGGTAAGCCTTTTTCGATTCCCATGTTTCAGCTTTTTAGCGTGAAAAGGTTCTATCACTACTACACAAAATCTTTTGCGAGGCGTTTTCAAAATGGCCTCAGAGGCGGGCGGGCCAGCTGTCCACCTCGATTATTCATGGTAGGGAAGCCGCCCAGCAACCGCCTCGGTTAATGTTTTACCGAGGCGGGTAATATAATGCCCGCCTCGGTTAATGCACATTAACCGAGGCGGGCATTATAACGCAACCGCCTCGGTTAATCTATTTTCGGAGGCGGTCACCTTATAAGGCCCACCTCGATTAATAGTGGCCCAACAGGCAGCCAATCTGGGCCCGATATCCACTCATTGTATATATACCAATAGTTAGGGTTTCACTTTCACTCATCTCAGCTCCTCCCTCTCAGATGCGGCGGATCTCCCTCGCTCCCCAAGCGCCGGCTCTCGGTCCCTCGCTCTCTCCCTCTATCCACTCTCTCCCGGTGGCTTAGGGCACCGTGCACCCAGGCCGCGCACCCCCGCGGTGAGGGCCCGCACGTGTCGGCGGCGGAGGCCGTGCGGTGGTCAACGCGAGGTGCTGGTGGCACCCATCTCCTCCACAACGGTGGCGCCTTCTCTCCTCCCACCGGTGGCACGGCTACGGCGTGCACGGGGAGATCTCTAGCGGCCATCTTTGCGCGCGGATCTGGCTTCACCGACAGCGCCCCTCCTCCCTCTCCCTCCCACCATGGCAGCGCGGCTCGACCTCGGCGGCGAGCGCGGCCTGTCTCGCCCAGCGAATCGTGTGTGGGCACGGATCTGGCAACCACCTCGTCTTCGATGGTGGATCTAGCCCCCACCTCGTCCCTGGCGGCCGATCTAGTATCCTCCTCCCCGGTGCGGGTAGATCTGGTGGCGACGACGCATCCCTCTCCCTCTCCCTCAAGCTAGGCCTAATCCGGTGGCGCCCTCTCTCCTCCGACATGCGATGGCCGGATCTGGCGAGCAGGAGACCGGATCCGACGAGCAGCGTCCAGATCCGACGGTGGAGTGTACGCAACGGCGGCGGCCCATGGATGGGCTCGACAGGCTTGTCCATGGATTTTCCCTTTTTTATTTTTTTATTTTATTAACCGAGACGGGCAGGGCAACCGCCTTGGTTAAGGCATGATTAACCGTGACCTTTTATCTGAGGCGGTTGCGAAAACCGCCTCGGTTAAGTTTCCTGTAGTAGTGTATATTTTTACTTCCTTTCCATAGCAGTGGATTGCCTTCCTTTTAGGAAGTTTGGAACTTGGGAGTGTGTGTGATCGCCCAAATAAGAATAGAAATAGAATCTTGCGTGTTTTAGGAAGAATCTTGCGTGATAAAAGCATATGAATGGAATGTTGATTCCATAAACGTAAGGATTCCAAGGACAGATTACACGAGATACCTAGAATTCCTTATATATTTACGAACGAGATACAAAAATATGATTGTCTTCCTAAGACAAACTCTAATTACCAAACCTAGAATTCCTTATATTTGGGCTCTAGGACTCCATGGGATAAGCGGCGGCGGCGGCGGTAGGGGGGCTTGAGCCCCCCACCCCACCACTAGATCCGTCCCTATTTACAGGCAAATTAACATTACAAGGCCTTATATATGTGGCTAGGTATAGCTTCGCATGTGATATAGCGGATTTAAATATTTGATTTGGTTTACATATATATGGACACCCATACAGATAAGAAAAAATCCAGGAGGCGCTCTATAAATAAGAAAGGGTTTACTAGAGATGAACTTCTACACATCCCTACCCCGTGGGCGCAAGCAAAAGTCCATGCAATCCTTTAAATATAAAAAGCGTGCTTGTTGCTGCAGTGTGTTGGTACTACTTAGGGATGAAAACGGATCGGATACGGACGGATATCACTGATATTACATTTGTTTTTGTATTTCTATCCGGATTCGGATTCGAATACGGATAATGTCAATCATGCTGGATAGGATACACTTGGATATCGACATCATAAATATGTGATTTGAGTATTCGGATACAGATATGGTATCGGATATTGAATATTCAGAGTAGGATACGGACAGACCTGAACCCTCTAAATGGATTCGGTCTCGAATACAATCGGAATATATCCGTACTGTTTTCATCCCTAGTACTACTGGATTGATGGTTTTGATAATGCATTCTTCGTTGTTATGGTGGATGCCTTGTTGTTGCTATTGCAAGGACAATTTTGTTTCTTTTTTTGTTTTCCTTTTGTTTGTTGCCATGTTTTATATGTACCTTTTCTCAATCAATATATGCGGACAAGTGAGATAGTCGTCCACCTAATAACCAAAATTATTTTTATCTTGTATTCTTTTTACATTAAGATAGATTTAGAAGTAGCATGTGGGATTAGCCGTGCTACTTCATTGTGGTTTGTTATTGTGCTAGTATTAGATTGTAAACTTGCTAGTGAGTTTAGATATTTATTCTAGTTTGCAGGCTTTGATAGTTAGATCATCATAAACCAGTTTTGTTGCTGAGTAATGTGATAGTTATTCTTTATCTTTATTGGTTTGCTCATGTGTGATAAATTATGTGCTTCCACATAAATGAAATGTTACCATCCGAAGGTGAAGTGATGACCTACAGAGGTGTGTCCACGTAGCACCTACAAAGCCTGTGCAACTATACCCCTAAACCTAACATAAACAAAAATGTTTATCGACTTGCTTGAAAATCAATTGTACGATCCGACATACATGTAGTGCCTATCCAATTATCCTTTGCTAGTGTTGCGATCTTCATCCATTGGAGGTCTATATTTTATGTGGGGATAATTTTTTGGACAAAATGTTCTTATTTTGTTCGGCGATGCTAAATTTGTTGTTCAACTTTTTCTTTTTTCTTTGAGCGAGCCGCAGCCCGCGCAAGCATGGAGATCGATGACGGAAGCAATTGTCTTCTTGAGCATTGTTATCCATTGGATTTGGGGCCATCTTCCAAACACGGCGGTAGATCATTTGTGCAAAATAAAAGATGTTAGAGAGTACCTTTTGTCTTCTGCTGTACTCATTCTCTTTATGATCACACCTTTATTTGTAAATTTCTACACGACCACACATGTTCTAATATTCTCTAGATTTTTTTTGTTGCAGCATTGAAACATCTTGTTTCTCTCTACCAACAAAAAACACCGCTCCGTGTTTCTTAGCATATCAGAACATATTAGAGCATCTCCACTAGATTGAGAATAAGTGATCCCAGCTCTTTTCCTATAACCAGCAAGGAGTATGGAATCACAGTAATTACCATGATTAGAGTGTGCGGGTGATTTGGCCATTTTTTGTGGGGTTGCATCTAAAGTTGCTAGTTTTTTTGTTCTATATAATAGATAGATATAGATACAAATATAGATATAGAGAAGAGATAGAGATGTACTTTCTCCATTCAATATTACAAGACATTTTGATACATAGTTTTTCTATGTACTTAGATATATATTATGGCTAGATACATAGCAAAAACATCGTATTTAGGAAAGCAAAAACATCCTATAATGGAATAGAGGGAGTAGAAAAGGGAAGAGATAACCATTCCTTGTATATCGATATTTACCCTAAGCCTTTACACACATGGTAAAAAAAATTCAATAACCATGCTAACGATTCGTTCACCTCTATATCCATATATAGTTCCATATACTTTACCTCATAGCCTTTAAAAAAATCACCAACGCGTGCATGGTAGCTAGCGACCCCCTATATATTGAGGTTGCTCCTGGCTCATTAGTTCCTTCTTCCATATCTGCAGGAGTAGATTCTTTCTGATAGCACTCACTACTGGATTCAGGTTATTTGCTGAGTGCCTTGCGCTCGGCAAAGCCTTTGCCGAGTGCGGCACTCGGCAAAGAACACACGGCAAAAAATTGATCGGCAAAGCCCTCTTTGCCGAGTGTCTTTTATCGGGCACTCGACAAATGCTTTGCCGAGAGCCCTGGGGGCACTCGGCAAAGAAAAGCAACCGTCACGGCGCTGGCCCGTTGACGGTCGCTTTACCGAGTGCCAACCCTGCAGGCACTCGACAAAGATTTTTTATTGTTTTTAAAAAAAAATCTTTGCCGAGTGCCCTCTATCCGGCCCTTGGCAAAGATGTTTTATTTTTTTTCTAAAAATTCTTTGCCGAGTGCCCCCTGGCGGCGCTCGGCAAAGTTTGAATTTTTTTTAAAAAAAATTTCTTTGCCGAGTGCCCTCTGGCCGGCACTCGACAAGGTTTGATTTTTTTTAAAAAAAATTCTTTGCCGAGTACCATGATCATGGCACTCGGCAAAGCTGGAAAAATGATTTTCCGAGCGCCCATTTTTCCAGCTTTGCCGAGTGCTGTGACCATGGCACTCGGCAACGAGGTCCTTTGCCGAGTGCAACACTCGGCAAAGTGACCCAAAACGACAATTTTTATTTTTTTTACATTCTATCATGACAAATAAATTCATACAAACATATATCACATATATATCTCATTCATCACATATATATCTCATCCATCACATATATATCTCATCCATCCACACATCCATTCGTACATATCACATCCATCACAATATATATCATATATATAATAATAAGTGCTCAAGTCCATCCAAACAAATCCACAAGTCTATCAAAGTCCACAAGTGCATCATAAGTATATCACAAGTCCATCACCAAGTGAACAACAAATGAAAAAAATGGTGAAGGCCCAGCTCCATCATTCGGAGGTGCATGAGGTGGATTATTCGAACCACCGTCAGATGGAGACTGCACAAAGGAGAAAAGATTGCATGTGAGACAAGATTATTTGAATAGCTAATCTAGGAAGGTAGAGGCCATACAAGCAAAGCACAAGCGAAAGTAAAAAACTTTCATACTCACAGGAGTAGCTGCAGCTGCAGGACGTAGAGACGGAGGTGGAACCAACAGCCCAGCTGGTAGAGAAATGCCCACACGTTGCCCAAGCTCTTGTAGGAACTCCATAATGTCCGTCAGCCTCTGCGCCTAGGCCTGCCGCTCGGCCCGCTCGGCCTCCAGCTGGGCCGCCATCCTCTACTACCCGGCCTCCAGCTCCTGACGTTGCATCATTTCTTGTTTCAACCGGGCCTGCAATATTTCACTCCAATGTTTCAGTAATGCAAAGCTAATTAAGGTGTGTAAAGATCAATGTATGACGAGTAAAACAGGAATAACCTCAAGTGCATCGATCCGGTGCTGTGCAGTGGTCAGCCGTGTGCGAATGGCCGGGCTCTCGCTCGTGCTCTGTGCTCGGATCTGGGAGAGAGAGGGAGTAGAGGTTGTGTCGATGACGCCGTCGCCAAGCCAGAACCACCCATGCTTCTTGCCTTGCCCCGTCCTCATGACGGCCTATCCATCGAAGTCCTAGGTGCTGGGATCATGGTCTGGCCCATGGAGCGACCTCACCACCTTAGTGTACTCACTGATGCGGGAGTGGACACTTAGGTTCGTGTATGCCTCGGGCGGGTTCTCTAGGTTGAAGGAGACATCGGACGTCGCCTTACCCTTGTGGGCCATACACCATGCTTGGAAGTCCGAGCAAGCCTGGCCACTATGTGACGCTGACCGCGAGAAAGATAGCACGATGATTAGAAATCAGACAGAACTGAGCGTCACAATAGATAAATGAATTCGCGTACCCATGCTTGTTTGTATCCGGCGAGGCTGCGGCTGCCTTGATGGTGTGCTGGACCTTGCATCTACAAACGACGGTCCTAGGCATCCCTGTGCATCTTGAGGTACTCCTCCGTGAACCACCTCTCCACCATCATCGCCCAACACTCGGGATACGCTTGGCACCACCAGGGAATCATCTACACATCATCAAGTATTGAACATATAAGAAGATCAAATTAAACCAACTTAATCTCAAAACGAATCAATATTGATGTTCTTCATTTACCTCAAGGTACTGCTTCCGGGTCAGCTGCATCTCTCTTGCGTCTTTCTTGGTTTTCCTCTCTCCAAGCTTCGACTCGTAGTAGGTTACGATGGCCTGGATGCGCACCTCGTGATGCATGTCGGTGATGAGTTTTTATAGGCTTTGGTAGTCACCTGCTCCGCCCTGGCCTCAAATACCTCCTCGCATCTGTAATAAGTCTGCATACAAAAACGATGTATCCATTCATTATTTCAAGAAAAGTCCAATGAATGCGACGTATTGAGCAATGTTGTGCGAGGGAGACATACCCAAAACTCTGCCTTCACCCGCGCCGCCTTGTTGGGGTACTCCGCATCGAGGGCGATGGCGTAGTGGTCAAACGAGTAGGCCGGCTCCGTCTTCGATGCGTACGTGACAATGCTGGGGAAGTGTTGCCTGCACAGAAGACCCAGGATGCCGTTGACTAGCCATGCGCTACCACCCGACACAACCACCCAGTTCCTGCACAGGTGATTAAAAAAATATTAGTTTTTTTATCATATCATATGAAGTAGTGGTGATAACATATAAAGTTACTTACTTTTGCCCTTCGGGGTGAATCACTGGGCATTGGTGAGGAAGCAAAACCTGTGGGAGGCTCATGGGACCTCGCAAGTAGACACTCGAAGAGGAGTCGAAGGAAGCGGAACCCGTGCCTACCGCCTCCCACTCGTCCTCGTGTGGCCCCTCCTCCTCATCCGTCTACCGAACCAGCTCCTCGTCCGACTCATCCATGGGCGCCACCTCCTCCTCGTGCGGCGTGGGAGGAGATAGCCCCCTCCTGCGGCTGGCGGTCCTCCTCCTCCTATCCGATCCCTCTGCCGCCCCCTTCGCCTCCTCGTGCAGCCGACGTGGTCTTTGGTAAATTGAGTTCATGAACCTATGACGGTCGCCCACCATCTTTGTTCAATCACCTGCAATAAAAAAGAAAAACAAGACATAATTAGAAATAGGTGCAAAAATGAACAAAACATAATTACAAAAAACATAGTATTACATGTATTAGAAATAATCTTCATGATTGGGATTAGCTGGATCATAGGTCTCGTCATCACTATCAACATTGTCCAACTCATCAAGACTATCCGAAGGAGGAATGTTGTCTTCATTGTCATTGCCTAAACGTAATCGCTCAAGCAATTGTATGTCCTTCAGATTTCGCACCTCGTCTCTAGCGTCCTCGTCATCATTCCTTTCATTGTCTACTTCCATTCCTATCTCTTCGGTTAAGTCTATGTCAAACCTCCCTTGTAGCCCCTCTTCTTGATGGAACTCTCTATCATATGTGTTTGGGTTAAAGTTGTAATCTTCATCATTTGGGACAGGTAGTTTACCATGTGGCAATACCTTGTGCACAATAGACCAACCCTTAAGATGCTCAGCGTCTTTGCACACGTATGACATATAATAAACCTGGACGGCCTGTTGAGCCATAATGTAGACATCTTTTCCTAGATAGACAGAATCCTGTCGAATCTTGACTAGCCCAAGCTTAGGGGTCCGTCTCGTTACTCTAGGATGAAACCAGTGGCATTTGAATATGATGGGGGTAAGAGGTTTGGAACCATAGAATGATAGTTCGTAGGTTTCTTCAATTCTTCCATAATAGTCGAGTTCATCAGTACCGGGCGTAACAACTCCGATGTTTGTGGTTTTTCGATTGGGCCAACTCTGCTCATAGATTGCTATGTGAAAACGATATCCATTCACGTCATAACCGGTAAATGACTTGACCCTAATGGCACAACCGTTTGTAACCTGTCTCAGCTCGTCACTTATAGGCGCATCAGTTTGGGCTTTCTATTTGAACCAACAAATGAAATCGTGGCTCTCTGGTCCCGTACCCTATGAAAGAAGGGTATCATTTTCTTATGGGGTAGGTTGCCTTGATCCATGCCAGGATTGACGAAGAAATTCCCTGTACCAACGACAAATAAGGGGGTTGGACGAAGAAACAAGGACATACAGCGAAATAAAATAAGTTCGTTCAGAACTTACCCAATGAACGGTTGCACCTCGACAAAGTTGGTAAACACATATTGAAACAACCCTGATTTCCACGAAGGGAAATCCACAGAGTCGAAGTGTAATAAGACCATGGTGGATCATATTACCCAAATTTCAGTCAAATATCACTTCCATACAACGATAATATCAGAGTACAAATAGTGCGGAATACATAAATTATTACATCGCCGCATTGGCGGAATCAAAAGCAGCATTCATTCAGAACAGCTTGAAGATAAGATCGCCAAACTCGAGCGTAGGCATGAACCCCTCAACCGTCAAACTCCTCGGAGCTATACTCCTCAACAGAACCTGTGTGCCAAAATTTATCAGTACGATTTATACTGGCCACTCCCAACCCTATGAGCATTGCTTTGTGGAAACTGGATGCAAGTTGGATATAATCAAAAGGAACCTATAAGGCTAGGGTTTCCTAGGTATTTAGCATATCAAGTACCTAATAATAGTTGGTCAAGTTTTAACACCACCACACACCCATTCCACCCCATTCCCATTCTAGAGCTGTGTTTTGATCCTGGATCGATAAACCACCATCTCCACACCATCACCCTACCACAGTCATACCATCGCTCAATCGACAGTGCCAACTCCTCTCAAGATTGCCTCAAGGCCTGTAGCCCCGACTACGTCCAAACACTCACTCCTGTGGGAGAAAAGAAGGACTCATCTCACTATCTAGTTTAAGCGAAACCCGAGGAAGGTCCATTCTTGCCGACGAGTCGGCATATGTATCGATCGATCAACCATACACTCTCTACGAGAGGGTTTTACATAACCACAAGATCTCGCCTTCCTCATTGACCGTCATTAATCGGGTCCGATTCCGCCGCTTGCTAGCCTAGGATAATGCCACTCTACCATTCACCTGGTACACCCCAAGTCTAGTCTGGGGTGGTCAAACTGTGAGTCATGAGCCGGGTCCACAAGGTCTCCATGAAGTCTCGGAAGGATGTGGGGAAATCCTCCGTGCCCGTGCCTCTCCCTTACACCGTCTGCTATCAACCTAGCAAGAGTGGCAATATCCTACCAAGTAGTCCGGCCGTCCCAACGTCATATAGGGCGAGTGGTACGTAAGGCTTCCCTGAATCTGAGTACTAGTAAGTCCTTAGGGATGACCAAGCCGTAATGTCTCCATCGTGGTTTCCATTTACCGTGCCACCACAAAGACCTCCACCCTAGGCTCCTTCCATCACAGATCACACCTGTGGTCACCTCATATACCTTTTACCCACCACAGTATCCATTCCAGGGGTGCCTGTGTAGCACCCACGGCAAGACTTGCCCTGTGCTCGTCAGATACTCTAACTTGGTCGACACAACCCTCACCCTCCACGCACCCAAGTCACACACGCAGCACTCTCCCCATGGTCCAGATAACACCAGTTTCCACCACGCATCAATGTAGTGCAAGCATAGTAGAAGTAATAGGCGATGAAATGTAATAGCAAGCGTGTGACTAGCCTATCAGCAGGGTGAGCAGGGGTAAGGTTGCGTCAAGGTAAAGGCCATCAAGAAGACATACTACTATGTAAGTCCTACCATAATGTGATCATGACAATAAAGTGAGCACTAGCATTTCTATATTTGCCATGCGTAATAGGTGCTACGAGATTGGGTGGGATGTGGCACCTTCAGTGTAGTCGTCTCCGTACTCCTCACGGTACTCACGATCCTCGTCCGTCCGGTTCTCCTCCGAGTCTGCAAACGATCGCATTATAGTCGTGTTAGCGACATCTATAGAATAGCACAAAGAAGCAATGAAAATTCAAAAGAACCAAATGCACTCAAGCATGGGTCCATTGCGTAGAGCTCGATTTTAGATGAATTTTGGTCCTAGTTTCGTATTTTTCTGAGGTCATATGAATTAGTTATGAATTTCCGAAGATTTAATCCATTTCTGAAAATGAAAAAGGCTAAATTAATCCTGGGCTGACACGTGTCATGCTGGGGTTGGTCCACGTGGCTTGCTGACGTCAGCATGATGTCACCTCGGCGAAATGCCATCGACAAGTGGGTCCAAGTGTGACGCCAAGACGACGTCAATATGACGTCGACATCGGCGTGTGGGTCTAGTGTGTACGTACCCATCGACATGTGGGACCAGTCAACAGATCATGGTTGACCACAATGGTCAATCTGGGCCAGTCTCAAATCGCTTCTCGGCGAGGCTAGATTTGGGCGGTGCAGGCGGGCTGACCCGGACCGCATGCGTCTTTGTAAGCGCCACGCCACGTCCTTTGGGCCTCCACCGGGGTGGTGCGTCCGTACATGCGTGGCGTGGTGACGGTGGAGCAAGAGGCGCCGTCCATGGACCTAAAGCGGGGTCCTCGGTGGACCAAGTCCACCGTTATTTTCCTCGGCTCGGCTCTTGTGCACCGGGTGCAAGGCTGCGCCGCTCAACTCGCCCCTCCTCCTCTGTTTCTTCCACGGCGCGCTCCCGCCGGCGACGTACTCACTGGCGAGCTTCCACAGTGGTGCTAGCGCCTAATTGGCATGGGAAAAAGCACCATCAGGCTTTGGCGACTACGATGGTGGTGTCAGGGCGACGGCTAGGACTCCCTAGGTCACTGGCCACGGCGAACGGCGGCTCGAGCACAACCGGCGTGCGAGGGTGGCGCGGGTGCAGTGGCATAGGCCGGGTCTATGGTGCGCGTGAGCGTCATAGTGCTCCAGCGGGCATGTTGGGCAGGTCGAGGGGTCCTCCAGGGCCTCCGGTGGCCTTGGCCACGGCGGTGGCCTTCCGAGCACGACGACGGCGTCGGTGTGGGGGCTACGACCACGGTGAAGCATCTCGGTGGGGTGCGTAAGCTCCTATGGATCTATGGGGACGCGGCGAGGACGTCCAGGGCTCAAGGCGGGGTTTTGGGTTTCCAGGTGGCTGGTAGGGGCTCCTCGGCGGCCATGGCGACATGGTGACGACGGCGAGGCGCACGGGTGCACTACGGGGCTCCAGCGGGGTGGTCACGGCGTGCGTGTGAGTTATCCGTGATTCTAGCGAACAGGATGGGCGAGACGAGGAGACGCCAGGCGCTCCCAGCAGACCTGGCCACGGTGGTCTGGTGCTCGGGCCGGTGGTGGTGGTGCTCAGGCCGGTGGTCTGGTGCTCCGGCCGGTGGTCTGGTGCTCTGGCCGGTGGCCTGGTGCTTTGGCCAGTGGTCTAGTGCTCTGGCCGGTGGTGGCCACGCCCTGACCGCGGCGTTGCGAGCGCGATGAGCGAGTGCTCTTCCTTGGCGTCCATGGGGCTTGGAGGGGTCTACAACGTCCAAGGGCTCGAAGGTGGTCGTGGTGGGCGCGTGAGTGTGCCGTGCGTGTGTACCCGGTGGCCGGAGATGGCATTGGCCTACGCGCTCACGATGTGGAGCGCCTTGGCCAACACGGTAAGGTCCAGCGGCGAGCAGGGTGAGGCCGGAAGGCTCACCGTAGGTGTTGAGGGCGAGAGGATAGCGGTGCAGTGAAGAGTCGAGGACGTGTAGCTCCGGAAGCCGTGCCATGCAGTGTCATCCGCTCCAGCTCCGGTGATCTCCCGGTCTTCCTCCCGGCAGCGGCTCCGGTATTTCCTTTTCCCCCCCTTCTTCCTCTGCTCCCTCTTCTCTCTTGGCTAGGGTGTGCTGTGGATGGCCACAAGGTGGCGGCGGGGCACAGGAGAGCGCTAGGGCAACCGAGGACCATGGCTTTATAGCCGAGCTCCGAGCTCCAATGGCGGACGGCGATCGAGCGGTGGAGGCATGATCAGTGGCATCCAATGGCTCGTGTGCGGTGGCGTAGGCGCGGCGTAAGGGTTGCGTGGGTGCGGCGCCAGGGAGACAGGGCCATGCCCCGGGCGTGACCCCTGGCCCGCCCTGCCACCACTGTCGGGCGCCGGTCGCGTAGGCGGTTGAGGCGTGGGTGAGGAAGACGACACTGTAGATGGGTGTGTGGCTGACACGCGGGGTCCAGCGGGCAGCGGCTACGGGCGAAAAAGAAGGGCGCGCGGGTGAGCAACACGCTGGGCCATGAGCTGGGCTGTTGCACGCGAGTTGGGCCAGCCGGCTGCTACTGCGCGCGCGCTGGGAGGCGGCCGCGATGGGGCTGGCTGGGCTGGCTAGCTTGGGCCGAGCGGCTGGCTGCGAGGCCCACTTCTTCTTTTCCCTTTTTCTGTTTTTCATTTCTTTTCTATTGTTTGGATTCAAATTTGGTTTAGAGTTTGAATTCAAAACTGAGGTAACTTATTCATTGGAGTTTAGAGAATTTTGTTTAATAATAACTTTATGGTTTATTATTTTATTGGAGTTGTTTAGCAAATCATAACTCAAATGAAAATCCAAATCACATTTTGAATTAACAATGTATGCAACATTACATTTGTCAGAAATTAATAAACACAGTTATCTAATGACATGCCATGCTTATATGTTGACTGGGGTTGGGTTAGACTTAATGCATCTCTTAGGTTGGGTTTCTATACATGACACTCATCATCACATGGGATTCTTGAGGAAAATTTTTTTGTAGTTGGTATTTTTGGGTGTACGGATTTTTGGGTTGTTACACATATAGCATGATACTGTGCCACTCTTCATTTTTCAATTGCTTAGTGGTCGATGCACTTGCGCTTCCAAGTTGCCCTTGGAAAAGGCTGAGGTTCGATTCATTTTCACCAGCATTGTAACGAGGGGATGGATTATAAACGCTAGGAAGGTTCTCAGTGTAGTATTTCTCTGTGAAGTTCGACACCTCCTCTAGAATGTATGCCTCTGCATTGGAAGCCTCAATTTTGGCTTTATTTCTATATTTTTGCGAAGAGTCTTCAGACATCTCTCGATTAGATAGCACCAATGGTCCTGCATGCCCCCCCATCCATGCCTCATACAGGAGGTGCACAATCAAATGCTGCATCGGCAAGAAGCAGCCGGGTGGAAAGATCTTCTCCAACTTACAGAGCAACACGGGTACCGCTTTTTCCAAGTCATCAATGACGGTCCGAGAGAGCTCCTTGGCACAAAGCTGGCGGAATAAGTAGCTCAACTCTGCCAGCACTTGCTAGACATGCTCTAGGACATAGCCTTGAACCATCGCTGGAAGAAGCCACTCAATACATATGTGGTAGTCATGACTCTTCACCCCGTTGACTCGCAGAGTGCCTAAGTTCACTCCCCTCTTTAGATTCGCCGCATACCCATCAGGGAACATTAGCGTCTGGATCCATTCAAGTACTTCCCTCCTTTGGTCCTTTTTTAAGATGAAATCGGCCTTAGGCCTTCTCCAGGTCTTGCCACGACTAGAAGGTTGTATCTCTTGATTTGGTCTATCGCACAATATTGCTAGGTCCACTCTAGCCTTAGGGTTGTCCTTAGACTTTTCAGTGTCCATGAGTGTTGCCCAAAGTGCCTCGGCGACATTCTTTTCAGTGTGCATTACATCAATGTTATGTGGCAGAAGAAGGTCATCGAAATAGGGGAGCCTCGTCATGCCCGAGATATGAGTCCACATATGTTGCTCACCATATCCCACAAAATCACCTTCTTCATTGGGCATGAGAGCATCTATCTGAGCATGAACCTCGTCACCAGTCATCATCCACGGTGTAGGGTTTGTCACTTTGACACCTTTCGTAAAGTTATTGATGTCTTGTCTGAATGGATGGTCAAGAGGTAGGAATTGACGATGTCTGTTGAACGACGAATATTTGCCACCCTTCTGCAACCAAATGAACCTCACACCTTCCTTGCATATTGGGCATGGGAACTTCCCGTGAACACACCAGGCGCAGAATATCCCATACGCCAGGAAGTCATGCAGGGAGTAGTGGTACCAAACATGCATTTTGAAGGTTGTCTTTGTAGCTCGATCGTATGTCCATACCCCTTCATCCCAAGCACGGACCAATTCATCAAACACGGGCTCCATGAACACACTCATATTACTCCCTGGGTGTCCAGGAATTATCAACGACAAGAATACGTTATGTCATTGAAAGGAGACATGGGGGGGAGATTAAGGGGGATAACAAAGATGAGCCAACATGTGTATGGGGCAGCCATCATTCCAAAAGGATTGAACCCATCTGTTGCCAGTGCGACACGTACATTACGAGCCTCATCTGCTTTGTCACAATGTTTATCATTAAAGCGGATCCAAGCTTCACCATCGGATGGAAGTACCATCTTGTCAGGATTGTATCATTTGCCATTTTTGTGCCATGTCATCTGTTTCGTGGATTCCTCGGTCATGTATAGCTGTTGGATCCTCGGTAGGAATGGAAGGTACCGTAGGATTTTCACGGGGATCGTAAGTTGCCTCTTCTGGCCATCATCAGAGTCTACCTCCAGGTACCTAGATGATTTACACTTTGGACAGAACTTTGCATGCTCGTGTTCTTTCCTAAATAGGACACACCCCTTCGGACAAGCATGTATCTGCTCATACGACATCTTAAGTGCACGAAGGAGTTTCTGTGACTCGTACATGCTCTTTGGCAGAATGTGGCCCTCCAGAAGCAGGGTGCCAATCATGGCCAACATCTTATCGAAGCCTTCTTGACTCAAGTTTAACTCAGACTTCAACCCCATTAAGCGTCCAATAGCATCCAGTTAAGACACCATTGACCGATCGTGAAGGGGTTTCTGTGCCGAGTCCATCATGTCGTAGAATGCCTGTGGGGCTACCTCCATCTCCTCCTTCTCATGTCCCTCATCAAACTGTCCTTGGTGAAAGTCATCTAACATGTCTGCTACCCTTACATCAGCATCAAAAGCCTCCACCCGTGGTCTCACCACCTCCTCTCTCATATGATGGGCTTCACCATGGTGGATCCACCGGGTGTAGTCCGGCGTAAATCCATTCTTCACAAGATGTTTACCCATTTCCACCTTGTTTACCCTTCTCCTGTTTCCACATTTACTGCGGGGACACAAAACTAGGCAATGTCCTTTAGCAGCCTTGCCAAATGCACTGTTTAAGAAAGCATCGGTCCTATTCATCCATTCCGTGGTGTAATCACTCTGACTTCTCCAGTCCGTGTACATCCACTGACGGTCATCCATCCTCTAACATATGTATCAGCGAGTAATGTAACCATCAATTGCATCTACATGGTGTTCCTACTGTTTAATAGGTGAGGATAGGTCCTAATCCCACCCGCGGATGCGTAGATGAGGTTAGTTTCCATGCTCTACTCCTATCCGAGACAGAATTTCGGTAGCACCTCCCCGCTATTCTCCAGATACACATCCTGCCAAAGAAGAGTGCATATCCGAAGAACAACAGGGAGGTGATGCCGAAACTCTGTCTCAGACCAGAGCAGACCATGGAAACTAACCCATCTACGCATCCACGGGCTGTCTAAAAAACGTGGACAATCCGAAACAGATACGGTCATAGATATGCAAAGATCTACATACCTCCAACCGTATCTCTTTCGAATGGGAGACGCCTAACTGGGTTACGCGATCTACGACCATGATGGTGGCGGCGGAGTTAGGCTAGCGGGGCCGTGGCGGGTCGGTGCAGTGGTGAGGCAACGCGGTGCAGGCAGTCCAGCACGGCGATGGGAACTCCGACTTGGCTCCGATAGGCTCTTCTCTATAAAAATGGAACAAAATACTGTCATTTAAAAAAAATCAGCAGAACCTCCCCTGCACGGTGAGGTTTCCAAAACCTGCAAAAAACAACGGTACGATGGCCGACAAGCACATATGTCTCAAGAGAAGTGTAGGTTGGATATCAATCCATGCAGAAGAATATATCCAAGTAGTACCACTACTTCCACTATTGCTACTACTACTACCACTAATTCTACTACTACTACCACTATTGCTACTACTACTACCACTAGTTCTACTACTACTACTACCACTACTTCTACTACTACTACCACTACTTCTATTACTACTACTACTACTACTACTACCACTAGCACTACTACTACAACTATCACTACCACGACAACAAGAGAAAGGGCATACCTGACGGGCACCGGGGGTAGGGTGGGAAGCGTCGGGGTCGGGGTCGAGGTCGCCAGTGAGTCGAACGGGGAGGCACGGCAATGTCGGGTGGATTTGTCCATGGGCGCTCAAGGTGGCGGGGCAGCTCCTCCTCCTCCTCCCCTCATCCTCCTCCTCCTCCTCGCCTCCTCCCTCCTCCACCCTTGGCCGTTGGCCATGGGTTTAAGCATGGGCGAGCTGGCCATGTTTCGGCCACACGCCGATGCTGGGGGTGGGGTTGGCGAAGGTAAAGGCAAGCCTTGAGGAAGGGCGGTGGCGTGTGGCGTCGCGGCGGCGTGGCGATGGTGATGGGCTGAAAGCTGGCTGGCGCGACGCTGACGACGGGGGAGGGAGGCGCGTGGCACGCTGCTGGCCGGGCGTTGGAGGCGCAGCAAGGCGGCGTTATTCGGGCGCCGGCGTCTTGGGGTCTATCTGTCTGTGTGGCTTGGACCTGCCCACCCAAATTTGCCTAAAGCCCCCACCGCCTTTTGCCGAGCGCCGGATCATGGAGGCACTCGGCAAAGGAGGCAACTTTGCCGAGTGCCCCGATCCGGCTGTCGGCATAGATTTTTTTTGAAATACCTTTCCTGAGTGCCCCTCAAAGAGGAAATTTTTAAAAAAAATTCAAAAAACCTCTTTGTCGAGCGTCTTATTCTTGGCACTCGCAAAGACCCCCTTTGCCGAGTGCCATGCTCCGGCGCTCGGTAAAGTTTTTTTTGTTTTTGGCCCCCAAATTTTTTGTGCAGCCCTTTTAAAGTACCAGGAACTCATCGTTAGAATTTGGGGATTTTTTGTGGCTTTTTTATATATTTAGTTACTTTATTTCGTTTACTTTTTTCGAAAAATATAAATCTGAACTGCACGTGGTACGAATAATGGAATTTAATGATTCAAAAAATGATAGTTATGTTACTGAGTGTAGTGTGAGGCCATATCCAGGAACGGACCCGAAATTTCGGACATCTTGTTCACGAAACATGACCGCGAACTTGCGTGCGAAGTGTTTTTAAATTCTATAAAAAGCAAACAAAATCCAAAAATCATGAAACTTGTTGAGATGTCGTGATATCGTATGTGAAGGCTATGATAAAAATTTCAGAAGATTCCGTGCACATTGTCACGTATGATGCTTACAAATCAGGACATCTCTGCATGTAATTTTTTTAATTCCTCCCTTTCCCGAGTGCCGAAGCTGTTAGACATTCGGCAAAGACATTTCAAAAAAAAAAAATTGAATCTTTGCTGAGCGCCGTATCAGGGGCACTCGGCAAAGTATTTTCAAAAAAAAAAAATCTTTACCGAGTGCCTAACAACAGGCACTCGGCAAAAAAGGACGTGGCCGAATACCGTTACGCGAGACAGCCTATGCCGAGTGCCGTACTTTTGCCAAGAGCCTGACACTTGGCAAAGAAGTCCTTTGCCGAGTGCCCGACACTCGGCAAAAAATCTTTACCGAGTGCGACACTCGATAAAAAAGTTTTACCGAATATTCGATTTTTAACCCTCGATAAAGGTCCTGTTTCCGGTAGTGACTATAGCAGTCAGTCAAGATCCATTATGGCGAATTGAACAGAGGAGTGCGGTGATACGCGGTGGCGATATTGATGTTCGCCGTCGTGCTCTTTGCATGTTGTGGGACGCCTACAGAGGGTGTTGTATAGTATATCTTTTGACTTCTTCTCAGTCGTTGACGGTGACGGGGATGATAGGATCAGCACTCTCACCTTTTCCTCATCTGCGTCACGGTCGCATCGCACACAAACGAGCCCAAGATTGTTCGATCGGTGCGGGCGGCGGCACTCATGGTTCTCGTCATCTCCCATTGCCGTCCGATAACATTATTGCATGCTAGGCGCCGGTGTCCCTAAGGACCCAAACCATCGACATAATAACTTTGCATCAGTTTTGCGGTTCTTGACAATATCTCCTTTGCATTATTTGCGTGTAGGTACCAGAATGACTTTTGTTTTTATTTTTAAATAAGAAAAAAACCCGACTCCATTTTGTCCTACATGTGTGCTCAAATCCACTTAAAATTGTTTGTCTCTTGGATTTGATGTTTGGAGATGGTACGGTTTTTTATATAAAAAACGTGAAAAAAATACAATGTAAGCATCATTTATTATTGTGATTTGTTAGCATGACTTATATTTTCGTACATATATATGTAAGCACAATTTTTGAACAAGACAATGCGTGAGTAGATGACGAAGCACAAAAATGTTTTCTTGACAATTACCCTTTGCATATTATTTGTTCCCATGTACTCCTTTATTTTAATCGAAAGGTTCTGCGTGATCATTTGTAATATATTTTTTTTCTATGTAGCAACTTAGGCCTTGTTTATTTTCCCCTCTTAAATTTTAGTCCCTGTCATATCGGATGTTTGGACGGATGCATGAAGTATTAAATATAGACTAATTATAAAACTAAATGCACATATTTAAACTAATTTACGAGATGAATTTTTTAAGCCTAAGTCCATGATTTGATAATACGGTGCTACAGTAAATATGTGCTAATAACAGATTACTATCAAACAATCGATGTGACATCCATGTGACACCCATAAACTTTAGCGTCAGGATTTAAACACTCCCTTAGCCCACCTCGGCTAGTATACTATAAATGTTGCTGACAAGTATTAATGAATGCAAAATTTCAGCAGTTCGACCTCAGCGTCTCGAGAACGGAAGTGCTATTGCTGCTTCTACTGCTGCTAACTTGACATCGCTAAATGAGGGCAAGTTCAAAATGATACGGTGTCTCTCAGGGACGTGCGATTATTTCGGTCATGGTATGGAGATGGAGGATTGTTTCTGCTGCGGCGACCCATATCAGCCAAAGAACTGCTACACGACGATGCAAGATTGCAAGGCAAAATGCCCTGCTTGCAACCCTGAATGCCCGGCATAGCCGTCTATTGTATCTATGGCAGAAGATCGAACGAACAATGTGGTCATATAATGATGCATTATGCATAATATATATATATATGTTCTTGAAGTGTTATACGTGTTACTTCCATTTTTCCTTCAATGATTTTGTTTCTCCCTCTACATTTCATGGTTTAATTTCCTTTGCTCGCCATTTGTTGTGGTTTTTGCGCTGAAATTTGTTAATAAACTTAATTAGACAGACATTAATCAGGCTCGCAGGGCCTGTGCGGTCGCCTAACTCGCAGGCTCGCACCGCCAGCGCTGCCTGCCGCAGTGGCAAGGAAAGATAAGAACGAGAGAGGGAGATGTGAAGGGTGTAGGATGGAAGAAGAATTTATTACAGGGCTCACAACGTGTACTTCCTCTGTTTTGACACTTTATGCAAACAACAAGCTACGCACATGAGCTTATGCAGTGGTGGGCCTAGATATAAGTAAGGGTGTGTTTGGAACTGCTTCACGAACTCTATTCCGCAGACTCCACCGCAAAGCAGCTCTATAAAAAGCCTAGAGTTTGTGGAATATACCTTTAGGTGCTCTCACAACTTCATATTTTTTTCTCAAGCAGAGTGCGTGGAGCTAAATATGTTTGGCTAAAAGACGTGGAGCACAGACGTGGACTGAAGCAGTTCAGATACCCCCTAAATATGAGGAGGGTTAGGAAAAAAAAAGGTGAGACATGTGTAAATGTAATAATAAAAAAGTCTTTTACAGATAAATAAGTACTACTTACTTATAGTCAATCACTTGGCTTTGTTACTGGCCTTGCTTTGTCATCGGGCTTGCTCTTAGATGATGTTTTCGAATCTCTAGCGGAAACCAACATTGAAGCCAAAGGACCAAAATATCCTCAAGGAGTAGAAAAAAGAGAAATGTGTATTGCAAAGTGAGAAGATTAAGTATTTAGGACAAAATTTGCATGCTATAAGGTCATATATTTTGGGATAGGAGTTTTCATAGATATGATGTCTAGTTGACATGGCAGGTAGGCAAACAGTAAATCCTTGCTGCAAAACCAATCCATCTAATTATAACTCCCTTTGTCAAAAAAATGCAATTATGAGATTCTTGCAAGTCAAACTAGCTTAAATTTATAGTGAGTAGTATTAAATTTGTGTCTTCAACTAAGTTTACCATGAAAATATATTGCATAATTAATCTTGTGGTATTTATTTTGTATCATAAATGCTTGTACTTTTTTGTATATTTTTTATCAAAATTTAAAACGTTTGTCTTCTCAAAAAGTAAGAATTATATTTTTTATATAAGGACGGAGGGAGTAGCACATGATTGGCGATGAATTGACGTATTGTGTACATGATGATGCTGATCTCACTGCCGGGCTGCCTTGGAGCATCGTGGGGCTGCTTCGAATCGTCGGGGTGCACGACAGCTTGCTCGCTGGAATCGCTGCTGAAATTGCTCTGGCTCCTTGCTCGGCTGCTCCTGAACTCACCGGGCAGTTGGGCTGCTGTTCTTGGGCCGCGCTCGCACCCGATGCTAGGCGAGATGAAGATGATCGTCGGGCCAGCGTTGCTCCATCAAGCCCATCTGTCGCGGTCCCATCATTGCTGGGCTGTCGTATGTATGTTGATCAGAGCCCCTCCTACACAGTGCATCTATGGTGAAAATTCATGGAGGGGCTCGGGAGGGGGGTTTCATGGGCTCCGCAGTGTTGCCTTTTTCAATTAATGGTTACTTCTTTACAATATGTATTCCATTGCTTCATGCATCCAATGATCATGCAAGACTTTCAACTTGGTTGGAGTCCCTGTCTTATGATGAGAACGGGAGATATTCAAACTTTGGGAGATCAAATCAGAAATCTAAGGGCAACCCATCTGAGAAAAAAACAACTTCATATGGAATACCCATTACAAGATAATTTCTTCTCATTCCTCTTGGGAATCCTGTTGTATATTGTGAAAATCAGGTGCTTTGTGCTGAGTATTTTATTTAAGTTCTCCAATTACTTTGATGCCATAAGGCACCACCAGCATATAGCAAATTAACCGTTTCATGTCTTGGCTATATTTCCCTTATGCCTATTTCGGAATTACTTAGATCTTAAAAACAGTAATGTATAGAAACATTGCAGATAATTCATGTGAATGAAATGTACCGTTGCAAAATTGATTAGACTAATAAGTCAGTCAACATGATTTTGTTTTGTTGAAACATAATGCTTCTTCTCCTTAGCATTCGGAAAAGAAAAGAAAAATTTGGGTAGAAAACATGTCTGTTCTGCTGCACTACCTCAACAGTACTTTTCAGCGAACGAACAATATTTTTCTCTTACAGTATTTCAGCACAAATATCAGCATAAGCTAAATTTTAGCGAAAAGAACAGATTTATCTGAAGTTTCTCTGCAGGTGAGGCCCGACAGGGCAGGTGCACTACGGAGGCCAGCAAAGGCCTTCACCGTCTTTATAGTATAAACTTTGGCTTGGCTACTTTGGGGCTGGAATCACCGACAGGCTACAACGGGGCGGCCGGACTTTGGCTGAAGGTGTTGATGGGCCGTGTCAACTGCTGGGTCTCTGGGGCCACCTTGCTGCTGCGGGAGCTTCACCTCGCCGGGTTGCCATGCCTAGCAGACGTATACTAATAATCAATCTGCAGGTGTAGATAATATAATGGATACATTATTCCTAACCCTTAAGGGCTAATTTGGAAGCAAAGGGGAGACACACCCATTGTCGGGTTCATAAACTCGGGGTTCCTAATAGGTATGTTTTCTAGCAAAAGCTCGACCCAGCAGGCGACATTGCGAACGGCGCGCAACTCCTGGACCGGCCCAGATACCTAAACGACAGGCCGAAAGAGCGATCTAGTCTCCGACTGGAAGGCCTAGACAAGGAGGGGACAACGCTCGCTTCTGACTCCGACCCGCGTCTCCGATCGGAAGGCCTGGACAAGGAGGGGACAACGCCCGCTTCTGACTCCGACCCGCTTCTCCGACCGGAAGGCATGGCCAAGGAGGGGGCGACCCTCGCTTCCGACTCCGACCCGTTTCTCCGACCAGGAATACACCGAACCTCTGTTTACAGCTCTTGTCCGACCGGTGTAGTCGGAGCCGACTGGGAACGACCGACCGGGGACGCCCGCTCGGTGGGGACTCAGGAAACGGGCGGCGCAAGTAAGGCAGGGCGCTCAAGTCAACCGCAGTACCGAGAACCATACCTTGCACACCTGCAGGACAATACTGTCAGGTCATGTCAAAAGGGTACTTTATGACTTTCCAGACATATCAGAACACGAACAGTGTTGTCGGCACCGACATTTGTCATACAGTATGGTAGGCGCCGACATTTGTCGTATCGGAAGAACACGATGAAGTCAAGGAGTACCACATGCATCTGGGCGTCAACAGTATTGTGGGCGCCGACAAACCAACTTGTACCCGATGGCGTGGGCAACAAGACTAGGTAGCTCACACACACACACACACACACTCTCTCTCTCGCTGGTAAGGCCGTCCCCTTCATCTATAAAAGGGAATGCGCCATCTCCCGACAAAAGAAGATAGAGAACGATAGGACGATCGACACACACATGATTGATTCCAACTCTCTCCACTAGGCTTTAGAACTCTAAGCTCTAAGGCTACACAGAGTATACGTTCCAATACTTAGCTCACGTTGGAGCTCCCGTCACTCTTGGCCCTTTGGTCCAGAGCCCGACCGGACCTCTTGCACCCCCATCTTATTCCCTCTCGTTTGTAACCCCACAGCAAACTTCGAGCACCTGGGCTCAGGAATAAAGTCACCGACCGACTCAAACGGGACGTAGGGCACGTTGCCTGAACCAGTATAAACCCTATGTCATTGAGTGCTAGGGCACATTGAGTGCTAGGCCACATCCGATCACAACACAAGACAAAACTACAAATATTTATTTGTTGGTCACTTTTTGCACCGACAGTTGGCGCCGTCCATGGGGAGGATGCCGTGCATTCACGCTTTTGGTCATCGGATGGCCCACCTTTCCACCATCTTCGGCATGGCGAGCTCAAGCGATACGATTTGCTTTGGCTCGCTTTCCCACGCTCCCACCTATTAGGATGTGGGTTCCTCCTGTCTTCGACCCATCCCAGTCCTTCCTCTTCAAAAGCTTGGACTTCATCGCCGACCAGCTCGGCGTGCTTTGCCTTCGCGAGGAGGCACTTGTCCCGGCACCCGTCGGAGGAGGAGCGCCCTCCGTCGGCTCCGAACCACCCGACAACCTCAACGACGAGGCGCCTGTACCGTGCTCTGAGCCCACGCTAGGCTCAAACCCCGCCGTGAGTAACATACATTTTGTTCTTTACTCGCTATTTAATATCTTCCGCCGACTCTCCAGAGGGACCCCGTTGTCCCCACCACATCCGCCATACGACCGGTTCCCCTACGGCCTCACGTCCCCCGCGGACGCGTATGCACGGGGGCTCCAAAAGATGCTGACACCGCCCCCTCTCACATCCGAATTCATGGGGATGGCAGGCTACGCTCCCACCTCTTTCCACGACCTCATGGATGATGAGGTTGAAACGATGGCTCTAGCATCGATGATGTTGTGGCACCTAACCACCCTCTGTCTCAGGAGTGCGCTATGGCAGATGCTCTGAGACAGCCGTCGGTGGTAGCGGAGTCTCTATAGACACACACCCCTCCGGACCCTCATGCGTGCGTAGGAGCATGGCGAGGAGCTATGACAAAGGCGGCAGAACCAGCTGCCACCTGTGCCGGCACGCTCGGCACAACATGTTGCGCCACGTGCACAGAACCCGGCAAGTGGCGCCCGAGGTCGTGCCCGCTAGGTCCAGCGCAACATCATGGACGGGGGGAACGATCCCCCACAGTTCGCTCGGGCTGGCCAGAACATCGCCGCGCGGCGATGTTTCTACGTGGCCTTCCCGAGCCTATCCACCCTCAGGAGCAGGCGGTCCATCGGAACCTCCAGGCGCTGGTGGAAACCTCCGCCGTTCAACAGGCAAAGAGCTCCGCATCACGACACTGACTCGTGTCCTCTTTCCCCAACGGGGGAATAGGGGCGCACCAGTCAAACCGCTCCATATGCTCCAGCCGCCGAGCGTGGAATAGGAGGCCGCAGCTGCACCACGGCCTGACTCGGCTCCCGCTCCACACCGACCACTTGTGCGCAAACAACTCAGGCCAAACCAAGACGCTCGTAGCATCATAAACAATCAGCATTAGGCCTGACATGATGATGGAGTTTATCATGGGGCGGTGAGAGCAGGCGGCACGGGCCTTGGCCGGACCATTGAGGGGAGCGGGGAAACACACCCTAGGCATGGTCGCCGACCAGACGACCGGAGTCCCAGCCCGGATGGCCTGGGACCCCGGGCCTTTGGCCGTCGCATCCAGAGAGCGCCATTCCCACAGCGCTTCCGGCCACCCACCAACATCGCCAAGTATACTAGGGAAACAAATCCTGGTATATGGCTCGAAGAGGCTCGCCTACCGAGCCGGAGGAGCAGATGATGACCACTTCATTATTCAGTACCTCCCCATCTACGTAGGGGAGCATGTTTGAGCGTGGCTCGAATTCCTCCTGCTTGATAGCATCCGTGACTAGGCGGATCTCAAGAGGATCTTTATCGGGAACTTCCAGGGGACGTACGTCTGTCCTGGGAATTCCTGGTACCTCAATAGCTGCCAGCAAGAGCCCAATGAGTCCCTGTGGGATTACATCCGTAGGTTCTCAAAACGATGCAACTCCCTTCCTAATGTCGTTGACGCGGACATCATCAGCGCGTTCCTCTCTGAGACAACCTATGAGTCATTGATCCACAAGCTCGGTTGTCTGAAGCCCCGTACCACCCGCGACCTGCTCGACGTCGCCACGAACCACGCCTTCGGTGAGGAGGCAGTTGGAGCGATCTTCTGCGGAGTCTAGGACAAGGGCAAGGCCAAGCGTGAGGACCAAAATGAGGGCCCCTCCATGTAGAGGGGCAAAAAGAACAAGAAGGATCGGCGCCGACCGGCCAACTCTGCTTTGGTCGCCACGGTGGATCATGCGGGCAAGCAACCCCAGCAGGGCCAGCCCGACCACTTCGACAAGCTCATGGAGAGTCCATGTACCAACCATGCATACCCCGTCAAGCACCTCTACAAGGACTGCGAACTCCTCAAGCGCTTTCTACGATAGGCCGGCAGTCCAAAGGAAGGAAAAGGCAGCGAGGTAGCGACTAAGAAAGGAGGCACGACAGGCAAGGATGATGATGGCTTCCCCAACCCTGAGAAATGCCTCATGATCTTTGGGGGGTCCAGTGCCATCTACTCCAAGCGTCAGCACAAGGTGCGCTACAGAGAGGCATGCGCCGTCGAGACGGGCATCCCCTTTTTCCTTAGCTGGTCGAAATCTTCGATCACTTTTGATCAGAGGGACCATCCATCCCACGTCGCCAGACCAGGCTGCTACCCGCTCGTCATCGACCCCATTGTCCACAAGAAGCGCCTCATAAAGGTGCTGATGGATGGAGGCAGCGGCCTCAACATTCTCTACGTCGACACCCTCGATGCCATGCACACCCCCCGGTCGGAGCTCCGCCTAGTGAGCTCACCCTTCCATGGTGTGATCCTAGGGACGCAGGCATACCCACTTGGGCATATCAACCTGCCCATCATGTTTGGCGACCGAGCCAACATCCGCTCGGAGGTCCTCACCTTCGAGGTGGTGGACTTCCTAGGGTCCTACCACGCCATCCTGGGGCGGCCATGCTACGCCATGTGCATGGCAATCCCCAACTACACCTATCTCAAGTTGAAGATACCAGGACCGAACGATGTCATCACTGTGGGTAGCACCTTTTCGCACGCCTTCGCATGCGACAGGGAGCATTTTGAGCTCGTCACTGCCGTCATCAACTCAGCCGAGCTCCCTCAGCTCAGAAGTTTGTCGGCTCCAGCAATCCCAGACTGCAACAAACCAACCTCCTCGATTACCTTCCACCCAATCGAGGAAACCAAGGCAGTGGGGATCAACCCCACTGACCCAACCAAGATGGTGCGGATCAGGGCCTAGCTCCTGGCCAAATAGGAATGCGAGCTCGCTGACTTTCTGTGCGCCAATCGCGACACCTTCACATGGAAGCCTTCTGACATGCCAGGCATACCATGGGAGGTCGCTGAGCACGCATTATGCCTCGTCCCGGGCTCAAAGCCCGCCAAGCAATGCCTGCGTCGCTTAGACGATGAGAGGCATAGGGCCATAGCCGAGGAGGTCGCGAAACTCCTGGCAGCTGGATTCATCAAGGAGGTATACCACTCCAACTGGCCTGCCAATCCTATTTTTGTTAAAAAGAAGACCAGAAAATAGAGAATGTGAATTGATTATACTGGCCTCAACAAGGCGTGTCCAAAGGACCATTTTTCTTTGCCACACATAGACAAGATAGTTGACTCCACCTCAAGATGCGAAATCCTCCCCTTTCTGGAAGCCTACTCAGGCTACCACCAGATCACGATGAAAGAGTCCGACCAGCTCGCAACTTCAATCATCACCCCGTATGGTTTGTATTGCTATGTAACCATGCCTTTCGGTCGGAAGAATATTGGTGCCACCTATCAATGATGCATGCAACAATGCTTCACCAACCAAATCAACCCGCTCGACCAGCCTAACCATGTCGAGCGGCCAAAACCAACAATCGACGTCTATGTTGATGACCTGATCACGAATTTGGCCGCAACGTTCGTGAACCTTCGAAGGTTCAACATCAAATTGAATCCCAAAAAAATATGTTTTCAGGGTTCCGAAGGGGAAGATGCTTGGATACATCATGTCCGAATGTAGTATCGAGGCCAACCCTAAAAAATTACGGCCATCTCCAACATGGGCCCTATACGCAACGTCAAGGGCGTACAAAGGCTCACTAGCTGTTTGGCTGCCCTGAGCAAGTTCATCTCATGGCTTGGCGAGCGGGGGATGCCTCTCTACAAGCTTCTCAAAAAGACGGACGCGTTCGTCTAGACTAAGGAAGCACAGCATGCTTTGGAGAGCCTCAAAGCGTCACTGACGTCAGCCCTAATCCTCGTCGCTCCCGAACGGGGAGAACCCCTCCTCCTCTACGTCGTGGCAAGCAACCATGTCGTGAGCGCCGCCCTAGTCATCGAAAGGGAGGAGCTAGGACACCACCTTAAGGTCCAATGACCTGTATACTTCATCGAATAGGTACTCACTGACACTAAGGTTCAATACCCCCAGGTGCAGAAACTTCTATACGCCGTGCCGACGGCGACCCGGAAGCCCCTACACTACTTCACCAACCATAAGGTCTCGGTCGTCACTTCATACCCACTCGGAGACATCATCCGCAACCATGACGCCACGGGATGGATCTCCAAGTGGGCACTCGAGCTAATGGGCCATGACATCAGGTATATCCCCCACACCGCTATGAAGTCTCAGGCTCTCGTGGACTTTGTCGCCAAATTGATTGAGATCCAGCTCCCAACCCTAGATGTCACCCACGAGTACTGGACGATGTACTTCGATGGGTCCATAATGGCGCCCGGCTCGGGGGCTAGAGTGGTTCTGATATCTCCGGATAGGAGTAGGCTCTGGTACGCGACCCGCCTCCAATTTTTGGCCTCAAACAATGCCACGGAATACTAGGCCCTCATCAACGGACTCCACATCGCCATCGAGCTCTGCGCCACATGGTTGTACGTCCGTGGTGACTCGGAGTTGGTCGTAGACCAAGTAATGAAAGAGTCCCCTTGCAAAAGCCCCCTCATGGCGGCTTACTACCAGGAGGTCCGCAAGCTCGAGGACAAATTCCAAGGGATCAAACTACATCATGTCCCCCGAAAGGACAACGATGCCATCAATTTTGTCTCAAAATTGGTTGTCAGGCAGGCGCTGTCTCCAGATGGTGTCTTCATCAACGACCTCCACGAGCCTTCTACCCATGTTCTAGAAGGTCTGATCCAGACACGCTCCGACACCATCCTGACGCCCGAGGGCTCCGACCTTGGTGCCTCCACGATGACGTCGCCCACCGATGTCGTCGTAGTAGCACTCGATCAAGCCGACTAGCGGGCGTCGCTACTTGCCTACCTCCTTGAGGAGGTTCTCCCGCCCGAAAGGACCAAAGCACGACGGATCGCTCGACATGCCAAGACATTCATCGCATTCGGTGATAAGCTTTACAAACGAAGTCCGTCGAGAGTACTCATGAAGTGTGTCCCTACCGACCAAGGAAAACAGCTCCTTCTCGAGGTCCATGCTGGAATGTGCGGACATCACATGGCCCCGAGATCGCAAGTCGGAAAAGCCTTTCTCCATGGTTTTTGCTATCCCACTGTGCTACGAGATGTAGAGGAGGTCATCCGCAGGTGTGAGGGATGCTAGTTTTATGCTCGGCAAACACATTTGCCGGCACAGGAGCTCTAAACCATTCCCATCACCTGGCCATTCACGGTCTGGGACTTCAACATGGTAGGACCCCTCAAAAAGGGCCCGGGTGGCTTCACTCACCTACTCATAGCGGTGGACAAATTCGCCAAGTGGATAGAGGTGAAGCCCATCAACAACATCCGCTTGGAAGAGGCGATCAAGTTCTTCCTTGACATCATCTACCATTTCGGTGTTCCTAACTGTATCATCACTGACCTCGAAACTGACTTCACTAGGAAGAAGTTACTAGACTTCTGTGATGGATACAACATCAGGATCGACTGGGTCTCAGTTGGACATCCACATACTAACGGTCAGGTCGAACGCGCCAATGGCATGGTCCTCCAAGGACTTAAGCCATGCATCTTCGACCGACTCAATAAGTATGCTGGGCGTTGGGTTGTAGAGGTCCCAACAATCATCTGGAGCCTGAGAACGACCTCAAACAGATCCACAGGGTTCACACCCTTCTTCCTGGCCTACAGAGCTAAAGCAATGTTGCCATCCGACGTCGACCACAGCGCCCCAATAGTGAAGGCCTTTGACCGTGACCGAGCCACGGAGGCTCAGCAGGATGCGGTTGACCTACTCAAGGAGGCTCATGAGACGACCGTCATTCGCTCCGCTCGCTACTAGCAAACTCTCCATAGGTACCATGAAAGAAAAATCAGGGGGAGGATCCAGGAGGTCGGAGATCTCGTGCTCCGGAGAACCCAATCAACCAAGGAGAAACATGAACTTTCTTCACCCTGGGAAGGACCCTATACAGTGACTAAGGTGATCCAACTAGGCACCTACCGACTGAAGGATGACAACGGCAATGATCTCACCAACACTTGGAACATCGAACAGTTACGCCGTTTCTTCCCCTAAAATTCGGTCTTACCACTTTCTTTCATTCAACGTTTGCTCCTACAAGCACCCTAGCCCGAACACTTTTGGCCTGGGTCGCTCGGGGACTCCACGAGGGTGCGATACCACCTCTCTTTTTTTCCTATCATATAGCAATACTTTTCGCCCAAACGAAAGGGTGTCGCTCGAGCAAAAGGGCATCCCGTTCCTTTGATTACCCTATGTGACTTATGTTTTAAACTCTCGACCGATCACACCTCATTATGACCTATGGTTACGAGCAACTGAGCCTCGTAGGCCATGCCCGGGTTCTTAAGGTTGCAGCCTATGGGGTAAACGGGCAGGTGCGAAAAAGAAAGGATAAAAAACAAAGCTATGCTAGGGTAAAAATAAGGAACGGATGGAACAAGCTTCCCCTTATGAAGTGATTCCATCACAAAAACAAAATTGATGTATTCATGAATACACAAAAATGTTTACATGGGGGCTCCCCGATGAACCTATCCTTTACATTTGCTAACTCTTGCTACCCTAAATTCTATTAAGGCCGCCCGACGACATCGGGTGACGGCGCGATCGACGAAGATAAGGGCTGCTCGCTCTAAGATGGGGCAACGTTCGGTTTGGTCGGAGATGGGACGACGTTTGCTTCCAACCTGGCCTCCACTCCATCCGTAGGCTGGATAATGTCTTCTTGACGCACGCCTTCAGCCACGCTCGAGCGACGAGCCTCCATCACCCACTGCGTAGAGACTTGCTCAGCCACCATCTGTGCGCATGGCACCAAGCTCTCCCAGAGTGTATGGATGGCATCCACGCTCTAGCTATCGGCGTACCCTCTATAGATTGTGGTGAAGTATGGGTCTAGGTGGTGTGACGCCACTGAAGTCAACACCCCCGACGTCCCATAGAACATCCCGTCAGAGATGAGTGCCCAAACTTCATCCGGGACCTCCGCCAATCGAAGGCGGGCGTGCTGGCGCTCGGTGCCGACCCGAACACCTCCGAAACAATGACCTGGGCGATGTTGCAGATCTGGTTGAGCTCCCCCTCAAGAGCACATCGCTCTTCAAGGGACTTGGCCAGCGCTTCTGCGCTCCGACCAATCGCCACCTTGGCCGTCTCTAGCTCTCGCTCTAGAGATCCAATCCTTCCACCAAATTCTAGAAGGACGACAAACTCAGAAGCAAGGGAAAGGAAAAACCTAGACATCAACAAAAGGCAGAACAGATACATACCGAGGTGGGTGCCTTTGAGGATGGAGAGCCCTTCCTCTTGCTGGGTGACCTTCTCGAGCAGTCAAATGTTCGACTCCTCCACCCCAAGCACCTGCCCCCAGAGCACAAGCACTTCCTGGTCAACCTCGAACTGGGCCTTCCGCTCTGACTCCAGTCTCCATCTCAGTCTCCGCCAGGTGGACCTTCGCTGCGTCAAGTCCTCGCTCGGCAGCAATCGCCCGTTTCGTCGTGAGCTTCTCCCGTTCTGCCACGAGCAGTTCCGTCGCCCGTGGCTCCCGTCGCCTCGGCCGCCCGGTCTTGGGACTCTGGTGAGCAAACTCTAGCTGGTGCTCAAGCTTGGTGACCCACCATGACACCACGACCTCCCGTTTCATCCGACCATGCTCCTCTTGGAGGAAACAGGACTTACAGGCCGACTTTGCCTCTAACTCCTATAAAGCGAGAAGCAACCACGATGACACAACCAGCGGAAGACCGATGAGTTGGGGATGAACACTAAAAATCACAAGAGCCTTACCTCAGCGACGCATGACAAGTCAACTAAGACCGCCTGATGGGCGAGTTCAACCTGCTCCAAGGCCTCCTTGATCTTCGCCTTAGTTTGGGCGAGGTCAGACTCCATTGATAGTCCCCTCTCCTCTAGGAAGTGCCAAAGCACCACCTCCTCATCATCGCGAAGGATGAACCAAGCCTCCCTTGGGTCACCGGGTAGGGCCACACCAGCTCATAGGTCATCCCCAACCCACTGGAAGATTTAGCCACCGCAACATCGTGCGACGACCGGACCATCGCCAACTCCTACGACGGACGGATGGCTGGTGGCTCCACCCTGGTGCTTGCCTCGCTAGAGTAGGGGATCTCCATGATCTCGACTTCATGACCCACCGGCGGATGCTCTGCCTTTGGCCTGGCCACGTCTTCTCCTGACCCCTCAAGCTCTGACCAGGAGGGCGAGCCGTGTGTTCCTCCGCCGGGCGAGGCAAGAAGCCCGATCTCCCCTCTCTCTTAGGCTGGGATTGTTGGGGGAGGGATCGCAAGGGTCACCTCCGACCCAACCTCTTCCATCATCACCGGGATCACCGCCATCACCGTCACCGCCACCGCCGCCATACTCACGACCGGCCGTGAGAGCCTAATCCCCAGAGGGGAAGGTCATGCCGTCGCCAGTCTGCTTCCCCTGTCGCTCATCATGGCTTGCAGCAGGCTGGGCCTCCACTCCTCCCGCACGGGAGGTGGGGCGATACTCAATCCCGTCACTTCTTGGCCACTATCAAAAAGTATAGGTCAGTCGTGCTCAAAAAACTCAAACTGTGAGATCAAAAGTAACATAGGTACATACCTAGACAAAAGGGGCGGGGCCCTGAAGCCCCAACCCACTGGCAATGAGTCTGCCGGACAAGGACCGCTCATGGATCATGGCCCATGCCCACTCACATCGACCGAGGGAGGAGCCGACCCGGTCAGTTCTCGATTGGCCTGCGAGTCACCGCAACCGTCGGCCTGTGGCACACCCGCTGGGCAGCTGACGGGGCATCTCCCCGTTGTGTCTCACGCCCACGCGCTGACCCTGAAGATGCGGGGGTACAAGCATGCTCCTCTGACCGGTTGGCGCGCCCCACCATGCTCAGAGCAAGGGAGCGAGGCTGGCGACACCTCCGAAGGGTGCGACGACCATGGCAGCTTCGCCTCTCACTTGACGGCGGTGTCCGAACTTGCGGCGTGCTTCCTTGACATGGGAACATCACCACGCCTCTTCGTATCCTACCCACCGCTAGCAGATGCGGCCGTAGGCTCACGATGCTCCGCCGAAGTCACGATGACGTCCCGGTCTCCATCCTCAGAGGAGCTCGTATCGCCACCCAACTCCTTGGGCTCCTCTAACTCAAGCTCCGCCTCCACATCACTCCTATTTTCCTCGGCCCACACCCATCGGGCGATCTCCTTCTTGTACCTCCTCTGAGCCTTCTCGGCTCTCTTCTTCTTCTTGGCGTCCACCGCCTTCTTTTGGGCATCTTGTTGAGCCACGCCCTCCACCCCCCTTTTAAGATGCGGCCGAGATTTGTAACTGGCAAGTCCCTACGAAACGGATGACTCGAAGTTAGAACAAAAGAGGGCAAAATGGAAAAGGACACGGAATAACAAAAGGGGAGCATACCAGATTGGACAACTTCCCAGCATGTAGATGTCTGAGCTTTCCTTCGAGGGACTCTCGGGCCCTCAGTTGTAGCACCCGGTCGAGCTGGCTCTAGACTTTGTCCTTCGCCAACTCCTCCGGCGATGTGTGGTTGGGGTCTGTCGGGCCAGAGTACATCCACATTGGCCGCCTCCTTTCCGCCAGCGGGGTGACTCGATGGCGGAAGAAGGTGTGGAACACCCGCACCCTGTCAAGGCTGTGCTACACCAACTTCTGGAGCTCCGCCTCGATGACCTCTAGCTTATTCTGCCGACTGGAAGGCCCCCATGACCAACTCTCCCGCTTCTCCGACCTTCTTTCGGTGAATGGTGGGAATGGTGCCTCCGCTGGGTTCCTGATGTAGAACCACTCCCCATGCCACCCCCGATTGGAGTCGCAAGGGGAGTACACGGGGTAGGAGCCCGGTGGCCTCGGCTTCTTCTGCAATGCAAAGCCCCCAACCGACACAGTCCTGGGCGGCTTCCCCTCTAATAAGGCTCACCCGGTGAAGATCCGCGGGAAGAAGTCCACATGCGGCTCCAACCCGAGGAAGGCCTCACAGACGGTCACAAAGCCTGTGAGGTGTAGCACCCCAGTCGGATTGAGGTGCTACAGCTCTAGGCCCCACTCATTGAGGAGCCCGCGTAAGAACCAGTGCGTGGGATATCCTAACCCGTGCTCATGGAAGACGAGGAAGGAGACAACCTCACCGTCCTGAGGTCCTGGAACAGCTTCCCCTGCGTAGTGCGCCACCTCCTTCGGGGGTAGTAGCCCCTTCTCGTCGAAGGCGGCCAGCACCGACTCATCCACATTGGATGGCCTCTAGCTCGACATCGCGCTCTGGATTCACGAACAGATCTATGAGTTCTCCTCTCCCTCTCCCCTCTCTCCCCTAGAAATCGCCATGGCGCACGAATGGGCTTAGGCGAAAAGGAAGAAGGAGGAGAGGCAGTAGTTTGGGAAAGGCAAAGGAATGGGACAAAACCCCTCTCCCTTCCCCTATTTAAGGAGGAGAAGCAGCAGTTGGAGAAAGGCGAAGAAATGGGGCGAAAAACCCTCTCCCCTCCCCATTTAATGCGGACATGCATGCAAAGGGGCATGTCCTAATTGATGGGACTCGCCCTACCCAAATGCGGATAGGCATGCGGTGGGACGCGTCCTGACTGACGGGACGCACCTTGCCCGATGAGATGGCACCTGGTTAAACAGGACGTGGCCTGCGCATGGCCCACCACTACCGCACGCCGGGCATAGGAAACAAGGCGCAACCACACACAGGCGGCCCTCCACCTTCCTAGGCAGGACTTGGAAGGGCCCAACAATGGGATCCCCGCCAAGGAGAGACCAACGGGCTTCCTAAGTCGATTGAATGGCTCAGGTGAATGCCGAGAGACAGGTAAGCAGCAGAGGGATGCCACAGGCGGGCTATGCTATCTCCGTCACAAACGATGGACATGGGTTCCGATCGAACATATTCGATAGGAGCTCCTCGAACCTGTCACTCGAGTCATCAAGGTAACTCTACCAAACCTTCTTATTTTATTTTATTTTATTTTATTTTATTTTCTGATGCATGATCATTCATTCAACTTTGCTCATACACGCATTCGCACATTCATCCATACAATCATTCATTCATTCCATACATCCAAAGCATTAAATATGCAATTGATGCATCACAATGCTTCATGTTGCATCACGAAGCGGTAGTCGCCTCATTCGACATGAGCGACGACCGACCGGGGTTCGAAGGCTGGCCCGCGAAGGGCTCGAGGCCGCCTCGCGTCAAACAGAGCTAGGGGAGAAAAATGCAGATGAGTCCTAGCGGCCTTCACCATCGAGGGAAGGCCAGCGGGCCACCTAAGTTAGTCTCCAGAGCGGCTCAGGCATCTACCGGGAGGTGGGTTAAGGAGTAGTGGAATGCCACATGGGGGCTATGCCAACCCCGTTACGAACAATGGACCCAGATTCCACTCAGACATACCAGTTAGAGAGCTCACCGAGCGCGTCCCTCGAGCCATCGAGGAAAGCGATGTTAGCTCAGCCCCTCCAGTTGCGAAAACCATGGATGGGGTAACGCACGAAACTAGACCGACCCCTCGGTGCGCCCGATGCCTGGATCTGCAACTCCGACTCGCCCGATCCCTCGGCCGCACGCCTGGGTCCGTGACTCCGACTCACCCGATCCCTCGGCGCACCCGATGCCTGGGTTCGTGACTCCGACTTGCCCGATCCCTTAGCCGCACGCCTGGGTCTGCGACTCTGACTTGTCCGATCCCTTGGCCGCACGCCTGGGTCCACGACTCGGACTCGCTGGACCCCTCGGCAGCACGCCTGGGTCCGCAACTTCGACTTGCCCGACCCCTCGGCCGCACGCCTGGGTCTGTGACTCCGACTCGCCTGATCCCTCGGCGCGCCCGATGCTTGGGTCCACGACTTCGACTCGCCAAACCCCTCGGCACACCTGACGCCTGGGTCCACGACTCCGACTCGCCCGGTCTCTCAGCCGCGCCCAAATGCCTGGGGCCACGCTCCTGGAAGTGATGGCTCAGAAACTAGAAAGGGGAGGCTACGCCCACCAAGGTACACTCGCACATGCCCGCTGACAAAATCCCCCAAGCGATTCTACCTAAATCGCCCGGGGGCTCGGGGGCTACACCCACCGGGTGCGCTGGCGTGCACCCGCTGGCAAGTCAAGAAATCCCCCAGGCGATTCTACCTGAATCGCCCGGGGGCTCGGGGGCTACACCCACCGGGTGCGCTCGCGCGCACCCGCTGGCAAAATGAAAAAAGCCCCTAGGTGATTCTACCCGAATCACCCAGGGGCTCGGGGGCTCCTGTCGGGTTCATAAACCCAGGGTCCCTAATGGGCCTGCTTCCCAGCAAAACTCGACCCAGCAGACGATGTTGTTTACGACACGCAACTTCTGTACCGGCCTAGATACCTAAACGATAGGCCAAAAGAGTGATCCAGTCTCCGACCGGAAGGCCTGGACAAGGAGGGGACAACGCTCGCTTCCGACTCCAACCCGCTTCTCCAACCGAAAATACACAGAACCTCTGTTTACAGCTCTTGTCCGACCGGTGTAGTCGGAGCCGACTGGGAACGACCGACCGGGGACGCCCGCTCGGTGGGGACTCAGGAAACGGGCGACGCAAGTAAGGCAGGGCGCTCAAGTCAACCGCAGTACCGAGAACCATACCTTGCACACCTGCAGGACAGTTCTATCAGGTCATGTCAAAAGGGTACTTTATGACCTTCCAGACATGTCAGAACATGAACAGTATTGTGGGCGCCGACATTTATCCTACAGTATGGTAGGCGCCAACATTTGCCGTACCAGAAGCACACGATGAAGTCAAGGAGTACCACATGCATCTGGACGTCAACAGTATTATGGGCGTCGACAAACCATCTTGTACCCGACGGCGTGGGCAACAAGACTTGGTAGCTCACAGACACTTTTCTCTCTCACTTGTATGGCCGTTCCCTTCATCTATAAAAGGGGATGCGCCCTCTCCCGACAAAAGAAGACAGAGAACGACAGGACAATCGACACACACACGATTGATTCCAACTCTCTCCGCTAAGCTTTAAAACTCTAAGCTCTAAGGCTACACAGAGCATACGTTTCAATACTTAGCGCACGTTGGAGCTCCTGTCACTCTTGCCCCTTCGGTCCAGAGCCCGACCGGATCTCTTGCACCCCCATCTTATTCACTCTCGTTTGTAACCCCACAGCAAACTTCGAGCATCTGGGCTCAGCAATAAAGTCACCGATCGACTCAAACTGGACGTAGGGCACGTTGCCTGAACCAGTATAAACCCTATGTCATTGAGTGCTAGGCCACATCCGATCATAACACACGGCAAAATTACAAATATTTACTTGTTGGTCACTTTTCGCACCGACACCTAGAGATAGAAAACCCTCCATGATGAACTCATAATTATTCAAATTATTTTTCCATAGATTTCCTAACTGAAAAAAGTTAAGGATCCCAAGCGGATTTGAGTTTCCAAATTAGCTGCTATTTGATTGGCCTTCTTTGCTAGGTCGTAGCCTAGTCCGAATACAACTTCAAACCTTTGGTTGATTCGCTAGCCAATCCATTGATGCGTGCAAAAATACTTCCCTTATCACGTACACATTTTTTCCTTCTGTTCACACGCCTTCATAATCATGGCCACCATGAAGCGAAAAGCAAAACTTGTTCATTGTCTTATGTTTTGAGTTTACTATAAGGTACTAAGAGATCTTTTAAATAAATTATTATATTTTTTTTCGTTATTTTCTTCTTGTATTGGCAAATTGTGTATTGGATTATGTCGTATTGCATTTGCATCTTAAGAGTTTTTAGGAAGTATAATTTTTGACTAGGCATATACTGAGTTCAAATTATGAGTCTGGCATTGGTAGCCATGTAAGGACAACCACAATGTATACGGACTGTGCATTGCTGATTATTAGTAAGTCCACACGTAAAACACATGTTTGGCCACAAAAATACGTAGGAGCTCGCTAACTACTAACTATCACTTCACAAGATCAAACTCAAGCTTAATGGGCCGATTAAGCATTGGGCCAGACGGACCAAAAGCTAACTGGGCCATATGATTCTTCCATATTTCCTCTCCTGTCGAATTTTGTTACAAGGCAGACGGCAGGCACCTTGATGAAAATCTATCTATATCTATACCTATAATAATAATTAATATATATATATAAATATATGATATAATAATACTTAAACGGCAAAATTTTAGCCAAAATTTTCGTTTGGACAAAATTTCCATCTGGCCTCTCCCTGCTTCCGTAACAATCTTCACTCCGAAAAAAACTGGATTTCCTCCGGTCCCCCAAAGGAAAGACTAGGAGAGATCGGAGAACTGAATCAAGACATTACGATTTAGATCGAGACCAAATAGAGTACAATACAGTCCCGAAGAAAGACTAGGAGAGATCAGAGAACCGAATCATGACATCACAATTTAGATCGAGACCAAATAGAGTACAATACCAAATCAAGACCATCATATATACTCCAGATCGAGACCAAATACATAGCACCGAGGCCACCAACCACGTAGCGAGAAAAATTGAGCACAAATGGCTAGGGCCTCACCCGACGTCGCCCAATCACCAAGGGAGCGCACCAGTCCTGCCGTTGTCGGTCTCCTCACGACCAGGTTGCTGCCTCTCCAGTCCGCTGCTCACCGAGATCTGGACGGCCTCCTCGTCGTGGAGCACGCAGCCGCTACCCGGTCCAGCGAGATCCGACCGATCGCGGCCCTCTCGAAAACCACCACCGGCTGTGGGATCCCGGGCCCCTCGCCTGCTGCTCTGCCGGAGACGCATTGCTCGGCGTCTCGGCAGCCGGGGAAACGCGTATAGGGAGGCGCGGTGGTGTGGGAAGCTGCATACACGTAGGGTTGATACGGCGGAACATAGGGGTGAATAGTCCTTTCTATAGTTAAACACGTCGGCTAAACGAGATAAATGTGGAACTAGTCAAGATTACACTCCTCTATTTAAATTCATAAGCACCTTATAAAGATCCTAATTAGGCAACAAAGGTGCCGGACTAGCTAGAGCTTACCTAATTAATTCTAGAGCGAGATCACACAAACCTATACACTGGTACTTTGCACAACTGGGAAGCTCCTACACAATCTAGTAAGCAAAAGCACAAAGCTTCTAAGTTCACTAGCAATGCTCAACAACAAGGCAACTAATGCCAAATTAAAGAGCCCAAATTACTTAGTTAAACAAACTAAGCAATGTGACTAATAAGGTTACTCAAACCAAATTAGTCACGCAAAGGAGTTACTTCTTTGCTACATAAGCAAGAAGGTAACTAGCAAGCTACACAAGCTAACTAATTACAAAAGCAACTACACAAGCACAATGTAAATGAAGTAAATACAAGCTTGTGTAACGAGGATGCAAACCAACAGGAAGACAAGCATAACACGGTGATTTTTATCCCGAGATTCACGTGCTTGCCAACACGCTAGTCCCCATTAAGACAAGCTCCAAGGTTGCCGCCGGTCCTCTTGCTAGCGGTGACCCACAAGTCACACTCTCCCACATGGAGTGCTTACCACAAGCTCTAGCACTTGACCCGACCAGACCACTTGTCGCCCTTCGCGTCTCGCTCTACTAGACTTGCTCTTTACGGCTCCCGCGGGGTGAGCACAATCCCCTCACAATCACTTCTCCGGAGCACCACACAATCTTCTTTGCATGCTTCAACGGAGACCACCACCAAGTCCAAGAGTAACAAGCACCAACGGCTTGAAACTCGATCACCTAGTGCCACTCGATGCAACCTCACGATGCAATCGCACTAGAATCACACTCACTCGTGATCGGATGCAACCACTATGTGCACAAGTGAGTTAGAGGCTCTCTTACACTCCTCGAGCATGGACACTAAGTCCTAAGGGTGATCAACCAGCCAAATGCCCGAGCTCCACCTCTATATAGCCTCCAAGCCAAATGGAGTCGTTGGAGCAAAGATCTCTTTTTTGCAAGGGCACCGGACATGACGATGGTGGCACCGGATAGCCATTGGGGCACCAGATAGGCGACGGTGGCACCGGATAGGGGGTGGTGGTGCCACCCTGGCCAACACCCCGAAAACCATGCTCTCTGGAAAAATGGGGCGGTGCACCGAACAGGGGTGGCGGTGTACTAGACAAGTCCGTACCTGAGGGGTCGGGCAAGATGGAGCCCGCACCCCTGGGGTCGGGCATGATGGTGCCCGCGCCCTCAGGTTAGGTGACACGGAGCCCATGCCCTCGGGGCTGGACGAGGCAAAGACCACACCCGAGGGGTCTAGCGAGACAGAGCCCTCGTCCTCGGGGTCAGGCGAGACGAAGCCCGCGTCCGAAGGGTCTGGCGAGACGAAGCCAATGCCCTCGGGGTAGGGTGACACGGAGCCCGCACCCTCGGGGTCGAACGAGATGGAGCTTGTACCTTCGGGGTCGGGCAAGATGGAGTCCGTACCTTCAGGGTCGGGCAAGACCAAAATACGCTCTTGACCATCTGGGTGAGCTAGCGTTCGCGGTCATCAGTTTCCTTCTGTCAGGTATCCCTAATACTGATACCCGACACCTTTCAAGTACCACACTTGGTTTACCTACACATAGGCGGCAAGCCCCTACACTAGAGAAAAGTGACCTCTCTAAAAACAACCATTCTAGATACTCACCTGAATTGATTTTGTTTGATTGATCCAAGCGATGGACTTAACTTGATGAGTAATCATCAAACCTTCTTTAAGTTCTTTTATTTCTATTTGTTTAGGTCATTTTTTTCTACCAAATGATTTCCAATTTTTATTATAACTTAAACTTTATCTTCATCTTGAGCTTGGTCTTGATCTTCTATTTGACTACTAAATGGGAGCCAAGTACACTCCACAATTAAATGGCCTTGTACTCTTTTCTTGTCATGCTTCTAGATCAACTCAAAACCAAACTTAGGTGCCTCAATCACTTACAAACACGTTTTCAACTTGAGGATCTTTCAATCAAAGTGATTCTTGATCAATCCAATAATTGTAATTTTTCTGGCAGATTTTGTATCCTTCAAAGAAAAAATGCATATCTCTAAATGTACAGGCCCAAATGCCATAAAATTTGGTGGAGATATGTTTCACTAAGCTATATAGCAGCTGTAAAAATTTGGGATTCATTTGACTTCTATATTGTTATCATATTTCAATTCTTCCATCACTACTATATGCTGAAAACTTCTGCACTATAGCTGACAAGATCTACTCCAAAACCGAAGCATCTCTTATCCCATTCTCATGAAATTTCTGCAGAATCTCATACCATAAGTCTAGAGCATGCATAAAAAATTTCAAGCCAATTCCAATATATTTGATCACTCAAACATGGCTAAGATCACAGCTCACTCAGATTTTGCAATATAGGACAGATTTCAATCACTTTAGCTATACTTCATAAAATATGAATCAAACTTGAAATCAACTTGTTTGAATACTTTCACAAGACATAAATCCGTTTAATCCACCTACCCTTATGAATTTATCCATTCAAACTATCGGGTTTATAAACCCAGGGTCCATCATGGACCTGCTTCCTAGCAAAAGCTCGGCCCAGCAGACGACGTTGCGAACGACATGCAAATCCTGGGCCGGCCCAAAATACCTAAACGGTAGGCCAGAAGGGCAATCAAGTATTCGACCGGAAGGCCTAGCCAAGGAGGAACAACGCTTGCCTCTGACTCTAGCCCGCCTCTCCAACCGGAAGGCCTGGCCAAAGAGGAACATCGCTCGCTTCCGACTCCGGTCCGTCTCTCCGACTAGAAGGCCTGGCCAAGGAGGAACAGCGCTCGTCTTCGACTCCGGCCCGCCTCTCCAACCGAAAGGCCTGGCCAAGGAGGAACAACACTCCCCTCTGACTCCGGCCCACCTCTTCGACTGGAAGGCCTCACTTCTGACTCTGGCCTGCCTCTTCGACCAGAAGGCCTGGCTGAGGAGGAACGACGCTCGCTTCTGACTCTGACCCATGTCTCCGACCAGGGATGCACCGGACCTCTGCTTATAGCTCTTCTCTGACTGGCTTAGTCAAAGCCGACTGGGACCAACCGACCGAGGACACCCGCTCGGTGAGGACCCAAGAAACGGGCAGAACAAGTAAGGCAGGGCGCTCAAGTCAAACCACAATACCAAGGATCGTACCCTGTGCACCTATAGGATAGTATCGACAGGGCATGTCAGAAGGGTGCCCTGCAACCTTCCAGGCATGTCAGAACCCAAGCAGTGTTGTGGGCGCCTATGTTTGCCCTACAGTGTTGTAGGCGCCATCAATTCCCATACCAGGCAAACACGGTAACCCCCACATGCCTTTGGGCATCTACAGTGTTGTGGCGCCGTCGTTTGCCACACATGGTAAATGTGGTAAAACCTTCCACATGCGTCTGGCATAAACAGTGTTATGGGCGCCTACAATTATCTTGTACCCGATGGCGTGGGCAACCAGACTTAGTAGCATACGTACTCTCTCTCTCTCACTCACTTGTAAGGCCATCCCCTTCATCTATAAAAGGGGATGCGCTCTCTCCCAATACGGATGATTTGAACAACCAATGATCGATTCACCATCTACTAGCTTTAGACACTCTAAAGCTACACAGAGTACATGCTCGAATACTTAGCGCACGTAGGAGCTCCCGTCACTCTCAGTCCTTCGGTCCGGAGTCCAACCAGACCTCTTGCACCCCCATCTTTCTCCCTCTCGTTTGTAACCCCACAACAAACTTCGAGCACCTGGGCTCAGGAATAAAGTCATCGACCAACTCAGACTAGACGTAGGGTACGTTGCCTGAACCAGTATAAACGCTGCGTCATTGAGTGCTAGGCCACATCTGATCACAACGTATGGCAAAACTATAAATATTTACGTGTTGGTCACTTTTTGCACCGACACAAACCAACTCAAATTTGATTGCTAAGCAGTTATCCATTCAAACACCTCATAGCAAGTAACATATGCATATATATCCAATTCAATCAACTCGTATGCACCCAAATGAATGAGATCAGCTAGGGATATACCTTAATTAGCTCATGATCATCCATAGCAAGCTTTAACTTAAATATTTGCAAGCTACCAAATATATCCAATAAATCACCATAACTTGATAAATAGCACTTGTACGTTGGAGCACTTGGACTTCACTCAATTTTTACTTGGCATTGTGTTTGGATGTGCACTAAGCTTCATAACTTGGTTCAACACATAATGAACAATAAGAAACCTATTGAATCAAGCCTCCAATGCCATGGTACCTACAAGCAATCATCCACTTTTTGATGGTACCCAAACAAGTTTGGGTCCTCTCAAGTTAGGTACAACATACTTAGGCAAAGCCTTAGTATGGGTAGCAAGATATTTTGCAATTGTAACCAATGAGATACCATTGCCATCCTTCATAAGCATAGAATCATCATCAATTAAAATAGGCTTAGGAGCGTTACCTAGGGGACATGAATGTTCCATGTGTCCCCTTTTCTGGTATGAGTAACACTTTCTCTTTGATTGAGCCTTTTCTTTCTTACTTATGTGGTGCTCCTCATTGCCTTACATCTCATGAGTTGCTTGAGCTTTGTTCTCAAGCTTGGTAGGACAGCTTAAGGCAAAATGTCCCGTATCTCCACGCTTGAAGCACTTGATGTGAGTATGGATCTTTTTTTCATCTTCATTCTTGTTCATCATCTTGGCATCTTGAGTTTGCATTGGATGCATTGCTTTTTCCACCACTTCCTATTCTCTTCTTCATTATCAAGTCACCACCATCATGGTTGATCTTTGTTGACACCAAAATTTGGTAAGCTTACTCTAGAAAATAAAAGATCGGTCGATGATGTTGAAAGAAAGAAAAATGTCCTAATCAAGGTATATTTACAAGCCGGCCGAGCAATATTCTTTAAAATATTTATAGATACATGACATCGGGGAGTTTCTCATCGGCCCAGAAATATTATTTGATATATTTCGAGGTGCATCACGTATGATTTGCTTGGTGGCTGGAGGTTCTGAAACATGGAAGGACATCGGTTATGGACAATCGAGTTGGAGTCCAGGCAGGATACTTGCTGGTTTCAGGCACTTGGGATACGCCAGGCTATGCAACGGATTGGTTCCAAGTAGGCCAGGCTAGGAAGGAGTCCAACATATTCATCAATTGAAAAGAGAACATGTCTCCAAATTGCATGCGTATCACATTAATTACCTGAATCTTGATGGTGTACGTGTATGAAGAAAAGGAAAGCCAGCCAGATTGAGAATTGGCTTGTACGTGCTAAAAGAAGATTGAAGGAAGCCCGGGATAAACATAGCATCCAGGTGCATATCAACAATAAAGGAAGCCAAGACACTATCATATACGTGTATGTGTATATATTGGCTGGCTTGATGTCACGTTCCTATACAAATCACGTGCATGTAAGATCAGATGTTAAAGGAATATGGAATCAGATGGAAGGCAAGTACAAGGAGAATAATCTTACGTGCAACTTGTTTGCCTGGGAGAGAAAATCAAGAAATATATTGTGAAAAATTTGGGAATATTATATTCCATTTGCTTAACGAACAAGGACACGTCTATCATGTATGTGCATGTACATGGCCGGCTAGGTGTCATATTCATATACATGCTCGACAAGGTGTTTGCATAGAGGATCTTTGCCGGTTGAATTAAACAAGAGAAGACACATTGGCCAAAGAAAGCTTTATTAGCAAGAACTCTATAAAAGGGGAAATAGAGTCATTGTATCTTAAATATTTTCCTTTATTTTAGATATATCTTGTTAGACAAGTCCCTTTAGGACTCTTATCCGCCTGGGGTATAAATATAAACCTCCGGCCGTTGTAATAGACATCACACATCAATCAAAATCAGTCTTTATTTTTTTGGCTTCACGCCAACCCTTAGGAGTAGGAGTAATGTAGATCTCGGTGAGTTCTTCAACAAGCAGGGCTACATCGATCCGGTCGACCTCTAGCTTGTCTGTAAGTATCGTCATGGTTTATACATTTGTGAGGCTGCATCGGTCCGGTTGACCTCTTACGAGCTCTAGTATAAGTTAGTTATCGATTCTTATCTAGTTCAAGTATGGCTGCATCGGTTAAGTTTGACCTCCACTGCTCGAATTAAATTAAGGTCAAGTTATTGGCTCAACCTAAGGGCGGCATCCTTCTGGTAGATTCATTAAGTTACCGATCTTGTAGATGTTTTTATTGTCATTAGTTTCTATAATATCAACCTGCCCGATTGAGATCGATTTAGATCGGCCTCATATCCTTTTAGTCCATTGTTTATCTTGTCACATTGAGATGGTTCTTACTTTAAACGATGGATTATGTTTTATTGGTCATTTTGCTTCTAACTTGATCATGCATAGTACGTGTTTAAGGCATGTCTAGTCTTGAGAATGTTTACTAGCTAGTTAAATCTGGTCTATAGCTCGCTATTATGGCTGTAACGATCCGATAGGTCCCCACTGTTAGCACTTTAGATCGGAGTATGCTAGTTAGTAGATTTACTTTCAATTAGGCGTGACCTTGGCTGTTTGCTATGCCTGCATCGGCTAAATAGCCGATTGCCCGTACTTTAACGCTTACTGTGTGTCTTCATAATTCTATTAAATATGAATAGATCTATTTATTTTAAAGGTTTGATCTGTTATCTTTATCATGGCTGCTATCAATCCAGTCGAACCCCACTGTTAAGGATAATGTGTCAGGTCTGATGAGTTTATAGATCTGTCCGTATTAAATAGTCGATTGTTCTCATGCTGTAAACCCTTTTCTATCTGAATCGGCTATTTTAGCCGATTCACCTGTGCTTTCACACATATAGCATGTTTTTCATGAACCGGTCAACATATAGATGGTTTTATGGATTCTTTGGCTTTAGTTTGTTATCATTATCATAGCTGTATCGATCCGGTCGAACCTCACTATTGATGGTAACAGATTAGATTCAAATCATTTATAGATTCATTTGTACTAGACAGTCGATTTGTTCGCATGCTATATCTTTTCTCGTTAAACTTATCGGCTCAATGCTTTACACTGGTTATATCCACCTAGCTGATGATGTTACTTTATAGTACTTATATTTGGGTGTATAGTACTAGTTCTGTCTGGATTAATCAATAAATCACTATGACCCATGAGTATCGGTTATTTTGAATTTGTACCATCATCATTAATATTAGCCGATAATCTTCAATTCAGTGATCCTTGCTTTACTGATATGCTGTTTAGTTGATAGCCCCATTGAATCATCTATCTAGCCACATATCAGAACTGTCTGGTGCAACACCGGCATATTTTACCTTAAATTACTGATAAACTTTCTCTCCTTGTTAATTGCAAGGTCAAATTGACTGGCACGCCTTCGGTACAGAAACCGACCGATCCTGTGTTTGAAGCCAAGCGGATCTCTGGGCTTACACCAAGCAGATCTTTCTGTCTTGCTGTGTGTTGATCACATTGCCATATTTTTATGGCGACACACTTTTTGGCATACCCAGTGAGACCACAATCGTTTGATCAGAAGTCAGAGGTCGACGTTAGCATTTATTTGGCCATCATCAAGACGCTGCGAGTTAATTCATCATCGTAAAATAAACAAGGGATAGGCTAGATGAATAACACATACCATGGATTATTTGACTGGCTTGATCACAGAGGTGCAACGTTTAAGAAGAAGGAGAAGCTGTCTAAAGGGAAGCATATACATGTCTACAGCCAATCGGCTAATTAAAGCTGATGATGGAGGGGCTGAGGCAACTACGGATGAAAATTTGCATGACACTGGCATGCATTTGGATGAAAAGCTGCTACACTAGATTACCGTCTTTGGCTTCCCAACTGATTAGCATGAGAGAAATTTAATTCTTGTCACATACGTGTCAGCAAGTCCTGATGATGCATCAGAAGTTGACACATTGCCAACACTTGGTGGTTTATGTACTTCAGCTGCTACCACAACGCCACCAAGGGCACCAGCAGATCAAGTGGTAGATGGACTTACTAAAGTACTAAGGATCCCCAATTGATCGGACTCATGAAAGAACTGCAGGCCATGCCACAGTTGGCACAGTGACGGAAACAAATACAGAACACCACCGGCTAAGTTTGATGTATGCATCGAAGATACGAAGATACTCATTAGCTCAGAATGTGAAGATCAGGCTAATAGTCGATTAGGCATTTTATCAAGCAACATTGATTGGTGCAAGTTCTATAAGATAGCTTCAGAAAGATTCTTCAGTTCTTGGCCCTTGTCGAGGATCTATTGATAGATAAGAACCAGTTACTTTGAAAAGTTGGCATCTTCTACCAAGACGATGATAGATCAATATCTTCTCAAGAGCCGATGCATTAAACCTTCATTGGCTCCTGGTATAAGAACCAGAAAGAAATAAGTCACCAACCAGGAAATTGGAATATATATATATATATACACGACATTAATGATCTGGTGATAAAAAAGAATATAAAATATATCATGAACGTTGTTGGGACATCGGCCTATGAAACAACCGATACAGTCAGCTATGTAGGAAGATACAAGGCAAGATCAAGATGAATGAGTCCCATACAAGACGAAAGTGGCCACCGCTGATGACTTCTTCTCTAGCTTCCTCACCAAGCCTGACGTCACCAACAATACAATCAGCTCATCACAGGAGCCAATGCTGAGAAGATCCTAGAGATGAACACGCCAGGCTTCTCGATCCCCTGCATTGACTATGCATTGGGCGGGCTATCAGGCCTGAACTCAAGCACGTCGATTCTCCAAATATCTGAGTCATGGTGGATGAAGAGTGCGGGTAGCTCCAAGATCACGCCAGCAGTTCCTCCGGTTCTCTAGCAAACTTCCTACGGAATCAGATCGAAACAGGAGTAGACTCTATTGACATGGTCATATACATCTAGATTCAGCTTCTAACATAAGTAAATTCATCAGCTATGGACGCATCTAACTACAGGTGATTCTGAAGGTTCATGTTACAAGGGTAAAGCAACTGATGATTATATTCCAGAATAATGATATTGGTTTGGAAGATCATGGATAAATTCTATCGACTCATCAACTCGCATGAAATCCTAAGTGGCCTCCAGGTTGCCTATCGGCTTGCATAAAATGAGTATAGCTCATCGGCTGTAAAAACTAAATAACCGATGGAGTATTAGCTGAATGGAGTTATTTTATTGAGAAGCTAATTGCCGATGAAGCATGGTCACGTAACGAAGTTCAAAAGGAAAATGATGTGGACCCCGAGTAGATCATCAGCCATGTTGAATGAACAAGAGTGCCGAGGAAAAGATCCACAGCTACATTGGATGGGAAAAGGAAAGTGCTTACGAACCATGGCAATTCATCGGCCTCCTGCCACTATTCGATCCACTATGACATGACATCACGGAGAACAAGGCCGGCGATGGACGGTCCAATCAACAAGGTAGACGGATCCCCGGGATGTTCCTAAAGTGTAGGTACGAGATCATGAACTGGCTAGACACATCTATGACGTACCAGTGATGGCGTGAACAACACGTCGGCGTTGAGGAAGATGGACATCAACATCGTAGTGAACGACACGATGGATACGGCTCCGAGTGCATCGGACATCATATCGATGAATTCGGGTTGAGCATGATCTTGAGAACCATGTTCGCCAACTACGGCGAGGATGAATGAGAAGCGTTGGCGCTGTACAAAGGATGTCGCACGACCTCAACCAGGCTACCGCCAATCCCAACTCCTTTGGCAACGACAACTAGGACCACCATGAGCTGTCAGAGCTCAACAAGCAGGTCACAAAGTACGCCGAGGTAGTCAGGTCTAGGGAGCTGCACACGTTCAAGGTGCACAACAAATTCATCGTCAAGCTCAAAAACTTCAACTTATGACAGCCGATGGCACGCATGTCAATAAAAGTCGATGAGGTCTTTTACTGCAAGCAGCCAAGAATCAAGAGTCCAGATATATAGAGATCGGCTAGGGGGCAGTACTGGCTCAGTTTCCACTTCAGCTGATGCATCAGGTGATGAAGCCATTTGGCCTGGCAGACACGATGTGGCCGACTCAAGTAGAGCTACCGCCAGCAAAGATACGTCAGCAGTGGACGACCACGTGCGACGTGAAGAGTTTGGATACGCAAATGGTGTTCTAAACGCACAATCGGCTATGTAGAGCCAATGCAGCCACAATCGACTAAATTTGCTGCTGAAAAAAGGGAAGGGATCAGAGTGCAAACAGGAATCTACCAAGGACTATCACATATGCAAGTATTGATATGATGGCCGAGAATCAGGACTCCAAATATATTGTGACACGGGATGCATATATGAAGAAATAAATAAAAGGAAAATTTGCATGTGTGCGTCTACAAAAACAGGTATCGTCCGAACTTAGGTTTTTCACAGGTCAGGTTTGCATGCTGTTATAAATGGCTGATAGCTTAAGGAAATATTTCTTCAAATTACCCCACCGTCAGCCGAGTGATTTTGAGCAATAACCATCAGGCGAAAGTTATTATCAACATATAGAAAATCAACTCCGAGTATTGAAAGGTTCTCGAGTTTGTTTAAATATTGTGGTAGCCAAGAACAAAGGTATCAAGTCAATAGCTGATAAGATGCTCTGAGTATATCATTGTTATGCCAACCGATGCAAGCAAGAGAAGATCAAATTAATAATGATTATTCTAATATATGGAGATTGGCTATTTTTACATTGGCTTACTATTCATGGATGCGTACATGACATGGATTAATTGAGATCGGCTATTTTACATACGCATGAAGGCGTTTTACTGTCAGTGGCCTTTATTGAAAAGCATACCAGGAAGCAAGGAATTGTTGTTTCTTTAAGTTGCCATGCGAGGAAGGTCTTGTCGATGACACATTTACTCTCCAAGCTAACAAAGACCAATCACCTCTCTTGAGATAGAATCGGCTGTTGGTTCAAGACCTTACCCTTCAAACTGACGGAGTCTATAGCTGATCGACAAGGGTGTAAGACTAGTGAGATATCAGTTTCTGGTATAGCAGTGGAATTTCAAGAATAATCACATAGAGCCAATGAGGATCAACATAGCCGATGATCGTCGCTAGTTCAATTGTCGAGGTCACATTGAGTTTTCCTCCATGGGTTATTATCATCGGCTGTTCGACTAAGTATATTTTTTGATAAGAAGGAAAAGCCATCATGGGAGGTTGTATCAGAGATACGGAAAAGGTTGACAACCTGACAGCCGATAGGAGACCATCGGCTGAAAATTATTATCGACATGCGAAAGACGGTGGAGATTAGTTATCGATAAGGATATCAGGACAAGGTCATCTGGCTTGATTACTTCATCGTCGTCGCCGAGGACACCATTGTCATTTAGGAGGTCGGATCACCAGAGCGAGGACTAGTGATGGCTGCCGATGCCCTATGTCCTGGACGCCATCTTCCAATGAAGTAGAATCGGCTACCCCCAAGCCTATGAACCATTTGTTCCCCAAGAGTGGATAAACAAGCATGAGGACCTGGTGTATCACATCATGCTAGGTGCCGACAAGTTCTCACTAGAATTCTTGCTTGACACGCTCAACATCTCGTCGGAGCACGACTTGCTGGCAATGGCCAATCGGGTAGAGACTGCTATGTACGTGTGGTGACGCAAGGTAAGTGGCAGCAGCAACAAGTTACCGTGGAACACGATCAATGAACTCATGGCTAACAGCGACGATAAGGAAGTGATGCTGGCAAACAAGGCTGTGGACCTCCTCCTCTACATCAACTATATTCTCTCATGGAGGCATAACTGATGGATGAGCAAAGGATGTGGAAGAGTTTGGCCATAACACAACAAATGTTGCTCATTGTTGTCCACACGGAGTCTCATTGATATGGCAAGTGACCTTAGCTGCGCCGTGTCTGACGCATCCACGTCCTTCTCGGAGCAGTGCAGCAGCGTCGACATCAGCAGATTGTTCAAGCCGACCGCCACAGTGGCCAAGCTCCTCGGCCGATCCTCAGCATTTACCGCCGTGCCCTTTAGACAGCTCAGTAAGAAGCCCAGTGCCAACATGACCGACCGTCGCTCCATTGGCGACAAGATAGGAGCTAGCGGAAGATAGGGTCTCTAAGCCCATGCATGGTGAGGACATGTCCGATGACAACAAAGGTGTCTGCACTACCATGATGTAGCTACAGCATGCTCAGCGGCCAACACAGGAAGCCTCTTGGCCAGCCCTGACCTTTGTTGCAGTTTGTGGCTTCGGCAAGCGAATTTTTCACAGTGCTCTTTCTGTGTTCTCAACTTGATCTGCTTGCGGTACTTCTGAAACTGACAATCGCCTTATTAAAAGTCAGAAGCAGTAAATGAAAGATTGTTTGCAATCGGATTAGAATTGGAACATCGAGCCGATAGATCCCTTTATGTAGTGCATGCAAGTCAAATTTCCATGCATATATATACATGATGTACGTGGGCACAAAAAGGATGAGTCAGATCTTGGAAGTATGTGTGGTCATGCCATATCATATGTTTGATTGAGAATGCAGAGATCATAAGGCCGACGAAGTCTAGCTGATATATACATACTGGGAGAAAGTTCGAGCAAAGGCATTCATCGGTTCAAAGCGGAGGCACTTATATTCTTTATTTCATGCTTTTCCTGTCACTTGTGAACAATCTATCATAGGAAAATCATGCTATCTAAGTAGTTGATGAATGAGATATGGTATGATGAAAAAAACCTTGCTTCTTTTTGCAAAGTACTTGGGAAATTTTCTTATAAAAAATTAAAATCAATAGCTTGTCTCCTTAATGATGTTGAATTTCCTACCAGAGCCATATATTAGTCTCATTAAAAACCTTCCACATAAGTTGCTTGCTCTGTGTTGAGTTTTGTTAAGCCTTGTTGACCCATGTTGAGAGATTTATCATGTTTCCAAGATCAAGATCACATACACGCCACATATATGTGCTGCTTCTATACTGGAAATACGCAAAAAACATGTTTTTGATCCACAACAAAATGTTCTACTCCTAAACTGGGAGAAGACAAAAATATGTTAGGTTTTATTAGAATAAATGCTCCAAGTTCTTGATAATATTTCTCTCAAAAATTTGTTATAAAGAGAGACATGAGTTATGCAAAAATATATAAAAGATGGATACAAAAAGAAGTTCAAAATAAATAAATAAATAAAAGAAAAAAAGACGAGAAAAGATAGCACATATTCTCGCAAAAATATTCCATAAGAGAGAAATATATTTCAAAGAGCATAGTAGAATTAGGTTAGCCACCAAATATTCCACGCACATGCACATCTTGATATAAGAATATGACATTTCTCTCCTTGGATCCGGGATTTGACCTTACAATATATGCAAGGTAAGTACACTATATATTTTATCCCTACCTAAAACTTTACATAAGCTTTTTAGAAGTAGGATAAGAAGAGACAAAACAATGCTTTGACGAGGAACTATACACATTGAGCGAGAGAATCATTTGAGGAGCAAAGCTATGTTTTAATTTACAAATCTTTCAAAAACCCAAGTTTTCTGAGCAGGGGAAGCAAGGATGACTAGATTCTAATCCGTTCCATTCCTCAACCACCCAAGATGGTATGGTAGATACTTCAAAGTTCGCATGTGTAGGTGAGGCTTGGAATATGGTAATATCGCTGCCAGTAAATTCTTTGGCTCCTTGGAAGAAGACTATCGGCTAGAATACATGCACTTTTATGCAGCATATTTCCGTACTGCCAGTTAACTTATATTGCTATGATCGAACTCGGGGGGCAGCTCCTAATCGGCTAAAGTAGATGAACGGAGATGCAGAGAAAGATCAATTTTGAAGTTATCAAGATCAAAAAGAAGATGGAGCCGATGCAGCTTTCAGTGATTGCGATCAAATGTCATCGGCTGGGGAAAAGAAGACCATCGAATCAAAATAGTTCGAAGCATGAAAATTCATGCTTCAAACTAGGGGGTCTGGGTTGACACCAAAATTTGGTAAGCTTACTCTGGAAAAGAAGAGATCGGCCGATGATGTTGAAAGCAAGAAAAATCTCCTAATTAAGGTATATTTATGAGCTAGCCAAGGAATATTCTTTAAAATATTTGGAGATACATGACATCGGGGAGTTTCTCATCGGCCCAAAAATATTAGTTGATATATTTCAAGGTGCATCACGTATGACTTGCTTGGTAGCTGGAGGTTCTGAAACATGGGCGGACATCGGTTATGGACAATGGAGTTGGAGTCCAGGCAGGATACTTGTTGGTTTCATGCACTTGGGATATGCCAGGCTGTGCAATGGATTGGTTCCGTATAGACCAGGCTAGGAAGGAGTCCAACATATTCATCAATTGAAAAGGGAACATGTCTCCAAATTCCATGCGTATCACGTTAATTACATGAATCTTGATGGTGTACGCGTGCATGAAGAAAAGGAAAGCCAACCCAGATTGAGAGTTGGCTTGTACGCGGCGTAAAGAAGATTAAAGGAAGCCCGGATAAACATAGCATCCAGGTGCATATCAACAATAAAGAAGGCCAAGACACTATCATATACGTGTATGTGTATATATTGGCTGGCTTGATGCCACATTCCTATACAAATCACATGCATGCAAGATCAGATGTTAAAGGAATATGGAAGCAGATGGAAGGCAAGTACAAGGAGAACAATCTTACGTGCAACTTGTTTGCCTGGGAGAGAAAATCAAGAAATATACTGTAGAAGATTTGGGAATATTATATTCCATTTGCATAACGAACAAGGACACGTATATCATGTATGTGCATGTACATGGCTGGCTAGGTGTCATATTCATATACATACTTGGCAAGGTGTTTGCATAGAGGGTCTTTGCCGGTTGAATTAAACAAGACACGTCGGCTAAAGAAAGCTTTATTAGCAAGAACTCTACAAAAGGAGAAATATAGTCATTGTATCTTAAATATTTTCCTTTGTTTTAGATATATCTTATTAGACAAGTCCCTTCAGGACTCTTATCCGCCCAGGGTATAAATATAAACATCCGGCCATTGTAATAGGCATCACACATCAATCAAAATCAGTCTTTACTTTTTCAGCTTCAGGCCAACCCTTAGGAGTAGGAGTAATGTAGATCTCAACGAGTTCTTCAACAAGCAGGGCTGCATCGATCCGGTCGACCTTCGGCTTGTCTGTCAGTACCGTAATGGCTTATACATTTGTTTGTAAGGTTGCATCGGTCCGACCGACCTCTTATGAGCTCTAGTATAAGTTAGTTATCGATCCTTATCTAGTTCAAGTATGGCTGCATCGGTTAAGTTCGACCTCCACTGCTCGAATTAGATTAAGGTCAAGTTATCGGCTCCACCTAAGGGTGGTATCCTTTAGGTAGATCCATTAAGTTACCGATCTTGATGATGTTCTTATTGTCATTAGTTTCAGCAATATCAACCAGCCCGATCGAGATCGATCTAGATCGGCCTCACATCCTTTTAGTCCATCGTTTATCTTGTCACATTGAGATGGTTCTTACTTTAAACGATGGATTATGTTTTATCGGTCATTCTGCTTCTATCTTGATCGTGCATAGTACGCGGATAAGGCATGTTTGATCTTGAGAAGGTTTACTAGCTAGTTGAATCTGGTCTATAGCTCACTATTATGGTTGTAACGATCCGATCGATCCCCACTATTAGCACTTTAGATCAGAGTATGCTAGTTGGTAGATTTGCTTTCGACCAAGCGGATCTCCGGGATTACTCCAAGCAGATCTTTTTGGCTTGCTGTGTGTTGATCACATTGCCATATTTTTTTGCCGACAATCTTGACTTGCTCTTGGGGTGTCTTCTCTTGCTTAACTTATGGCTTTGGTTGAGGCTCTACTTGTTGCTTTACTAATTGTTTGGTTGGGCACATTGAGGTGAGGTGACCCCAAGTGCGGCACTTGAAGCACTTGACATGCTTGAGCCTCTCTTCTTTCTTCATCTTCTTGAGCTTCTCAATGTTAGGGCATTGATCATGAAGATGACCCACTTCATGGCATCGATAGTACATAAAATGAGAAAGCTTCTCACGTGCTTCCTTCTTCATCTTCTTTTCTCTTTTTCTTTTGCCCTTTGTCATCTTCTTCTTGAAGCCAATGCCACTCTTGTGACCGAAGTTTCTTTGAGTCTTCATCAAATGCTCAAAGGTGACTTTTGAGCTGTAGCACCTCTCTAGCTTGTTGCTCGAATTCTTCACTTTCTTTTTGAGCTCATTGTTTTCCTTCAAAAGGTTAGTCTCAGAAGACATAGAAGAAGAACAAGCATCTATATGTGAAGAACATGACATATCTAATAAATCATCACAAGAGGTGGATACATGATTCTTTCCTACATCACATGGGTTAACAACATTATGTGATTATTTGACCCAAGTGATAAGCTCTCACTAGTTTTATTCTTTTTATTGGAAAGTTCCTTAATGAGAATAGCATGGTCTTGTACCAAGTTATCATGACCAACACGAAGTTCCTCATAAGCCAATTTTAGCTCCTTATATGAACAAGTAATAACATAAAGTAGATGCTTTTGTTGTTCACATGTGTTCTTTAGAAATGAGTTTTTATTTTCCAATTTACTTGTTTTTGTCGTCTCATTTCTTAAAGCCTTAGTGAGTTTGCATACAAGCTCAAAATTTGGATCATCACAATCAACAATCACACCACCAATAGATACCTTTGCGTTACCATGTGACATGAAGCAATGTGGTGATGTTGGAGAGCTTGTAGAAGCATCACTCTCATATTCGAAGCATGAACCATCATCATCACCATCAAGTGTGCATGGAGTATCATCATCGGTTGCATCACTTGTGGCATCATCATCAACCTTGTCAAGTGATCTTGTGGCATGATCATCATCATCATCACTTGACCATGAGGTGGAGCAATCTTTCACAATCACCGAATTGTGACAATGCTCAACATCCTCATGTGCCTCCTCCTTGTGATCATCATCATCATCATCAGAGACCGCTCCATATTTCTTATTGAGATAAATTCAAATCTCACGGGCGGACTTCATATCCATGATCTCACCAAATATGTTATCTTTCATAGATTGATAGAAAATGTTAGTAGCTTGGAAATCGAGATGTAGGCACTTCTTTTGCGCTTGAGTTGCATCCTTTCTATCAATTGCATGAGAAAATCCCACATCTATGGTCCACCATATTTGAGGAGAAATAAACTTAAAATTACAAGTCATCTAATTTCTCCAACGCAAAGTTTGTGCCATCAAATGTGTGTGCCATCAAATATGTGTGGACACTCAACATCTAGCTCGTAGTTCGTCATCCTCTCGGGTCAGTGAAGACCACAAATGAGAGACCAAGCTTCGATACCACTTGTAGGGTCGAGATGGTGGACTAGAGGGGAGGTGAATAGTCTTTTCTAAAATTAAATGAGTCGGCTAATCGAGATAAATACGAAATTAAAACTAACAGTCTAGCCAAAACTACACCCCTCTATCTAAGTTCATAAGCACCTTATAAAGATTCTAATTAGGCAACAAAGGTGCCGGGCTAGCTAGAGCTCACCTAATCAATTCTAAAGTAAGGTCACACAAACCTATGTACTAGTACTTTGCACAACAGGAGGAGCTCCTACACAATCTAGTAAGCAAAGGCACAAAGCTCCTAAGCTCACTAGCAATGCTCAATAACAAGGCAACTAATGCTAAATTAGAGAGCGCAAATTATTTAGCTACACAAACTAAGCAATATGACTAACAAGGTTACTCAAACCAAATTAGCCACGTAAAGAAGCTACTTCTTTGCTACACAAGCAAGAAGGTAACTAGCAAGCTACACAAGCCAACTAATTACAAGAGCAACTACACAAGTACAATGTAAATAAAGTAAATACAAGCTTGTGTAACGAGGATGCAAACCAACAGGAAGACAAGGATGACACGGTGATTTTTATCCTGAGGTTCACGTGCTTGCCAACACGCTAGTCCCCATTGAGACAAGCTCCAAGGTTGCCACCGATCCTCTTGCTAGTGGTGACCTGCAAGTCATACTCTCCAACGTAGACTGCTTACCGCAAGCTCTAGCACTTGACCCGACCGGACTACTTGTCGCTCTTTGCGTCTCGCTCTACTAGACTTGCTATTCGTGGCTCCCACGGGGTGAGCACAATCTCCCTCACAATCACTTCTCCGAAGCACCGCACAATCTTCTTTGTGTGCTTTGACGGAGACCACCACCAAGCCATCTAGGAGGTGGTAACCTCCAATAGTAACAAACACCACCGCCTTGCAACTTGATCACCTAGTGCCACTCGATGCCACCTCACGATGCAATCGCACTAGAATCACACTCACTCGCAATCAGATGCAACCACTATGTGCACAAGTGAGTTAGAGGCTTTCTTACACTCCCAAGCATGGACACTAAGTCCCAAGGGTGCTCAACCAGCCAAATGCCCGAGCTCCACCTCTATTTATAGCCCCAAGCCAAATCGAGCCATTGGAGCAAAGATCCCTTTTCTACGAGGGCACCGGACACGACGGTGGTTGCACCGGATAGCCATTGGGTCACTAGATAGGCGGCAGCGGCACTAGACAGGGGGTGGCGGTGCCACCCCGGCCAACACCCCAAAAACCATGCTCTCTAGAAAAATAGGGTGGTGCATAGAATAGGGGTGGCGGTGCACCGGACAGAGGTGGCGGTGCTCCCAGCGGTGTACCGTCGCACCTAGGGCGGTGTACACCATCACTGACGGTGCTAGCCCTAGCTCTAGCCCTTCTCGGCCACGTCCAGGTAGGCACCGTCCTAGGGGTGGCAGTGCCCCCCCAGCATCTCCCTCTTGGCCTCCTCTGCCGGTCACCACCATAGGGGTGGCGGTGCCACCTAGGCAACATCCTGAGCCTGGTTTCGCCTCCACTTCTTCTCTAACTTCTTCACCTTTGCAAATATGCCAACATCACCAAGTAAACAACACCTTATGCACATGTGTTAGCTTTTCACAAATATTTTTTTCAAAGGATTAGCACTCTTTTCACCACGTCACTCGATCCTAGCAACCATGCAAAGTTAGATCGCTCGAATGACACTAGATGACCGATATGCAAACAAGTTTTTCCCTCTTGATAGTACGGCCATTTATCCTAACCCCGATCATAAACTTCTCTACATACCTATGACCGATGAAATTAAATACCCTAGGTTATACGTTTGCCTTGCATATTCCATTATATCTCATTCGTTGTTGATGCAACACGTACACCAACCAATCATAAGTGATATGACTTATTTTATATCATCATGTGACCGTATTAGTTCATCGATCTTGACTTCACTTGCTCTTCTTCGTTGCTTCGGTCTATCGGCTTCAAGTCATCACTCAACTTGCCCTTCACACTTGTAATCGGTCCGTCGAGCCAAGTCTTGTCTTGATCTTCTCTATCTTGATCGCATGACTCAATATCATGTCTCATATGCAATGAGCTCATTCATCACATGTGTTAGCTTTGCAACATCTACGAGCTATTTCCACCTCCATAGCATGTGTTGCTCATACAAGTATTCCTGAAGACTAATTATCTGTGTATCTTATATTTAAATAGATAAGTCTACCTAAGTTATCACTTAGGCCCCGTTTAGATGCGAAAATTCTTGGCTTTTGGCTACTGTAGCACTTTCGTTTGTATTTGGTAAAAATTATCTAGTTATGGACTATTTAGGCTTAAAAGATTCGTCTCGTTAATTACAGGCAAACTGTACAATTAGTTATTCTTTTTACCTACATTTAATGCTCCATGCATATACCGTAAGATTTGATGTGACAGCGAATCTTGAAAAATTTTGGATTTTGGTGGGATCTAAACAGGCCTTTAATTACGAAAATCAAATGACCTTTCAATTCGTCGGCGTGGGGCCGCCGGAACTCATGGCGCGGGGCCGGCTGGGCCATCGGGTCGTTGAGGTCGGCCATGCGTGAGGACGGAGGACGGAACTCGGAATCGACCGTGCGGGGAGGATAATGGCGAGAGGATAAGGAGAGACCGTGCGTGGAGGATAATGGCGAGAGGATAAGGACAGAGAGATAGGGAGAGGGAGAAAGGGATAAGTGCAGGCGGTGGATGGGGATGGAGAGAGGAGCATCAGTGATGATGCCAATGCCTTGATGCGGTGGACTGCAAATATGTGGAGCAGGTGGTTCCACGTATTCTTGTGAAAAAAATAAAAAACAATGTGTCTCAGGTATGGATGAAATGAGTCTACAGATATTTTAGCGTTTGCATGCAACGGCTAGAATCTAAAAAGAGTAATAGTTAATTTTTAACTATAGCTAATAGCTAACTATTGAAATTCAAATCAAACTGATCCAAAAACAATTATACTCCCGTCAAAAAAATCTACAAAGTTTAAGGTTTGTAATGACAAAACGTCTAGCCAATACTTTTTGAGTGTTGGCCAAGGCTCCGATGCCTTAGCCCAATAAAACGTTTAGAGTTTGTTTTTAAAAAATGAAGCATTGTTTGAATAGTCATATTATGATCAAGCTTCAATTTAAATTAGCGCTCAGTGGCGGATCTATAAACATATCCTAGGAGAGGCACATCTTTCATATTTTCTACATTTAACCTCTCCTTGTAAGCTTTAGTCACTATAAATTTGTAGCGAGGAATTAGGAGAGCCTCTATACATCCAGTGCCAGAGGCTCAAGCCTTGGCTGACCCAATGCTACATCCGCCTAATATTGGTCTCTCAAAAATCTATCTTATGGATCCACGGCAGATTTATTTGGGATTATAGCCTTTATGCTGTGAATAAAAACATTTTTGATAATTTATAATTTTATGGTTGATATAATTAATTTTTTATTTTTTTCGTTGCAACGCACGGACAAATTTACTAGTACCTAATAATAAAGAGGCAAAATTTTCACCGTAGTTTTTTTCTGCCTCCTTCTGGCTTATTTTTCGTCCAACCCTAAATCCAGCTCGGTCTTGTGCTCAGCCTCAGTATGCCGATCTGTATGCCAATCTATTTGCCTTAAACGACCAAGATTAGGAGCGAGGAGGAGAATAGAAAGAAATTCAGAGTTCCAGATGTAAAAATGCTAGAGAGAAAGAAAAGGTGGGAGGACATTAATAATTTTTAAAATATATTAGGGTTCCTGATACAAAATATCTAGAACCGAGTGGGCCTCTTCTGGTGGACTTCTTTTTCTTTTTAACCTAGGCTGAATTCTTCATATTGGGCCGGCTTCGTTGTAGGATGGACCAAGCCCATACAAGCTTTTTTCTTTTTCTTTGGCTTTCCCTTTTTCTATAAAAACAGAGATTTTACAAAATTCAAAAAAAAATATAGAAAAATCAGAAAATGTCAAACCAGTTTTGTTAGCTTCATAAAAATGTGATTTATCCATAGATGTTATGAATCTTCTTAAGTTGTGCTTTGCCTATAGGTGCGTTAAATCGTCTCTTCATATGTTGCATGCATATATGTTTGACGATGACCGAGAACGTGCCAGAAGCAAACCTGGAACACGCGGAGGTGGCCGAGGAGAATGTCCTCGACGTCGATGTTCTCGAAACCTTCACTAACTTTCCACTATCTGATTCCTGCCTAAGGCAAGCTCCGGTACATAACTCCTACTTTTTTAGCAATGTTTGTTTGTGCATTAAGTTTTGAGGAGATAGATTTACATCATCTGATGTTGTTTTGATTAGAAATAAAACTTATTTTTATTAGATATGAATTAGTCAATGGTACAACTAACTATTTCATGAACTGGAATCTTGGATAGATTATTGTCTAATGAAATCTAAACAAATGTATTTATGTAATTCCTAACGAGGGTTGCCGTGTGAAAAATCAAGAGATGTCTTTCGTCATAATCATTGGCGGACAGACCAATCCTTAGACACATCGAAAAAAAGTTACGGAGGTTTATATGATGGTCAAAAAAGCCACAAAGGTCAATATTGAGTTAGAGAAACACATGGGTAGTATGAAAAGTAAAGTTATGGGATATTTATATCTAAATAATTATGCGCTTTGCAATGGAAGAAAAAATATGCCAAAGTGTATTTCAATTCGATACAGGTTCAATAGGACATTCTTATTTATTATCAGCATTACCTTATATTATGGATGAGACGGTCATCATAAAATAAATTATAAAAGCATAAAATAGATATGTACCATTTACGTTATCGTTTTGCATGAATGATTAATAATTTTTTTCTTTCCGTCGTAACCCACGGGCACATTTGCTAGTTACACCTAAAAAGAGAAAGGGGGTTTCGCGCACAAACGGCTTCGTATGCGCGCTCCTGCGAGGCTGGGACTGAAGTCCCATAGGGCTGACCGGTGGACCCGTCGAGACTCAAAACTATGAATACTGAGCGGTTTCCTCCTCAGAAACTAGCCAACACACATAGACAAGGAGCGTGGCCAGGGCACTGCGAGCTGTCACGGCCGTCGGGCTCCCGCTTTCCACGACGCGCTTGTAGCCGCCAAATCGCACGCCGCATGCTCGTTCCGGATGATTTCTGCATCAAGCCGAGCTTCCTGCGGCCGCATGCACATGAATTATACAGGGTAGACAGGTAAAGATAAAAAGGCAAACATGGCAGACTATTTCATATAAAATATGTTCTAAATTTAAAATCCAATATCTTAATAGTTCGACTAGAAAACATGTTTTACATGGGCATCAAACTGTGGTCACCAATCCAAAAGATTTTTAAGCCTAAGATACGCGTCCACTTCTTGCAACTGGCCTCCGACTCTTTACAACTGAAGCATCGAATTATTATGATATTATTTTTTTCCTTTACAGTGTACAGAAAAATATAAATCGGAATCGTCTATGCGGCAATGCCTCGCCCCGCTTGCCCGCTTCTGCCAATCAATCTCGCATGTGCAACATATGATTTTCCATTGGACTCTGCAGGTGAACCATGGCACACCAATTATGGAAACATACCGATAAGATCCTTGAGAGCGGGAGCACATCCTTTAATGTTGCCCTCATCAAAGATCACGCGTCTGACATCCGTGCACAACCTCATGGCGAAGTCCACCGCTAGGCCACACCTGCCAACGGCATCAAATCTCACAACACCACGGGGCGCCGTACCAACGGTCACATCCACACTCTACCCAAGCCAACAATGGCGCCCTGGCCACAGCCGCGCGCCCTACCAATGGCTGTGGTCCTTTGCTAAACGTTGGCAACGCACGACGACAAAGGACGCGAATGAGGCGACAAGTGTCGAGGCATACAGCAACAACATCCCGAGTGTCGGCTTGGCAGTAGGACCACGTCGGTGCCCTCTTCACCCCTGGCCCTGGCTGCTGCCGTTGCTGATGCCCTAGAACTTGGAGAGGGCTAGCCGTGGAACTCGGATATAGCGAGGAAGACTATCGTGACGACACCTGCACCTTAGGCCCTGCGAACAATGAGAAAAAGAGGAAAAAAATATCCGAACGAGTTTAAAAATAGTTTAGGTTCCCAATGCAAAATTGTTTACTAGCTTTTTGTTATCTTGTGAGTATGATCAAATAAGCTTATAAAATTGTAAAATGCATAAAGATAAATGACACGACTATTAGAAAAAATGAAACCAATTTTGTTAGGTTATAGAAACTAGGTCTACATAATATAGGTCACAAAAATCCTCAAGCCACGTGTGTCGTCATATATGTGGATATAAATTTATTACCACGTGGAACGCACGGGCATATATCTACTCAATTAAAAAGAGTCAACGCCTAAAACCTCTTGAAGAGTTCACATTTAAGAAGCGGGCTGGTCTTCAACAGCTCAACAAGTCAACATATACCAGAGCAGGTGTCTGGTCGTCGCAGCGGCGGCAGCGGCTTCGATGGTCAGCACTCGCGAATCAGATCGAAGGCAAGCTCTCCCTTGTTTCACAAGGAAAGGAATCGCGTCAAAACCGACGCCTTCCGTCTTACTATGACCAGTATGTAGTCGACCATGAAGCACTCGAAAGACCTGTGCTCCTGCCCGCCCACTGGAACCCGCACCGCACGTCTCTTGGCCCTTCTCCGATCGATCCTCCGCAAAGAAATTCAGCGTCACGTGCGGACTACCAGCTTTGCGTGCCGAGGACCAAACCCGGCGTGCCGCGTTCGGCGTCGGCGTCGCGTACCTTTTTCACCGCTGATCGAGCGGCTGAGGTGAGTCGCAGCTGCAGTCGCAGTCGCAGTCGCAATCGGCGATCTCTGGTCGAGTGGATTACTGGGTCGATCCGTCGTCCCTCGTAGTCCGTGGGTAGGGTCGTCGGGTATCTCTCCGGCTTTGCCCAGGGTCGCAACGGGCGGTGCTTCGGTGTTGGTCCTCCGTTCTTCTCCGGACTCCGGTTGCCGGCTGCCTCTTTTGCTGACGCCGCCGCCGCCGCCGCCTGCTGGTGGTCTGGTCATCATCCTATACCACAGATTCGCAGGCGTCAAATCGCGTCCATTTCCCCGCCCACCTGCAGCTGCAGCCGTGAACGCCTGTCTCCGTCTGCGCGGCTGTGCCTGCCTGCATGGTTTTTCCTCTGCACTCGCTTTTCATTCAGGTTGGAACGTTGCTGGCAGCATCTCCGTATCACTGACGAAGGTGGACAGTGCAGAGAAGACAACAGATCGCTTGTAGGAGTAATTTATATGTAATTTTATTATAATATTATTATTAGGCGTGGGTGGGTGAAGCTAACCGTCCAACGGTCTTATAAGTCCACTGGTTCAGCCTCCGGTCTCCGGATAGTGTCGTCAGAGAAATCCATTTCTCCTAGCTAGTTAGCTAGCAAATCCCGCGGCCGGCCGCTGAGAGTACAAACATCGTAATCCATAGATCCTCCCTAATCCGTCCATAAAGCCTAGTAGCTATCGCGGATCCCATCACTTCTCCCACAGATAATCCAGAATACCGAGGCTGTGGGGCCGCGGCTGGAGCCGGCCGGCTGCCTGGCATGGAACCGAGCGAGCCGCCGGAGCTTTCATGCATGAGTACGGGACAAGTAACGGAACCTTAAGGTTTAATTTCAGCGGCTCGGCGGCTAAGCGCAATTTGTCTACTGCAACTCTGCAAGCTGATGCAGGTCAATGGCTCCCGAAGCTGGCGAGTGGCGAGTGGCGAGTGGAGTAGTGGACTTGCGTTCAAACTCCGGATCGTAAACAAATTAGAATTTGCGCTGCTGGCTTTGGCTCATCAACCGCCCATGCTCGTCACGCGTTGAAGCTCTGGGCCAAAAAAAAAAACGTGCATGCAGACGTGTTCGGTTTCGTAACCACTCCTGGACTCTCTCTCGCCCTCTCTCAGCTTTCAGCAGTTCAGCTTTGCTCGAACCGAAATACTACGATTTATTTATGAAAAGAAAAACTTGCTGGACTATGCATGCATGGCCAAAGTAGGATAGCTGCAGGAATATAAAACATGCATGTGGGAGGATGGACGATAGCTAGAAGAGGGGCACTTTATTTGCTTTAGTTACTTTTTTTTTTCCAAACGTTGCTTCCTCGCTTCTGGAATGAAGACCACACACTTGTGACTTGTGATAAATACCTGGCGTTTTTCTCTCACTCACGCCATCCGCATGCACGGGACAGCGCGTTGTGATTCGGGACAGAGACAAATTAACAACGACCGAGGCACAGGTGCTGGCGAGACGTGTGGAGCTCGGTGAATATTGCCCCTGCTCGTCTTGTTTTTTCCTTCTTGAATGAATGGGGGCGTGATCGATTACGTGGGTGCTAGAGAGCAACGCATGTTTGGTCTTTTCATTTGCTTTAGTGATTTAGTCGTTCACACTGCTACAGAAAACTTAATCGAAACGAGAAAAATGACTAACCGAGGCGGGCATCGCAACCGCCTAAGTCGAAAGGTCACGGTAAATAGGACATTTTTCTGAGGTGGTTGGATGTCCGCCTTGATAAATCGAATAAAAAACAAAAAAAAAGGAAAACCCGTGGATAAGCCGGTCGAGCCCATCCACGCGCCGCCGCCGCTCGCTGGCTCCAGCCTCCCCACCACCGCATCCGGCCTCCCCGCCACCAGATCCGGCCGTCGAAGGAGCGCTGTGAGCCCTCGCTGCCGCAGGATCCGTCGGGGCACGCAGACCCTGGCCGGAGTCGCTGGAGAGGCCCGCTCGCCAGATCCACGCCACCACCTAGCCGTAAGCCCCTGCCGCCATGCATGTGGAGCCCGATCCGTCGCAGATCCATCGCCGGAGAGGGGCAGGAGCGCCGGATCCACCGCTCGCGGCGAGGAAGAACGCCAGATCCGCGGTGGTGGCGCCAGATCTAGCCGGGGAAGCAGGGGAGTGCCACCCGCCCCCAACCGGATCTGGTTGAGGAAGGAGGGATTCACACAGCCCACGACAGATCCACGGTCGCCGGATCCGGGAGAGCAAGAGGAGAGGGTCGCCGGATCCGAAGAGGAAGAGGAGAGGGTCACCGAGGAAGTAGGGATCCACACCGCCGCCGCCGGGCGCGAGATCTGGACCACCCTGGCCGGCCGACCGGCCGCCCACGCCAGCACCGCCCTGGCTGCCCGCGCGCGCGCCACCATGGCCGCCGTGGTCACCCGCGCCCGCCTCGCCCTGGCCACTCGCGCGCGCCACCATGGCCACTAGTTGTAGGGGAGAGGGAGGAGTGAGAGCGGCGCTGTCGACGAAGTATGGTCGGCAGTCTACCGAGGGATATGCCCACGGTAGTAGATGAATCGGTAGATGTATGCGCCATAGGAGCCGGATGGTGACACAAGCGTAGAGACAAGCGATTTAGACATGTTTAGGCCATCTGATCGACGTAATACCCTACGTCCTGTGTCTTTGGTGGATTGTATTGAATATAAGATGAATTCGAGGGAGTCCCTACCCGCCTTATATAGTCTGGAGGGTAGGGTTACATGTAGGTTTAAATCTAGATCTATTCGGCTATATGATAAGTATTTACAAGGAATACGATATCTATCATATCCGAACAGATCTTCCTTCATCGCCAAGATGTCTTCGTAATGCCTTGCAAAGGCACGCCGACCGAGCCGAGCACCGTAGGCCTTGATCTTATGGGCTAGACCTCCCCTGGTGGTGTGGCCCATGTCCATTGCCGTGGGTACCTAGGGTTATACCCCCACAGCTAATCCCCGAGCGTCTTGTATCCGCTGAGCAACGCCGTCTTGAGCAGGTTCGAGCAGTTTAACTTGGAATCAGACAATTAATCTAGCAATCCGACCAGTTTAACTGGTAATCCAATCAACAAAATGAAGTGCTGATCAGTTTGACTGGTAATCCGAACAGTTTAACTTATAATCCGATCAATAAAATGAAGTGTTAACCAGTTTAACTGGTCAACAGGCCTTGAACATACTCAAGTAAGGCTTGCCAGAAGAATGTAAGGAGCTCAAGTTTAAAATTTAAAAAATTCTCCACCTTAGGTGAAGTGTACACACTTAGGCTTCGTTGGCGAAGTCAGACAATCATCATCCATGACTTAGTCAAAGAGGATGTTAGTATTGATACATGCAACGCAAGGTGCAATGTATACATTGTAGTCCCCGAGCCTGACAGTAGTTTTAGAAGACACCTGGTGTCAGGATCAAAGAATATCAACGACTAAGAAAGAAAAACGAGAACTTAGCCAACCGTTAAATTTGATACAACCACCGCATGGTGCAATGTATACATTGTAGTCCCCGAACCTGACAGTAGGTGAAGAATGCACCTAGTGTCAGAATCAAAGAAGTACAATGATCAGTTAATCAGAATAACTGAGTCCCAGCTTAGCCGAGCACACAGCCAGCCCCCAGCTTAGCTGAAGACCAGTAAGAGGAAAAGCAGTTCACTCACTGCTAGGTGAAGTGTACACACTTAGTCTCCGAGCTTGCTGTAAGATAGAACAACATCTTATAGCAGGATCAAAGAAACAATTGAAAAGGACGAAATCCCCGTGCTTAGCACTGGACATTGGAGTAAAATTTAGAGAGTGCTAAGCACTTAAAAATGGAGAAAAAATAGAGAGTACTTAGCACTTTACCGTTGGAGAAAATTGGAGAGTGCTTAGCACTTAAACCATGGAAAAAATGGAGAGTGCTTAGCACTATATCAGGGCGAAATTGGAGAGTGCTTAGCACTATGCCGTGGAGAACATAGGAGAGTGCTTAGTACTTGACCGTGGCGAAATTTGGAGAGTGCTTAGCACTTGACCATGGCAAAATTTGGAGAGTGCTTAGCACTATACCGTGGTGAAATTTGGAGAGCATGGAGAGTGCTTAGCACTATACCGTGGCAAAATTGGAGAACATGGAGAGTGCTTAGCACTATACCGTGGCGAAATTGGAGAACATGGAGAGTGTTATGCACTATACTGTTGCGAAATTGGAGAACATGGAGAGATAACCCTACGAAAACCGGCCTAGCCATTCAGTATGCCCTGAGGCCCATTGAACCATAAAGAATTTAGCTCTTGGTCACGCTTAGGAGTATATGCATCACCGAGGAGCCGCTGTCGACCGCCTATGACGCAGAGCGCTACTGCTCGTGCACGTTTAGGTGTTAAGTCGATGACAGGGCTGCTTCTGGATAACGCAAATGAGAACGTGACTGGTCGACGGCGATAAAATTGCCCAGCCCTCGAGCTTTTCTGGCCTGTCATCATGGCGGAGGTCGTTGTTGTCACAACGTCGTTCTTCATGGCGATCATCATCGCGGTGCGGTGTGGCTTGCTTATGACTCAGGCGGCTCGGCGGCTTGACGGCTCCGGTAGCTCAGCGGCTCGGCGGCTCGGGGAGTCATAGGCAAACGGGCGTAATCGGAGCCTGATGGAGTCAATTCGCGTAGGGAGGTGAAGCCCTTGAGCGTGTCCGACCAAAGTGAGGGCGCAGTCTAATTTGAATGTCGATAGTATGTGTCATCTTAAAGATGTTTAGCATGGAGAAAAACAAAAGATAATTGGAGGAAAATTACGGAGAAAACAACAAATGGAGAAAACATCATGGAGAAAATCATTATTGAAATGCATAAATACATAAGAGGTACATATCTTAGTAGGACGTCTCAAGGATAGAAACGCCTAAGGTGTTCGATATGCCAGGAGTTAGGGATGTCTATGTCGTCTTGATCGCAGAGTCTATAGGATCCTAGTCAGGATCGCCTGCTCCTCCACTGGGACCTTCTTGGAATCGGCTATGCAAGCCTCCATTCTAGCCGAGAGATCCATCGCATCGGCGATGGCGAGTCCTTCTCTTTCACAGTCATAGGCGGTGGAGACATTGGCACGTAGGGTGAGAACGCCATGTTCCGTCGGGATCTTAAACACTAGGTAGACATATTGGGGCATGGCCATGAACTTCGCGAGAGCTGGTCGGCCAAGGATGGTGTGGTAAGCGGTGTCAAAGTCTGCCACGAAGAAGTTCACGTACTCAGTACGAAAGTGGTCGATGGTGCCAAACTAGACTGGCAAGGTGATCTGCCCCAAAGGTTGGGACGCTCTGCCAGGTACAATACCCAAGAATGGAGAATCAACAGGGACGAGATCGTCCTTTGTGAGGCCTAACTCTGTTAGGGCTCCGACAAAAAGGATATTGAGGGCACTCCCACCGTCGATGAGGACCTTCTTGAACCGCACGTTGCGGATGGTTGGATCCAGCATGAGTGGGAAGCGCCTTGGGTATGGTATATCTGTCCACTGGTCGGCCCTACTGAAGGTGATAGGGTACTCCGTCCAGTCCAGATATTTAGGATCGATGACCGTGTCGTACTTGGTGATCGACATGATTTGTCGAGCGGTGAGTTTCTGCTCGTGTTTGGTCTCGGAGGCGGCGTACCCTCCGAAGATTGTGGCAACGGTCTTATTGGCTTCTTGGAAAGCGGGTTATGCGTCCTTAGGACGCTCCTCCCCCTTGCCGTCATCTAACTCATCATCCTTGCGCCGCTACCGTTTTTGCTCCTCATCGCGGAAAGCTTTGGCCATGCCATAGCATTGTCGCATGGTGTGCTTGTTGTCCTTGTGAATTGGGGACAGACAATCAAGGAGCTTTTCGTAGGCAGCATTGAAATTGCACTTAGCGTGTGGCTGCTCTACGTTGTTGATGAAGTTTTCCGGTCGACGGCGGCGTGGCTGTGCAACCCTTGATCCCTCTGGCTGATCATTATGACGGCATTCACAATTGTCGTAGCGCCTGCCGCGATCTTCATAACGCCGTTCTTCATGGCGATCAACATCACGACATGGGCGGCGATCCGAGTAGGAAGCACGAGCAACATTGTCCTTGAACTGTCGATCAGCTTCTTCGGAGTTTGCGTATGAGTTTGTAACCTTAAGGAGTTCACCGATGGTCTAGGGCCTCTTGCGGTAAAGTTTGGAGCGCAGCTCCAGATGCTGACGGAGTCCTCTGGTGAAAGCGGAGATGGTCTCACTGTCCCCGATGTTGGGGATGGTGTTCCTCGTTTCTGAGAAAAGCTTGATGTAGCTTCACAAAGGTTCCCCAAACGTCTGATGGAGTTTCTCCAGATCATACTTTGTGCTGGGCTGCTGACACGTTGCCATGTAATTCTCGATAAAAACTCTCTTAAGATCATCCCAAGATTCAATGGAGTCCTCCCCCAAGCCCATAAGCCAATTATTGGCAGATTGGGAGAGCATAACAGGCAAATAGTTTGCCATTACGTCGCTGTTTCTCCTGGCGGCACGTACGATGATCTAGTAGAGCTGCATCCACTGCTTGGGATTAGCCTTGCCATCATAGGGATCAATCCCAAAGACCTTGAAGCCTGTGGGCCACTGTACAGCTCGTAGCCTTGCTGTGAAGGGGCGAGGTCCTATCGGCTCGACAACGGGGAGTGGTCAGAGGCCGACAGGGTTGCCGTGTTGGTCATTGTACTCCTGTCGGCATTGGAGTTCTGCCTGATAACGCTGGGCACGACTGTTCTTGATGCGATTGTGGGCATCGAGATTGGCATTGATACGGTCGCGGGCGTCATCGCGCAGGGGTTGATTAACCTCCTGGTTGGCGTCATGAGCTGGTCAGCCACGCTGATTTTGTGGTCCTTGTGATCTAGGGTTGATGGCAACATTGCCCCTGGATCCCCCTTGGACGATCTGGCCACTATGATAACGGCTTCCCCCCTCGTGGCGAGAGCCACGGGGGTTTCGACTATGAACCGATGCGGTCGAAAAAGACAGAACTAGGTTCCGGATGTCGTTGACCTGGACCTGAGCTGCTTTAAGCAGCGCTTGAATCTTGAGTACCTCCTGCGTTGGTGGGAGTCTAGCCAGCTCGTGGGTGGCCACTGCGAGATTGGCGCTCAGCGTCTAGTCCACTTGCTGATTGTCCACCATGAGGAACTCTTGTTGGAGATTACGAGCGAGAGGCGGCAGGCCACCTCTGGCAGCTTGGGTGGCTTTTCTACTTCTTCATTGCGACGTCGTTGGCGATCAGCGTTCCTGGCTTTGCGCTCATGGCGCTGGACAATGGTTTCTCCATCGATAGCAATGTTGTCGTGGCTAACCATAAAAAGCTCTCTCCCAAAGCCTGGAGGGAAAGGTGGGCAGTTGCTGATAGAGCCCTTAGAGTATGGCTCGGGCTTTCCTCTAGGATTGTATGGAGCGTGTCATCCGAAAGATCTGTTCGGATTTGCACCATGTTTACCATTGGCATCCTGATAGAGGTCATTGACGTGGTTGCGCTTGGCATGGTCGGTGAAAAGATGGTGCACGGCGTCCCAACAGATCGGATCCGCACCCACCAGCCCAAAGGAATAGGGCTTCGACAAGCTCTCCATCGAGGTGGGGAGTGGTCGGCGTTGAACGGTACGCCCTTCCGGAGTTGCCGTGATCACCAAATCTTCATCTTGCCACCTCGGACAACATGCATGAGCAGGGTGCTCGGCATTAGTGGCATGGTGACCTTTGGAGTGCAGGAACTTCGTCGCTCGCTCTAAATTGATCTAAGACTGAATCCACGAGGAGCTGGCATTCCGCTAAGCGGTCTGTGACCCGATCGATGGATGCGATCAGATCGACATTGCTGATGGATCTCCTAACCCAGCGGTGAGGCACCGAGATCGGAGATGTCATTGTAGATGTTGGCACGATCGGCGCAGGGTGATTCTGCAACGCCTCCATGATTTCCTCAACGCCGTCGGCGCCGATGACATAGGTCATAGATCCGACCGTGAAGGTCTGACCTGGCTCAGGAAGGATCATAGACCTCGGGAAGCAGACCATCTGGCTCGCCATGGAATTAGCACGCACACCCCCTATCTGGCGCGTCACTGTCAACGAAATTTGGTCGACAGTCTACCGAGGGGTATGCCCACGATAGTAGATGAATTGGTGGAGGTGCGCATAATAGGAGCCGGATGGTGACACAAGCGCGGAGACAAGCGATTTAGATAGATTCAGGCCGTCTGATCGACGTAATACCCTATGTCCTGTATCTTTGGTGGATTATATTGAATATAAGATGAATTCGAGAGGAGTCTCTACCCGCCTTATATAGTCTGGAGGGTAGGGTTACAGGTTGGTTTAAATCTAGATCTATTCGGTTATATAATAAGTATTTACAAGGAATACGATATCTATAATATCCGAACAGATCTTCCTTCATCGCCAAGATGTCTTCAGAATGCCTTGCGGTGCACGCCGACCAGAGTCGAGCACCGTAGGCCTTGATCTTATGGGCTAGACCTTCCCTGGTGGTGTGGCCCATGTCCATTGTCGTGGGTACCTGGGGTTATACCCCCCACAGGAGCTGGAGGTGTGCTCGGGAGGGAGAAGGGAGGCGGGCTCAGGAGAAGGGAGAGGGGTGCCGGTTGCAGGGTTGAGGGAGGAGAGAGGGAGAGAGAGAGAGCTGTGCCGCGGGAGTGGGAAGAGCACCCGTTGTGACTGAAACCCTAACCCTACATTTATATATTGGAGATGGTAGTGGGCTGGTGTGGGCTAGCGGGCTAGGCCTGATTTACCGAGGCGGTTGAGTTATAATGCCCACCTCGATTAATGATTTATCGAGGCGGTTGCCTTAGGATGCCCGCCTCGGTTAATATATATTAACCGAGGAGGTTGGGTTATGTTGCCCGCCTCGATTAATATATATTAACCGAGACGGTTGGGTTATGTTGCCCGCCTCGGTTAAGCATTAACCGAGGCGGTTGCTGGCCCGGCTGCCCTGCCTCGAATAACCGAGGCGGGCAACCAGGACAACCGCCTTGGAGCCCATTTGGTAAACGCTGCACAAAATTTTTTGTGTAATAGTGTCATACATGAAACTTTCTAGATTATATGCAACAAATATTGGTACATTATTGTCTAATAGACGGTCTCATATCTTGCCGCACGTGATCTTAAGACAGACTTATTAATAGGTAACTTATGCAATGGTTGCTTTAGCTGTCTCAATCCATAATTCCTTATTTTGTGTAAATAGAATAAAAAAAGAAGTGTTGTGAGTTGTATGATAACAAACTCGTACAATAGTGCAATAGTGGCCTTATAGCTTTGAATTTTAGCTTATGAGACATATAGTTGTTTTATGGAACGACAACTTCTTTCTCCCACCTCTCTCCTTTTTATTTCTCCACACCATCACAAATTCTACATGACACTGAATGAGATAACTTATAAGATCGTTGACTCGTATAGCAATATACTTACCCATCTAGGATAACTTGCTGGTGGGTGCATAATCCTAAAAGAATCATTGTCCGTTCCTCTACTTCCTACTTTTTCTTATTATTATCTTTTATCTACATCCTTCCGACTAAGACAATAGTGTTCTAATGCATCCCCAGTTACCTCCTCTACACAACCACCTCATCACGCCATTAGACACTGGCGAACCAGGGCCTGACGACCCTGGGCCTTCGCCCGGGCTCATTGTAGTTGGACTTCACTGAATTTAATTAATGTGCAGTCTATGTATAAAGGAGATTAGGTATACTTCTTATTCCACTGAGGGCCTGTTTAGTCGGAAAAAATTTTTGGTTTTGGGTACTGTAGCACTTTCGTTTGTATTTGGCAATTAGTGTCTAATTATGGACTAATTAGGTTCGAAAGTTTTGTCTCGTGATTTCTCACCCAACTGTGTAATTAGTTTTTTTCGTCTATATTTAGTACTCCATACATATGCCGCAACATTCGATATGATGGATACTGCGCAAGATTTTTTGGGTTTTGGATGAAACTAAAGGCCCTAAATTGCCCCGGCTCAACAAAAAAACTTTAGGTCCGTACTGCCATCAGAGACATGACGTCCACCTCTTGCCTAACCTCTTTGTACCTTCGTTCCCACATTAACCTGCCTTGTTTAGATTGAAAAAAAATTTAACTTGATGAATAGTAGCACTTTCGTTTTATTTGGTAAATATTGTCCAATCGTGGACCAACTAAGCTTAAAAGATTCATCTCGTGATTTCCAACTAAACTGTGCAATTATTTATTTTTTTTATCTACATTTAATGCTCTATACAAACGGCTAAAAATTGATGTGATGAAGAGAAAGTGAAAAAACTTGGAATTTTAAGGGTATCTAAACAAGGGCCCTATAGTTGTTCGTTTCGCACCGCCGGCTCCACCCATTGTGGCTATAAAACTATCCGGTCTGCAGCGTTCACCGCTAAAAAAGAATTTGTAGCACCACCGTTTATTTAGAGCGGCTCTAGATTGAGCCGCCCTTATAAATAGTGCTTAAATGAGCCGTTTTTATAAATTATTTGTAGGGACGGCTGGTGTTATCAGCCGCCTCTACAAATAACTATTTGTAGGGACGGCTCTATATACAAACGTCTACGGGCGGCTCAATATTGAGCCGCTTATATAAATAAACGTCGAATATTAAAAATTAAGTACTAAAATTTGAATTTTTTCAAACGACATCGGATGGAGAAATGACCAAACTAAAAGTTGTAGATCTCGAAAAGTTAAGAAACTTTGCTATCTACAACTATTTCATTTGAAACCATTTACTGTTTTAAAATGCTGTTTGAAATTTAATTTTGAAACTGTCGAAGAACACTTATTTCTCTTTTTAATCTCTAGCTAAAACTTATAACTAGTATTTCTTCATCATACTAACTTCAAATTTTTCAAACGACCTTAAATGGAGAAACAACCAAAATGAAAGTTGTAGATTTCAAAAAGTTATACAACTTTTTAATTTGAAATCATCTTGTCAAGGAAAACTACGTTTGAATTTTTAAAAATTTAAAATTTCAATTTTTTAAACGATCTCAGATGGACAAACAGCAAAAACGAAAGTTGTAGATCTCGAAAAGTTATGAAACTTTGTAGTTGACAATTATGTTTGAATTTATCAAATTTAAAATTCAAATTTTATAAACGACCTCGATTGGAGAAACAACCAAAATAAAAGTTTTAGATCTCGAAAAGTTACGAAACTTTGTAGTTGATAACTTTTTCATTTAAATTCATTTAGGGCCTCAAATAATTAATTTATACTCGGTTTAGGATAATATGTGTGGAAAGAAAAGGCAATATAGACATAAGTGATAGTGTGGTGCAGTGGTTAAAGGAGGGAGCGCGCGAGGCCGAGGTCGCAAGATCGAATCCTAGCCGATGCGAAGTCTCCAAACATTGCGCAAAAAATGCTGCGGCTACGGTATGGTTTTGTGGCTGACTAGTGGGTCCTTCCCGGATTAAAAAAATTACTATTTTTGGCAATTTTTTCATGATTTTTGGAAATCAGCCGCCCCCATAAACTGGGCATTTGTAGCTGCGGTTGCTTAGGGGCGGCTTGCAGAACTACAGCTACAAATGCACATGAGCCGCCCTACAAATACTTGCTGGTGTAGTGGTCGTCATTAGCATCTCGCCTTGTCGTTATCCAAGTCACCAACATCATGCCAACTCTGGCCCTGTTCGTTTGTCTTATGAGTTGTACTATTTCAGTGAACGAACAATATTTTCTCTTACAACAAATCAACGAACAGTACTTTCAGCCATGACTTTTCAACAAAACGAACAGTGCCTCTATCCGAGACCCACCTTTTAAACCAATTCCATATCTAACCTAGGGTTGCTTTCAACCCTAAACCAAAGTCTTATAGCGTGTTCGGCTAGGGTTAGCTGGGCTGACCAGCCCCCTCACATGGACACTGTTCACTTGAACCAGCCAGCAGTACTTCTTTCCCACATAAACGAACCAGCAACGATACGAACCAGCCAACCGAACAGGCTATTAACCTCGCCTCCCCGTAAACAATTGCTCAATCCGTTAGATTCAATTCCTTACCCAATAACATGTTTTGTTAGGCTCAAGTAGTAGACTTGACACGAATTATTCTTTGATTTTCCTAAGGATCTATTTGCATGGACTAAACTGAGTCATTAGATGCTTAAAAAAAGCTCCAGCTGATCTAAACAGTCTAGGTTATATATCATCCTGTTCGCTTGATTGTTTCTGTGGCTTATAAGTTGGTTGATGCTGTTTTGTTGTGAGAGAAAAACATTGTATCATAACTGATAAGCATAACTGATACGATCAAACGAATATAGTCGCTATTTTGTACTATTCAAACACACAAACAAATTATAAAAGTCCAAGCCGACCCGAGCAGTCTCGCCCTCGTTCATATTCCTTGCGTTCCAAGCCAGCCACGAGCCGAGCGCGGCCCACACGACCCTCGACCCACCGATCACACAATCCCGAGGCCGCCCCAGAGAGCAGAGCAGAGCACGCTTCTCCCAAACCCACCAGTCCACCACTGCACTAATCCGTCCAGGAATTCACTCCACGGCACGCCGACGCGGGGACGCCAAGGCAAAAAGGCAATAAGGCCAGCGGCCAGGCAGTGCTAGGAGGAGGCGTTAGCGTCGGCAGCGTCGGTGTCGGTGTCGGCGGAGGCGGAGGCGCAGAGGGGACGGCGGCATGGGGGTGCTGCGGAGCACGCAGAGCCTGGAGGCCGAGGTGGAGGAGATGCGCGCCGCGCTGCTGCTCCACGGCGCGTGGGCGTGGAGGCCCGGCGGGGGCGGCGCGGCCAAGCGCGCGGCCCGCGCCGCGGAGGCCGCCGGCGTGGAGGCGCGCACCGTGTGCGTCACGGGGGGCACGTCCTTCCTCGGCTTCGCCGTCGTCGACCGCCTGCTCCGCCACGGCTACAACGTCCGCCTCGCCATCGAGACGCAAGGTCAGTTAGTCTCGCCTTAACCCCCTCCACGGATTGGGGCCTGCTTCGGCAGTGAGAATCGGATGCGTTTCTCGGCTCCTCTCATTTCATTTGGCGGTGGGACGTCTCCGGGGTTGGTTGCGGTTGCCGCACCCTGTTTCTGAATTGTGAAGGTTGTTTTCGCTGATGATTGGAAATGCGAACCGCTGCTTGGTCCCTCTCTTCCTGCCTGCGATGCTGCTGTTCAACTCTTTTGATTTGATTTAATTCAAAGTGGTCAAAATTTCACGGCGACTCCCTTCTCGGGCACGTGATGTTGAGCAATTTCAAGTTGAGTTTCCTAACGTGCACGTTTTGTTGGGAGTTCAAAAACGCGGTAAGAAAAAATAGGTTCGAGAGTAAAGGTTACTAGTCCATTAATTTATGCCTTGTTTAGTTGCTCCCCTAAAGTTTACTCTCTAACCCCGTTTGTTGGTCTAAAACATTAAAACTAGCTAGTTGTGTGAGAGAGAAACACTGTTCGGCTGCTTTGATGAACAATAAAATGTGAGGGAACCAGCCGGCTGATCTAGAACTTCCAGACCAGTGAACGGCGCCTCTATCTTATCGAATGTTTAATACATGCATAGAGTATTAAATATGGACTAAAAATAACTAATTGCATAGTTTATGACTAATTTGCGAGACAAATCTTTTAAGTTTAATTAGTACATGGTTTGACAACGTGGTGCTACATTAACGCATGTGCTAATGACGGATTAATTAGGCTTAATAAATTCGTATCGCGTATTACTGATGGATTCTGTAATTTATTTTTTTTATTTTTTTATTAGTATCTAAATACTTCATAGGTCACGTCTCGTATGATACCCAAAACTTTACCTACTGGATTTAAACGAGCCCATCTTACTGAACGTTCCCGCTGACTTCCGGTCTCCTGCTTGTACTGCTTGCTTGTAGCTGGGCGACCGTCGTGGCGTTGTCCTTTTGTTCATCTCTTGTTTTCTATCCGTATGGTTCGGTGCATGCATGGTGCCTTGCCTGGTAGTGGGTTGGTGAAAAATTATCCACGGTTTGTTGGAAAGAAAATTCCAGACAAACCTTTCGGCCATTTATTGCCATTAATCCCTACCTGGCATAGAGTTTGGAGGGTCTGCAGTTTGTACGAATGATGGTCAGGTCTTGTTTAGTTTGTGAATTTTGGGAATTTTGCTATCGTAATATTTTTGTTTTTATTTGGCAATTAGTGTTTAATCATGAACTAATTAGGCTCAAAATGTTCGTCTCGCAATTTTTAACCAAACTGTGTAATTAGTTTTTTTTCGTCTACATTTAATGCTCTATGCACGTATCGCAAGATTCGATGTGATGGCTACTGTAACACTTTTTGAGAATTTGGTTGGAAATTAAACAAGCCTTAATGGCTCTACGTTTTGTGGAGTACGCAACAATGTTTTGTTGGCACAAGTTATTCCAGGTCATTAATTTTTTGTCCCAATGAGGTCGCCAGTGCCCCAATGCTGACCCCTACGTACTGCCACCATTATGTAGTTTTAGTTGAGCATTACTCTCTCCGTTTCTAAATATCTGTCATTTTCGTTTTCCAAGAAATAACTTTGGTTAAATATGTATTAAAAAATATTAATATTTATAATACATAATTAGTATCATTGGATAGATATTTGAATCTAGTTTTTTTAATAAATTTATTTGGAGATAGAAATGTTGCACGTATTTTCTATAAATCGATTCAAAGTTATCAGCATGCAAATCATGGCGACAAACATTTAAGGATGGAGGGAGTACATCATAGTTGGTTACTTGGTCCATGCAGTATGGGCACGTCACTTTTAGTCTATTTGATAACTTGATATTTCACCAATGAAGTTTTCTTGGACTAGAGGAAATTTGCGTAGCCCTTATGATCAAATTGAACATGTCACTCTCTTTAGATGGCAAGAGGCCAAAGTCATGCAAAAGAGATGTCCCATTTCTCTCTCCCACCAGTTCACTCCTTTCCCGGTCATGCCATATTTCTTTAGGGCCGGTTTGAAACTTAGTAATTTCACAAGAAAAAGCAGAAACATGAAAAAAAAATTCCCGCATTCCAAATGGGCCTTTTTCTCTTGGACCCCACTGAGGAGCATAAGAGTTGCATATCTGATAAGGTTATCTTCTTCATTAATAGTACACTGGTAAGTTATCCTCATCTTACCACCTAACCGAAAGGACCATTAAGGCAATTAATAATTTGATACTAGCTGATGCATCATTTCTTGTTCCTTAGCACCTTGTTATTTTTGAAATCTTGCCAATTAGGGTTGAATGGTTGATGAAAACCATGGAAGATGTTAGACACAGAGACATTTTTGAAAGAAGAAACGTTTTTCCAGAGATGATGTTGTTCTGTTGTATACGTGTACAAGATTTTGCATGACATGCTGTTCTCGTTACAGGGTTGGTGATTTTTTTTTGGCTTTTCTCTCTGTAAAATTGAATTCATTTAGTGTGACATGATATCCTCTTTTCTGTATTTTCTGGTATCTTTTCTTCCAATAAAATATGCATCAGCACACTTTCTATGTTAAAAAAAGACAAAATTGCACCAGTTAACGTCATCTTAGGCAGAGATAAATTGTTGATAATTTTACATGTTTCGTGAAAAAATGATTTCTAATGATGGTATTTCATAATATTTGTTTGGGGTATACTAATTGGAAAAACAAAATTGATCATCAACTGTTTCCCTATGGGAACATAATATTTCCAACTTGATTACTTTGAGGTGTGTAGGGACAGTTTTCAACTTTTTTGGAATAGGAGAGTTGTAACCATAGCCTACATGTGTTCTTATCCAAAATCTTAGTCAGCAACAATGTGACATGAGAAAAAAAACTTCATTCACTCCATATAATGCTCAATCAGATAATGACTCATTGTAAGTTTCAAATTGGGCCTCTTAAACAGAAATTAACAACTGAAATTTCCATTTGTGGTTTCCAAGGCTTCTCTGTTATTACTAGGAAAGTAAGTTCTCGTGAAACCTAATATGTTACCATTGCTCAAAGTGCATGTTGTCATTGTCATGAACTGGAACATTCCTATTGCAAAATTGGTCTTACTAAACTTTCTGTCAAATCAAAGTAGCTATTTATGTGTTTTTTTTTCTTTGCTATCGCAGAGGACCTTGACAAGCTGGGAGATGGAGATGTTTGGGGAGAATGGCAGGGACGGGGTCTGGACTGTGATCGCAAATGTGATGGACCCGGAGAGCTTACATGAAGCTTTTGACGGCTGTGTTGGTGTCTTTCACACCTCGTCACTTGTGGATCCAGGGGCATCTCCAGGTTACACGGTGAGCTACTCAACCTGTATTGGTTTCATCCTATATTTACTCAGCATCTAATTCTCTGAGCAGAATATTCTGCCACAAAAGTCATACATACAAAGGTAGGCCTGATGATAATTTTCTCTTATTTTGTTTGTCTGTGAAACAAAATCTAGTTTTGTCTTATATACTTTTATAATCCTGCTTCTCAATGTGCTGTGAAGCAGAAGTCTTTAATCTTATTCTTTTCGAGGAAGAGTAGAGATGCACATTATGGAATATGTAGGTGCCAACTTGATAGACAAAATTAATAAGAGAATTGTAGGCACTAATATTAAAAGTCTTAAAATGCTAAGAGGAAGACAAAAGGCTTATGTCATGTCATGGATAAAAATCAGTTGGATCATGAAAGTGAGATTTAAAATTTAGATCTAATAGTTTACATCACTATGTAAATTGCATTTTGTGATTGGAATGGAACAACCATGCTAAAATTTTGAGGACCAGGAAAAATAGGTTCTGATCTGTTTAAATAACCCACTCACTATCTCCAGTAAGGTTTACGGTGTGGAATACAAACTAAGGATGGCACTCACACCTTAGAATGATCCTGTGAAATGGCTCAACTGAGGCCATGCGTAATCTGTGGAGTATGTTACTAGAAGCGCTTCCTTGTTTTCGGTTTGAGAGCAGGAGAGTTCGAATTTTCTAGATATAGGAACACTGACCTTTTGGTTGGCAAGGTGTTCCCCTCTGATGGTGAATCCTACCATCAACCATTGATTTAAAACTTCCTGAGGCTACCGCAGTTTGATTTGCACAAGGCTTTGTGTATCTGGAGTATTTTGACCTTCAGAGGTGCTAACTGATAACCAGCCTGATGTTGTCCTGTTTAGCTCAAGGAAGACAGTGGTGGTAGGTGAATGTTAGCAACTGCAAATACACCTGGATGCTGGAAATGAATTGATTATAGGTGTTCCAGTCTAACCATTAAATGGTTGCGAGTTTGTTGTTATGTTTCTTGTGCAAGTGTTCCAAAATGGAACTATCACACATCCACTCAGTTTGGTATCGTGGAGACTTCATGAGACCACGTCTGATGTTGCCATTGCCTTGCGCCCTTGCCTTACTTTATTAGCCTCGTCATAGATATGGAATCAACTCTTTCTTTCTGCACGTCACATCTCTCTATATATTTATTTAAGCTGGATTGGAATCATGTCCCAAAACATCTTTTGGCATACCATACCATGTGATTCCAAAGGATCGGCTGAACCAGCTGAAGACAAAGTTTACAAGTTGTCTTTGCCTGTATAAATATGTAACCTCTTGTGGCTATATATAAAGGTGGTGATCTTCTTATCATTTGAACATAAACATGAAAGGCATCTAATTCGTCTTTTGGTTGCATAGAAAGTTCTTCCAGTTGACAAACAGTATGAACATCTGGGCATGCCTCCCTTTTTCAGTTGTAGTAGTTAACAGTGCTCTCTCTGAACAGCTTTTAAGTCAACAATGGCTCAATATCAAACCCAATAGTTAGGTGATCCACTTTTATTTGTCCTTTTGTCATTCCCTACCAAATCTATTTTACTTTTGTAGGTGCAATTTTAAATATGCCTCTTAAATTGTTTGTATGATCATGAAATAAAGATATGCATTTGCATTTAGATTTACATTACCGTAAGCCCGTTGATGTTGATCTTTCTACACACACGAACTTGCTACTAGGGCATTAGCATATACAAAAATGATTATCCCCATGATCAGGAGGCACTGAGCAAGTGTTGAAGCCATGATTGCTAGTTGGGCGGTCTCAATCACATTTTGTGAACATGGACCCATAGGACATTAATATGCCAACCAGCACCATCATTTTCAACTGGAACAATAAAAACATTACTTCTATAGATAGCATGAGGCTGTGTCTTGTAATTCAAGTGCTAAGAGATAGTAATGGAAAACTTTACATTAAGAATACCTAAGAATAATATCCACTCCTGAGACACAGGGTGTGTGCTATATTCTAAAAAAAAAATAGCCAAAAAAATTTGTATTAAAAAAGAGTTCCATTAAGAGGAAAAATGTGTGTGTAGAGTATTAAAAAATATCAACGGATTGCACAGAATCTGTCTTTATAATTCTCCAAGCCTCAGAAAAAAAAATATAATGCCAACTAAACTAAACTTGGCAACTTTTGAGTAACCCCAATGTAACTTTTTTTTTACAACCCCAAGTAACCTTTGGATCACTATTATGCTATGCCTGCTACGTTTTGGTGTGTCTAAAATGCTCCATTTTTGGACTTTTATTATTGGTGCTGATCATATACCTGTACCTGGTAGCATAATTTACTGTTAATATTTACAGTTCTCAATTCTGCAATCAGATATCTGATATTTTAACAATTAACATTATACAGGTTTCACATACTTTGTATATTGTTCTATCTTCAAGAGCCATAAGTAATTAACTCTGATGTAAAAATAAGTGCCTTACTTGTGAATTTCAATGTCGGCAGAAACACATGGCACGCCTGGAAGCCAAAGCAGCAGAGCTTGTGGTCGAAGCAATGTGAGAACAGAGTCCGTGAGGAAGTGCGTTCTCACCTCGTCGCTCTTGGCATGTGTGTGGAGGCAAAACTTCGCTTTATGACCGCCGGTTCCCAACCACCATTGATGAGAATTGTTGAGCGATGAGAGCTTCTGCCGCGACAACAAGGTGAGTGACAATAACATATAGCAAAACCACGACTGTATTAAACAGCGCTAAATTTTTATGGCTACAGCCTACAATGTGAAGAATCAGTCTCTGTCATTTTTGTGGAACACGTCAACGATAGCAGAATTTTAATGTTGAGCCTAAACATTTGCAGCTGTGGCTGTCACTTGGCAAGACGATGGCGGAAAAGGCGGCATGGAGGGCAGCACGGGGAACAGACCTGAAGCTAGTGACCATATGCCCTGCACTTGTAACCGGGCCGGGATTCCTGAGGCGGAACCCTACTCCCATCCATTGCCTTCCACCTCAAAGGTCTCCTACTCTCTACAACTATCTTGACTGGCCAGATCGATCAATAGCATCTTGATGACCATAGAAAATTCGAGCTCACCACATCTGGGTATCTTGTACGTTCGCAGGAGCGCACGCCATGCTGCTGAAGGCCTGCTGGCGACGGCGAACGTGGAGAGGGTGGCGGAGCGCACGTCCGCGTGTACGAGGAGATGAGCGGCGCTGACCGGGGCCGGTACATCTGCTACGACCACGTGGTCCGACGAGGCGAGGAGTTCCACGGAGCTGCAGCGGCAGCTGGGGCTCCCAGGCAGGGTTTCCGCGACGCCCCAAGACGACGACCGGCCGCCGCGGTTCAGCTCTGCAACCGCAAGCTGTCGGCGCTGATGTCCGCACGCGGAAATGCACCCACGACGCCCACTCCCCCGTGTTGTACGAATGAAATGGGTGGGGCCAGGTGAGGTGTCTGATGGTAGAGGAGAGGCTGCTGATGCTGGAGTGTGGTGACATTGTGCATAGTGTTGATTGCATCAATAAAGCTTTTCTACTCGGTACGTAGTAGTGATTCAATGTACTGTACAGGTACAGCGTGACAAACCGATTGCGGTAGCAATTGAACAGAATGGCGGCACGAGTGACGTCACAACGGACATCAGAGCATCAGAAGCAGACCAGCAAGTTTTGGGCGAACAGACCAGCAAATCGACGGTACAAAAAGCAAGAGCAGAGCTAATTGTGAGGACTCAGGGGAGATCCAATTCGGGGTGAATGAAAATTTATAAGAGGAATCATCGTTGCATCACACATCCGAGAAAATACTTTCCTGTTCGTCTGGTGCAGCAGACTCGACGCGGCGAA